>CM032448.1:49570799-49675757 GCA_019049505.1 Pachyrhynchus sulphureomaculatus
GTCCTAGGTAGCTGTGCTACCTCGTGCAAACCGCCACCTATCAAGGCCTTTATTTGATCCAGCAATCGATTTGAAGATCTCCCTCGAGGGCGATTTCCATTTTCTTTTCCTTCAACAATAAGCTTTTCCAGATATATGGCCGAAATACCTCAGATAGGATTGATTTATTTCGAAGGACAATCTTGTTTTGACATTCAGTTGTTCAAGCATTGAAGTATCAGTTCGGTGAGCCGTGTACAGGATTCGCAGCATTCGCCTGTAGCACCATATTTCAAAGGCGTCTATTTTCTCTCGTATTGCCAACTTTAGGTTCAAGTCTCCTAGGCGTAAGTGGCAATGGAAAGGATTAGGGCTTTTTAAGAGTGTTGACTTGTTGCTGATTGAACTGGCTATATTTTTCCATATTTATTAAGTTGGATCATCAAGTTTCGTGCTATGTCTTCTCTTAATTTTCTACATCACCTCCTCCTTTATTTGTGACTAGGGAGCCAAGGTATATAAATTGGTTGACGACTTTAAAACCCGCTATTTCCGTGGTGTTAATGGGGTTTTGATCGATGATTATTATTTTTGTTTTCTATTTGTTTAGTTTCAGTCTACGCCTCTCTCGCTGACCAGCTTCATCTCTTGTATGATAGATTTCATTTCATTTCGGTCGATGTTGGTAGCAGTTTATCATCTGCATAGTCTCAATTTCTTATTTGCTTACCACCCATAGTTATACCTCTGTTCCAATCCTCCAAGCCTTCCCTCATTTGGATTCATGATGATGATTTATTTTTACTTTTCCCCTGCTGTTTTCGTACAGATTTCGAACTAAATTAACAAGGTGTTGCGTGACTCCCATTTTCTCCAGCACTGACCAAAGTATTTCCATTTAACACAGGCGAATGTCTTATTGTAATCCACGAAGCACAAATAAGTCGTAGTATTGAATTCATAAGTTTTCTCGATGATTCGCTGAACGTTTAATATTTGCTCCCTATTGCCCCTGCCGGACACCTGATTATTCTTCGGGAATTTCTGGAAAACGGCGACTGTTGATACTATGTAGCAATATTTTACTAGCATAATGTATCAGGGCTATAGTTCTGTAATTATTACAAACAGTGGGACAGCCTTTCTTCAAAAGTGGTATGAACAGTGATTCGCACCACTCCTTGGGCCATCTACCAGGCTCCTACAGTAAAGATTAGAGCTTGTGAATGATGTCAGTACCCAGCTCTCCCATAGCCTTGATGATTTCAGCCGTGATTTTATCAACGTTGCTTTAGAATTTTTTGGAGTTAATGGCTCTTTCTATTTCGACATAACGATATATAATATACTAAATATCTTAGTTTAGGCATCCAGTACTTCTCTATTACTTGGAATAATTAAAATAAAATAGGAGTATAAAGTTTTTGCTACACTTCACATACATATTAAAATACATATAGTTATAAACCATCGATACTGGTATCTAGCAGTATGCATTTTCATTAAGTACTACTTAGTAATCATATCTTGTTAAGTAGATCTTCTGGTTAAATTGCTGAACTTGGAATTGTAGTTTATAAATATTTTTTATTTAATCTAATATGGCCAGTGCAAAGCAAACAATAAAATTTTTATGTCATATTACAGAAGTTTTAATATTTTCTGTTATAGTGTTGCCGATTCATTTAGGTAAATTTTATATACTTACTAGCCGTGCCCGCGGCTCCGCTCGCATGGACTTGATTCACCTTTATCGTCACTGCTTATTCGTTATGTTTATATTATTATATAGCTCAAGGGGCCTTAGAGGCCCATGGCTTGGTTGCATACTTGTCTCCACTTCTTTTTGTCTCCTGTTAGCTTTTCCCAGTGCGGGATTCTCATCAACTCCGGATCTTGCGTTACTGCCTGAATCCATGTAGATCGAGGTTTACCCTAGCCTCTTCTTCCAACCACTCCTCTTATTAGAGCTTGCTTTGCCTGTCTTTCTTCCTTCATCCTTGCCACGTGTCCCAACCATCTTAATCGCTGGCTTATTATGATTTGGCTTATAAGGGGTTTCGTATATAGCCATTTTAATTCATGGTTTGTTCTTCTTCTCCACAGTCCCTCTTCTTTCCTTCCTCCGTAGATTCTTCTCAAAGCTTTCCTTTCCCACACCTCCAACGTCTCCTTTTTTTTTGCATTCAGTTTCCACGTTTCGCATCCATATGTCACCGTGGGTCTGACAACTGTCGTATATATTCTTTCTTTTGTTTTTCTTGATACATTCTTTGATTTCAATATTGGATTCATTGCCCCCAAACATCTCTGTCCTTTCGCTATTCTTTCTTGTATCTCCGTCCTTTCTTGTCCACTCTCTGTTATTGTTACTCGCAGATAATTAAATTTGTCTACTTTTTCAAACATATATCTTTTCCCTAAGTTGTTTATTATATCTTAACTTTTGTTGTTTTTATTATTCTTCTTCTTTTTAATTTCCATGTATTTTGTTTTTCCCCATTTATCTTTAGTCCTCTCATCCTTCCCCTTTCTTCTATCCTACTTATGTCTTTTTTTGAGGTTCTCATTTGCTCTTGCAATCACTGCTACATCATCCGCATAGGCCAAGCATTGGCAGGTTTGTTGGTATATCGTTCCATTTGTTTTTATTTCTGACTCCCGAATTATCTTTTCTAGTACCAAATTAAATAGACATGTCGACACTGGTTCCCCCTGTCTTAATCCTCTCTTCACCTTAAACTTGTCTGATACTTTGCCCTCAACCAACACTCTATTTTCTGTTTCATTCAGGGTCATTCTCACCATGCGAATCAATTTACTTGGAATTTTTTAGTTCTTCCATTATCTTGTAAAGTCCTTCTCTATTTACAGAGTCATATACTTTTCTGAAATCCACAAAGACCAAGTGTAGTGCCAAATTTTGTTCTAAGCTATTATCTTAGATTTGCTTAATCGAAAATATCTGGTCTGTAACCGATCTATTTTTCCTGAATCCACACTAGTACTCTCCCAGGATAGACTCGGCTTTCTCTGCTAGTCTGTTTTTTTGATAGTCAACATTACTATCTTGTACACGACATCCAGTAAGGCTATTGGTCTATAATTAGCACATATAGTTTTTTTCTGTTTTTTTGTATATTGGACAAATGAGCGACTCTCTCCAGCTCACTGGTGCCTGTTTCCCATATTTCTTGCACCAACCGGCATATTTCATTTTTCAGATCTACTCCTCCAGCTTTTATCAGTTCTTACAATTTCCACCCCGGGCCCTTTTTTGGGGTTCTGAGTATTTCTCTTATTTCTTCTTTTCAGGTTTATTTGTCCTCTCCTGCCCTTCAGTTAATTTTGCTTCCTATTTCTCATTCAACTCATTTTCATCTCCATTTAGTGTTTCTTTAAAGTATTCCCCCCATCTATTCAGTCTTTCGGCGAAGCTTACTGCTAAATTTCCATCTTTTTTCCTACATATTAGCATTTTGTCTCTGTTTATTCCTTTTGTATTTTATAAAAAAAAACACGTAAATTAGATAAGTGGTTCTTGAGTGCTAAGCGCAGTAATGGATAGACAGACAGACAGAGAGACGTTACGTTTTTTTATATATTTTTTTTGACATATATTAAATTAAGAGTTAAAAAAAAATTACGTAAATCGGATGAGTGGTTCTCGAATGATAAGCACACTAACGGACAGACAGACAGAGAGACGTTGCGTTTTATATATATTATATAGATTATTATTATTATATAACCTGGTGAGAGAACATATGTATGAATTTAAAAAATCACGTAAATCGGATAAGTGGTTCTCGAGGGATAAGCGCACTAACGGACAGACAGACAGACCGAGAGACGTTGAATTTTACATATATTATAGATATAGATTATTATTATTACTACATAAACTGGCCAAAGAATATATGTATGAATTTAAAAAAAGACACGTAAATCGGATAAGTGGTTCTCGCCTGATAAACGCACTAATGAATAGACAGACAGACAAAGAGACATTGCATTTTATATATATTATAGATTATAGATATTCTCTGCTATATAATATTGTTCCAAATTTAATGGTTTACGCTGTGTACTGCATGGGAACGCGCTAGCGGCAACTTTTTTCTGACTTCATTCACTATTATCGTCACTGCTCATTCCCTATGCTACCTATCGTAATAAAATATAGCCTATAAACCTGGCCAGAGAACATATGTATGTTTTTTTTAAAAAAAGTACGTAATAAGCGGATAAGTGGTTCTCCAGTGATAAGCCGCACTAACGGACAGACAGACAGACAGAGAGACGTTGCATTTTATATATATAATAGATACCTTAAATAGGTTGAAAATCGTTTAAACCAAAAAATTGACAGTTTTGTAGAATCTAATTTTGCTAAATTTAGCTATTGATATATAATTTGTTAATCAGACAATTGAGGCCATGAATGAATAAGGTATCTAAATAAGATTTGTTAAAAAAACTGAGAATGAGAAGAGAGATGAATTATTTTTAAATAATACAGATGTTTGTAAGCAGCTGATAATATTAATCATATACCTACTTACAAAATATACGTTGAATGTAATATAAATTTAACTAGAGTCGGTTCATTCTTCTCCCAATACTTTAAAACTAAAAAACAGAAGAACCTTAATTTTTGTAGCCGTCCTTCTTTACTCCCAAGGTTATGGTCTGTAACAAATGACATTCCGGAAAATATTTTCTTTCTTTGAGCGAAGAATACAATATAAAACTTACCAAACAATACAAAAAACCGTTTCAAAAACAAGTTTTGAATTTTGTACACATCGAAAATGATAATATCTCTCGAGAAAAATCAGTAAAAATGAGCTGACAGAAAACAGAAGGACCAACATAACATGGTGTTACTCAGTAATTTACTTATATACTCGTAATTAAATAAAAATAATGAACAATTCCTAACCAAAAAACATTAAAAAAAAGTGATGGTCATTTTAGTAGAATAAAACATAAAAAAAGTATAATCGACCAGTAAAATGTAACACTAGGAAATAAAAATCCCTACAAGCTGTGCCCCCTTGCGTCTTTGATACGTCCTGTCGGTGCCCTAGTTGCCAAACTCCGTATCCCGCTGACCCTCCCTTGGTTTTAAATGAGACTATGTCTGCCAGAAACGGCGCGTCCCCAGTTAGTGGCACGACAGAGTTGTCTGTGTGTTACGTGCCTAATAAGAAATAAATGCAACATAAAAATCATTTGAAAAAAAAAAATAAATAAATTTTTAAAATATTAATCAGGCCAAAAACATAAATTTTACAAATTAGAGCACATTATTAAAAAAAAATCGTATTTAAATCATTCGATACACTCGGTACGTAATTTTTAATATACGTATAATATATATATATATATATATATATATATATATATATATATATATATATATATATGTATATATATATCTATATATATATATATATATATATATATATATATATATATATATATATATATATATATATATATATAAATATATATACAGCGGTGAGCAAAAAAAATCTACTCAAACTATTTTGTTTCATTTAACACGGATCCTAGAATTTAGTGTTCATATATTTTTTATGGATTTTAGTATCATTTAAAAGCCCACTCTATTCTCTTTCTAATGTAACCAAATTTCATAGGATACCTTATGCTTTTTATTAATCAAAATGATTGAAAGGGCAAACAAGGATTGAAAATAGAGGTAAGAAAAAAGAAGCATGTGGCCTCACATGCTTCTTTTTTCTTACCTCTATTACCAACCAACCTAGCGTATGGAATGACTTGTTCCTGCAGGATCTCCTCGATGGACCGGTGAGTAATTGATCCACTGCTACGAGTTTCATCAGTCACGAGGACCAAGTCGGTTTTCGTATTCAGTGAGATGCCTGTGCATAGTGCTTTTTCCATCATTACCACGTAGGCATATTCGGGATTCGTCGGAGAATAAAATGGAGCACCATTGCTTTAAGGTGCAGTTGATATGTTTCTCGGGCAAATCTGAGTCGCGCTTGTCGATGGGCTGCTGTCAATTTGGATCCGTTATCTGGTCTCTTCGGAGTTGGGTTACCTTCTTTAAGTCTTTTTCTGACTGTCTCATGACTGACAGCCCGACCATGAACTTGGCGGAGCCCCTGCTGGACCTCAACGCCCACCAAGTGACGATTTCTTAGAATGTGTTGACAATTAAGCGGTCGTCTCTCTCCGAAGTACACCTTCTTCTTCCTGATCGTGGTCTCCGTGTAAAGGTGCCAGTGTCTTGTAACGTCTGTAGACTCTGGAGACAACTGACTGGCTCAGGTGCACTTGCGCAGCGACTACTACATTGGCTATGTTCTTCTTGCAACAGGGCAATGACTTGTGCCGTTTCTTCCGGGGTGGTAACCAGTTTTCGATGACGAAATTAGTGAGCAGGTATAGCAGAGATGTTTGATGGTTCAAGTTTCGATAAAGGAATGATAGGAAAATGCATGTTCTTTTATAGGGATGAATAGCGCGTAACGAGTACATTGCTGAGCGAGCAAAAAACAGTTCTATTGAGTAAAATCGTTTTAATCAGTAAAACTTTTTTTAGAAATCCAAATGTTTTTGGCATTATTGGAAAGTTTGAAAACTAATTCAAGGATCGGTGTTAAATGAAGCAAAGTCGTTTGAGTCGATTTTCTTGTTCACCTGTATATATATATATATATATATATATATATATATATATATATATATATATATATATAATATATATATATGTATAATATATATATATATATATATATATATATATATATATATATATATATATATATATATATATAGATATATATATATATATATATATATATATATATATATATATATATATATATATATATATATATATATATATATATATGTATATGTTAACCGAGCCAATATAAAAACCTGATTATCCGAGCTTCTAAAATATGTATGTACATATTTCCATTTAAAATCGTCGGGGCCTTCGGGGAATCCCCCTGGCCCGTGTGAGGGGTTCCCCTATTTATGTTTTTGGACTTTTTCAGCATGTAAATTTGCGTGAATGCAGTGCGTTATAGCGTTTACTACGGAGTAGTACGAGTATACTCACATAATTTATTTGGTTGGAGTTCTGGTAGTTAAGTGTAATTAATACGAACTGCTTTGTTTGAATTTTTGTTTGTCGTATTATAATAGAGCAAAACAAGCGTAAAAGAATCGTCGTTCTTATTGAAGAAAAATTAAAAGCCATCAGAAGAATTGAAGCAGGAGAGACAATTAAAGTTGTTGCACGAGATTATGGAGTAGGTGGTGGTAACAGTTGGAGATTGGAAAAGAAACCGCACAAAAATAGAAAAGTGGTGTATAAATCAAGCCTCCTCGTCCTCAGGAAGAAAATTAATGAAAACCGGCGACTATGAAAAGGTTAACGAAGCTTTATTCATGTGGTTTAAACCAACAGAGATCAAAAGGCATGCCTCTGTCAGGTCCAATTTTACAACAGAAAGCAATAATGATTAGTAGGCAATTCCCAGAGATAGATCAGTTTACCGCCAGTTCTGGATGGCTTGACCGCTGGAAAAAACGGTACGATGTACGACAACTGACTGTATGTGGTGAAAAACTTTTTGCTGATGTGTCATCAATTGAGAAGTTTAAGCAGAACTTTAAAAAGCAAAGCGAAGATTGTGGATACACATGTGATCAAATTTACAACTGTGACGAAACTGGTCTGAATTATAAAATGCTTCCATCAAAACAGGGAAAATCAGCTCCTGAGTACAAATGAAGTAAGGAAAGATTAACTATAATGGTATGTTCCAATGCATCTGGCAAGCACAAAATCCCACTGACGGTGAATGGGAAGTCTGCACGTCTAAGAGCTTTAAAAGACATCTCACCCAAAGCCCTACCAGTCTATTACAAAAGTCAGAAGAGCGCATCGATAGATGCGACTTTATTTACTAACTGGTTTGAAGAAGAGTTCGTGCCATCTGTGACTAAATTGACAGAAACCGTCTTCCTTAAAGCAATTTTGTTAATGGATAATGCCTTCTCTCACCCTGGAGAAGGATTTCATGTGGGCGAAATTGTTGTAAAATTTTTTCCTCCAAATGTAATCAGCATAATGCAACCAATGATCAAGGCATCCTCGAAAACATTAAAAAAAATTATGAGCGTTTATATCTTGAACATCTGTTAGAATACACAGAAAAGGAGGATATTATCAATGGGATGAGAAAGGTTACACTGAAAAATGTTATTTACTGGTTAGTCAAGCTTGGGATTCTGTGTGTACTACCACTATTCAAAAATCTTGGTCAAAAGTTATTGATTCTGAGGACTATAATGACAGTGAAGATGATACTCCATTAAATGAATTAGTTTTGAAATTGAGAAGCCATGGAGAAATGTCCTGTTCAAATTTTGACAGCGAGATAGAAGAAAAAGAAAAAAGTTTATTTGAATTAATGCAAAAATTAAAAGGTTTCGAAAATGTGACAAGAGAAGATGTTGTTGAATGGATTACAGCACATTATTTAGAAGAAGAAATGAGTATTGAAGAAATAACGAATGCCTTTCAGGAAACCCAAAAACCAGATGACGGTGGATGAACAGTCTCCCACTAAGATCTCTTTGCTTCTTTGGAAAAAGCTTTGAGGTATATCGAACAACAATCAGAGGCAACCCCAGCTGTTTAAAGTATTGGTGTTTATTTTTTGAATGAATAAAAAACAAATCCGGATTATCCGAGGAGGGTGCCCCCCCACGTTACTTTTACTTGCCAAAATTTTTTATCATGTTTTGCGTTGACGTATTTTGTAGTTTTCGTGCTCTATGCATCTGGACTATTTTTTCTAGTGTAAGCGTTAGTATATGGGCGGGGCTAAAAAAGATTCCCAGGGCTCGAAAACAGTGCTGCCTAAATCAAAAATTCCAAAAACTCTCGCTTATTTTGAACTGTAGTTTTCCGGCACGTCGCTGTGTAAACGTATTATCTATTACAATCATCTTATCTATACATAGCCGCCACTGCATGTAATGCAACCCATCTAAGATCTACGACGCTGTCTAGCGATGTCGACGCCGGGCGTCTAAATGAGCCGGCGCGGCCAGAGTTTCCCGAGATCCCGATGTAACCCAGATTCGATTTGCCAGTCCCGATCTCGGTCGTATTTAAAAAATTTTCGCAAGGCGTTTCGGGATCATATCACGAAAAACAAATACAATTAACCTTGAATAAAAGTTAAATTAAAAACATTATTAAATTAATAAGTGGATGTTTGTTAGTGTCAGCTTTCCTGTTTGCCAATTTAGTGATAGTTTTCATTAAAATTTTTAAGGGACTTATTTTAATTTTACGAGATTTAGAAAGGGTAACTATAACGATATAATAATAGATCTTATTTATTTATTTTTGTCCTATGACTATTAAAGAAAAAATGTATTACCGGTAAGAGAATATTTTTATTCAAAATAGGTTGTAAAATTAGGGCGAAAACAAAATTTCGAGGGCCGAAAGTAATGTAAATGTCTTTTTGGCCAAGTAACAAGAACAACAATAAATAAACGTACTTATTTAAAAAATATCACTTTTCGAATCTTTTTCAATTTTAACAGAATTTTAGCAAAGTAAAAAATATCCAGGCTTGCTCCTAATATCACGAAAGAAACTTAAAAATTTTGGTTTAAAATACTAGAAATAGATATTTGATGTAGTTACATTATCTATCAATTTGGAGACTTGGTATTAAGGTACCTTAATTACATCAGGGTATTATTATTATTATTATTATTATATTATATTATCAAACAAATAGTTAACGGTAAGGTAACAAGAAAAAAAAACCAAATGAGGACTTAAAAATAAAAACTTTATTGTTTAGCGAAGACGAAAAAATCGGTGTTTTAGTGATTTACTTAGTACTTACCATGCAAACACAGTATAAAAATAAATACATACAAAATGTTACGTTCCCGTACTAAAAAGTAACGTAATCAGATTATTTCAACTCTCTGTTTTAAATTATAGGTATTTGAAGGTGAAAAATTAATGACAAAAATATTTAGCATAGACAATACCACAGGTATGAACTGAATCTGAGACCTTCCCCTACATGCATTGCTATTCACGGCACCATAATTAAATCCCTTCAGCTAGTAAAATGAAGTTTAGTATAATAATATTTTTTATCGTTCATCTCCCCGCCTGAATAGGGATTACCCTTTTTGAATGGATATCGGCGAGTGTATCGTACTATCTGTCAATGCTGTCCAAATGCCGAAATGTACATTTTGTATTTATTATTGTATTGTAGTTTTTAGACAACGCATATTTCAGTTTTTTATGTGGCCAATATTATTTTTTTGTTTTTAGATATTTTAAATCTGGTTTTATTTATAAACATAGCAGTAAAAGCTTTTTGGAATGTATATTTTGAAGAAAAATACTTTTTAATATATGAAATAACAGTATATGGAAAAAAGCATGTTCACGATGAAGAATTCCACATCTTTCGTCCGCGCTCGAGCCCTATTGCTCTATTTCCTCTGCAGATTCCTTCGTAGTTTTCTCTTCTTCTTCGGAACTTTCGTCGTTAATATTGGATTCAGCAGAAACAAGCGTTTGTATTGCTTCTTCACTAAACGACATAGATCTTTTTTGGGTTTTGGCCTTATATAGATATTGAGGACATCTAAATTGCATTCTTCTCTTGAGAATTTTCTAGGTTTTTTTATTTATAGGGAGAAATCCGCCTCATGGATTCTGGAGCAGTTTGCGTCACCCAAAGTGCTCCAGTTATGTGGGGCTCTCCAACCTGAAGGGTTGGCATACCCAATAAAACTCCTTCTGAGCTGGGAAAACCCTTTACTCCTTTTACATACTGAGATTTTTAATGTCTAGATGTTTGCATATTTTTAACTCTAAGGTTATTTTCTCATGTCTAGAATTAATCTACCTTATCCTAACTTAAAGCTAACTTACCCTAAATCCCCAAGTTCCGGGGAGTGTTGAGTTACAATTATGTCAGTTGTGTGTTTGTTTGTTGTTTAAACTGAAGGAGTTGCCCAACTAAACTACGGCCTTATCCTTAAATACAAGTACAAAGGTGGTCAATGGTTAAGTCTGTGTTTAGTGTCAACGGTTTTTGTTTGTTGTCAATTGGGTAGGGGTTATGAGTGTTTTTAATTGCTCTGGGATCGTATCCTTGAACAAATGGGATATTTGCGCTACTTGCGCAGGGATCAAGAGAGCCTCGGAAGAGGCTTGGGCGGGGACCGGGTTGGTCCTCTGTTTTTTGGGGGCAAGACGGGAATTGTTTTGAGTTCCCTGCCTCTGAAAGTGGATTTTTTGACTTTGATTTGTGATGGATGGCGCGGACAACCACTGAATGAGGCAGGATGACTGCCTTCGCAGTTTGTGCATTTGGGTGGATCTTCTTTCTTTTTTGAGCATTTGGATGTGTGGTTGCCTTCACCACACTTCACACATTTCGAAGGAATATGACACCATGATGCTGCATGGCCATGGTCTTGACAATTGAAACACTGTAAGCCGCGGGAATTTGATTTTTGAGTTTCCACTCGGAGCTCAAACCCACAAACGAATCTTATCTTGTAAATTTCTGTCTCAGATTTAGGTAAAAGAACAAGTACTATAGACATGGGCTTGCCATTGGAATGAGTCCAATGAATGATGCTTTTAGGGCTGAAACCCTATTGGACAAGGTCGTCCCTGATACATTCTTTTGTTATGTGAATAGATGCACCACGGAGGACCACGTGGTTTAATTTTTCTTTCGGAAATCGGAAGGTATAGAAGGGTTCTTTATTTTTCTCGAAAAGGGCGGTAGCCTTTCCTGAAGTCTTCGACAGGCGATGGAAAGATTTTGACGCTATTCCTAACTAGAACGGCTTAAGAATATTTGATATTGTTGGCCTTGAAATGGCCAGAGATACTGTCAAATTTGGCTGCATTGCTAATCACAATGACCGGGATTTCTTTGGGTCTGAGGGGCCTTTTTGTGATCTTAGTCGGAAGAGTGGGTTTTCGGACCACAGATGCAACTGGAGTAGTTGCAGACTGAGTTGGGGTAGGGAAGGGAAATTGTCATTGTCATTGGTTGGTCTAGTGGAATTTATCCTACCTGATCCTTTATCAAATTTTTGTTTCAGTTGTGGGTCATTTTTGGTGGAACTTCTTCATCTTTAGAAGCAGACTGGGTGACCCCCTTCTTTCTCTTGGTTTTCTTCTTTCCAGTCTGGAATCCCTCAGTGTCCATCCTCTTTGGGTCATTCTCGTTGCTGGGTGAATTCAAGGACTTGGCGTCCTTCTCCATTCTCGATCCCTCGTCCTTTTTTGAGGAGTCGTCCATCATCATCTGTTGTATAATTTTGTCTTTTTGAGCAGTAGCCTCATCCTGGCGGGTTAAAGCTTCATTCTGGTTGGTTAAAGCTTCCGTTTAGTAAGCTCCTGCTACGGATCGAAGTTTTTAATTCTTTAGTTGAATCCATGATGAGATTTCCAACACTGCACTGTAACTAATTACACTTAATTAGTTCTCGGTCTATAGACCGTAAAAAAATCTAGGGTGCCCGACCTCTCTCCGGGCTTCCCTTTGCGTACTCCGAATAGACCTTTCCGAACCAAGATCGAAGCGACACTTGATGACGACAATTTTCTAGCAAAAATTTTCCGGTACAGGCGAAAGTGCTTGTTTCACGCCTCTGCTGCTTCTTCGGACAGTAATCCAATGGGCAACAGTGCCTTTTCCATTATTGTTGCGCCGTGAATTAATATTTTGTGCATCGTAGGAGTCATGAGGCTCCAGGGATACAACTCCACATACATTCCATATTACTTCCAAAATCACTTTTAAGCGATTTATGAGGTTGAAGTCGACACCGGTAATTTCAGCGGCCACCTCTGGATTGGCAAAAAATCTCCTACTTGTATTGCCGTCATTGATATTACCAAATCCAGCTTTTGGCCATCTAAGCCCCTTTGCTCTCGGAATTTTGCCTATATTTCTGCCTTTCTTTACTTGACAATTTCTTTATCACTGTCCGATCTTAGCTGCCACTTCACAATCACAATCAGACCCTAGCGTGCAATACAGATACGCCAAACTGTAATGCATCTGTGTCGACGTTATTTTTTACGTTGAGGTCATTAAACTGCTTTCAACTAGCACCACAAATGTAGCATCTCATTGTTGAAGTAGCAGCATTGCACACTTTTGCTTCGACCATATTTAGCGTCATTATATATGGATACATGAAAAAAGAAATGTCTTCCTGAACGAATTTGCTATTTATCAACGCGTTTATTTTCTATGTAAGTAATTTCAGAATTTGTAATATCCACGGTTTCTTTAACAAATCTAATCCTCACTGGCCTACAGTATCGTGGCGAAGAGGAAGTTGGATTCTGCCTAATCCCTTTTTTTGTCCCACAAATCAATTGTAGTAGAACAAAGCATTTGGAAAAATGTTCCTATCAATTGCATGTTCTTACATTTTTTGCTTAAATTGTGCTTATTGCAATTCTTCACATCCCCATTTCGAAATGAGTGTCAAGCCTCTTTTGCCGGATAATAAGTCCTTTTTGCTTGCTGTAACACGGTGTAACTCGGATAATATTTCTTGTTACTATTCCTTATTATTTCGTACTGTCTCCTTCTATATGCTTTCTGGTATGCTTCGTCTGTCTGGAGAGAGTTAGTTCAGTTATGTCTTTTAGAACACTGAATGCAATTCCTTCTCCAGAACTTTGATGGGATATTTAAGCAGCACGCATTATTACTTCGTTGTCTACAGTACTGCATACTTCCTCCTTTTTTTTCGTTTGCTCCTCTCTCTTGATTCTTCGAATGACTTTGTTGGTCGACCAGAAGAATGGCGTTTCATCCTAGGTATTTCAAATGTTTCTTGTAACCATTCGTCATTCTTTTTAAGAAAAACATCTGCTTTTTTATGCGCTTCTGTCCACTTTTTCTTGAATTGACTTTAAATAGGTGAACTTATGCTTCATTTCCTTACTTTGCTCACCACAATATTCATCTTGCGATAAAATATAACTCTCAAGACATATTAATTTTTCTTTAAAATTTGGAAAGTTTTTTCCTGCATTTTGTCAAAAAGTAGTCTACGCATCCTGCAGCCGAAGTACCCTCGGATCCTAGAACAAAATAAACCTTTAAATTAAAAAAATACAATATACCACATAGTTTTCACCGTCTGATTTAAAAACCATGAAAACCTCGATTTCATGGGAAATCACGGCTAATTATTATATATTTGATTAGTGCAAATACTCTTTTTTCTGTTAAAACCAATAAAATCACTAGGGACGCACCCTGAAGTATAACAAATACCTTTTTAAATATGGAAAACGGTTTTTTTTGTACAACAATTTCGAGAACCGTTTTCTACCTTCAAAACATTACCAATTATTTTTAAAAAAAATACATAAAAATGATCAATATGTATGCATTTTTACCTGTAATATTCAAATCCATCACAATTTGGTTCAAGGAAAACTCCAAAAAAGAAAAATCATTTTTTTAAAATAACTGTTTTGTAACGAATGCCGAGAAGAGAAACGAACACTCAGAGTGACGATCAAATTCCGACTGAGACTCCGGCGCGCGCGCTGTCAAATGAGTAACGGGAAGGGTTGCCTATTGTTCTATGCCTATTCAACATTGCTAGGTAGCAAATTTTTTCTACCTGGGACAAGTTTTAGGAAATCTATTTATGGCCCCCTAAAACGCTGAAGTATCCCTATGTGCAACGTGGTAGTGCTGCCACGGACGTACTTGTATGTCTACAATACCTGCTACCTAGATATATGTCAACCATCCATTTTAAAGGGAAAACGATTAAGAATCATTACCCCTTTCACAGGAAATGTGACATACTTTTTTATTTTATCCTATACATTTTAAAGTTTTTGAATTCTATGAAAAAATCTAAAAAAATTTAGTGAATCATTCCCTGCATCAAATATTAATAGTTTCTAAAAACTCCGCTGGTAGTAAGATATGGTGAACTGAGTAACTCAGTAATTGTCCCTTCCTATCCTAAGCCATGATAAAGGAGGAAATTATTATTAAATGATAAATAAATAATATAATTTTTAGAATTAGTCAACCACTCTGATTCCTACCCAATCTTCTTTGGCTATTTATATGTTCAATTGCATAAAATTTGTTCATTATGGCAAGGAAAAATTATCATAATACTATTGAAACTAAAAAAAATTTATTACCCCTAACCCTTTCCTCCCCTTTCTCTGAAGCAATATCGTTCAAAAGCTATAGGTTTTTGCCTACACCAACTAGGAAAGTAAACGATGGGTCAAAAACCAAATAACTCACGTCAGTTTAGGCATACTAGAATTAAAGAATACCCTATCGTTAACGGCATTTCTCAATTGTTATCACCTACAACCTAATAGAACTAACCTTAATTGATTTCAACGAATGGAATTTCATAATGTTTATTTTTACAGTGTCACTGGCTGTATTAAATTTTGAAAAAAAAACACCTGATGAACTGCTATTTCTTCTAGATACCATCTTTGTTAAAATGGGAAATCCTGAAAAAGTCATACCATTTTCAGATTCCTCGATTTCAAGATCCTCGAACTAGATATATAATATGGCAGCTATCTTACCGGGAAAACTCAGTCAGTCCCCTTGAAAGGTGCACTCTTGTATGCATTTTTGTTACTACTTCAGGGATCCTCTTGGGCCATTTTTATTCAATATATGTATTAACGATATTGGAGCATGCCTGACGTGTCCCTTCTTGTTATTTACTGACGACTGTAAAATATTTAAAGTAATTAACTGATTGTTATTCACTTCAGGCGGACTTGGACAGCTTAGTAGAGTGGTGTAGAATTAATCACCTTACCCTTAATAATGATAATTGTCAAGTAATGCCATTTTACAGAGGCCAAAATAAAATAAACTTTTCACATTGTCTGAATAATCAGAGTCTTGCCTTAGTTGATAGGGTTAAAGATTTGGGTATAATGTTGGAACCCAAACTAGATTTTCATTTTCACTTTGATTAACACGTAGGCTGAAAAGTTTTTGGTCTAGCTACTTAAAACACATTTTTTTGCAAAATTCGACTTTATTCATTAATATAGTTTCCTTCAAGAGCGACGTAATCAGTCCAACGCTTTTCTAACATTTCTATACCTTTCTTGTAGAAGGATTTGTCTTTGCTTTCAAAATAGGCCTCAGTTCTTTACTGGAGCCAAATCTCTTTCCAGCAAGCATTGCGTTTGCGAATAGATAGATAGTCGCTGGGGGTCAAATCTGGAGCATACGGTGGATGAGGAAGCAATTCGAACTTCAATCCATGCAATTTTGCCATCGTAACCATGACTTGTTCATTTGGGGCTGTTTCTTTGCGATTTCTGCCCTCAAATGGACCAATAACTTTATATAATATTCGCTATTGATGGTTTTCCTTTGTCAGCATAGTCGGTGAAAATTATTCCATGCGCATCCCAAAATACAGAGGCCAAAATCTTTCCAGCCGACTGTTACGTCTTTAGTCGCTTCGGGTGGCTTTCATCGGCTGCTGTCCACTCAGCTGACTGCCGATTTGATTTCGGTGTATAGTGGCGAATCCATGTTTCATCCATTGTCACATATCGGATGAAAAAATCCTTTTTATTGCGCTTAAATAGGTCGAAACAGCGCTCAGAATCATCAACGCGTTGTTGTTTTTGCTCCACTGTGAGCAAACGTGGTACTCATTTCGAACAGAGCTTTTTCATGCCTGAATGTTCGTGCAAAATATGACCAACGCGTTCTTTTAATATCTTTAGGGTGTCAGCAGTCTCACGTAATTTCATTTTACGGTCATCCAAAACAGTTTTGTAGATTTTTTGATGATTTCCGGTGTGAACACCTCATTTGGGCGTCCGCGTTTAAATTTAGCATACCAGTAAATGATAAGTGAATTTCCAAGAGCAAAGTCTCGGTAACACTTATCAAGCCATTGCTTTGCTTGAACGGTATTTTCTTCCCAACAAAGAAAAGTGTTTAATCAACAAACGAAATTGGATTTTTTCCATTGTTTTATATCGAGAATAGCGTCACTAAAATCACTGTAACTTGTAAACTAATTGTCGAAATGTCATGAAATTTTGACATGTATCCTTTGATGGTTGATACTTACTAAAGATCATATGGATTTTTTGAAAAGGGCGACATTTTTGTGTTAGACCAAAATTTTTCAGCCTACGCGTTAGATAGGTAACTCGATATTGGTTATCTCACAGTAGCGACACTTGCGTAAGGTTGAAAAAGAAACATCGCAGTGGCGAGCAATTTATAAGAACGACAGTTTATTTAAACACAAAAATATTTAATTGGCTAAAAATACATAATAATAATAAGGATTTGTTTAAAAAAAATTTTACACAAAACAGCAATTTTAAATAACACACCTGCAAAACTACTTAAAAACTACACCTACATTTGTAATTGGTGTTCGAACACATATTGATAAATAACTTAATTTCTAATACAGGTTGGTCTAATAGAAAAGGTTGAATTGTGTAGAAAGAAGCGCTCTAATTTCTGCAACTTGCAGCACAGCGATTTACAGCTAAATCCCTCAAGTGAAAATTACGATGTTGTTTAAATATTCCAATTTTTTAGATGCTGTTATACACGAGTTACAAAAATACTCCTCATAAGAACTAGAAATAAATAGGTTTGCAAAATCCTTCTATAACTCCAAATCAAAAACTATTGCAAGGATATTTAATGTTAACATTACTATTAATAAATTTATAACATACACTTATAAATAAATTTGGTTCTCGTTTAATAAATTTAGTATATTTTTTAATATTTTTACGATATGTTCAATATCTTTACAAAAACATGGCCCATGAAAAAAATAAGTCAGAAATTAGATTGGAATTCTCCATAATGTTTTAAATACTTTATTATTATAGATATAATATATACTTTATATATACAAATATTTCTGGATTATGTTGTTGGCTAACAGGTATAGTATTAAAAGTTTTAAACGTATCTGAAGGTTTTCCAAAAAATGTATTTCTATCTGACTTTAGCCTAAAATATTAATTAATTAATGATACTTTTTCGAGATGCCTTTGGCATATTTTTTGTAAATTTTGGAATTGAAAATTGAGCATTGAAAATTTTAAAACAATCGATAATAACAATAAAAAATATAAAAAACAGTAAAGAATCTACAACTTTGAAAGTTCCAGGTATATTAAAACTTGATTGAGGTTGATAGTGGTAGCTGATAATAATAGTATTGTCAGTTGTAGTGAGAAACCCGATAAGACTTGATCTAGAACCTTAAATAAATTTTTTTGTTAGAATTATTATATTTTTAAAATTTTATTACTCTCACAGAGATAAGCTAAAGACTGTGACAAATGTTATGTGATGCATGCATTGCAGTAATGTCAGTAATAAATGTTTTCAATCTTACTGGCTGGTATTCCGATCTTTGGAATTGGCTATGTTATAACTGTAAGTGTGCCACGAATTGTTATAGGTACCATACAAGTTAGCGGTTGATTTCAATAGTAATATAATAATAATCGAAGGGGGGTTCCACCTTCCTCTCCACCTTCGGTCTTTGATGAGTACCCCGGAGGTGCCCCGCAAGTTATAAATTTCTTACTATTACAACAGTCCTTTCGTTTATTAATATTCTTTACCCTACCACTATAGGGATTTGATTTATAGCTAAGACATGTCCACCCTAATATGGGTTAAAACCCGGGGATACCTACAACTCCCCAATTAGTTCCGCGTTTGGATATAAGTACTACGTTGCAATTGTGTTCGCTACATATTCAATTTATTCGAATAAGATGAGAGTATTGCCCCATTTTTTTATTTACAATCATTCTTAAAGTTAGAAGGTTCACCTTAAACTAAATTATTCTCGTAATCTTTTGTCTCAGACCATCAGCGTCGCCCCTCCACTTCTATGAATTCCTCCAACAGATCTAACTTATTCCTTTCGCATAACTTGCTGACTATTCGACTCGGTTCTCAAACGTCGAGTTGCGGCACATCTCTTCCTCTTCCCAAATATACATTATTCTTTTCTTCATGAACGTTATCGTCATTATTTAGCTCCTCGAGCAATTTTCTTCTAGGTATTACGTAGCCCTCACCTGTATAAATTCTGTGATGTGTGTCTTCTTCTCCATTGCTGACTTTACATATCTTACATCATGGGTCGTCCATCTTGCCTATCTTGTTCAAATAACCTGGAAACTTTTAACTGGTTGCTCTCCTCTTGAACTGCAATTCAAATTTCTGCCTTCTTTTATACTACTCATCACCAAAATCTACATATGCGGCGAATACCTCCATACGTCTCTTGTATGCTGTACATTTTGCATGTTTAGGTTTATGTCTATTACCTCCTCTACCTGCCTTGATGCAAAGTATGCATTTTTGAGCCTCCTGATTGTCTTTTATTCTGCATCGTCTTGTGTCGTGCTCTTCAGCGCAACGCCCAGGCACTCTTCTGATTGCATTTAAGGTATTTCTTACGAGAAGAAGACAAAGAGAGCATTATGTTAGAGAAAGACGCGAAATAATTTGATTTTCAAAATATAATAAGTGTGGCAACGAAGCTTCTTCCTTGCTTCTCGCCGCATGCAATCACGTGTTATTGTATTGCATAAACTAGTCCGGGAGCTCAGAACCAAAATGCCTCACCGGAGAGTAGCAGATAATAGTATCACTTTCTTAATTATATCCCCCTTAGTCGCTCCAGGTAGCTTGAAGTCTCAAGTTTGGTTCCTGTTCCTGGAAATATGCTTTAAAGCTGCAAGAAAAAGTTGGCGAACGAACCCAACGCTGCACAGTGTCTCGACTAGTACAAGCTAGCGGGAAAATATATTATTTCTTCACTTATTTCAATTGTTTATGTATATTCCAGGTATCTTAAGCTATTTTAAGAAAAAAAAAGTTGAAAAATGTGTACTGTATGTGTATTAATCGAAATATGTAGCTGCAAGACGGAAGTGGTTTTCTAATGTGTCTCATTTGTTCACTATTGTCGCTAATTGTTCTTTAATTAGCTACATACGTCTACCTACTCATTATGTGTGAAAAGCACAATCATTTTTGTTTACAAAGAAATTTCTAGGAAAAAAATAAAAATCATAATGATAGTACCCACATTTATTAATTTACAAAATATTATTTCTTTTAAAATAAATTAGTACAATAACAGTATCTATATATTAATTATTTACAATAACAAGGTGTATAAGTAAAAGAAATATAATATTAAATAACTTATATACTAAGGCATGAATTATAAGCAACTACAACACACAATAAAATAAGAATAATAATTACAATAAAAAAATACTTAAACCTACTAATCACCATCAGATGAGTCGTCATCACCGCTCTCCCATTCAGGAGAATATTCAGAGAGTAAATAATCCTCCTCATTTAATTCGTGATGATGACTTACTGATCGTGTTTCGGATGGCAATGAAGCTGAAGGTGGAATAATCAACTGCAGAACCTCCGATGGCAAAGAAGTAAATTTTCTTCGCGGTAATTCTCTATACGAGTTGATAACAGGATCAGACGTAATTAAAAGCATTCTCAAAAGATCTGTATTTGTGGAAATACGTGACCGCTTCCTGGTGTGCCGTTCACGGAATCTACGACAGACTTTATTTCTTGCCTCCTGGGCTTCTTCGGAGAGTTGTCCAATGGGAAGAAGAAAAGACTTTATAACTTCCGCGCTGTGTACAAGAATTTTATGCACAGTAACGGGCATGGAATACCACGAATACAGATCAAGGTATAATTTTCTAGTATCAACACAAAACTTTTCGAATTCTATATAATTTATGTCATATCTCGATGACAAAGTTCTTAAAATTACATGAAATCTACGAATAAAGTTTACGTCTAATCCTGTAATTTCGCTGCTCAATTCAGCTTTGGAAAAAATCTACGTGCTGTGGTTCCATCGTTTGTGTTACCATACCCAGGTTTTCGTTTATCTACAACGAGACCCATACGATCTTTAAACACTTTTTGTATCTCTTGTGAGCGTTGCTTCACAATAGCTTTGTCGTTATCTCCCCTGACTTGCCACTTTTTTATTTATAAACGATAGCTGATGTGAAGCAAACATTCAAACGTGCGGATCCATGCATGTAAAGTAGATAAACCAAATGCAAAGCGTTCTTCGTTGCTTGGATATTTCTTTGACTCCTCGTTCATAGTAGACGGGGTGGCACCGCAAATATAACACTTTTGTGTGCCTGTTAAGGCATTGCACACTTTGCCATCAGTCATTGTCAACAACAAATCGTGTTTAACAGAGATTTGAGATCCAGCAACGTTACATAATGTTGGAAGAAGCTGACTTACTTCATCTAAAATTTTAGAAGTTTCTTCTTTCGTAAACTCTTTTGTCTCCTTGGCAAAAATAAACTTAATAGGACGGTAATATAAAGTAGAGGAAGATGTTGGATTTTGCCAGATCACAGTTTTGCCATCAAGCAGTCTCAAAGGGACAAATGAGTATACGAACAAAAATTCGTCTGTAGCGTTAGTGTTCTCAAATTTCTGCTTATACGTGCTATGCCCCGAACTCCCATCACAGCCCCATTTGCTTATCAACGTATAATATGAACGAGGTAACACACTTCTAATGACTTCCGTCTGAGCTTTAACTAATCGTTCAGCCGTTTTATCCAAAATCGCGTGAAGTTTAATTTCAGCTCGAGATTCAGTCACAGAAATATATTCCTCAGAAGGACAACAAGAAGCTTTGGACTTACCTAAACTATAAAACGATGGATACACTTGATGTCCCGCTTTCATTGACCATTTTCTTGTTTCTTTATATGAGTGAGAAGTCGATTTCGAGTCCACGTAATAAGCTAAAGCTTCGTCTGGTGTTAACTGCCGACTTTGTTCAGAACACTTATTCTTTTCTCTAGTTTCACTGACCGCGACGTTATGGATCTGTTTAGCAACACTTCGATGCCCTTCTTTTCGAGTAGCTAACTCAGCTGCTGTAATAAGCTCACTTGCACTTCGCGATTCCAAAAGATCTTCTACTCTCCGTCTCTTCGTTTTCGTTGATGAGTCTTCAAATGATTTTCTGGGTCGCCCTATGGAAAGAGCCGCTGATGATGTTGAAGTGCACGGCTGGTTAACACACATCTTTATTTCGATTCCGGATCCCTCTAACCAATCTTTATGTTTGATTAGAAACATTTATTTGTTACACTTTAAAGAAGTCCACTTTTGATTGAATTTTGCTGAAAGGCTTGATATTTTCATTTTGAGTCGTTTTAGAGAATCGTCAGAAACATCAGACATATTGAATTTTTCACTTATATAATAAAAAATGCCACTGTTTCGTTAAGTTTTGTCATGTTTTAGCCATTCTTCAAAAAACTCCATTTTCGTCATAGTCACGACTCGTTTGAAAAAAATAAAATAATTTTACTTTCGGGCCTTTTCGGGGTCTATAATATATATGAATCTGTGCCTGAATGTTGTAGGTATTACATATAGAAAAATCTAGGTGGATATATGTGGTTAAAAAAAGTTGCTACTTTTAAAGTTTACAATTAATGTAAAATTTGCTGGATTTATCTATACATTTACAAATTGATATCACACCAAAAGTATACATATTTTTTATAAAAAATATAAGTCATAATAGAGTACATACCTTCAACAGAATATTCCATTACAAAAAACTCGTTTCACTTTGCTACTAATTTTAAAATATGTTATCACAAGTGTGCATAAAATGCAACTGATTTGCAAATGAAAATGACCTCTCTTATAAGGGTTACTTTGACCCCCTGATAAGATACCTTTATGAGGTGATAAACAAATTAATTCTTGGAATTCGTTAAATGGGGGGGGGGGGTTGTTTACAAGTTGTTATCGGTGGTTCCTGGAAATTACGTCATGAATATTGTCCCGCTAGCATGTTCTTGCCGAATCACTGTGCGCTGAGTGGCAGATATTTTACATATAGCTTCACTTCTGTGAAATATGACCGAAAAAGGAATATCTGCCATGGGTATTGGGCCAATCCAAAGTTATAACGGTCCAAAGTTGCAGAAAAATGGACCCACATGAACCCATAGAGGAGCGAATATAATTTGTTTTAATATGTTTGTTGAGGTTTGTCGATACTAAAAATAACATTA
Source organism: Pachyrhynchus sulphureomaculatus (assembly GCA_019049505.1). NCBI lineage: Eukaryota > Metazoa > Arthropoda > Insecta > Coleoptera > Curculionidae > Pachyrhynchus > Pachyrhynchus sulphureomaculatus. Next base: position 49,594,048 of record CM032448.1, read on the forward strand.
CCTGCGATAGAGTCTGGTTTTGTATTAAAATGCGCGCGCTTACCCTAAAACGCGTGCGCCCGTCCAGTAGTTTGTTTTTCTTTCAAATACTATACACATGCGCCAGTGTCTCGAGAGACGCTCAAATCACCACTGAAACAGTTACAAGCAGATTAATATATTTAATTTGCAGTGCAATTTTGGTCTATATATTTTTTATTCAATCTTTAAATTTTGGTTATATTAATTATTTAAAATTTATATTCAAAAGCCCCAAAACCTCTTTTAATATGTAATTACGAAAATTTAAAAAAAAATTATTTTGACAGACAATAAGAGTGATCCAAAAAACCTCAAGAATTAAAATTTTAAACAATAACAATAAATAAACGTACAATAATTTTTGCCGCATTCGGTTAATGCCAATACAACAATGACCGAATACTCCATCAGCCACTGCGGGTTTCACTGTGTTCTTTTTAAACTTTGAGCGTTGCGGCTCCACTCTAGTGTACATTATGTTTTTTGGGTAACAGAATCCGATCTGCAATTAGTTTTTTGAAAAAAATTATCTATTCATTGTTATTAACAATTTTTAAGCAATTATCTAAAAAAAAGTAATTTGATATAATTTATTTTTATAATAACGAAATCTAAGTTTATTAAGCGCTCTACCCAAATTTTTTTAGACGTATTTCGATCCACTAAATACGAATTCAAAGTCTATTTTTGCAAAACTTAACCTTTTTATTGTTATAAATAATTTATTATAAACAATTATGCTAATAAACAGAATTTTATAGAATTTATCTCCATAACAGCAAAATCTAAGCTTTTTACTAGCTCTACCCAAGTTTTTTAGATGAATTTTGCCCTGCTGTCTGAATTTCTAATCCATTTTTCCAATTTAATTAATTAAAAATTTAGATCTAATCAGTTTATTTATATGCAATTAAATAAAAATATTTGTGTTAAATTCCCAAAGGAAAATTAATATAATTCTAATAAATTGTCAGTAATAATAATATAGTTTAGTTTTTGAAAAAATGACCAGAAAATTTAAATTTAGCGAGTTAAATAATGTTGTATTACGTTATTATAGAAAAAAATTATTTATTTGTAAGAAAAGTTAATATATTTTTAGCAAAAATGGATTAGAAATTCGACTTTAACGTGTCAAAAGACTTGTAAACTCATGCATCACAGTTAGGTAATAATGCGAATAGAGAAAATCAATTTGTTTATAACTTAAGCTTTGCGTTAAAAATACAAAAATTCTGCTGATAAAAGCAGGGACTGGACTTCAAGGCACATATTCTGGATTTCACCTCATATTATAGTATTGGAACACGGGTTCATTTATCTGCCGCTCTCGAATGAGTTCAGGTTGGTCTAAAAACTCTACAGGTTCAAAAATTCATAGAGATTCAAAGAACCAGGATCTATGGCAAATAATATTTTTTCACTTCTTTTTGGGTCCCAAACTAACTATATCTCGAATATCTGTCACTCAGCGATGAATTCATTTTCTGAGCCCATTTTTTTCAAAAAAAAAGTTTACTCCCATAGGAATCGGTCTCAGAGGCAGATATTAAGGCTATACCTAGTATCCTCATAACATATAAAACTGCCACTCTGCAATGGGTTCACTTATCTTCATTTTTTTGCCTCCATAACCATGGTAGGAACCGGAATTTGGATCTATAAGTTGTATTTTTCATTCAGTTTGTCATATTTAATAAGTGATATATTTATCTGCCGCTCTTCGATAAGTCCAGAATCTTGGTTATAAGCTCCTGGACTATATGATTCAGAATTTAAAAGAACGCCTGCGTCCGCGCGAGCTGTCTTTTCCAAGTTACATTGCCACAGCGAAAATTAACTTCATAAAATTCAATAAAAAGTAATATTTATCTAATATTTTTGCAACAACTAGGTGATAAACTGCCTTCATATTTTAACAAATGATAGCAAAGTATTTTTTTTATGTATACATAATTTTTTGTAACTTTGTACTTACATACAACAAAAATTGTAAAAAACGCATGCTTTTGATCGAAGAAAAAGTATGGATTCCTATCTTATACGTGTTAAACATTTGAAAATTTTACAATTAATTATGGCAAAACGGCATGATAAACCATCCTTATATTGAAGCAGTGAATGCATGATGCTAAAATCTATTATTTCTCAAAATTTCAAGCAAAACTACTTTTAACAGTTACTCTTAAGAAATACCTTAAGAGCCGTATGTTCGTAACCTTTACAATTGTAACATTTCATTAGGTATATTTTATCTTTGACACGAATGCCATCCCAGATATAACGTTTTCTTATTTAGGAATTGCTTCCTAGTTTGCGGATTAACCTTTACCACCCAATGCACAAAATGCTTATCTCGAGGTCCAAGTTTATACACAGGCTTGATATGTGAGATCCTGTCCATCGGTAATATCCACATCCATATTATTTTGTTCGATGATTTCCGCCACCAGTCTATCCCTATCTATTTCCGCTGGAACTGGTCATTCTAGGATTTAATTTGCCCATTTTGATGACGCCCACTTTCATTTTTCTTAGCATTTCCAAGTTCTTTAATTTGTCGTAACAATTGTCCTTAGACTCGATAATCACCTTTTTGTCCTTATTTACGTATGCCTTGTTCGGTTTAAAACCGATGACGTTAGGCTTAATATTATTTTTAATATTCTTCAGTAGTTATTCGCACGTAACATTACTTTCAGACGATGACAATGCTACTTTGTAACTGCTGCCAGCCAATATAGGTCTCTTTAAACCCACTACTTTTACACATGGAGCGGTACTACTACCACCACTTGCTCCCGCTACTCCTGCATATGTTCCCCTAACTAATTCTTTATCTCTTCTAGTTTCCTCGTATGCTCTTTTAGTACGCTTTCTTGCCTAATGAGAATATCCCTTATTTAAAGTGCCGTACTATTTTTACTTTCTAAATTTGAAAATATTTTATCTATTTTCCCAATTGAGCCTTTAGCCACTCTTATTTCTTTACTTAGCTTATTTTTAACCTCCTTTAGTAATCCACACACCACGTGCTGGATTTTATTAATGGCCTTCCATAATCAAGTGAATTCTTTAACGTAATCCCCATCCTTATATTCAGATTCGAGGATTTTTCTTTTCTTACTTAGGCTGCGCTTAGTCTTACTTCCTGCTGCTGCTCTATCCTCGCCTTCAGAGGAAAAATCATTCATTTTAAAGAGGTGCAAGCGCCCTATGATGATCTGAAATGGAGCTTTTCACTCTTTCCGCACCTCACGCGAAAAGGGGGGATCCAACCCGCTTTAACGCCTCTTAGCCGTAGATAGAATCTGATTGCGTATATTCGAACCTTAAGAACTCCGACTTATCGCTTATCTGTCGTTGCCCTATATGAGCCCACGTGGAGGGGGGCGTCGCCTTAACCAATTGAATAATACTGCGAATCTTGCAATTCTTCACTTAGCGTCTCCCAACAATAATCGCACCTCGTATAAACTTCATTGGTTACGATAATGCCACTGCGCAAAGCTGATTTCAATAGTAAGTGTAATTGGAAAATCATTTAAGACTATAGGTATAATTCTTCTGGATTTCCTCTGAGTCGCTTGAAAAAGTGATGCTGACGTTTCGCCGATCATTTTGCCGGCTTCTTCAGAGCTCATTTCGAGAACTGACTTCTTCGGATCTAGCTCGAAATATTTAATTCTGCTGGCACATGCCTTTTTATATTAGTGGATCGATGTGGAGGTGGGGGCGAAGGTTCATAGATGATCTGTTCTCCGACTGGAGAGAGATAAAGACCAGTGTCATGATTAAGGGTATTTAGATTTTTCGATGGAGTCCCAGATTTTCCTGGGATAGAAAAAGGAATTTGTTGCAAGAATCTTTGACTGGTCAAAGAGAATCTGGTGTCTTTTTTGAAAATGTTACGAGGACTTACTGCCTTTTGATGTTTTTTAATTTTAGTACATATTTTTTTGCTCGTTAAACCTATATAGGTTTTACTGCCGCTACACGAGATACTGTAGACTTCTGTATTTTTAAGGGTAATCTTATCTTTGACAAATTTGAGATGCTACAATCCCAAGAGCTTGGTCTGCGGGACTTGGAATTTTCTGAGATTAGATGACGAAATTAGTAAAACTACTTTGTACACTCACCTTTCTCATACGATGTAGATGCAACAATATCATCCCCAATTTTCTGAAATTTTCCCAACGCCCCTTCGACCAACAGGATCTAAAAGTGCACAATCCTTGAATGGAATTCAATTTTAGGTATGCACCTCTTGTATTAGCTCAATAAGGTATTCTGACCAGAAATGAATATGATAAATTGTCTCCAACTGGACACTATTTGGTTCTTTACCAAAAAATAAAGGATTATGAGTACCATTTATCTACTGTTGATGGACCAGAAATAAATATATTTCGTTATTTCTTAACTAGCCTTTAAAATAACATATTTTAAATATACCATTATTTTTAAATTTAAAAAGTAACTTAAGTAATTGTTTGTGGGCTTACACAATGTACTGTCAAATTCCTGTAACTACTTGTTTTCAAATTTAAATTAAATTTTTTGTCACAGCACATAGCGATTCAAACAACATAAAACGATTCAGGGATGGCAGCCATGGAGAAGCAAGGAAGTCACCAGAAAATACCGTAAAAGTGTTTTCTCTTGGGCACAGTACACTTGTTGCAGGGACATTCTTAGAGCGCTACAGGGGCGATGCGTATGCGGAAAAAGCGATTTGCGTTGGTCTTGAATCGTTGTAAATTGTACTCGATGGAAAACAGTCCAGGGCAAATTATTCCAAAGAGATGATGTTATTTATATAAAAGACTGCCTGAAAAGGGTTGTACGAAGAGTGAAAAGCTGAACCTTATACGGATGTAATGTATTAGTGCAACATGTATGGGGGGAATGAAGCAGGCTACATCCATCGAACAAGTGATTCAGGTTGGTCTTGAAACATTGTAAGTTGTATTCGGTGAGAATTACACTTCTAGGCAAATCATTCCAGTAAACAATTTTTTGAAAAGGGTGATACGAAAACTGACAATCGACCTTATAAGCATGTGATGTATTAGCGCGACATGTATTCTCAGCATGTACCGGACTGGTCATGAAAGTACTTATAGAATAGGGTCAAGTTAACAATAACACAGTGTGGCGTGTTAAAAAATTTGCCTCTCGTTTATGCGCAAATTTGTAACGTCTTCAGACGTAGCTTTTTATAAAGCCCCTCGTTGACGGCGTCATTTTTGTTACGTCTTAACTTCTTTGCTTTTAATAAATATATTATTTATTAAATAGAAGTCGTTATTTGCCCCTTACGTATATCTTAATTTCTTAGAATGAATTAAATGGATATTCATATGGAAGGAACTAAAGAAATTAGACATAAACTAGCTCAGTTTTTTGGTAGAGAAATATGGATAAGAGATAATTTTTGTATGTTGTTTAAAATTTTGGTCGTACAGATTTTGGGCACCATTCATTTTAAAATAAAAGGAATCTAACTTCAGCTTAAAAAATGAAAAAATACTGAAGGATTTTGTAGTTGTTAAAAAAATTTAATATGGTACAACCGTTGTGTCCTGAAAGATATAGTAAAACGGGTGATTCAGTGAAATGCTAGATTTAAATAAAGAAAAAGGTTTATTAATGACAAAATTAAAAGTTCTAATTTTGCTACACTTTAAAATTACTACTACTAAATAAAATTTATTTAATCTAGTAGATGGTACGATTATATAGAGTCTTTAAATTAGGATTTTAATAAAAGGCTTAGCTAAATACGATGTTAAAAGTTCGTAGAATTAACTTCACAAGTTACACGTGCTGAATAGACGGTATAAACGCACTTGTCAGCAGGAAACTAAGTCTATGGATTGACATACTGATGACTTACGGTTTTCTATGAGTTTTCTGGCCTGTCCTGGTGAGATATTCTTAACACTGATGTCTCCACCTTGGCTACCCCAGTTCCCTTTGGGCTGCTAAACATTTCTTGACCGTTAAAGGTCTGGGAATAAGCAGGATATTTCAAGGAAAAGGCCATGAACTTGGAAACTAAAACCGTTTTTGCACTACTACATCACTACGAGTACGGAAACTTGATAAAAAAAAGCCTACTGAGCGGCTTTCTGAAGAAAAACCCCTCACTTTGGCTTCAAAAGAAAGGCCCTACTACATCTCGGCTGGGAAAAAAAGCCCTTTGCGGCTACATGATGGAAAAAGCCGTTACTACAACTCGGCTGGAAAAAAGCCTATTACGGATACATGATGGAAAAAATCTAGAATCATGCCATCCGCACGCTTAAACATTTTTCTCCCTTCCTTAAAGTAACGTGTTTAAAATGGCTTCCTTCCCGGACACAAATCTATAGCCAATCAGACAAATTCGATGCAAATTAAGGAGTCCAGTAGTCAACCCGCAATGCACACTGTAAAATTTAAATTAAACTGCTCAATGTTTTAAACTACACGGCTCATGAGTTGAAATCACTGCAATAAATATAAAAATGGAAAAAAAATTATAGGGAGAAAAACAGTGTCGTAACATGATATTAAAATCTAGGAAAAAATGAATGTTACAGAGTATATTTTCATTTTGTTAACTGACACGTATAAAAAGTTGCGCTAGGTGTGACTGCAATTTTGTAGTGCTACTACTCGTACATTCTCAAACGGAATGAGTAAATTATAATCTAGTGAGGTATATAACATATATTATTTTAAAGATTAGGGGTTTTCCTTTATTTTAATTGCGCTCAAACAGGCTTAAAAGTGTAAAATTTTTAATATCGATCTTTAAATTTAATAGATTTATATCGGGATCTTTATGGTTTTTGTAAATTTTGATTGCTCCTAAACAATTTGTTCATAATATAAAATATTTAGACTATTTATTTCTGGAAAGTTATGTGTCGTCTCTAAGAAATGATTGGCAAAATTGGAATTTTGTTTTTTTAAATCTGTATGAAGCGCAATGTTCCTTATATTCAATGTTAAAATTTCTTCCTGTTTGTCCTCTATACAGGTTATTTCATTCATTACATTTTAATCTATAAACACCTGATTTTTTTAATTTGCCTTTTTTACTTTTTACATTAAAAATCATATTTGAAAGTTTCTGTGAAGACTTAAAAGCAATACTCTTGTTTTCATTTTTCTTTGAAACATTTGAGATTTTATTGAATATTTGTCTGAGAGAGTTGTGTATTTTTTGGGGGAAGTTTTGATTTTGGGGTATATTAGATTAGTTTGTGATGTTCATTTTTTGGAGATCAATTTGTTGATTTCAGAGGCATTGCATCCATTATTAGCAGTAATAGATCTAATAAGTTCCCTCTCCAGATCCGTTTTTCTATCGGAACAGAGAAGGTTCTATGTCTCATTGATTTATAAGGCCGCTAGTTTATGGGTCATTGGATGGAGGGAGTCTTTAGGTATTATTGTATCTGTGTATGTGGGTTTTCTGTAGATATAGAGCAGTAAATGGTTATTAGATTTTTTTATAGTGATGTCTAGGAAATTGATGCTGTTGTCTTGTTTTTCTTCTAAAGCAGTGGCGGCTCGTGATAGGATTTGGTGGAGGTTCACATACTTCAGAAGGCTATGTCTTATGTAGCATTATGAGCCAATAAGAGAGATACCTACTTAATTTTAAATTTTATGTATCTAAAAGACATTTTAAAATTTTTGAAAAGGTCCATGGTCACAAATGAAAATACCTTACCTAATATTGATTGAAAATGCTAAATATCAATATGTTAAACGTAATATCAAATATAAAATCATTTACCAATACAGAAGGTCCAACTATAACAGGCAAATGGGCGCGGTGTATTGATACATATGTATAAACGCGAACGCAACGCTTAACGAAAGAAAATGCAGTCCATATTAGAAATATAGTAAAATTCATTGTTTTGTTTAAAACATCTAACTATAAGCTGAACATTCTAAACACAACGTTTAAACGAAAAGTCCATACGGCGATTTTTTAAATTTGCAAATTCGTCACTCACTAATCTTTTCTACTATTTTCTTTTCTTTTGACAACATTCCCAATGCTAAAAGTCCATTCATGGTACTTCTCAAAAACGACTTAATTCTTTTTAAAGTGGAGAAATTTCTTTCAGCTTCAGCAGTCGGAATGGTAATAATTAGCTGCAGTAAAGTGTACGTTGCGGAAAATACATTTTGTAAATTATTTTCGATTATAAATCGCAAACAATGCACCCCTCCTGGCAAATTTCTAAAATCTGGCCGTTTATAAATAAGTTCAAGTTCAGTTTGTAATCTTACTAGATCATTTAAATTGTGCGATGAGAATTTATTTTCAAACTACGAGAACTTAGAAGATATAAACAAAAGCGAACCACTTAGAGGACTATTAAATGAAAACCTTTCTTTAATTTGAATTAAAATATAAACACATACTTCTTTTGCTGCAACTACTTTCGATATCTTCCTTAAGTCTTTTATTCTGAAAATGAACTACATCTTCAATTAAAGTAGGAATTTCTCCAGCATTTTGTCTTTCAGTCGCTATACATTTTTCAAATATATTAATTGCTGTATCTACCTGTGCAGGATCAGAAGTCGATTTTTGTAAACTGTTATATAGGATATCGGCCTGTGGCATAATTTTATGAAAAAATGTTAGCTAGAATACAAATTGTGCATCGTATAACATTCTACGGATTGCAGAGGCTTGATTAATGGTGGTAGATTGTTTTGAAGTATTTTCTACCTTCTCCATATATTCGATAAGTGCTTTTCTGTTCTCAAAAATAATATTTATAGCTCTAGTTTTAAAAAGCCACCATGTCGTAAAAGTTCTTGGAATATGGCAGCATACATACAACTTCATTTAATATTTCATTCCGCTGAGGAGAATTTGAAAAAAAAAATCGTAATATCTGTTATATTAGAAAAGAAAATACGTACTTCTGTATTCTGGCTAGTTGCATGAGCTAAAATTAAATTTAATTGATGAGCATAACAGTGAACATAATAGCCGTATTTATAATCATCTTGAATAATTCTGTTTACTCCACCATGGCGGCCACTCATAACATTTGCTCCATCATAGCTTTGTGAAAATAATTTATTTGATGTATCTGTAACTTTGAGCAAAACGTCTTTAATAAAATTTGCTAAACTAATTGCATTATGATCTTGTGAATTCAAAAAAGCCCAAAATCGTTCAGTCGGGGTACCGTCTTTTAAGACGTATCTGAAAACTACTACCATTTGAAGAAATATCTGTGGTCTCATCTGCTATAACAGAGATGAATTGGGCGTCTGCTATTTCATTCTTTATATATTCGTAGCCAACTTGTAGCATGTACAGTCCCTGGCCAAATTATTAGACGCACTGCAAGATTTCATGTAAAATATTAATTACCGAGTGATATTGTACCGTTTTATTATTTTAAATTGATTTGTTTTTTATTTTTATATTATCCAATCAATTACCCATTTATTTGACATACATAAAACAGCATTAATTTAGAAAATCATAAGTTTATTAAGTTTTAAAGAAAAGTGAAATTAATGTTAGTAAAAGTCAATATTTAGTTGAGCCGCTATCAAAGCTTTAATTTTGCGCGGCATGCTATCAATGCAAGATTGTACTGTCTCCTGCATTTGAGGATGATGATTCCACACATGAATAATTTTTTCTAGGAGTTGGGTTTTGTTGGTAATCACATCTTTAGCCACTTCTCTTTTCATCAGCTCCCACACATGGGGTTCATATCAGGGCTATTACCCGGCCAATCCAACAGTGGGATATTTTTTTCTGCCAAAAAAGCTTTAACAGACCGAGCAGTGTGGCAGGGAGCTCCATCTTGCATGAAAGTGAATGGTTCCCCATTTGGAAACCATTCTCTGAGCTGCGGAATCAACCGATTTTGTAATACTTCTTTGTACTGATCTTGCCTCATTATTCCTTTGACGACGTACAGACGTCCCGTGCCCTTGCCGCTGATGACTGACCAAATCATCACTTTGGTGGGATGTTTAACCGTCGGGACGACACAATCAGGATGAAACTTTTCTCCATGACGACGACGCACATACTGAGCTTTATTCTGCAAAATTTCGAATGTGCTTTCGTCACCGAAGTAGACCTGTCAAAAATAGGAAAAAATATATAAACTTCCATGTTTATTTGCTTTATTTAACTGAAAATGATAATAATGTATCAATTATTAATTAAATTGCTGTATCTTACCGATCTCCAGAAGTTCCATCTTTATCTTGCCATTGTTTGGCCCACTTCAGGCGCTTTGCTTTCATTGCAGCTGTTAACTTGGGCTTCCTGGCGGGCGACAGGCCTTAAAATCTAATTCTTTCAATTTTCTTCGAACAGTGCGCTCAGAAGCATTTACGCTAGCATCCTGGAGTTGTGATTTTATTACCTTTGTGGTAGCAAATCTGTTTTCTACACAAATTTTCTTCAAACATCTCTCTGACCGTGGAGTGAAAATTGGTTTTCTACCGCATCTTTTCTTTCTTTTCGGGCTTAATTCCTTCCCTGACTCAATTTTCTTTTTTATGCGTCGTAGACTAGCTTCAGAAACCTCCAATCTTCGTGATATTTCTCGGTTTGTAAATGTTTTCGCAATCACAAGGGCCTTCACTTCAGCTTTTTTACGTGGTGAAAGATCGCCTTTTCTACCCATAATGAAAATAGTCCAATTACTTTTTTAAAACACTGCATACAAAATAAACTAATAACTGAGTAGTATAAAACTGTTAAACAAACAATCACAGTCCATAAAGCCACAGAAACACGTCCGTACCTGACTCGATTCCGATCGCGACTGATACAGGTTTGTAGTTGTTTACGTTCATGTATCACTTTGTCAACACAGTGTTGCCATATGTTAAAAATAAATACAAATATGTAGTCTACAACAATTCTTTGAAATAAAAATCAATAATATTGTAGTTTAAATATACCATTATTGCATAAAAACTCTTAAGAAACATTAAATTACTAAAAAAAATACAGTGCGTCTAATAATTTGGCCAGGGACTGTAATCTAATAATTCGTTCTGAATTATTTTTGAAGTACCTTTGAAGATCGTAGATTTTTCAAAATGCTCTTTTAAAGCCAGATCCAACTCTGCACTAAAATTGATTAGACCTTTTAAAATGCCCGGATTTTGCGAACCATCCCTTTCATCGTGTCCTCGCAAAGCTAATTCGAAACATCCACAGAACTTTATACAATTTATAATTTTCGACAAAACGTATCTGTTTTTCAATACATTGTCATTATGTTTGTCGATACCTCTTCTGTAGGCACTATCCAGTTGTTGTTTTATATCAACTTTTCTCAAAAGTCTTAGTTCTAATTGCGCATTTATAGGAACCTGCGAACTTTCATACTTTTTAATTTTTTGTGTGTGCCAGATCAACCACCCTACTTTTCACCCAACTCGCTTCAGCACTTTCAGATGCAAATAGCAAACATGGAAAACAAAACAAGCTGTTTTTAACACTGCATCCGCATCGCCATTCTTGTTTTTCATATAATTCACTTTTAAAACTTTTGAACTCGCGAACCCTTACTTCTTTTTCAAGTGCCCTGTCCGGTCCCCCGAACGTTGGCGATCACCCTGGAGAGCGCGTCCCTGTTCTCTGCCATTCTAAAAAGATCACCTGCCTTCTGAATGCCGGTCCATGACCTGATGTTGTTAAGCCATGACATCTGTTTTCGGCCGACACCGCGTCTTCCTTCAATTTTGCCCTTCATGATTAACTGGAGTAAGCGATACTTGTCTCCCCGCAAGATGTGACCCAGATAAGCTATCTTGCGGCATTTTATTGTTGTAAGTAGCTCTCTTCCTGTTCTTGCACGCCTAAGAACGTCTTCGTTTGTTACCAAGTCAGTCCAAGGAATACGCAGCATTCTTCGATGACTCCACATTTCAAAGCTCTCTAAACGATTAATCGTGCTTACTTTGAGAGTCCAGCTTTCTGCACCGTACAAAACAACCGACCAGATGTAACATTTGACCATGCGTTGACGTAGCTTGAGATTTATGTTATCATTACAAAATAGTGTTCTCATATTCAAGAAGTGATTCCTGGCTGTCTCTATGCGACATTTTATCTCTATGTCGGGGTTTAATTATTCCGTCAGGATGCTATCCAAATACCTGAACCTCTCAACCCGTTCGATTTGAGAATTGTTCAGAAACAAATGAGTATCTCTATGTGGATCTCGGCTGAATATCATGAGTTTCGTCTTACTGATATTAATGTTAAGGCCAAGATCTGTTCCAACTGTGCTGATTTTATTTAACAGTTCTTGAAGACCCTCTATCTTATCACATATGATGACAGTGTCGTCTGCATATCTAATTGTGTTGAGTAGTACGCCATTTACTCTAACTCCATGGTCCACATTCTCGAGGGCCTCCTTGAAAATTCGGTCCGAATAAAGGTTGAAAAGTAGAGGCGAGAGGATACAACCCTGTCGGACTCCTCGCTGTATTTGGATGCTAGATGTTGTCATCCCTTCTATACATACTTCCGCTGTTTGTCCCCAGTACAGATTTTCAATTATACGTATATCTCGACTGTCCTAGTTGTACTTCGCGTAACATTGATATCAATTTAGAGTGTAGCACCCTGTCGAATGCCTTTTCGTAATCTATGAAACAGGCGAATACCTCTTTACGCTGATCTCGGCACTTCTGGAGAAGGACATTAATACCAAACAAAGCCTCACGGGTTCCGAAAGCATTCCTAAAACCCATCTGAGCGTCATCAAGATCAAATTCACACTTTCTGCGAATTCTGGCATGTATGACGCGCAAGAATGTTTTTAAAAGATGATTCATCAAACTTATCAAGCGATAGTCACTACATTTTTTAGGTCTGGGTTTTTTTTGGAATAGTCACAAAGGTCGACCTGAGCCAGTCATCTGGGATCACCCCAGTGTTATATATCAAGTTAAATAATTTTGTGATTTGTGATATGTTACCCTCGCTTACAAGTTTCAATATCTCTGTCGGAATCTGATCCGGACCCGGAGACTTTCCAGTGGGTGATATATGGATGGCGTGAAGCACTTCTTCGTTAAGAATTTCTGGACCTTCCTCCATATTTTCTTCATTGTTCTGTAAGGGTGGTCTATCGTCATGAAATAGTTCATTTATATATTTTTCCCATATGCCTCTGATTTCCCGTTCACCCATTATAGGCGTATTTGTTGAATCAAGCAGGGTAGCTGGTTGTGGTTTCTTGTAGATACCAGCAATCTCCTTAAGTTTCTTGTGGCTACGAAAGTTATCGTGTTTCTTTTCTAATTCTTCCATTTCCCGGCACATTTCTCTCATCCAGCCTTCCTTGGCTCTCTTGATTTCTGACTTAATGATCTTCTGTAGCCTTTTATATTCTTCCTTGTTGTTCTTGACCTGTCTTCTTCTCTCCATCAATATCAAGATATCGCCAGTCATCCACCTTTTTTTGTTGGTCTCCTGATGTTTGTAGGTGCCTATTACACGTCCTGTTCAGCATATTTTTCAGCTTATCCCATAGTACCCCGACTTCTGTCAAATCACTTTCATTTACTTTGCCAAGTTCATCGTTGAGTTCTCGTTGCACCATTTCTCTTACTTCCTGTTGATCTAGTTTTGCCAGGTTTAGTGATTTATATGGTCGCTTTTTGCATATCAATTTAAGCTTTAGTTTTTTATCGGCAACCAAGGGTACGTGATCCGAGCCAATATCTGCTCCAGGGTAGGTTGTTACACGTTTTATACTGTTCCTGAAGCGTTTGTTAACCAGAATGTAGTCTATCTGGTTTCTAATGGGTTCTTGGTCGTTGACTTCAGCAGGCGATATCCATGTATAAAGACGTCTTTTGGGGAGTTTAAACCATGTGTTCGTGATAACCATGTCATTTTCCTGGCAAAATTCAAACAGTCTGTCACCTCAGTGATTGCTCGAACCCAATCCAAAGTCTCCGACCAAATCAGATCGTCGGCCTTGTACAATCTTAGCATTATAATCCCCGAGTATAAGTGTTAGGTCGTCACTGCTGAGTTTTCCCAGGACTTTATTAAGTAGCTCGTACATGTCATCGACCTCCTGGTCATAACGTTTATCGGATGTTGGGGCATAAATTTGTATTATATTGATCTTGAATGGCTGTCCTTGCATCTGAATTAATATGATTCGGTCAGTTATAGGGCTGTAACTTACAACATTCTTGTTGTAAGGAAAGGAAACAAATACACCCACATCGTTGCGGTGTTGCGGGTCATTAGGGTCGCTACCGGAATAGTATAGTGTGCCATGTTCATTTTGGCATGTTCCTGAATCCGGCCAGCGGAGTTCACTGATCCCCATTACTCCAACTCTCAGTCCTAATGCTTCTTTGATGACATTGTCGAACTTTCCTGCAGCATACGGACTTCTAACATTCCACGTGGCAATTCGAAACTTTGATTTTGCTATGTTGAGCCGGGAGATTCTTCGCACCCCTTGCCCATTACTTACTTGAGTAATAATAAGATTCAGAATCGGATTTCCCGCAGCTTTCACTTTAAGTTTGTCTTCTAAAGGCAACTTCGTTGCTTGTTTTAAATAATTCACTGTATATTCAAAGTTTCTTTTAACGCCTAACAATTTACTACACCCCGGCTGTGCATCCATTTTTTCGTTCATTACATCAATTATAATCAGTTTATGTCTGTATGTAATTGCAATCACGACTTAATACTAATAATACACCCATTGTTGCAAAATATTGAGCGCCAAAACCAAATTTAACTACTCTAACCTTAGATTAGATGTAAAATATAAACGAATCAACACTACGCTTCTATCCCAATCCAAATCCACATCATCACCAAGTAAATGCGAACCATAGAGGAAGAAAAACGACGAATTTACATCTTCATATTAGAGAGAGAGATACAGTTTGCCAAAACGCAAAAACGTATAAAACGAGACACTGCCGTATACCGCTTTGCTTTACATCCAGTTCTTGTAGTTTGTGCGCTTAGGGAGCTTCAGTGACAACTCGAAGTTTAACGGTACGTAAAGTAGTAGGGTTGTTATAAATTGTTCTCGTCCATTTTTAGAGAAGGTTCACTTCTTTAAAAGACGTTTGTATGACTAAGGTTTAATACAAAATAACTTGCATTTTGCCTTGTTGTTGACAGGGGGTTCACGTGCTCCTATAGAGGAGCCGCCACTGTTCTAAAGTGAATTTAATTTTGGGGTGAATAGAGTTCAGTATGTTTATTTTTAATTCTCCATTATTTCCTTTGAAACAAACCAAAATGGTGTTTCTATATCTGTATCAGAAAATATATATTTTTGGCTTCTTTTGTATTTAAAAATTTTTCTTCAAAATTAGACATAAAGAGATCCACTGAGAGTGGGTTTAGTGGAGATCCCATTGCTAAGTCATTTATTTGTTTAAAGTACTCCCCGTCAAGTTCCAAATAATTCTCATTTATACATAAGTTTAACAGTATTAACAACTCTTGACGTGTTACTGGGTTAACTCGGCTCTTTGTAAATATGTCATTTATAACGTTAATACATTCGGTGTACAGAATGTTTGAAAACATGTTTGTAACCTCGAAAGATGTTAAAATACTATTGTTCGGTAGTGTTATGTTTTTAAGTTTGTTAGTGAGTTCAATGGAGTTTTTAACGCTAAATTTTAGTTCAAATTTTATTATTTCTTTAAATAATATGTTTAGTTTTACTGTGGTGTTTCTTAAGGGTGTGTTTGTGTAGGATACTACCGGTCTTATTGGATTTCCTTCCTTATGTATTTTTATGAGTCTAGGTAAGTTAGGTGCAGAAGGATTTTTATAAATGAGCTTAAATTTTTCTTTATCGTTAAAAATTGCATTGACTTCTTTTAGAGTTGTTTTTAATTTATTTTGGATTTTTTCCGTAGGCTCACTTTTTAATTTAACGGGTTTTTCTTTTTTAAGGAAATCTTTAACTTTGTTTATATGTTGTTCTTTGTTTAATATAACTATAGAATTGCCTTTGTCAGCTTTTGTTAACGAGAGGCCATTACTTTTTATTTTTTGTTGTAAAGATTATATGTGGATTTGTTGTTGGTTTGAGTTTGAAGGGAATTTTGTGGATCGCTTGATCATGTTCTTGATTTGTTCTTTATATACATAGGGGCTAGAATAGTCATAGATTCTTCTAGTATGGGCCTGACAAACCCGAGGTACCTGACTCATCTTGGGTCATCTGGTGTCTGTCATTTCTGTTCACTAAATATAAAACTCGTAATCCCAAAGTGTAAAGATACCGTGCTGAGGGGATGAATGACTCAGTGGACATGAGTCGATAACGGTTCCTACCGGATATTAGGTGCCCTTCGGTAGTAAAATAGCCCTGCCGTAATTACCAGGCTCTGTTACTGTCGACTCGTGGGACACACATAGCTCAACCAAACAAAAATTATTTTAAACTAAACAGGTCAAAACGGCCCAGAAATGAGTCTATACCTTCCACCCCGGAAGTTCCTAATTATGATCGTTTTTACAAGATAAGCATGGTGACGTGTTCTTTCAAGAATACCTCAATTTTCACAATACATAAAGCTCTTCAGGCGTAAATTGGAACATTAGCAGAAAGAAGAAAATTAGCAGATGGTTCTTAATTATATAAGTATCAAGCGAAAATCAATCCGTTTTGGCATCCAAATTAGAACAATTACATAATTTCGAAGTTACCACCATGCCACACAGAACTTTAAACGCAATAAAAGGAATTACAACCTGTCAAGACCTTATTAACTACACAGACGACGAAATTTTGGATAATTTAAAGAATTGAAAGTCACTGAAATATATAGATTACGACCACGAAAAGATTGAAATCTGCCTTCGTCAATTTTCATACTATCATTTAAACTACATCAACTCCCTGCAAAAATATTCGCAGGGTGGTACTCATTGAGAGTTCGTCCATACATACAAAGTCCTATGAGATGCTTCTATTGCCAAAGGTTTGGGCATACCGCTGGTAAATGCTCGCAGGATCCAATATGCCCTTCCTGTGGCCACGCCCAACACCCCGAATCTCCCTGTTCCAACTCCTCAACGTGTATTAATTGCAAGGGTTCCCACTCACCCAGATTCAAGGAATGCCCTCAATATAAGCAAGAATTTGAGATTCAGAAGATCAGAACCGCTGATAAAATTTCCTATTTCGAAGCTAAGAGGAAATATTTAGGCGTAAACCCCACATTCACAATTCCATACAGTTCAGTAGCTAAGGGTTTAAAACCAAGACAGATCACTGTTTCCACACGGTGTGATCTAGTCATTATTTAACCCTCCCCCTTTCCCACTTCCTCCGTCTTTCCCCATCCAAACCCAAGCCTACCCTCGATATCCCCCTTCATCACAAAATCCCACTCCTCCCTCAAAAACTCCCACAAAATCACCTCCCACTACACACAATAAACCCTCAACTGACTTTTCCCTCAAAAAAACCCAACAAGACTGACTCCAAACAACAAACGAACACAAAACCACCGTCCACTACCCATTTCAATACTCACCCACCAACCACTGACATGAGCAAAATGAAAATATTCCGCTCAAACAAAACTACCCCTAACTCCTCAAGTAAGTCTATTTAGGAACTGTCAGTGTCAATTCCATGGATCTAGATCACATTTTAACTAAGAGCAAGTTGTCGAGAACCAACAAATAATTAGTCAACTAACATTCAATCCATTACTTCAATGGAATCTGAATGTATTTCCTCCTAGATATGAGGATTTTTTTTACTAATTAATTTAAACAAACCTTCCAGACTTCAAAGACTCAAAACACTCAAATATCAAAAATTACAATATTATCTACAAAAATAGAACAGAACAAGTAAGGGCCTCAGGAGGTGTGGCACTCTATGTTCACGAGTTTCTAGACTTTGAACAGGTCACCCTTTGGACCTCTCTTGAGGCTGTTGCTATAAGAGTCGTACTCAACCATGCAATAACAGTATGCAGCCTCTACCTACCACCAAACACAGATTGTTCTCTACCCATCTTTTCTGGGTTAATATCACAACTACCAACTCACCTTATCCTACTAGGCGATTTCGACACCCATAACACTTTATGGGGCTCTACTCAGAATACTTCACGAGGCAAGATGATAGAGGATATTCTCCTGCAAAACAACTTAATTATTCTAAACCATCCCTGTCCCACCCACCTCAACCCTTCTTTGGGTGTACTCTCAACAATTGATCTCACTCTTTGCAGCAAGTCCATAGCTACCACATTGGAATGGGATATACTGCCTGACACCCATAGTAGTGACTACTTTCGCATAAACCTTTGATCTCTCATATCTGATAATCATACTTCACTTCCACATATTAAATGGGACATTAGAAATTTTGCAAGAAGTAAAACACTACTTAAATTTCAACTAAATTTTTTATTTTTAACACCATAACATGTTTCGCTGTACGACAGCTTCTTCAGATGGTTTGTTACAAAATGAGGATAAAATTACTATAATAAATGGTTGGTTCACAATTTATGGCAGGTAATAAAATGACTTAATTAAAATAGATGTAGTAAAGTTGAATTATTTAAGTCTAATTGTTCATTTATTAAGGAATCTGAATTTTCCAATTTGTTTATTTCTAAAGGTTCTAGGTAATTAAGTTTCAGGCCCTTTGTGCAAGTATGTAATATTTCAAAGTTTGGGTTGAATTGGTGGTTATTTTTAATTAAATGATTTGTGTAATTTGAGTTATTTTTTCTATTGATATATGATGAAGCATGTTCTTTTATTCTTTTTGAAAGACTTCTTCCTGTGTGACCTATATATGTTTTTGCGCAATTTCCACAATTTAATTTGTATACTTCGGATCTAGTGTCTTTATCTGTTTTTGTTTTGTTATTTTTAATAAATTTGCCAAGTGTGTTGGATGTTTTAA
Source organism: Pachyrhynchus sulphureomaculatus (assembly GCA_019049505.1). Classification (NCBI taxonomy): domain Eukaryota; kingdom Metazoa; phylum Arthropoda; class Insecta; order Coleoptera; family Curculionidae; genus Pachyrhynchus; species Pachyrhynchus sulphureomaculatus. Next base: position 49,613,043 of record CM032448.1, read on the forward strand.
ATGCTATGTTAATATTGAATTTTCTCAAGACACCACTAATTTAGTGGGTTTTTTTGAGGGAAAAGTCAGTTGAGGGTTTATTGTGTGTAGTGGGAGGTGATTTTGTGGGAGTTTTTGAGGGAGGAGTGGGATTTTGTGATGAAGGGGGATATCGAGGGTAGGCTTGGGTTTGGATGGGGAAAGACGGAGGAAGTGGGACAAGGGGAGGGTTAAATAATGACTAGATCACACCGTGTGGAAACAGTGATCTGTCTTGGTTTTAAACCCTTAGCTACTGAACTGTATGAAATTGTGAATGTGGGGTTTACGCCTAAATATTTCCTCTTAGCTTCGAAATAGGAAATAGTACGTTATTGATTTTACGTTTTTATAAGGTTCTTTGTTCTTCGGACAAACTGTACTAATGGTTTTTTTTGTGAAGTTTTTTTTTTGTGAATACTATCTATTATGGATGCTGAATAGTTATTATTTATTACTAATTGTTTTATAATATTAAGTTCTTTTTGAAACTCGTCTTGGTTTAGAGGAATATTTATTAGTTTGTGAATCATGTTATGGAAAACTGCAAGTTTGTGACTTGGTAGATGACATGAGGTATTAAGGATAATTATGTCAGTATGTGACGGTTTATGGTAAATAGAATAACTGTGTTTGTTGTTATGTCTTTTTATTGTTATGTCAAGAAAGTTTAAGCTATTGCTAATTGAGAAACTTCTTTCTGAAATTAATGTCAACCCAATAATAAAACAAGACATCTTAAATTGCTTAAAGGTGTGCCTAGAACAAAATTATTTTGAATTTAATAATGACCTATACAGCAGCCTAGACGGTTTCATAGTGGGCACTCTTTTGGCGGAAATAGTTATGAATAACATAGAAAACCAAATAAGCAAACACCCACTGTTTAAAAAATTTGTATACTGGCATAGATATGTTGATGATATCTTATGTTGTTTTACAGGAAATGTAGACAGTTTGCCACATTTCAAAATTTTTTGAATAATGTACACAAAATTATAAAATTCACCAGTGAAGTTGAAACCAACAATAGCTTAAACTTCCTTGACTTAACAATAAAAAGACATAATAACAAACACAGTTTTTCTATTTACCATAAACCGTCACATACTGACATAATTATCCATAATACCTCATGTCATCCACCAAGTCACAAACTTGCAGTTTTCCATAATATGATTCACAGACTAATAAATATTCCTCTAAATCAAGACGATTTTAAAAAGTAACTTAATATTATAAAACAATTATCAGTAAATAATGACTAATCACCATCCATAATAAATAATATTCTTAAGAAAAAACTTTACAAAATAGCCATTAGTACAGGTTTTCCGAAGAATAAAGAATCTTATAAAAACGTAATGTCAATAACGTACTATGGTAGATGCAACACTAAAATAAATAGTTTCTTGAGAAAATTAAATATTAACACAGCATTTAAAACGTCCAACATACATGGCAAATATATAAAAAATAACAAAACAAAAACAGATAGAGACAATTGATCCGAAGTATACAAATTAAAGTTATCAGCAGTATTAAGTTTTGCACACTGTATTGAATTTATGATGCAAACTTTGTAATTTATTACGAATAAGAGGTGTGTCATTCACACCTTCTATTTTTTAATAGTGTCCTATATATATATATATATATATATATATATATATATATATATATATATATATATATATATATATATATATGAGCGAAGCACACGTGCATTTCACATTAGTTTTGAAAAGCTACAAATTATACTCGGTGGAAAACATTGTACTGGGAAATTGCTCAAAAACATATATAGGTCAAACAGGGAGAAGTTTTTCAAAAAGAATAAAAGAACATGCTTCATCATACTACAATAGAAAAAATAATTCAAATTACGCAAATCATTTAATTGAAAATAACCACCAATTCAACCCAAACTTTGAAATATTACATACCTGCACAAAGGCCCTGAAACTTAATTACCTAGAATCTTTAGAAATATACAAATTGAAAAATTCAGATTCCTTAATAAATGAACAATTGGACTTAAATAATTCACCATTACTAAATCTATTTTAATTAAATTATTTTATTAGCTGCCATAAATTGTGAACCAACCATTTATTATAGTAATTTTATCCTCATTTTTTAACAAACCATCTGAAGAAGCTGTCGTACGGCGAAACATGTCATGGTGTTAAAAATAAAAAAATTTAGTGGAAATTTAAGTAGTGTTTTACTTCTTGCAAAACTTCTAGTTATGGATTTCCACCAAGTATCGGCTGAATCAATTCAAATGGAACATTGCCAGGGCAGAGTGGACATAATTCGGAACAGCACTTAACATTCCAAACTCTCAAATTCAAGAGACAGACGGCTATATCCAACAATTCCGCCAAAATATTATGAAAGCTGCATACAAAGCAATTCCATCGTGGACCAGTGAGTGTTCTAGACTGATTAGAGAAAGGAAAAAAGCCCAACTTAGTCAGTTTAAAAGTCTTTGTTTTCATTTTTATGTTAAACAAAATAGCGTTCATATATCATCTTTATTGGATTTTTATAGTATTTATCGCAGCATTGTTACGCATTATTCAAGCAATGACAGGACAAAATTTATCTAGTAGTTTAAATTTCCTGTGCAATTTGAAATAAATGTTTACATTTAAAATGCTTTTTTAATAGCTTTTCTATTTTTTTCTTTTTCAGATATATATACGTGTATTTGAAATTTTAGTAAAAATTCGACTTATTTGACACTCAGCTTAATATATTTTTTTATCTTGGAAAAAATGGCCCTTGACGTCTGATATATTAATATTCTGGTATAACATCTGGGTAAAACTATACGGCCAGTATTATTCGTACAAAACGATGGTGAATCTTCTCAGTTCTTTTTCATTAAAATCAGTCTAGTAATTTAGGCTCTACGAGAGAATAAAAAACATACATAAATACATAGTAATGGAAAACATTATCCTCCTTGCATATGAAGTAGGGTGAAAAGAGCAAAGTTACATCAATTAATTAGTTTAAATGCAAATGATTCTTTAATACAAATAAAAAATTAAAAATAATTTGCGCATTAAAAATATATATTAGCTATCCATAATATTTAAAATTAAATAAAACTATGATAATTAGGTAGTAAATTTGAACTGAATTCTACAGGTCTAAAACAACACCCAATGAATAACAAAGAAAACAGACTGGAAAGATAATACAAAATATAGGTTCAGAAGAACTAACAGAAGTTTTTGTAGAGGAGGTCATTAATGCACTGAAGAAAATGAAGCATAATAAAGCTGCAGGCCCTGATGGTATTTTATCTGAAATGTTATTGGAAGCAGGAGAGGACTTAAAACAAGAATTGGCTAAACTTTTCAACATGTGTCTAGAAACTGGCAAAATACCAATATTATGGAATATATCAGAAGTAATACTTCTATACAAAAAGGGAGATATCAGAAAGTTGGACAATTATCGCCCGATTAGCTTACTATCTTACATTTATAAACTCTTGACCAAAACAATATATTAAGAAATAAGTTTGATTCCTACCATGCGAACCGGTTACAGATAACGAGAAATATCCTAGAGAAGAGCAATGAATACAATTTCGAAAACTACATAGCCTTCATAGACTATGAGAAGGCTTTAGATTCTGTCGAAATGTGGGTAATTATTAATGGCTTGAACAACTGTAGAATTAATTCTATAAACACTACCCTAATCAGAAATATATATGACAATGCAAAGATGTACAGGGTGAGTCAACGATAGAGTAAAGTTCATTATCTCATTTGTTTCGGGAATGACAAAAAAATGTTAAATAGAATAGTTATACAGGGAACTTCAAAAAAGTGTGGTCGATATAACATATGTTTTTTTAAATGGAACATTCTAATTTATTTTTAAATTCTGCGTAAAATTTTATAACTTTGTTATTAATAATGTGATATACCTAAATCTAGTAGTTTTTCGAATATTTCAATTTTTTTAAAAAAAATACTAGTTTTCAGTTTTGTAAAAAATTGCCAGTAGCGCCATTGTTTCTGAAGATGGAATACTCATAATTGGTACGAGCGTTCTATAGAGATGAAAAAAAGATATATGTAAAGAAATTTGAGTTAGATGCTACAGGGTGTTCAAAATTAAATTTATGCATTTCGACTATTTTAAACTGAAAAATCTCAAATTTTTTAAACTGCACACCCTGTATATTGTTATTTTTTCTGATAGATTTTACCAAACCCTCCAACTTTTATTAAGTATGTCATATACCTATTTCTAATAGTTTTCGATTTATTTGGAATTTTTCAATTTTTACCCTAATACACTTACGGTATAACATCATAGTCGCCAAGATAAAACAAAAATATAGGCATTCTCAAATTTTGACATGTCTATTAAGCAAGGAAAAATAGTTTAATTTGTTGTAAGTGGCATATAAAGATAATAGTTATGGATTTTCCTAAACATGAATTAACTGATCTGGTTTATATACTGGGCGAGGCGGGAAAAAATTGTTTTTTGGCAGTAAGGCTTTACGGAGCGAAGTACCCTAAAAGACGTAAACCATCTAAAAAATGTTTTCAGTGCTGAATGGAACGATTTGATGGTAGTGGTAGCATTGAGTATACGAAACGAAAAGTAGTAAACCAGGATGCTATCAATGAGAAAAAAGAAATGGAGATTTTACTTCATGTTGAAGATAATCCCCAGATCAGCAGCCGTCAACTAGCTGACTTATCTGACACATCCCAATCTACGGCTAATCACACCACGAGAAAATACAAGTATCATCTCTTTCATATGGAAGTACACCAAGAACTTCAAGACCGTGATTTTGAACGACGAGTAAACTTTTGTACCACCATGAATGGAACAATAGAAGCCGATCCAAATTTTTTATCCAAAATAATGTTTTCTGATGCAGCTTCTTTTCGCAGTAATGGAGCAGTTAACAGCCATAACATGAATTATTATTCAACAGTTAATGTATGGTGTGAAATATTAAATTTTCGAATTACTGGTCCATATTTTTTCCGCGAACCGCTTAACGGGCCTAGATATCTAAATTTTTTGCAAAACGAATTACCCCAGCTTCTTGAAGAAGTTGATAACTTTGAAAGGGAACAAATGTGGATTCAACAAGATGGAGCTCCTGCTCATTACCATCGGGAAATTTGGGAATTTTTAAACGAGGGTTACCTACAAAAATGGATCGGTAGGGATGGATTCATTCAGTGGCCTCCTCGATCATGTGACTTAACACTTTTAGACTTCTTTTTGTGGGGCTACATTAAAGATCGTGTTTATGTGAATTCCTTTACAACACCAGTAGATATGGAAAATAGGATACGGGATGCGTGCAGGACAATAACGCCCTTTTAGACTAAGGAAAGTGAAGGAAAATATAGTAAAACGACTAAACATGTGTATTCAAGTAGACGGGCATATTTTTGAGTATTTATTACATCATAATAATTAATCATTAGATAAGTTAAACTATATTAAAATGTTATTAACTATCTGTTTATATTTTCACAATAGCGTAAGTGTATTAAAAACAAGGGTAAAAATTAAAAAATCCAAAATAAATCGAAAACTATTAGAAATTTATGACATACTTAATAAAAGTTGGAGAGTTTTGTAAAATCTATCAGAAAAAATAATAATATACAGAGTGTGCCATTTAAAAAATTTGAGATTTCTCAATTTAAAATAGTCGAAATGCATAAATTTATTTTGAACACCCTGTAGCATCTAACTCAAACTTCTTTACATATATTTTTTCATCTCTATAGAACGCTCGTACCAATTATGAGTATTCCACCTTCAGAAACAATGGCGCTACTGGCAATTTTTTACAAACTGAAAACTAGTATTTTTTAAAAAAAATTGAAATATTAGAAAAACTACTAGGTTTAGGTATATAACATTATTAATAAAAAAGTTATAAAATTTTACCCAGAATTTAAAAATAAATTAGAAAATAGAATGTTCCATTTAAAAAAACATATGTTATATCGGCCACACTTTTTTGAAGTTCCCTGTATACTCAAGTATCGTGTATACTCAAAAATTATTTTAAACTGTGCACCTTACTATTCCCTAAAACTATTGTATTTAACATTTTTTTTTCGTCATTCCCCAAACAAATGAGATGATGAACTTTACTCTATCGTTGACTCGCCCTGTACATAAAACCTAGTATAAACAAATATCTATAGGAAGAGGTATAAGACAGGGAAATACAATATCTGCTAAGGTATTTATTACAGCTATAGAAGACGTATTTCCCCAAATAGATTGGACAAAGAACGGCCTAAAGATAGATGGTGTGTTTTTTTTTTTTTTTTTTATGGGTCTAGCACACGTGCTGCAGGGAAGTCCCTAAAGCGCTCCAGGAGCGGCACGAGTGCGGAAAAAGCGATTCACGTTGTTCTTGAATCGCTGTAAATTGTACTCGGTGGGAAACACAGCGCTGGGCAAATTATTCCAAAGGGATGACGTTCTCCATATAAAAGATTGCTTGAAAAGCGTTGTACGCGGAGTAACAAGCTGAACCTCATACGGATGCGAAGCACCAGCGCGACGTGTATTTCTAACATGCACCGCTTTTGGGAGGAATTAAGCGGGCTACATCCTTCGAACACTTTCAATGAAAATACTTGTAGAACAGACTCAAGTCGCCAACCGTTCTTCGATGTTCCAGCGAATCAAGGCCGCCGGTCAATTCCGGGTCCCCAATCAGACGGACCGCTCTTCTCTGAACAGAATCCAACAAATGCAGTGTATGTTTGGAAGCGGAGCCCCAAACGTGGGAGCAGTATTCCATAGTTGGTCAAATTTGGGCTTTGTAAAGAATTAACAGTTGCTGTGGGGTGTAAAGCTTTCTGGTTCTAAATAATATTCCCAACTTTTGAGAAGCTCTCCTTGCTATGCCTGCAACATGTTCATGCCAAGACATATTTGCTCCCAAACTAACGCCCAACAAATTGAGCGACGATGCTAGGGGAATGGAGTGCCCCGACATAACTATGTCGGGTTCAGCAACGTTAACTTTTTTAGAAAAAACTGCCGCTTGGGTTTTTGTAGCGTTAAATTCCACTTGGTTACTGTCACCCCAAGATAGAATTTCTTCCAGGTCTTTGTTAAGTTGAACGACCTCCTGCTGTCTGCGGATACTCGCCTGAGCAGCCGATGTCCAAGCGTTCAAGGTGAATGAAGAGACAAGCGTACTGTCATCTGCAAAGCTATAGACTGGATTCCCGGTCTTTTCCAGCAGATCGTTAATGTAAATGAGAAAGAGAGTAGGAGACAGTATGGAGCCCTGGGGCACACCGGCGTTGATAGTGAGGGTGTTAGAAAGAAATCCGTCGACCGCCACTCGTAAAGAACGCTCTCTGAGGAAACATGAGAGCCACAAACAGAACCTTTCAGACATACCATAAGAGCGTAACTTAGCCAACAGTCCATCGTGTCAAACACGGTCGAATGCCTTGGATATGTCAAGAGCAACCGCTCGAGATTCTCCAAAATGTTCAATTGCGTTGTTCCAAACATGTGTTACATAAGTCAGAAGATCTCCTGTTGATCTATGTTTACGAAAACCATATTGGTGATCGCTAATAATACTGAATCGTTCAAGATATTTTAGAAGATGCTCATTGATAACCTTTTCCATGACTTTCGATATTATTGAAAGCAGCGCGACTGGTCGGTAGTTATTTGGCAAGGTCTTCTTACCTTTTTTAGGTATCGGCTGAACCGTGGCACATTTCCAGCAGGACGGAAATATTCTCTTTCTGTAGGATAGGTTAAAAAGTCTACAGAAAACTGGTGTTAGTTCCCTTGCACAGTTTTTGAGAACTATGGCAGGTATTCCGTCAGCGCCAGAAGCCTTCTTGGTGTCTAGCTTTATTAAAATACGCTTTATGATGCGCTGTCTGAAGACAACATCGGGCATCCTTGACTGCAATATGGGAATAGTAGGTGGTGTTTTTCCTTGGAAATCGACAGTAGAATGTGAAGCAAAGAGTTCAGCCAACAAGTTCGCTCTTTCAACAGGTGTGGTTGCAATGGAATTATCTAGCCGTGTGAGTGGTGGTATGGTGGATTTGGTAAAATTTTGACTAACTGCCTTAGCGACTGCCCAAAAGGACCTTGAATTGTTGGGACAAGCGAGAAGTTTGTTTCTAATTCGTTGATTGTGTGCCTCCTTGGTTTCGTCGATAATTCCCTTGCATCTGTTCCGGGCATGAACAAAGATGTTACGATTTACGGTGTTAGGATTTTCACGCCATTGTCGATAGGCAATATGTTTAGAAGCAACAGCTTCTTTGCATTTTCGATCGAACCAAGGCTTGCCGTTGGAGGAGCATTTCTTCGAAAAAGGGATGTAAGCTTCCATACCAGCCAAAATAACATCGGAGACCTCCCTGGCGCAGTCAGATGGGTTATCGGATCGAAAACAAATGTCCATCCAAGGGAAAGTTCGAAAGTATTCCATAAGATCTTCCCATTTAGCAGATTTGTAGTGCCAAATCTTGCGCGGCCTAGGCGCCTCTCTGTCACTGATTGGCAGGATACTCGATGTCGAAAGCAGTTTATGGTCGGAAGAACCTAACGGTGGATTTACGGTAACCGTGTAAATCTCCGGATTGGTGGTTAAAAACAGATCAAGAAGACTGGCGAACTCCCCGTCTCGATCAGGGATCCGTGTTGGTTCGTCAATAAGCTGAGTTAAGCCATAACTGATTGAGAATGATTCAGCTTCACGACCTTGTTCGTCGGTAGTATTGGAATATTTAAGCCAGTTGATATTGTGGACATTAAAGTCGCCCAGGATGGCAATTTCGGCACTTGGATAGTTACTTTGTAAATGATCGATGGTGTCTGCAAGAGAAGCGAAAAGTGTTCGAAAATTGGTATCACTTGGTGGTCGATATAGGATACAGATGAACCTTGTGGTTTGTTGAGTCGTTATTTTTAACCACATAACATCAAAGTTTGGGGGCTCCAGAGCTTCTTCTCGTTGACAAGAGAGGTCGCTTCTGACAAAAAGACAGATTCCAAAGTTACGCCTAAATCGGGAATAGAAGTCGTACCCAGGATAAAGATAGTTGACCGTGCTGGTCGATGGACTGACCTTGGTTTCACATAGAGCGAGTACATGAGGTTTATTTGATTGCAGGTGTTGATGCACTGAATTTATGTTCGAGTTTATACCTCGTATGTTGCAAAAATCTATCTTAAAATTATGATGTCTGCAAGTCGACGCCTCCGAACCAACCCCCACCCGGAGATCCGAACGGGGGGCCATTCTACCTCCGGAACTTCTTGCATCCAGGCGCCTCATCATGCTCTTTGGTCCCACAGTAGTTAATGTGGAATTTTCCTGTTCTGTCACATGTTTATCTTTGCCTTCTTTGGCTTTGATCCAGGGGGTGTTATTATTGGGTAGTTTGGGTTCTGACCAGATACTTTTCCAATGACCTGTGAGTTGTTGTTTGTTTGGTGGTTCGGTCACTGCTGTCTGTTTGCTGTGCATAGTTTTCCGGTAGAACTGTGTTTGGCTTCTTTGGAAGAGGTTGTTGGTATCTTTCCTCTCGTTTGGTTCTTTGTATCTACGGAGTCTTGCGGCATATACGGATAATTTTTGTTTTAGAGTATCCAGGATTTCTGGCAGTGTTCTGTCGGGAGACCCGGACTTGATCTTGTTTATACTCTGTGTGATTCGTTTGGACACGTTCCCGCTGATAAACTGGGTAAGGTGTCCTAGGTATCTCCTGATGTTGTTGATTTTGTTTTCTATTCTTATTTGCCGTTTGAATTTTGGTTTTGTGCTGTTGGGATTTCTTTGCCGTTGCGGGAGTTTTTGATTAAATACTTCGTCGGTTGCGTTCATGATTGATGGTGGTGGGTCTAGGCGGCGAGTGATTCCCTTCTCAGTGGTTTTTTTGTCAGGACTTGTGCTTTTATCAAAGCAACGCATGGTGTGTTCGTTTGTTCCTGTAGTATAACTCATGCATTGCCCTGATTTTCCCCGCCTTGGTGGGTGTCGGCTTACTCGCCTTCACAACACTTTTGGCAGGTCCATTGTCAGTTGCTCGGTCTTCATCGTTTTGGTCGAGCTGCCATTTTCCGCGACGTCCTCGACCGTTACGTCGCTCGCCCGATGCTTCTTTTATTGGTCTACTGTTGTTTGGGATGTTTTTAGTGTTTTGTGGTGTCAGAAGCTCAAAGTGTCCCGACATTGGGTTGCCTGTTAGTAGAAGGTAAATAGTTTCGGTGTGTTTTTCTTGTACTTATTATTGTTGGCTTGTCCCTAAAAGTTATTTTTGTATCTCTTGTTCCTCGTTGTTTTGAGAAGATATGAAAGTTGCTATTCTGGGTTTCCGAGAGGGCAAGTATCTCTAGGCTCGTTCCATAGGTGCCATTTTTCCTCATATAGTTATAGTAGTTATTGAAGTCTTTCATATCGTCGTCCCCAAATAATGAAAATGTGTTAAGTTCCGACCAGTTTTGTTGTATATATCTTAGAGCAGCCTCTCGGAGTCTTTCATGATGGTTTTGGTGGCCATATAAGTGTAAGCTAACTGCACGGAAAAGGCAATTTTATCTATCTGAGTATCTGAGTTATTTAAGGTTCGCAGACGATATTGTAGCTATCAGCAATAATCCACATGAGTTACAAGAAATGATAAATGAGTTAAATTACCGTTCAAAGACAATTGGTCTTAAGATGAAAAAAATTAAAACAAACATATTAACCAACACTGATTTTAACATAGTTATAAATTTAGTAGGAACAACTCTTTAAATTGTTAAGAATTAATATATATGGGGCAAAAAGTAAGGTTTTACGGAGCGAAGTCCCCTAATAGACGTAAACCATCTAAAAAATGTTTTCAGTGCTTATTGGAACGATTTGATGGTAGTGGTAGCGTTGAGTATACGAAACGAAAAGTAGTAAACCAGGATGCTATCAATGAGGAAAAAGAAATGGAGATTTTACTTCATGTTGAAGATAATCCCCAGGTCAGCAGCCGTCAACTAGAGCCGTCAACTAGCTGACTTATCTGACACATCCCAATCTACGGCTAATCGCACCACGAGAAAATACAAGTATCATCTCTTTCATATGGAAGTACACCAAGAACGACGAGTAAACTTTTATACCACCATGAGAGACGAGAGACAGTGTCTCGAAAGATATTTCATGAAGGGTCAGGCTAGGATGGTGCAGATTAAGTTATATATTCAAAGATAAGGCCAACCCAAATAAGTTAAATGCCAAATTTTACAATCAGTGCATCATAGCCGTCATTACATATGGCGCTGAAACTTGGACACTGAATAAAGCCAATATGCAAAAACTAGATCGGACACAGAGAGCACACGAAAGACAGGTGATCGGGATAAAACTTAAAGATAGAAAAAGAAACAAGGGGATTCATGAACAAACGAAATTAAAGGATATTATATAGCACGTAGCAGAAAGGAGGTGGCAATAGGCGGGACATGTGGCACGCACGACCGATGATCAATGGACCAAGCGAATATTAGAATTGAGATCACGAGAACACAAAAGGAGCGTAGGACGTCTCAAAACAAGATGGCGGGATGATACACAGAAGGTTGTGGGCGTTAGATGGATGACGACAACAGCTGCAAACAGATTGAGATAGAAATTCAGGGGGAAGGCATACATAGCATTGGATAGAACTAGGCTTATAGTGGTAGTGATAGTGAATTTGGTTGTCTGAAATTAACAGAAAATTAATAATTACAACTAGAGGCGGCATCTAAACATAATTTTGGAACTATACATATATCACAGAACTAAGGTTACCACACTAGCCGGTGATAAACAGGTGAAAAAAAAGGTATATTCACCTTTCCTAGTCCCAGTTCATCTTTCAATAAGATACGACGTCGAGATAATATCAGTTCAGAATTCGAAGTTAATTTAAGACTAATAGTTGCTAGCCCATTAAATACTTGGTTCTAACGTCTGCAATTAATAAGCAATTCATAAATAAAACTAGCAGCATTCAGATATATCTTTAAAAATTGAAAATAGCCATTTACTACTAATCAGAATTCGAATCTGCTACCTATTGCTTTTGCAGTCCCCAAGCCCTAAATAACTGAGTCTAGGGAAGTCTGGAGTTAACAAAACAATTTACTTTAATTCATCTATAGTTTAAATGTTTATAATTTTTGGCAGTAGCACATAAACACAATAATTTTTAATATAACAAATTACTGGTTAGGTTGCTCTTTTATGGTATGTCTCAAAGGTTTTGTTTATGACTTCAAGCTTCCTCAGGGATCGTTCCCTGCCAATGACAGTTCAAGGATTAGTTTCCGATACCCTCACTATTAATGCAGTAGAAGAATGTTCGGACTCTCCTCATTTCGTACCTATGCATAACCAAGACCTACAAAAATTCTGTCCTGAGGTGATGGGAACTAGTAAGTAGAATTTATCGCTACAAAAACACAAGCAGTAGTTTTTTCCAAAAAAGTTACATAGTTTTGTCGAGAGACTCTTTTCCGTTAGAATTGTTACTCAACTAGGCATTAACTTTGTGGTAAAATATATTTACATAATAATTTTTTTATGGGCATAGCACGCGTGCTGCAGGGAAATCTCTATAGCTCTACAGGAGCGACGCTTTTGCGGAAAAAGTGATTCACGTTGGTCTCGAATCGCTGTAAATTGTACTCGGTAGGAAATACAGTTCTGGGCAAATCATTTTAAAGGGATGAGATGCTCCACATAAAGGACTGCTTGAAAAGGGTTGTACTGAGAGTGACAAGCTGAACTTCATACGGATGTGAAGTATTAGCACGACGTATATTCCTAGCATGGAGCACTTTGGGAGGAATTAAGCGGGCTACATTCATCCCATTCCGAGATGTGGGATTCAGCAACGTTAACTTTTTTAGAAAAACTGCCGTCTGAGTTTTTATAGTCTTAAATTCTACTTGGTTACCGTACCCCAAGATAGAATTTCTTCCAGGTCTTTGATATGTTGAACGACTTCCTGCTGTCTGCGAATATTTACACGAGTTCCGTTGTTTGAACGTTCAAAGTTAATTCAGAAATTAGCATACTGTCATCTACAAAGCTGTAGATTAGCTTCCTGGTTCTTTTTAGCAGATCGTTAATGTAAATGAGAAAGTAATCATATTATATGTGTAGCAAAAATCCATTTGAAATGTTTGAAAATATTAGAAAGCTGTATACAACACAAAGTTCAAGTTCACAAACATACCTTGTATTTGTTAGATTCTATTCAGGAGAGAGCTGTTCACCTGACTGGAGATTCTAAAGTCAGCAAAAACCATCATGCTTAGGAATATCGTGTAAAAGTTGAGGATTTGTGTCTAGTTCTATAAATAAATATTATCGAAAGTGTTCGATTGATGAACCCTGCTTGATTTCGAGTGGTCTATATTAGAAATAGAGCAGAGAATGAAGGAGGTACGAGAACAAGTATGGGCAATGGCGCATCCTAATTTTGGTAGGGTACTTAATATATTGGAAAGTCATCATCATCATCATTAGCTTATTCCATCCGTAGTCGTTAGTAAAAATTAAGAAAAATATACTCCTAAAAAATTGATTCAAGCTTTTTCATGAATCCAAAGATGTATTAATATGTATTAGGACACGCTAAGCTAATATTCATCGGTTGGATTGAGCCATACAGTTCTGTTTTCTTTCTAACCTCAATAAATCAGACAGATATAGTGCTTCTCGAATGCAAAAACGAATTCAAATTAAAAATTCAACCGATCCTTACCAAATTTGGTACACGGGGATTTTTTGGGTCGCTGATCACGAATCTGAGGTTGGATTTGCAAAATTCAAGATGGCAGATGTTTTCGCGCCATTTTGAACGCCGAGAAAATTCATCGGTCGATTTTTATTCTTCTACCTGCATCCAGGGCACCTCCACGTGGTGACGGTTGGCAACGGTGTTACTCCACTAGCCGGCAGAGTCCCTGGATAACGGCTTAGATGCCGTCATGGCAGGTAGAAGAAAGAGAATTACGATGCAGGGACTCGGAAACCCAGTATCGGCGGTTGGTCAGGGTGGGAAAGCGGGCCCGCAGCCGTCGTCATCCAGCGACCGTAGCTCTTCATGTGTGGGTGACTTGGCTCATGTAGAGTATAATGCTACAAGAAAACGGTCTCACGGTACAAGGACTTTTTATAAGTGCGATAAAAACAGTGATTCATTTTGTTATATTTGCTGTCAACACGTATTGAGTAAAATGGGGTCACCGATAACGGATAAGATTAAAACCTTATATAAGGATTGTTTTAACACTGAAATACAGCACCAGGATACAGATTGGGTTCCCCACATCATTTGCAGTTCTTGCAAAATAATGTTGTACATCAATAAGAAGGCGATTAAATATTCCAGACCAGCAATATGGAATAGACCATACAGTGAAAATGATTGCTACTTTTGTATGAATGTTGTATCTAGGCATAACCGAAAAAATAAAAGCACTATCACTTATAACGATGTTTCGACAGTAACAAGACCAACTAAACTAATTCCGCCTCCTGAACCACTTGATGCTGATGTTATGGAAACAAATGATTTCACCTTATCAGTTCATGCCGAAAACATTGAGACTGTCGAAAAAGATTCAAACACTGTTACTAATGAATGTTCTAGTGACAACCTATCATATACTAGTGACACAGATAAAGAATTTCTACCATACAACCGTAAACCAGAACCAATACTCGTATCACAGTCAGAACTTAGTGATCTAGTCAGAGATTTAAGCTTATCCAAAGTTGGTTCAGAGCATCTTGCTTCCTTTTTAAAGAAAAGACATTTACTTAAGCCAGAAGCTACGATTTCTTATTATAGAAACAGAGATGAAGAATTTCGAAAATATTTCACAATGGACGAGGAATTGTCACTTTCATATTGTACCGATGTAAAAGGTCTAATGGATGAATTTCAAAATAACTCATACGATCCTGAAGAATGGAGACTGTTCATTGATTCTTCTAAACGGAGCATTAAGGCAGTTTTGCTGCATAATACCAACGTTTACGCTCCCATTCCGATTGCTCATTCCACAGTTATGGAACAGCAATATGAAAAAATGAAGCAGCTTTTGATAAAAATAAAATATGCTGATCATAACTGGAAAATTTGTGGAGATCTGAAAATTGTAACAATATTGCTTGGCCAACAGTCAGGGTTTACACTTTATCCCTGTTATAAATGTCTGTGGAATAGCAGAGACAGGGAACGTCATTATAAGAAAAAAATTTGGCCAACAAGAGAATCGTTCACTCCTGGTGAAAATAATGTATTGTTTCCACCATCGGTAGATCCAGGAAAAGTTCTTATTCCCCCGCTTCACATTAAGCTTGGACTTATGAAACAATTCACGAGAGCATTAGATACAAACGGCACATGTTTCAAATATTTGCATAAAAAATTTCCGAAATTTTCTGAAGCTAAAATTAAGGCAAGCGTATTTGACGGGCCACAAATAAGAAAATTGTTTCAAGATTCATTATTTGTTACTAAAATGAATAAAGTTGAAAAAGCTGCTTGGCTTAGTTTTAAAGAAGTCGCAACAAACTTTTTGGGAAATAATAAAAGTCCTAAGTACAAAGAAATAGTCGAGAAAATGGTAAAAAATTTTCAAACATTAGGTTGTTTAATGAATCTAAAATTACATTTCCTGGACTACTATTTGAGAGTATATGGTTTAAAAGCCCTGGTTTTGAGTTTATTGGGTTTCATTTTTAAAGTTACAGGGTTATTGAGGTCTATTTTTTGAGGTTACAGGGTGTGGGAGTCTAAGGTTTCAGGGTTTAAGAGTATCAGGTTTGAGGATTCCCCAACTGTATACCAAATTTGGTAGGAATCGGTTGGTTTTCAAAAATTTTGTCCGCCATCTTGGATCCGCCATTTTGAATTTTGCAAATCCGACCTCAGATTCATGATCAGCAACCCCAAAAAACCCCCGTGTACCAAATTTAGTAAGAATCGGTTGAATTTTAATTTGAATTCGTTTTTGCATTCGAGAAGCACTATATCTGTCTGATTTATTGAGGTTAGAAAAGAAAACAGAACTGTATGGCTTAATCCAACCGATGAATATTAGCTTAGCGTGTCCGAATACATATTAATACATCATTGGATTCATGAAAAAGCTTGAATCAATTTTTTAGGAGTATATTTTTCTTAATTTTTACTAATTTTTACCTATTTTTTGAGGTTAGAAAAAAATTGAGATGTGATGGCGTTATTCTGACGTCAGATTCGTGATCAGCGGGCAAAAATACTACGGATCTGATATATCGCATCAAAAGTATACCCCACTTTTTTTTTTGTGGGGCTGTGTTATCATCCATTCTTGCAACATGCCCCGCCCAATTCCACCTTAATATACATATTCGTTGTATTACATCTGTCACTTCTTCTTATCTCGATGTTAAGAATACGATCTTGGAGTCTAATATTTAGCATTCTCTTTGTGTTACCTGGAGTTTATTTATTATATTTCTATTTAAAGCAAACGTTTCAATGCCATATGTTAATACCGGCAGTACGTATTGATCGAATACTCTGGCTTTTATTGTATTTGGGATGTCTAATTTAAATGTAGATTGTAACTTTCCGAACGCAGACCAAGCTAACGAGACTCTTCTATCCAAGTCAGCCTTATTTTTTGATATTTCGATTTTTTGTCCTAAATATATGACTGTTTGTACCTCTAACCTTCTATTAACGGTTCCTGGCTGTCATCTTCACTTTCGTTGTTCCAATATTTGGTTTTGGTTAAGTTCATTTTTAGACCTATTTTTCGAGACTTGTTATTCAACTCCATCAGCATTTCTTGCTATTCTTCTTCACATCATCTGTGAACCTTAAGTGATTTAATCGTCCACCGTCCATTAGTATTCCTTTATTTTCCCACTTTAGCGATTTGAACATGTCTTCTAGAGTCAACGTGAACAGCTTTGGGGATATCGAGTCGTCTTGTCTAATTCCTCTTTTAATTTTGATTTTATTTGTTTTTTCTTCAAGCATTATTTGTGATGTTGCATTTTTATATATGTATTTAAGAAGAGTTGAGTATCTTTCATCGACTCTGCAGTTACTTAAGGCGTTAAGGACTGCCCATATCTCTACGGAATTAAATGCTTTTTTGTAGTCAACTACTGCTATCCGCAAGGTGACTTTATATTCATTTGCTTTTTCTACTAGTAATCTAATTATTTGAAGACGGTCCAAAGTGCTGTATCCACGTCTAAATCCCGCTTGTTCACGTAGTTGATAACTGTCTAATTTGTTCGTTAATCTACATGTTATAATTCTAGTGAGGATCTTGTATAGTACCTTTAACCACCAATTTAAATTTGTTCCCCTTTTTAAAAATAAACACAATCAAGGCCTTTACCCAATGTGTTGGTATTTTACTTTCTATTAGGCATCTGTTAAATAGTATGAAGAGATTGTATTATCGATGCCCTTCCATACTTTATCATTTCCCTACTTATTTCATTGTCCCCTGGTTCTTTGTTTTTGTGCATATGTTGTAGGGCGTTTATTATTTTATCAGTTTACATCGGAAATTTCTTCAGATCCCACATTTCTTACTCTCAGTCTATTTCCTTCTTCTTTTCCGGGCGGTGGCAATATTTTCGTGTCATATAGTGTTTGATACTATTTGTCTGGAGCTACCTTTATCTCTTTGATTTGTACGATCTCTTGGTTATCGTTATTTCTAAGTTTTATTATTTGATGTCTCCTTTCCTTTATTTGTTTGTTTAGATGTTTCAAATTTTTTCCCTCTTTCAAAGTTTCTTCTATTTTCGAGTTTCTGTACTGTCTGACATCTCCTTTGATTTTTTTGTCTATTTCTGCCAATTCTATCATCATTTCTTAATAGACTTTTCTGTTTCATAAGATTTTGTATCTCTTTACTTAATTTTTGTGTTTTCCCTTTTTTTGATGTTGCTATTTGTTTTGTAGTCATGAGTAGGCTGTTGGTTATTTGTGCGTTTAGTTCATCAAGTTCCGATTGATAGTTTATGTGTTTTATATGATTTTCCAGTGCTTGTCGATATTTATCTGTATTTTGCTTTATTGTTTCTGTTGGTGTGTTTATCTTTGTATGGAGTATCAATTTACGTCTCTCATGCTTCAAATTCATTCTTATTTTTGCTCTGTGCTCTGATAGTCACTGCCAATGCTTATCGTGTTCAAGACTGTCGTGTTAATTTCGTTATTTGTTATACCATCTGAGCTTTGCCATGTCCATCGCCTATATTCTGGCTTTACGAAAAATGTATTCATAACGTACAAGTTATTTTATATTGGAAATTACCGCTAATTTAAACCGAAACTTTTCAAGATCAACATATTAAATGACTAATTTCATTTCTTCATCTTATCCTTGGATGTGTCACACTAAACGTCGAATGTCGTTCGGAATGTTTATTTCTTAAGATTACCCAAAGGACTAAGGATTCGGATATTCTCGATGATACTCGATAATTATCCGAACGAAACTCTAGACAATGCTTTTCATTTTTGTCAGTACTTTTCGTAGTACGTTTTTTTTTTAGTTTATTATGATTTATTTCCTGCTGTTTTTATTTTGTAAAACTTACTGAACTTGCTTTGAGATATTAAATATTAACGAATATTTTATGTTTTGAAGGAGTATCACAAAAAAAGAATAAATATTTTTAATAAAAAATTCAATTTAAGATATTGGTTACCTGTCATACTTTTTTTAAAAATAATACCTTCCTTTAATAGACCGGCAGTTTTAAGCGATTTTAAATAATAAATTAAAACAACTACGTATAAAATGGTCGACTATTTCTCAAAATTAGTGTAACATATTATTTAAATAATGTTAATTATTTAATACTGCAAAAGTAAATTAAAAAATATGAATTACTAATTTTAAAACATTGAAACAAAAATTTCAAGTCTAAATTAATTAATTAAATTTTAAAATTGTTAACTAGCTATAAAAGGCGGAAATTTCTGCATTCCTTTTTATGTATCCCCTCCATTCTCTGGAATATGCTTAGGACAAATAAATATATTCAGCTTGTTGTTTCTTGTACAATCGACTTTAGGAACCGTTTTATTTAGAGAACCCCATTACTTTCACATGATTTTCATCGAGCACAATCTGTATCGATTGAAGACCATCGGGAATCACTGCGCCTGCACAAAAAATAAAAAAAAAATATTGTGTTTTAGAAAGATTTACTAAGGCAATTTCAGTAATCATTACGATTACTATTTTAGACGCAACATAATAAGACAACAAAAATTTTAATTTTGTTTTACCCTGAAATCATGGAACAGGAACAAGTTGTGAGGTTGAACTGTAAAATATAGTAAATTGGTGACTGTTATTAATATATGCAACATAACGAATAGCGTGTTAAAACTTATTAACACGACATACCAATTTATTTATAAAATAAATATTGTCTCAAAAAGCCCTCATATATAATGCTTCATAAGCAGAAGGTTCACCACTGTTATTTTCCAGCACTTTCATATCATATAGTTTATAACTAGAATCAGTTTAAGTTGAAATACTGACCAAACTGAACGCATGCATTTCTTTTTAAATATATCTTAATATTTTATTTAATTTAAGTTTGAAGGTCAACGTTTTAAATAATGAGAATAAGTTTTTGTTTTTACGTGGTGTCCCCAGAGAATGGAGGTATGAGTGAATGAATGGGAATTAACATGGACGAGTGCGCATTTCAATTTTGATAGTATTATTTTTAACGACTTTGGTAGTTTCAAATATCAGATCAATATATTCAGCAACTAGTTTCACATTAGATTGATCTTGGATGTGTTAAATTAAACCTCTGACGTCATTAGTATCAGTCTTTCTTCATCACAATAGTCAAAAGTAACAATAAGGGGAATACTGGCGACAATATTGGACACAACGAAATTCCTCTGAATAGTAATGACATTTTCTCTTTGTCGTTATATGTATCCCTGTATGTTTTTTTCCAGTTTTTGATATTTATACAGATTATTTTTTGTGTTCCGTATGGAATACCTATAAGATCACTTCGGTGTCTGTCCGTCTATGTGTCTGTCACGCCCGATTTTTTCTGAAACTACTTGACCTAGAAAGTTGAAATTTGGCACTAATATAGGAATTGTTGGCCCCATCATGCAGTTTTGAAAGTTAAAGTTTGACTTAAGGGGTTCGTTTTGGGGGGTAAAATCGGAAGCGAAAAAAACATTTTTTTACCAGGTCCTGGACTGGGGTATCAAATGAAAGCTTGTAAAAACACGAGTTCAAAAATCTATACACTCCTGGACAAAATTAACGCAACAATATATTAAATCATACAAATCTCTATAATGAATTAATTTTAATAATTTTTTATGAACATTGGTTACACTAAAAGTTAGAAAAAACTTATTCGGATACTTTAAAAGTGAATTAGCTATCAAATTTCTCTATAAGATTCGAATTAAAATTATTCTTAAGACCTAATAACAAAATCGTTAAAATTATGTAATAATGAAAAAAATAAACTGGGACACTAGTAGCAAAATTAATGGTTTAACTGAAACACTAGTAGCGTGTGTTGCCTCCTCTACTTCGGATGACAGCGTTTATGCGCCTAGGCATGCTTCTAATTAAATTTTGGATAAAATCTTGAGGAATTTGCTCCAATTCTGTGATAACTGCATTTTCAAGTTTCCTCAGGTTTCACATTTTTCTTAAGGTGATCCCATACATGTTCTATCGGATTCAGATCCGGGCTTTTTGGTGGCCATTGCAAAATCGGTATATCAACTTGATTAAGATAATCGAGTACCTCCCTAGCCACGTGAGGTCGAGCATTGTCTTGCATAAACAGGAAATTGGGCCCCACAAAATGACCGATAGGCATCACATGTTCTATTACAATATTCTCAAGATAGTAGTCAGCATTCATGGATTTCGTACGGACAGGAACTAACTCTGTGCGAGCATCAAAGCAGATGCCACCCCAGAACATAACAGAGCCACCGCCGAATGGAATCCTTGCAGAGATATTGCAAGGAGCAAACCTCTCTCCTGGTCTTCGCCATACTCGCTCACGACCATCTGGATGTTTTAGACTAACCGTAGTTACATCTGTGAAGAAAACTTTTTTCCAATCGTCCACAGACCAGTTCTCGTGATTTCGAGCAAAACGTAACCTGGCAACTCTGTTCTCTCTAGTAAGCAAGGGCGCAGTGGCTGGTCTCCTACTGTTTAATCCAGCTTCATTTAACCGTCTTCTAACTGTTTTAGAAGAAATTGTGACATTGCGAACAGCTTCGAGTTCGTTTCTTATTATAGAGCTAGTGACAGTCCTGTCATATTGTCTTATAAACGTTCATCTAGGTCGCTAGTGCATCGTTTTCGCCCTTGCCCTAGCCTTCTAGAATAAGTTCCTACTTCATTCAAGCGTCTTACCATACGACTTATTGTGGAACGATGTTTGCCTAACAAATTGGCAACATAACTCTGACAGTATCCCTCGTCCAATAAAACTGAGGCTCGCACTACCTCGTGTTCAGTTAAATTCCTTGTTCGATTCATTTTTCTAATTCTTCGGGGTCAAAAATAAAACAGTCTACCACAAAAACGTATTACTTTGAAAAAGGGAACAATTTATAAGCTTACTTTTAAAGAAAATCTGTCGCATTATTACAGAAAATTGTTTATCTTCTAAAAAATTCTTTAAAACTGTAAATCTAAACGAATTGTTTTGATTTCTGTCATGAACAACGAAACAAAATATGCATAGCCTACTATTCAAATACTCGATAAACTTTAAAACTGACATAAGAAAAAGATAAATTAATTTTCAGATTGTTGCGTTAATTTTGTCCAGGAGTTTATAATGTAATATTTGCGCACACTTTTCTTTGTATTATTTATTTATTATTATCTATCCCGAGTGCGTTACTTCTGATAATTTATCTGGTATATAAAAACCAAAAATTTCAAGGTCATTAGTTTTCAGTAAAGATCGGGAAAAAAACTTTGTTGAAAACTCATCTGGGATGTGTTTTGTGAAGTCACTGTTCATTTTATAACTCCGTAACAAAAATTTTTGTTTTAAAAGCAATCAACTCACGGAAGACTAACTGCGCAAGTTCGACTTGCACTTGGCCGGTTATTTACTTACTTATTGTGTATACATTTTTTAAATTTCGTTAATAAAAAATGAAGGTTTTGTGCTTCCGCTACCTGTAGCGATGACTTGTTCAGTTAGAAAATTTTGAAATTAGTAAGCAACTAAATCCGTTAGAAGTTTTCAAATCAACAAACAAAATATATACCACTCTGTTCGTGAAAGCTGACACTGACGTTTGTAATTTTCATTTATTATTACTAACATACATGTCGCAATAGAGTCATTGCACGATAAAAGTTAAAACAACACATTAAAATATATCCTCACTAAAACCGATTAGAGCGAAAAATAGCACATTATTGTGTTGTTTTGACTGTGCTTTAGTCCGATGGCTCGCGATCGTCACCCCGGCAAATTTGGGATATGTTAATACGGCAAAAGTTAAAATAAAACAAGTTTTAAAACATTAAGACATAAAAATTCACAGTCTTATTGCATTATATCTTCAAAATATAGATTTATAGTTGTCACATATAAATATTTTTCTACATTCTTGCTCATCACTTTCGCAATAGCTTTATAGATATCACAAATGTGTAAGCAATTTTCATAACCTTAAAAAGAAAATACTTCCATAGTATTTTCTTTCTTAATTTTAATTAATTATAGCGAATGTCCGGCCAACTGATGGATCTACATGTCGCAAGAAACTGTATGAAAATACTCTAGTTGTACTGCACAATACAACTTCAAAATTACCTTATTTTACCAGAAACTAAATAATTTTCTTAAATTAGAAACTGACTGTGGGTATGTACAGGATGACATTAACGATCTGCTGGAAAGACCGCTTTGCAGATGACAGTACGCTTGTCTCTTCATTCACCTTGAACGCTCGGACATCGGCTGCTCAGGCGAATATCCGCAGACAGCAGGAAGTCGTTTAACTTAACAAAGACCTGGAAGAAATTCTATCTTGGGGTGACAGTAACCAAGTGGAATTTAACGCTACAAAAACCCAGGCGACAGTTTTTTCTAAAAAAGTTAACGTTGCTGAACCCGACATAGTTATGTCGGAGCACTCCATTCCCCTAGCATCGTCGCTCAATTTGTTGGGCGTTAGTTTGGGAGCAAATATGTCCTGGCATGAACGTGTTGTAGGCATGGCAAGAAGAGCTTCTCAAAAGTTGGGAATATTATTTCGAACCAGAAAGCTGTACACCCCACAACAACTGTTAATTCTTTACAAAGCTCAAATTCGACCAACTATGGAATACTGCTCTCATGTTTGGGGCTCCGCTCCCAAACATACACTGCATTTGTTGGATTCTGTTCAGAGAAAAGCGGTTCGTCTGATTGGAGACCCGGAACTGACCGGCGGCCTTGATTCGCTGGAACATCAAAGAACGGTTGGCGACTTGAGTCTGTTCTACAAGTATTTTCATGGAAAGGGTTCGAAGGATGTAGCCCGCTTAATTCCTCCCAAAGCGGTGCATGTTAGAAATACACATCGTGCTGGTGCTTCACATCCGTATGAGGTTCGGCTTGTTACTCCGCGTACAACGCTTTTCAAGCAGTCTTTTATATGGAGAACTTCATCCCTTTGGAATAATTTGCCCAGCGCTGTGTTCCCCACTGAGTACAATTTACAACGATTCAAAGACAACATGAATCGCTTTTTCCGCACACATGCCGCTCCTGGAGCGCTTTAGGGACTTCCCTGCAGCACGTGTGCTAGACCCATAAAAAAAAATTATAGACGCCCTGCCCCGATTTTTGGAAAACTGTTGTATTTTCTTTTTAAATGTAGAATGTTATAGTGCATGTCACGGAGTATATTGGCGTTTTTGACATTTGGTAGCGAAAACGACGCTGGACGCCGCCACGTCAAACAAC
The DNA here is from genome assembly GCA_019049505.1 of Pachyrhynchus sulphureomaculatus. Classification (NCBI taxonomy): domain Eukaryota; kingdom Metazoa; phylum Arthropoda; class Insecta; order Coleoptera; family Curculionidae; genus Pachyrhynchus; species Pachyrhynchus sulphureomaculatus. The sequence goes on from CM032448.1 coordinate 49,637,146, forward strand.
TTTTTTTTCCATCGACATACCTTTTGTAAAACGACGTTGGAAAGCCCTAATTTTTTTCAACATTTTTTCCTTAAACTGTTCTCTACTAATTTGTTTTACAAAAAAGCTATGCAGCAAAAACCCTCTAAAATATTATTTTTTTGGTCACCACGGTTGCCATGGATCGTATACCATGTTTAGCGGTTTTCAAATAATTTATCTAGTAGCCGGTTGTCATACTTTAATCTGACAGCCTTTGTTTGCACACCGATTCAATTCAATAGAGTTAAACTAAGTAAACAGTGCGTTAATAGCTTCTGGTTGGAGTGGTTTTCCACACTGAAAAAGTAGATATGATTCTTATTTATGGAGAAGCAAGAAGAAATTCTCGGGAAGCCGTTAGATTGTATCGAGAACGTTACCCCGAAAGGTATATCCCAGATCACACTATTTTTTGTCTATTAGAAATTAATGAAGAGCAATACCGATACATTTTCTGGGCAGACAGGTATTTCTAAATTAAAAACTGTTTTAACAGATGAAAAAGTGGCCGAAATTATGCAATATTTTCAAAACTATCGACATAATTCAATTAGACAGACAAGCAAGCAGGCAATTGAATATATTTTATGGGGCAATTCAGAAATCTCTTAAAGCTTAACAAATACCATGACTATAAAATGAATATTCTTTAATTATTAACACAATTTAATTCGGACCGATGACAAAGAACTTTATTTTCTAAATCATATATTATAGACAGATAAAAGTCATTTTGTTAGCAACGGCAAACCTAACAGAAAAAATTATCATTACTGGGCTGACGAAAATCCATACAACGTTAATCAAATTCAGAATCAAGGCCATTATGAAGTTTGTACCCTGTGAAAATTGTTTTTCCCACGCTTGGGCGCAATTTTCTTGCAACCCTTTTTTTTTAATTTCTGAGAATGAATTGAGTGAATAATGATTTTAAAAGAACTAAAGAAATTAAACAAACACTAGCTCAGTTTTCCTTGGTAGAGAGATATGGGTAAGAGATAATTGTTGTACGTCTTTTTGGAATTATTTTCTATTTTTTTAAAAAAACTTTAGTTGCACGAACTTTGGGCACCATTCATTTTAAAATAGAAAGGATCTAATTTCAGCTAAAAAAATGAAAAAATACTGAAATGGTGTACAGTTGTTAAATAAAAAAAATCAGTTTGGTACAACCGTCCCTATCCTGAAAAGAAAGATAGGTGTACAGTGAAACACTAGCTTTAATCCCCAAAAAGAAAATTTATTCATGATTTTAAAATAAAAGTTCCAACCCTTGCAGTTTTAAGAATTACAAAAATTCTAGCCTAAACAGTAGTTATTAAAATTAGAGTCCCTAAATCAGACATTTCACCTCTAAAACCTGACTACGCCCGAAATCGAAGAGTCGCGACATTCACTTCGCGATTTATCAGTTCAAACCGCTGTCAAAACACTTATTTGCGGGGGGAACAGATCCACTGATGCATGTTCCGACGACTTACGGTTTTCCTACGGGCTTCCAGGCCTTCAATGGAACACAAAACCGACCTCGCACATTTCATCACCCATGAGAAGAGCCCACCTTGGCCACTCCATGCAGAAAACACACAAAGCCCACTACGGCTTAACGCTAAAAAAAAACTCGTGCTCAACTTGGCTCTCGTAGATATTGTCGTAAGCCTCTACTGCGGCTCGGTGGAAATTAGCCTGGCTGCGGCTTGATGGTACTCCGCCTCTCTGCGGCTTGATGGTACTAAGCCTGGCTGCGGCTCGATGTTACTAAGCCTCGATTCGCGTCCTCCGGACCCTTAAATAAACCGTGGGCACTCTGTCTGTAATATGGCGACGCCGGAACCAAAACTCTGGATACAAACATTTGACCAATCCCGGCGTATCGATAGATTCGGTGGCAAACCCGCACAGCACACTATATAACGAGCGGCTAGGAATTTCTGATTAATATACCGCTCGATACAAAAATGAAAAGAAGTACATTATAAAGTGAAAAATCAGTAACATTATATGGTCTTAAAATCTAGGAAAAAATGAATGTTACATTACCCCCTTCCAAAAAGAAATAGACTACACTAGTCTATTAAACTAAGGCTACTTATGAAAAGGTACCAAGTGGTACACTATCACTTAATACTAAGGTCAGAACTTAAAACAAAATTACAAACTTCGGACCTTACTACTAGACTTAATTCAATTAAGCACTAATATTAAGTACAATGAAAACCAAATGAAAATCTTTGCATGTACACAAGAATCTTATAACTAGACTTAACTTAATTAAGCACTAAGGTTAAGTACATCAAAAAGTAAATAAAAATCCTTGCATGAACATAGGAAATACCTGTTCGAAGTAACAATCGCGGTCTTCTTATATAAAAGAATCAGCTCTGTTATTGTTACCAAAACAAAAAAAAATATAACTTTGTCTAGACTCTTGTCTAAATCAAAAAAATGAACTGAAACAAAGTATGAACACCCCCCTTAAAATATTTTAAGGATTGTCTGAAAATTTTCTATTTCAGCAAAAGAAATTTATAAAAATTCTTAAATAAAGAAAAACAAAAAAATAAGTGATTCTAGTGCAAACACTAACACTAAAAGGATAAAGTCTTGTAAGACCATTTAGCACAAGGCTAAGAAACATCTGGATAAATATCCAGACAAACGCTCGGGAAAAATCGCTATCAATGCTCTAGCTCATCGCTAAGAGAACATTCCAAATCCAGTATCACTACTAGTCGCATCAGAAAATAATCGCACTCTATCGCGCAATGTCGACGTCCTAAGACATCTAGACATGCTAAAATCGCCAGGGAAAACGCTCTGGTTGATCGCCAGAAAACACGTCAGCTCATCGCCAACTAAATACTCTGGTACATCGCCAGAAAAAAACTCGGCTCCTCGCCAACAAAACACTCTGGTATATCGCCAGAAAAAAACTCTCGGCTCCTCGCCAAGAAAACACTCTGTACATCGCCAGAAAAAACTCGGCTCCTCGCCAAGAAAACACTCTGTAAATAGTCCTCGACTACACAAAGTCTGCGTTCTAAAAGAACAATCTCGCCATTAACATAGTGAGCAGCTATAAAAGCTAACAATATCACTATAGGCACAGTGAATAGCTACAAAAGCTAAAATTCACTCTAAACACAGTGAATAGCTATAAAAGCTAAAATTCACCAAACTGAATGATCCTGCTTCAAAAAGCAATGTTCACAAAGAACAGAATGATTAGTCCACGTGCAACTAACATTCAAGGAAACATTCCTAGCATAACTATGTGAGACAGCTAGTCTCTAAATAGGACCTCCCTAAAGTCATAATCCTATATATAGGAGTCCATAAACAAAACGACTCAAAATCACACATTTTGAGCACATGCCCTCAGGCAACCAACATACACTGAAATATATACAGAAATATATACAGAAATACATACAGGAGTTCAAATCCCAAACTCTTGGTTATGATAACTCCATACTGAGCTTGGTGAAAGCTCTTAGCAAAAGCTAAACAAATCTTCGGCACATCGCATCAAAGTGGTAAATCTGCCTAGAAACATGAGCCGGAAAAAAAACGCCCTCCGTCATTCTTCAGGGTGGCTACACAGAGATATAAAACTTAACCAGCATTGCTTCTTCAAGTTGCATGAAGAACCCTCGTGTACTGGTCTCGCCCTAGAACGACAACGGAAAACATCTAATTCATCCCACATAACAGGAGACAAACACCTCACCACGATATACTGAAAGGTGGAGACAATAAAATACAGAAATGGTGACCCTGGTGTCCACCAACAAAAGGGAGTAGATTATAGCGTCCACTAAACTAAAACGGTGTCTACCACACCACCATAAGTCAAAAAAATTAATCAATAGGGTGTTCCGAAACACACTACTGCCAACAGCCTGTCACCACTAATAGGCTAATTGGAGCTGAGGTCGACTACAGTAGCTAGGCCCTCCTTTGGCTCAAATAGAAATAACCATTGAGTAACAAAACCTCTAAAGGTCCGAAAGGTCAAACGTTCACCCCCCATAGACTACCCTTCCAATCAGTCTGTTCCTCAGGAAGACTAACTCCCTGCCAAACGTCGTAACGGCATCTGTTAGCACCCGGTGCATCACAGCCTGTAAAAACAGATAACTCATGGGATACAACCTAAAGGTTTACAAGGTTAACTTAACCAAGCTTCTAACGGAAATTTCCAAACAACGGAAATGAGCTTAAAAAGCTACATGAAGCAAAAATTTCTCAATATTTCGGTGGCAATGCAACAAAACTTTTGAAGACGACAAGAGCTTTTCCAGCTTAATCAGAAACAAGAAGAAAACATCGTTGACAGCTAAAATATTCGATCATGGTGTTAATCGTCTTCCTAGACAATAGCCTCTAGAAGAAACTGCTACAGGTATCAGGCATAACCGTTTTCTGTCAGCCCAAACTTCTAGATTACCTCTTGGAAATCTAAAAATTCGGTTAGGAATCTTCCTTCACTGCGCTTAGCCACTCTTGACAAGGTTCTCATCTCGGTATCAGATTTTGATCATTTCTTTGTGAAACGACTGTCTTACTCTGCTCTCATCTCCTGTAAATGATCAGCCTTTAGTTCTCCTGCAGGACTTCAATTTCCTATCAATCTGATAGTAGACCGAAAAAACTCAACATACGCCTATGAGTCTATGCAAAAAAATTTTAAAAAATTTGTGACTCAAAGGTAACGTTTAAACGGCTCTGAGAAGAATAGAAAGTACCCTCAGTTTGTCAATTCAGAAGAAGATCTAAATCAAAATAATCCAAGTCTTAGACTTACTGGATAAACCAAAATCAATTTACTCTTAATTGCACCCAAAATATACCATTAAGGTAATAAAAATACACCCACTCGGGTAACAAACTTTGAAATTGCTCATAAAAAATTTTGACTTAACATCATACCACACGAGCTCCATCTTGCGCTTGTCCAAACTCAAGATCACTTTGGATTGCCTCTAATCAAAATTTCGCTTCCAAGTGTCAAGAACTGGATATTATTTGGGGTCATAAGCAAATCAAATCCCGCGACCACCGACATACCAGTCTTATGATATATCCTGAGTGTGACTCTTTCGCAAGCTCGCAACAGCTGAGTCGATGCTAAACATCAACCACAATCAACCTAAGTTTGGATATGATCAGTACCCAAAACCTTAGCAAAAAAATTATAAAAGTAAGCTATACTCTGCTCAACTTTTATAACAGTCAAAAAACGAGGTCGTCACCTCTACAGAGCAACATCAAAAAAAAAATAAAGTAAAGCAATTAAGATAATGTAAATATAAATTATTCTTCTTCTGACAAACTTTCACTAGGGTTAGGTCCATTGAATGGTTTTAAGTCTTTAATATGCCATTGTCCTACTTTAGTCCCATCTAAATTAACTAAACCATAAACTAAATCTGAAATCTTTTCTCTTATCACGCAATGCACATACTTAGGTACCAACTTAGATGTGAATTTATCAGCTGCACTGGAAAGAATTTAATTTTTTCGCCAAACGTGATCACCTATTTTAAAGGAAAAATCCCTTTTTCTAAGGTTGTAAGACTTACTGTTCCGTTCATAAGCCTTATGTATCCTACTACGCACGTCGGTGAAAATATCTTTTAAACCCTTTAAATTTTCGGCGTACGCACCCCTGTTACCCGGAATTATTTCGCTGTCAACATTGACATCCAAATCTAAATTTTTATAATACGATCCAGATAGAGGTATATGTCTGCCGTAAACTAAGAAAGACGGTGTGAACCCTGTTACTTCGTGTCTTGCGGTATTTATTGCTTGTTGAATTTTGGAAATGTTGCCAACCCAAGTGTCATGTGAATCAACGTAACTTCTTAAAGCGGTCCCGACTGTTCTGTTATTACGTTCAACAAAATTACATTGTGGAGAGTACACGGGATTAAAACGGATGTTAAAACCATAAGTTTCACTTAAGCTCTTAAAACTCTTAGAGGTAAACTGAGTACCGTTATCGCATATTAAGAGCGACGGAACACCGTGGATTAGAAAGACATTATTTTCCAAAATTCTCTCTATATGTTCAGCTTTAGAGCTTTTCAAAGGAAATAGCATGGTATACTTTGTAAACCAGCAAGAAACCACGAGAAGCCATTTATTTCCCCTTTTTGAACGTGGGAATGGGCCTACTAGATCAGCTGCTATGACTTGAAAAGGGTAATTAACCGTTTTTCTCTTTTCCCATCAGCCCCATAGGTAGTGTATTTGGAGATTTTCTGCGCTCCACATACTTCACAAACTTTAAGATATCAAAACGCATTTTTGGCCAATAATACTGTTCCTGAACCCTGTGAAGAGTTTTATAAAAACCAAAATGACCAGAAGTAGGAGGAGTGTGACACATGTCTATAACTTCCTCTCTCTGTGGTTTAGGAACTAGTATTTTCCACTCGGGTACATTAACTTTTAAAGGCAACTGGTTTGGGATAAACTTGTACACGAAATCATTTTCCACCTTCCACTGCGGAAAATTTTGAGGAAATTCTTTAATTTGCTGCCGTAAATTATCGTACCATGGATCAATGCGATCTATATCAACTGTATCAATTCTTACGCCAATCTGTGCATTAAGACTGTTTTCGTCCACTGTATGATCTGGGATTCTTGACAGAGCGTCAGGAATAACATTGTGGACTCCTTTTCTATGAATTAAATTAAACGTATGTTGTCTCAGCCTAATCGCCCAACGCGCTAGTTTGCCACTAGGGTTTTTAATAGAATTAAGCCACAATAAACTATAATGATCTGTTATGACCGTGAAAGGAACACCTTCTATGTAAGGTCGAAACTTTTCGATGTTAAAGAGTACTGCTAAACATTCTTTTTCAACAACCGAATAGTTACGTTCAGCCTTTGATAAAGTTCTACTGGCATACGCTATCACTCTTTCCTCACCATTGATTTTCTGTGTTAGGACGCCCCCTAAACCGGTATTAGAAGCATCACTAGAAATATAAAACTGTTGGGAAAAATCTGGTTGGGATAAAATTGGAGCTGAAACCAATAGCTCTTTAATCTTTATAAAAGATTCTTCGGCTGCCTTTGTCCAATCTATCGATTGTCCTTTTTTTCGTCCTTTCAAAAGATCATTAATAGGCGACAAACAGGGTAGAAAAATTCTCAATAAAACGTCTATACCATGAACACATTCCTACGAAACGCTTAACTTCCGTAGTATTAGTAGGTCTCGCATAATTAACCATGCTTGCTACTTTATCCGGATCGGTACGCAAGGAATTTGAGCCTACAATATAGCCTAAAAACTTTAGAGAAGTTTTGAAAAAATCACATTTGCTCAAATTTATCGTCAGTCCGGCCTCTTTCAATTTATTTTTTACTTCTTTAAGTAAGCGAATATGCGATTCGAAATCTTCCGATGTTACTAAAATATCATCGAGATAGGTAAAAATATGTGGCTCATATTTCGGACCAAATATAGCGTCCACTAAACGTTGCTGAGTTTGAGCAGCGTTCTTTAGACCAAACGGCATAGTGACGAACTGAAATAGACCTCGGCCTACTACTGCAAAAGCGGTCTTTTCCTTAGAGGATTTGTCCAAAGGAATTTGCCAGAAAGCCTTTCTAAGGTCTATCGAGGATACATACTTAGCATTCCTGAGTGATGTCAAAATTCTGTCGATGTTCGGTAATGGATAGTTATCAAATTTGCTGACCTCGTTGAGCTTTCTTCCGTCAAAGCATAGACAATACTGTCCATCGGCCTTTTTCACCAATAAGATTGGAGAACACCAAGGACTGTTTGATTCTTCAATCACTCCGAGTTTCAACATTTCGTCTAACTCTTTATTTAATACTTTTGACATATACGGAGACATGGCGAAGAGCCTTGTCTTTACAGGACTGGCATCAGCCGTATCTATAGACATGGTGATTTTATTCGTTCGGCCTAACCTATCTTTACTACTTATTTCATTGAAAGAATTTATTACTTTTTCTGCCTTTAAGCGTTCCGTCCGCGAGAGATCATCTAGGGTACATAGACGCGAGAAAAGGTTTTCTAAAGAACTTTCTGAATAACAATCTTTAAAACTTGTATGAGAATTGACTTCTAGGGACTGTGGATACCACGAATTATCTTTAAAATTTACTAAGATTTCGAATTTTTGTGCAAAATCACATCCTAAAACCAAAGTATGTGATAGAGAAGGTACTACTAGAGCAGAGATTACTAAACAATGACCATTGCAGACTAGCGGCAACTCAACCGTACCTAAAACTTTTAGATGGCTGCCATCTGCAGTGGTAACACTTCTATTTTTGACATGGCATATTTTTATACTTAAACGACTTAAAATTTTAATATCATTCTGACCTACAACGGAGGTATTTGCACCAGAGTCAAATAAAGCCGAGAAATGGGCACCTAATAGATTTATCTTGATATGCGGTCTGTTATCTAAATATTTATGCACGAATAAAGGAGACATGTGACCATTTGGAGAAGCAGGAGTTTTAACTTGAGAAGAAGAATTTTTATTAGACTTTAAAAAATCAGGAACTTTTTGTAACCATTTAGTCCAATCTGATCTACTGGAATATTTTTGTCCATCCGTGTTGGACGTTTTGGATTAGGGGCTATACTGCTAACGTGAGCTTGTGACTTAGCCGAATGTTTTAGAGGCTTTTTTTCTGGACTTAGTGTATCCGCCTCGGTAATATACCGTCCTTACTCGTTTTTTGTACACTTGGGGCATGATGCTAGTCTCACACCAGTTGTTCCACATTTGAAACAAAATACCCTCTTCGATGCGTACAACTTTGGTAAGTGTGATTCGGACCTTTGCAATTCCAACACGTGAAAATTGCCTTAGGTGAAACCGACTTGTCATTCCCTTTAGCTGCAGTGTCGCTAATTTTTGAGTCACTATCTTTTCTTTTACCCGTTTTCTGGTTACTCCTAGGGTTCCGATTTACATTCCCAACCTTATTTGTCGAGACTCCACTTCGGCCATTTGGATTATACTCTACTTGATGTATATTAGTTTCGCCCTTTGGTCTGCTCTTTTCCAACAAATAATCGGACTCTTCAAGTTTTCTACATAACCCGGCGAGTTCGGCTACCGAATTAATATCTAGTAGAGCTAACGATTAACGAAACTAGGCAGAATATTCCTCCGTATAAATTTAACTTTGGTACTTTCCAAAGGCTTGGTGGACAACCTACCAAATAAAGATTCTATGTGGGCAATAAAAATCACAGTGGACTCATTCTTCTTTTGTCGCCTCCTCTTTATTTCCGACCACAATTCTTCATCCTCATCACAGTGCAAGAAGTCCTTCTTTAGCCTATCTACCAAGGAATGCCAGTCGTTGACACTTGATTTTATGCTTCTAAACCAAATGAAGGCATCGCCAGTGAAAAATTCAACAGCAGAGCTGAAAAGTTCATCTTCCGATACTTTCCTAGCTTGAGCTATTTCAGTCAGCCTCTCCAAAAAAGGATAGAGTCTCTTTGAGTCTCCATTAAATTTCAATTGCCATTCGCTGACAGGAATATTTCTGGCTGCGCAATTCACGATTGGAGCTGGTACGTTTATGACTGGGGTTGTAATAGGCAACTGTGGTAACTCATGACCAGGAGCTATCTTTTCTGCAAGATTTGCTTCCATGAGTACACACGTAGCTATTGTTTCTTGAACATATTTGGAAAACTTCGACGCTTCCTCTTCGTCATCCGGCATGGGAATTCTTTGTACGCGACCCGCTACATGCGATAAACGTGATTTAAACCCGGTGTACAAGTGAATCATTTGGATCGCCGTCATAACTATCGATTAAGTTTTGGATAGAATTTAAACTCTTTTCGATACCAGCCGTTTCTTCTTTAATAGACAGAGTGTCATCCCCTATCTTTATCGTTTTTTTCCGGGCTCATTAATTTCTTTACTTAAGATCCTCGTTAGAATCTTTCTTTTATCCGCGACCGGACGTTCTGAGAAAGTACGACGGATTTTCAGTTCATAGTCTAACTCATATTCTAGTAGGTGATTGACTTTAAAATTGAAGGCTTCCATGATAAATGAATACAATTTAAAAGAATTGTTTAAAAAGTCGTGAAAATATTTCTCCTGTGCTCCCAATAGTCAAAATAAAAAATATGTAAAGGCACTTAAAATATGTAAACTTCTTTACCAAACATTTAAAAAAATCTTCAACAATTTCAAAAAATTTTCTAAGTATTGCCTTGTATTAAAATTCTTTTACCAATTATGTTAAGAATTTTCAACAAAAAATCTCCAAATACCGTTTCGTATCAGCAAAGTATTTTTAATATTCATGCAAAACATCGGTGAGAAAAAAAGTACAGTTTTTTCTTCGGTTTACCGCAAAATAAATCTAACACTGCAAAAAATTAAAGTAAACCAGCACATCTGCTAATCTGAACTATAAGAGTAGCTTTTAAGAAAAAAGTAGGAATCTCTTATCTTAGAGTCGATTAACAAAATTCAAATATCTATACCACCATCAGATAAATTGAAATAAATAATTCTACGAATTTCCTGCTTTTGTCTTATTGCTATAGTGTAGCTTCGTTTAATTAAATATTATGAAATAAAAATATCTGAAAAGTTCGAGCTTTTACTTTGTTCTACAGCTAGTACACTGAACCCTTTAAAAAAATAAAATTCCAAAAGCCCCACGTTGGGCGCCATTTTGTACCCTGTGAAAATTGTTTTTCCCACGCTTGGGCGCAATTTTCTTGCAACCTCTTTTTAATTTCTGAGAATGAATTGAGTGAATAATGATTTTAAAAGAACTAAAGAAATTAAACAAACACTAGCTCAGTTTTCCTTGGTAGAGAGATATGGGTAAGAGATAATTGTTGTACGTCTTTTTGGAATTATTTTCTATTTTTTAAAAAACTTTAGTTGCACGAACTTTGGGCACCATTCATTTTAAAATAGAAAGGATCTAATTTCAGCTAAAAAAATGAAAAAATACTGAAATGGTGTACAGTTGTTAAATAAAAAAAATCAGTTTGGTACAACCGTCCCTAACCTGAAAAGAAAGATAGGTGTACAGTGAAACACTAGCTTTAATCCCCAAAAAGAAAATTTATTCATGATTTTAAAATAAAAGTTCCAACCCTTGCAGTTTTAAGAATTACAAAAATTCTAGCCTATACAGTAGTTATTAAAATTAGAGTCCCTAAATCAGACATTTCACCTCTAAAACCTGACTACACCCGAAATCGAAGAGTCGCGACATTCACTTCGCGATTTATCAGTTCAAACCGCTGTCAAAACACTTATTTGCGGGGAACAGATCCACTGATGCATGTTCCGGCGACTTACGGTTTTCCTACGGGCTTCCAGGCCTTCAATGGAACACATCACCCATGAGAAGAGCCCACCTTGGCCACTCCATGCAGAAAACACACAAAGCCCACTACGGCTTAACGCTAAAAAAAACTCGTGCTCAACTTGGCTCTCGTAGATATTGTCGTAAGCCTCTACTGCGGCTCGGTGGAAATTAGCTTGGCTGCGGCTTGATGGTACTCCGCCTCTCTGCGGCTTGATGGTACTAAGCCTGGCTGCGGCTCGATGTTACTAAGCCTCGATTCGCGTCCTCCGGACCCTTAAATAAACCGTGGGCACTCTGTCTGTAATGTAATATGGCGACGCCGGAACCAAAACTCCGGATACAAACATTTGACCAATCCCGGCGTATCGATAGATTCGGTCGCAAACCCGCACAGCACACTATATAACGAGCGGCTAGGAATTTCTGATTAATATACCGCTCGATACAAAAATGAAAAGAAGTACATTATAAAGTGAAAAATCAGTAACATTATATGGTCTTAAAATCTAGGAAAAAATGAATGTTACAAGTTAATGTATGGTGGGAGATCATCGGGAGACATTTGACTGGACCATACATTTTTGAGAGAACACTAACTGGAAATAGATACTTTAATTTCTTGGTTAATACTTTACTATTTTTATTAGAAAATGTTCCTTTATTTTAAGAAGGCATATGTGGTATCAACACGACCGAGCGCATACAACTGCTGCTGCTAGAGAGTATTTGAATGAACAGTTTTCAACGAAGATGGATACGGGCTCGCAGTCCAGTTATTCAATGGATAACTGTCACTAGACCTCACGTCGTTAGTTTGTTTCTTGCGGGGGACTTTTAAAGATATTGTATACAAAACTGGGTTGCATCACCTTGGCGCTCGGACAAAAAGGTATAATAATAAAAAAAATTTTTGACGCAGCTATTGAATATATAAAATAATTTTTCTTTTATACATATACATAGTAGTTTTATGAATAAATTGAAATAATAACGAATAAGAAAAATTAACAAGTAAGAACCTTTTTTAAAAATCCTTGCTGATGGTGTTCTTATTTTCTCTGTCAGGCATCATCTGAAAAATAAAAAAATAATTTTTTTCTTATTTAGAAAGGTAATAGGAAAAAAAGAATTAAATTTTTTTTGTAGAAATGACAGCTGTTTGAAAAAAAATCTGATTTTTATCGAAATATTGAGTTTAAAAAATTTATACTTATGAACGTGGCACCAAATCAAAAAAATCCTATGCTATATCTTAGATAACACTATAAAGAATATATGTTGTAAATTTTAACAAAATCGGCTAAGTAAATCTTCTACACCAGTTTGAAAAAAGTAGTTTCGAAAAAAACGCAAAAGAAAAAACAATACAGCGCGCGGCGTCAGCGTCTTAAAACTAAATATTTTTTTAAATTACCTCTAATCTGCGATTCCTGCACCGTAAATGAGGTCTTCCATTGTTGCCGCGAAGTTTTCCGACTCCTTTCGAGCAGCTCTTTTCAATTTCCTGGCCTCTTTAATCTCCTGTTGGGCTCTCATGTTGGCTAGAGATATTCGTTGAGAATCCAAGTTCTCGGTAAATCGCAGCGCGCTTGGGCCGATTACAAGGTTTAATAATTGCATCACTTGTAATACACTAGTATATCCACCACTAAATATACTGGTTACAATAAAAGATGCAATCTCAATAATTTTTGTGCCACTGTAATGCACTTTTGTAGCCATAGATCAAATGACAGCGTTTAGACTTTCGTTGTTATTCTGAGTGTATCCTTCTAAACAGCGTTCTAACAAATTGGTATCAGTTAATCTATCGTATACCAGTTCAATTACTTTTTAGACAACTACAAGAATAGAATTTTTATGCTTATAAGAATTCAGAGTTCGAGAGGCCTTCGCTTTCTGATACGAACACCAGGTATCTTCGCCGGACGGGCACTTGTCATGCTGTGGCTTTTCATCAGTGGATATTTTATGGTAATAAGTTGCCCATATCGCATTTTTCACTGTTTCAACTGATGTATTTATACTCCTTCTAATTACCAGACCACAGTAAACTGTTAATTCATCAATAAGCTTGGCTGTCAACTTCCCTCTGCCACCTGTACCAGGATTATCTTTTTTTACTTTGTGTAATTGCGTACCCATTTGCTTTTGCACGTGACTTATACTTTCTTTTTTTTTAACAACTAAATTGTCATATGGATTTGAGTCAACAATTTCTTTATAAGTCTTACTGTCTCCATCGCCTACGTAATTACCATATCATACGTTATAAAATGTTTCGGATCTTTTGAACATTTCTACAATACTATCCACTTCCATTTTTCCAGTTGACCCTTCGTCATTAGCATAACATTTACCTTAGTGTTCACTTCTCCACTCATCATACCTTCAAAATTTTTCCAAAATTCAGAAGCTTTACAATATGAATTTTTTACTATAAGTCAAGAACTTTTCCTGAGTAAAATGATATAAGAGTAGAAACGCCTAAAAGGGACGAGAAACCACGTTTCATTCAAGTTCCATCCCCTGAAACGGTGAGTTCTTCTGCGTTAATCAATTCTTTTGTCTCTTGAACAGCAGTTTTCATGGACAATTCACAGATAGTTTTTGTAGCAGTGTTAATCTCATTAACAAATTTATCCTAGAACGATTGGAAAATTGGTTTAGGTAAGTCCATGATTCCACAGAACTTCTCTATTCTTACTAAACCAATACCAAGAAGTCTGACCGCAAAAACTAATCGTCTATTCACATCATATGCTCTACTACTGATAAGAGGGCACGAGTTTATTAGAACTGGTTCAGATTCAGCACAATTCGCTTTCAGTTTAAAACCAAGACGACGAAGAGAAGTTTCAGTACATTTTATATCACCCCCGCACTCTACACTTTACCACTTCACTTATAGCAGACAGATACAAAATTAATTAATTGGTATCTGAAAGATGCATCCACATCAAAATCAACGGTTTCACTGCTCTTTAATTTTTTAGCTGATGTACTGGTGCTAGCTTCCTCTCTTTCCATTAAATAACGATTTATCAGGTGATGTCGTTTCTTCCTGCTCCGACAAGGAGGTCCAACTGCTTGTCGGATACCTTTTTTTATCAACATATACTTGTTTCGACATTTCAATAACAGTTCTCTATTAAAAAATACTAAAAAAATATAATTTTTGTAATACAACTGGTGATATGTACACTACTGCGTCACAAAGCAAACTGATTCTGTGACGTTGAATGTTCAGCGAGTCTAAACTAGTTCTAACTTTGTGTACCTGAGTTACTTTTAGCTTCCAAAATTCCTCAAAGGAATTATTGTTATAAAGGATTGACTAAAAGAACAATACCCTTTGTCAAGGCTTGACCGTTCGTGCCGGTCTGATCGCCACCTGAGTTTCGGGGCGACTCTCTGCCGCGCTCACTTCTAATTGCTATAACTTCGGAAGTAATTTAAATTTTTAAATGGTTAAACGTTTAAAGTATCCTTAAAAGTTTAACAATTTATCTAGCAAAAAAAAATAATAATAATTCGATTTTTTGAAAATCTCAAGGTGGTATAACCCCTTAAAGACAAAAATAGCAGATGGATGCAATAGTATATCTGGAGAAATTATTTACAAACATTAATGAAAAGGATGAAGAAATACATGATAGAGGAAGGAAGACATATAAAACATTTCTTTTGATCTTTTTTTCTTTTATTTTTTAAGTTTCATAAATGTTTTATAAATATGTAATAAGTTATGCAATGTTAAAAGTTATATAGTTTTTTGTGGTTTTCATAAAAATAATGTATTCTTATTTTTTATTGTTCAAAGATATTTTATTAAAGGAAAAACCTCAACAGCACAGTAACTAATATTATTACATTTATTGGTACATTAAAGTAACATAACAGCCTACTTGATAAATTGTTTTTAAATCGCCAAACGTCGTGTACGATCCATGGCAACCCCGATGCATAACTTTTTTGCAAAACAAATTAGAAAAGAACAGTTCAAGGAAAAAATATTGACGAAAATTAGGGCTTCCCAATGTCGTTTTACCAAAGGTATGTCGATAGAAAAAAAAAGTTGTTTGGCATTGCGGCGTCCAGCCAACCAAATGTCAAATACGCCAGTATACTCCTTGACATGCACTATACCAATCTATATTAAAAAAAATATATATATCCAACAATTTTTCATAAATCGGGACCGGGCGATTTTCTCCGAAATATTTGTCATAGAAAGTTGAAATTTGGTAATAATATAGGAATTGATGGGGTTAGTTTTGGGGGGTGAAATCGGAAGTGAAAAAAAATTTTTTTACTTGGTCATCGAGTGTGGTATCAAATGAAAGCTTGTAAAAACACGAGTAAAAAATATATATATATAATGTAATACTTACGCGCACTTTTCTTTGTATTATTTTTAAAAAATCGCGAAAAATCGCTGTCCACCCGCCTTATCTCGAAAAGTACTTATCAAAAAATTTTGAAAAAATTCTGGAATATTTTCCACGGGGTGTAGATTGAACGAAAATTATCACGAGTGCATTACCTTTAATAATTTAACTGGTATATAAAAAAAAACAAAAAATTTCAAGGTCATCAGTTTTCAGGAAAGATTGGAAACAAACTTTGTTGAAAAAACATTTGGAGTGTGTTTTGTGAAGTCACTGACCATTTTATACCTCCGTAACAAAATTTTTTATTATAAAAGCAATCAACGTACGGAACACTAATTGCGCAAGTTCAACTTGCACTTGACCGGTTATTTTAAAATGGCGATATAAACTTTCTTAGTTAAAGAACTGGTGTTAGATATTTAAAAAAAAAACATAAAAATGCAGTCTGCAATTATGTGACTACTGTTATCCCCTGACAGTGTCTCGAACTTGTTTAAAAAAAGTTCATAGATGATGTGATCACATTTTTCACATAGTTCCACGCCTTTTATAAACACTGATAAAAATAAAAATGTCTATGTTTTTTTTAACGCATTAAAGAGTATGTTTTCTTTTGTTTTATGATAAACAAATACTTCAGTGAAGTGGTCGGCTAGCAGACCGACATTATTTTATTTATTAGATCCCAAACGAGAACAAACTTACTTTTACTTTGTCATGTTCGGGCGAAAGAGCAGGATAAAGCTATTCTCTGGTCCAGTCGTATAAAGTTCGGGAAACGTTGAGCCCAACATCGGGCCACGTCAATGGTTAGAGTGTCCCCAACCATAAATCATCGGAGGTGTATCTAACAGGGCACAAACCGCATATCCTGTATCTCTCCCTATTCACATATCTGATTTGGTTGCTGCCTCCTCCAGAAGCAACAATTTAGTTGAGCGTTGTCCATGTACGCCATTCCAGTGGGTTTTCCTTATTCTGGAGGAAACCATTCTGGGGCTGAACATCCGCTGTGTGAATAAAGCTCCTACTTGGATTAAGCCTTGCAGTTCCTGGTGGTTACACGCCGTACATTATGTACCTTTTGTTAAAAGTTTGCTTGAATTTTTATTTTTATTTATACTCGTTGGCTGTTCTGTATATACTCGTGGTTGGTGCATCTGCTGCTTGGTGCAACTGCTCCAGCTTTCTTGCGCTCGGTAATAATTTTGTAGGTTTCGTTCAATGCGACCTCGACTCTTCTACTATGGACTGACCTGTTCCATACAGGGCTCAGATATTATTCAGTAACTTTTTAAGCTTTGTTCTGATAGTGGGTCTTGTAGGCCAGATATCTATCGTGCGTAACTCCGAGGTATTTAGGAGCATCTGTATGTGTGTACTTAATATTATGAGAACAAAAATAACGTAAGCCTTCCTGGTATTTGAAGTATGATCATGTCTGCTTTTGAAATAAACGATAAACTTGCTTTCAGAAGACGTTCTGTAAAAGTAAATTAAAGGTATAGAATCTTTTATGTGTAATTTAATCGAAATACATTTTTAAACATTTTAAAAGATTTATATCATAAAACAGGAGAAACCAGTATGTTGTTCGAATATACTGTACGGAAACTATTCGAAATTTTTAAAAAGTTTTTGCGCGATAGTTGGAACTCGTGGAAAATAGAACAAATGTCATGATTTCCAGTGTGTTTGAAGAACATGACATATGTTACACTATATTATTAAATAGGTATTTTTTTGAGCAGATGTGCTATAATCCATTTTCAGTTTCTAATTATTACAATTGCTCTGGAATCTAACAATCGATGTTGAAATTTACTAGCGGACGTTATGGAAGAAAAGAAGGTCTGTACGTTGTGAGTGTTCGATTAAATAGCGCTTTCCCGGTAACAGCTTTGGGAAGCGCACTTGAATTAATTAGAAATTGGCCATGGTGTTGTGTTACTGCAGATCAAGGAAACGGAGGGGTAACTGGAAAAATGGATAGCGAAGGATCGTCACTATAATGGCCAAAGGAGTCAGTGCGTGAGAGAGAGAACGACTACCCGTGCACGGGAAGTCGACTTGGAAATTCCATAAGCGGATGTGTGAGAAGGAAAATGGAGGGTGGGGAGATGACAGTAGAAGAGAGAGACGGAGAATATTGGGGAATAAGTTCGGTTGGAGGTGCAAAGATATAGTAGCAACAATAGACGTGACATCCGGGTCCAAATGGTCAATTAGTTGCTCTGTTGCTCTCAATTCCCTAGTGTAGTAGGTTAAGATATAGGCTTTAACATATAATTCTGAAAAACATGGTGTGCGAAAGTCTCTCGATACTTTCAAAATGTTTTAAGACTTAAATAAACATTTAAAAATTTTTCAAAACATCCATCGCGACCTCTGTTTGGCCATTTTTACCGTCTCTATGATTTTTGAAAGAAATGCGTCTTTAAAAATTTTTAACATTTAACGGGTTCCTTTTTGAATAAAAGACAATATTTTTCAATGAAATTTTCTTGGTTTCTTAGATCAATATATATATATATATATATATATATATATATATATATATATATATATATATATATATATAAATATATATATATATATATATATATATATATATATATATATATATATATATGTATATATATATATATATATATATATATGTATGTATATATATATATATATATATATATATATATATATATATATATATATATATATATATATATATATATATATATATATATATATATATATATATATATATATATATATATATATATATATATATATATATATATATATGTATATATATATATATATATATATATATATATATATATATATATATATATATATATATATAAAATCTTAGTTGGGGAACTCGGCAAAAAGGGCCGAAATTTTAAGATTTTTGGTAGATATGGCAATCTTTTGCTTTCTTTCTTTTTATATATATATATATATATATATATATATATATATATATATATATATATATATATATATATATATATATATATATATATATATATATATATATATATAAATATATATATATATATAAATATATATATATATATATATATAAATAAATAATATTTTTTTCTTGAACCGTCCTGGTTATATGCAGAATTAAATGACGTTTCGCCTATTGTATTGGGCTTTATCAAATTGTATTTTTATATTTGACTCTCAATTAAAATAAGATATTTTCCAGTACACAACATTTAATAATAAACAATGTTTTTTTCTTTAATGCAGTTTGAATCTGAAAATAGATTACGCACCTTGAAACCATGGTTTTTTTTAAAAAACGCTCTAACAAGGAAAAAGGAAATTTTTTTATGTTTTAAGATATCAGCTTTTCCTGGCATAATTAATAGAGGATGTAACATTACAGAGAGTTATATTAACATTCATTTCTTTACTGCGCAAATATTTATTATATTAAATTATAATAAATCTGGCTCAAATTGCTAATGTCTTGCTTGTTCTTGACAATACTTAGGTTGTTCTTTTTTTTGTACAAATCATTTACTTTACCGAAAGTTTAGGGTAATCTCTGTCTTGGGTGACAACTTTAGTGTTTGGAAGGTTAAATTCATGGTTTTCATTTGCTTCGTGCTTATGTAAGGCTGTAGATGCATTTCTTATATATTTATGTCTATTTAATCTATTGTCTAAATATTCTGTTGTCATTTTAATATATTGTTAGGGCAATTTAGGCAGAATATAGAGTAGCGTCCTAAAAATATGGTGGAATAACAGCACCATAATAAGTAAGTTTTTATAACATAAAAATAACAACACAATATGTACATAGGAATAATAACCTTAAAGATATATATATATATATATATATATATATATATATATATATATATATATATATATATATATATATATATATATATATATATATATATATATATATATATATATATATATATATATATATATATATATATATATATATATATATATATATATATATATATATATATATATATATATATATATATATATATATATATATATATATATATATATACCGACGGAAATTGAAAATTATATTTTCTTGATCTAGGGACCCTAAAACGTAAATATTCCCAAAAGCCGATCTTATTATAAATACGATAAATTCTCTGAGCTAGAGATTAAAAAAAAAAGATAAGTCTTAAAACGATGTTATACTGACATCACTTTACTACCTGATTTACCTGTAAGGTGTTGAAAATCTATTTGTAGAAAGGTAACTTCTCTTTTTTTCCTGCATAACCGCAGACTGATTAGTGTTCTTGAAAATTACAGCACAAGTGATAATTGACTGAGTAATTTGTTTAAACCGTTAAAAAGAGAAATTTCACGTAAAACATCCAATCAAGCACTCATCTGTCAGTTTTCAATACTCAATTAAACTAGACATTACTTTTTTGTACTATTTTATTTATAAGCACATGAAGGGTGTGTTAGAAACGTATTGCTTACGAGACGTTTCTTCAAAATAAACATGCTTGAAT
Organism: Pachyrhynchus sulphureomaculatus; assembly: GCA_019049505.1. NCBI lineage: Eukaryota > Metazoa > Arthropoda > Insecta > Coleoptera > Curculionidae > Pachyrhynchus > Pachyrhynchus sulphureomaculatus. The sequence goes on from CM032448.1 coordinate 49,657,460, forward strand.
TATACAGAGTATTCTTAAATTATTATGCACTATTTCTGGGGCATATTCTCGACCCCGCGGAATTTAAATATGGGATTTTTTGTAATGTAAACTGTTACATAAACACAGCGTATTTAAATTAACAAAATTAAATACTAATGTTTCACAATTTCCACTTTATTAATTTTTTCCCGTTACAATTGTTTCAGTACGACAGTATCTTCATCAAACGGAAGATATTCTAAACTAATGATAAATTAACATTATTTCCTTATATACAGTCAGTCCAAAAGTCTCCATACACCACCTGCTTTCTATACTATTTTTTTGTTATGTTTAACTAACTATGAGAAAACATGTTTAAATTAATATTTGAAACTTAACCAACGAAGATTAGTATTAAAAACAACTACGGAACATTTTATTTACAAGTTATGTCATAGTTTGGCGGAGTTTAACGGAAAATAACAACTTCGTTTAAACTAATATTTAGTGGGACTGCTGTTGGCCTTGATAATCTCCTGTAACCTTTTTGTTATGCCTGCAACCAGCTTTCTAGTAACTTCGGCTGGCATGTCTCCCATTCGTTCAATATTCTGTTTTTTAATTCTTCTCTATTAGAAACATTATATTTGCGAACGCGCCGTTTAAGTTCTTCCCATAAATGCTCGATGGGGTTAACATCGGGTGATTGCGGAGGTGCATGAAGCTTCTGTCGCACATTATGGATCATCCATTCTCGCACCAAGTTTGCGGTATGTTTCAGATCATTGTCCTATTGGAAAATATATCTTTTTTCGAGTGATAATTTTTGGATACTTTCTCTTAAATTGTCTCTCGTTCAGATAAACATGCTGATCCCTGGTACCATTAATAAAATGTAAATTTCCAACCCCTCCAGCGGACATGTATCCCCAAAGCAGAATACTGCCACCCCCTTGTCTCACCGTAATGTTTTTAATATCGAATGCGGTATTCTTCTTTCTCCAAACTTTATTTCTGCCATCAGATCCAAAAAGTTGAATTTTAGTTTCATCACTAAAGATTACGGATTTCCAAAATTCAGGAGGTTTAGTAACGCTTTCCCTGGCAAAAGTTAACCGCTTTATGCGATTAGCTTCCGAAATTAACGGCTTCTTCCTGACTGCACAACCCTTATACATGTAGCCTGGCCTGTGTAAACAATTTCTCACTGTTTGTGAACAAACATTTTTCGAAAATAGTTCCCGTACTTCTTCTTTTAATTTTGGTGCACTTTTCTTGGGATCCATAATATTGCCTAACTATATTGGCCTCTTCACGTGGATTTATAGTGCTTTACAATGCACTGAACAGTAACATGCGACTTTTTAACAATTTCTCCTGTATTTCTATACGGTTTTCCATCTTTCTACAAATCTTTCGAACAATTTCCCTCGCTCATTTTTTATCCTACTTTGAAAATTACTAGCGACAAGTGAAGTGATTATAAAGTATGGCCGAAAATTATTCATTTGTTTTCAGATAGCTTGATAAAATGCGGCTGTTTATAACGTGTTTTTTTTTTCAATGTAGTTCTTGAGTGTATGGAGACTTTTTGACATTAATTTGTTTACATTTTTACAACAATGATGTAACTTCTAAATAAAATATTCCGTAGTTGTTTTCAATACTAATCCTCGTTGGTTAAGTTTCAAATATTAATTTAAACATGTTTTCTCATAGTTCCTGTTAATTAGCTAAACATAACAGAAAAATAGTATAGAAAGCAGGTGGTGTATGGAGACTTTTTGTACTGACTATATGTTTAAGGAAATAATGTCAATTTATCATCATTAGTTTAGAATATTTTCCGTCTAACGAAGACACTATCGTATTGAAAATTGTAAAATTGTAAAAGTAATGAAGGTAACGGCTAACTCAGTAAATAACAGCGGATTTAATAAAATTTCTATTCAGGAACACTTACGATTATTCACAACTTTTAAATAGATAACCACAACTTTTTGACATTACTGCTTAGTTTCATAAGTAAAATTAAATTTACTTCCTTGTTTTCAGAAAAATCCGATGAAACTATCATTTTAAAACTCATGTAACGGACAAGGATGAACAAATCTAAAACATGGCCAAATGCTCGTCATCACCAGATTTAAATTTTGGCTGATAGCAATTCTTCTCCTGTGTTACATACTCGGAGTTGTCATTTTATCTGCTGTGTCGTTGCATGGATTTAAAAGAACAAATTATGGACAAGGGCCAAAGGTAATTATAATACATATATGTGTTTGTAGGGAAAGGATATGTTTTGTTTGTATAAAGTTAATCCAGATACATAAAATTTAGAGTAAAATAAAAAAAGTTATACGATAGCTAATTATTTCAAATATAAAATAATTTTAATTGTCTGCAGCAGTTGAAAAGGTAGATTTCACGTCTCGTTTAAAAATTACCCTATTAATAACTTTTTTATCCTAATGTCATAATCAGCCCTAAATCAAATTTTGAATCTAATAGGAATCTTTTAGGGATGAAATATTGACCAAAAGCATATGTGTATTACATTTCATTTTAATGTATTAAGAAATGCGCCCCACTTAGTGGAATTTTTGTCTTTAGATGTTTTAAATCAGATTTTATTTCTAAATATATCATTGATAGCTTTTTGAAGTGCATATTTTGAATAAAAATACAATTTAATTTATAAAAAAAAACAGTATATTGAGAAAAAAAAAACATGTTGACTTAAACAAAAATTACAAAAATAATTATTCAAGATGAAGAATCCCACGTCTCTTCGTCCTCATCCGAGCTCCATTCCTCGGCTTCTTCTGCAGATTCCTCCGCGGATTTCTCTTCATCTTTGGAACTCTCGTCGTTAATATTGAAACAGGCATTTTTATTGCTTCTTTACTTTACTAAATGTTTTTTGGGGTTTCGGCCTTATACTAAATATTAAGGGCTCTAAGTTGGGCAATAATCTGTTGAGGAGATTTAAATTGCATTCTTCTCTTGAGAACTTTCTAGCAAAATTTTGCCGGTACAGGCGAAAGTGCTTGTTTCGTGCCTCTGCTGCTTTTTCGAATAGTTATCCAATGGGCAAAAGTGCCTTTTACATTATTGTTGCAACGCGAATTAATATTTTGTGCATCGTAGGAGTCATGAGTTGCCAAGGATACAACTCCACATAAATTTTGGCGGTCTCATATCCATACTCTACAAATTTGTTCAAGTCGATTTTATGACCACTTTCAAGCGATTTGTGAGGTTAAAGTCAACACTGGTAATTTCATCGGTCACGTCTGAATTGAAAAAAATTTCCTACTTGTATTGCCATCATTGGTGTTACCCTATCCAGCTTTTGGCACATCTATGATCAAGCCTGTTGGCTCCCTGAATTTTGCCTGTATTTTTGCCTTTTTTGCTTGACAATTACTTTGTCACTGTCCGAACTTAGCTGCCACTTTTGCACGGGAAGCTTGTATGACAAATGCAGAATACTTTTGAATAATCGGATCCTAGCGTGTAATATAGGCAGGGCAAACTATATCGGAGTTATTTTTTACACTGAGGTCATTAAATTGCTTTAAACTAGTGCTAAAAATGTAGCTTCTCATTGTTGAAGTAGTTGCAGCAATTGTAGCAGAACAAAGCGACTTTAAAAAGTTTTGCTATCAATTGCATCTTCTTCTTGTATTTTTTGCTTAAATTGTGCTTGTTGCGATCCGTCACATCCCATTTCGAAATGATTTTCCAAGATTAACACTCTTCTAGATTTGATTCTTTTAGTACATCCTCCAAATATGTGGCCAAACGTTTAGCAGTGTGATTCAATAAATGTTGTAAGTTAATTTCAGCACATGTTTCAGTTACCCCTTCTTTCGCCGGATAAGTCCTTTTTGCTTGCTGTAACACCGTGTAACTCGGATAATACTTTTGGTTACTATTTTTTATTATTTCATACTGTCTCCTTGAGAGGTCAGCTTCTACAAACATTGAGATGACGGCTATTGAATTTAGTTGTGACTGTTTTTTATGCTGCTTTGACATTTTATATGCTTTCTCTCTCGAGAACTTTGAAGAGATATTTGAATAGCACGCATTATTACTTGTTTATCTACAGCACCGCGTACTTCCTCTATTTTTCTACGTTCGCTCCTCTCACTTCATTTTTCAAATGACTTTGTTGGTCGACCAGAAGAACGGGTATTTCAAATGTTCCTTGTAACCCTTCGTCATTCTTTTTAAGAAAAATTTCTGCTTTTTTATGCGCTTCTATCCACTTTTTCTTGAATTGTGACTTCAAATAGGGAACTTGTGCTTCACTTCTTTCCTTTCCTCATCACAATATTTATTTTGCGATAAAATATAACTATGAAAAACCGAGGAGAGCAAACTAGTTATATTTTAATAAATGAAAAAAGACTGTGATGAAAAAGTGATCGTCGACGTGAGAGATAACACACGACACGCGAAGAAGAATAATCCTTTTGTGGTTTACCTACGGGAGATTAGGTTAGTTTTGTATCAAAAACTGTTCATTTAAATGCGTATTCGATAAAACATCAAAATCTAGAAATAGAATCCTACCAATATTTTGTGCTGTTCCAAGTTTAAGCATTCCTTATTTTTCTACCCATAAATTGCACAACTGATTTTTTATTTAAAAGATAATATAGTAATAATATTATGAATGGACTCCAATATTCTTCTTAATGCAATTTGTCATTAATTTCTAAACCATATACATGAATAAATTTGGATCTAAACCAACGAATAACTTATACTATTTAAAAATGCAATAAAAAAGTTTCCATTTCTGACCCTTTACAATGAAAAATGGGAATAGCTCAGACACCAGCATTGACATCAAAGTCTTCTAAGGTGTGTCGATGTATACAAATTAGTACGAATGAAAGAAATAACCCAAGTGTCAATAATATATTGAAGGTCTAACAGGAAGAGAATTGAAAATCATAATTCGTATGTGATTACATACGTTACATATCTACAAGTGAAACATGTTAATTATTTTACAAAACGTTGTACCAGGTCAGGTGACTACAACAGACAATTCTATGTTTAACTGTCACCACTTTCTATGTGACATTCCCTAATATTAAAAAACAAATGAGATTTTTACATTTTATATAGTTTAAAAATATCAGCTCTAGCAATAATTAACGCAGTTTTTTTGTATAGATTGAAACTATTTATTTGAAAGAGAACTAAAACTTAATCTATAATATAATTACTATTATTTTAGACTGCCTATGCCCTCATCAAACCTTTTTCAGTAAGGAAGTTGCTGGACAAATGTATGGAAGAGGGTGAGGATGAAATTTCCTTGTCAACTGGCCCAATTTTTCTAAAATGATTCGTCCTGTATGTTGGTGGGCATTATCATATTGAGGAATTACTCTCTTTCGATCTAGCGAAAGGGATCTTTTTGCCTTAAAATTTGATGAAGTTATGTCCAGTTGTTGATAATAAACCTCACTGGTGTTCGTTTGGTTGGTTGTAGGTGGGGTAGACGATTGTGTATTACAGCCTCTTGGTTTATGTCTGTTTGAAGTTCAGGCCGTACATTCATATAGGATGCACATGATTATTCTCAGTTGGGTCTGGACGCTTGTTAAACAAAGGACGTTAGTTGTTAGTTTCTTTAAGGGGCCACCAATTACGTCCGTCGGATGTCTTCGGCCAGATGTTGCGAGCTAATAATCTAGATGTTACTGATACGACCATCTATTGATTGTCGTTTTTACCACCTGTTTTAGTATACCAAATGCTGGTTAATTCGTTAACATTTTCATTTCTTTCAGCCTTAAATGTCCTGGAACCCCCAATAGTTCAACCTTGTTGTTCCTGGTGAATAGTTCTAATTCTTTAGAGCAGTTTAATTATCAATTAATGAATGGATGTAAATCTGTTTTCGGTGATGGTTTTGCAGCCATAATTTTATAAGGTTATTGGGATTGCCTCTTCAAATTCACCATCTCCTGTCATAATTTATAGCAAAAAAATGATGAATGGTTTTGAAAAGGCAAAAGAGAATTACAATGAATATTAGCTCTCTGGTCTCGCTTAATCTGACTTAATTCATGTGGAATTTACTTTTCAAACTTTTGAACTGTACCAAGTAACTGTAAGTGGTTGCAAATTATATTTTGAGTGAATTTTAATGTTATATCAACCTTTTATTGACTTGATTCAGAGTTTTGAATCAAATGGGCTTTTAAGACTTTTTAGATACGCGGTCATGCCCCTAATGAAAATTTTCCTTTACGAAATGTTTTTGAACATCTTTTAAAGTCTCAGTCGTCATCAGCATCTTTACCAAGCGCACTGCGAATATTTATAACAATATCCAAAAGCCAAAGTCAAAAATTTCTTTATTATTAATCATTTATACAATTTGAGCTTACTTACTAGTTCTAAGTCTAAAAAATATAATGTGTAATACATGCACATTCATCTGTTTAAAATATTTTTTGACAGACTTGTGTTTTGGCTTTTTTTGAGTTTGCACAATGATTTTTTTAATTATTCCCAGTCACTTCCGATTTTTTTTAGTACTTTTTTTCGGTTGGAAGGATTTTGTTGTTCCTGTTTGTATTTGTGGTGTTTATTTATTTGTTTGTTTTTACTGGGAAAAATTATGCAACGAAAAAACCCAGCTTGATTTTATCAGGTATAGAATTTTATCAACTTACTTGCTTGTTGATAATATTGTGGTCGTTTCATTCTTGTCCGATATATTCATGTCTTTCACTTCCTTCTCTTTCATTCCTATGTACACTCATTTGTTGTTTATTTACTTACAGTATATTACAATGTTTATCTTACATTTATACTCATTATTTTAAATTCACTGTACACTGTACACTTTGCTATTATTTACTTTAAACACTTAACGATTAGTTTAAATCTAATTTTACCTTAATAAATTAATCAAACTGGTATTACCTACTTACCCGCTAATACTCTTCTTTTACTGTAATTAAGTTGATCAAATTTTATTGGGATTATGGATCCTCGAAATAATTAGTAATCTGGAATATAATGGTTTATGCTTTGGTTCATTCAGTTATCTAGTTTGTGTGATGTTACTTGTTAGAGTAGACATTTGTGGTTTATATTTGTAGAGTTTACTAGATATATCTTCTATATATTGTCTTATGGCATGCATGTTAGTCATTTGGTGTAGCTCGTTGATTCTTGGCAGTGGTCTCCAACGTCAAAATGCAAAATCGGTAGAGTTGCCCACTAATATTGGTATATTTGTACCCAAAATCGGTATATGAACAAAAAAAAAACAATATTCAATCATATTTGTTCATTTCAAACTTCTTTATCTTTATAAAATAAGGAACTTACAGAATATACTAAGTATACAATTAAAACTAATCAGAGTAATTATTTTTTTTTACAATATTTTATATATGAGTCAATAAACACTATTGAATACTAGTAAAATATAATTTAACTTAACTTAATCCTTAGCCATGATACCTCTCGGTGTAGGCTTACTTCCTCCCTCCATGTTCCTCGTGGTCTTCCTCGACTTCGTTTTCTTTCTCTCTTGCTTCATACTACCAGTCTTTCCTGTGCTTCATATGTCCACTCTTCTTACCAGTCTTTCCTGTCCCATTCTTTGTATATGTCCAAACCACCTCAACTGACTTTCTTCTATTTTCTCCTGTATCGGCTTTACTTCCAGTGTTTCTCGTATATCAACGTTTCTTATCCTATCCAGTCTTGTCCTTCCTTCAATCTTTTTGAGAAATCTCATTTCGATAGTTTGTATCTTACTTCTGTGACTTTGTGTTGTTGTCCACACTTCAGATCTAATTATTGATGTCGCCACCCTTTTGAAGATTTGTAGTTTTGTTAGTTTTGGTATTTCTTTTTTGCCTAGGAATGTGTTCTTGATACTATTAAAGAGTTTCCCCGCTGCCTCTATCCTCGCATTAATCTTCCCATCCAGCCCTTCATCCCTCGTCACCATTGCACCCAAATATTTGAAATTCTCCACCTGCTGTATCTTTTCTTCGTTTAGATATATTTCATGCATTTTGTTCTCCTTGCCTATGATCATTGTATTCGTTTTTTTTTCACATTTATGCTCATATTCATGCGTTCCAAGCTTTCGTTGTACACTTTTAGGCTTCCGTTCAAGTTTTTCTCGTTTTTTTGCGATCAGTACCATATCGTCAGCGTATGTTATCTCTATTATTCCAATTCTCTCTATGTTTCGGAACCCTACCCAGTATTTCTTTGTTTGCCTTTTTGTAATTTTTACGACCTCGTCCGAGAACAGCAGTGGATTCAATATACATCCCTGTCTGACGCCTTTAGATGTTTCGAAACTCTCTGACTTTTCATGTCTTACTCTTACATAATTTGTTGTTTGTCTATATAGACATTTTATTCTATTTATTGTTTTTTCATCAATTGCTCTATTCTTCAAGGTCCTCCAGATGTCTTCTCTGCCTATTCTATCAAAAACCTTTTCCAGGTCTATGAAACATAGGTGTACTTTTCCTGCTTTTCTTAGGACTTTTCGCTCACTTACCTGACTATGAAGTTGGCATTTGTCACCCCTCTGTTTGGTTTGAAACCAAATTGTGTGTCTTCTAGTGTTTCCTCCAGTGTTTCTCTCAGCCTTTTCCCCATCACTTGTGCGTATAGTTTTCCTACTGCGCTGAGTAATGTGATTCCTCGAAAGTTATTACAGTCTCTTGTGTCTCCCTTTTTGTGTATGGGTACTATGACTTCCATTTGCCATTCTTTTGGCGCAGTTGTTTCCGTGTATATTTTGTTCATCAATATTTGCAATATTCTTACCATTTCTTCGTTTCCGGCTTTTATTATTTCCACCGTTATGTTGTCCTGTCCTGGCGTTTTGCCTGCCTTCATTTTTCTTATTGCCGCTTTGATTTCTTCTTTAGTTATCTCTTCTTCATGTTCATCTCTCTCCCTCCCCTTTGTCTGCTTCAAGTTGTTTGTTCTGATTATTTGTTGTGTAATATATATCTCCCTTCTAAAAGGTTCTTAAAGTACTGCCTCCATCTTTCCATGATTTCTTGTTCTTCTGTTAATATTGTCCCTTGTTCATCTTTTATATTTCTTCGTGTGGTTTCTTTGTTTTTTCTTTGATTTCTCATCACTCCATAGAACAGTTTTTGATTTTCGTTGTACGCCTTTCTCATTTTTTCTCCAAACTCTATCCACATTGCTCTCTTTCCATCTTTTACCAGGTCCTTAACCACCTTCCTTTCTCTTTTATATTCTTCGTAATCCTGTTGCGTCTTCTTGCTTAGGTAGTTCTTCCATTTTCTCCTTTTTACTTTAATTGCGTTCTTTATTTTTTCGTTCCACCGCTGTGTTTTTTTACATTCTTTGTTTACAATCCTTGCAGTCCCACACATCCCTTCGGCTGCTTTTAGTATTGCCTCCTTTATTTTCGTCCACATATCTTCTATTGTTTCCCGCCCTGTTATTCCTTGCATGTCTTGTTGTATCTGCCTGCGGTATCTGTCTCTGAGTTCCTGTCTTTCTAGTCCATAGCATCTTATCTTTCTATTTCCTACTCTTCTTCCCTTCCCTTTCTTCATTACCACTGTCTCTTTTGCCACTTCATAATCACTAAATAGTGGTCACTACCAACTTCTGCTCCTCTCCTGACTTTTAAGTTCCTCACCTGTTTCCATATATCTTTGGTTACCAGGAAGTAATCTATTATGGACTTTTTTCTTTTCTGCTCGCGACTTCTCTTCTATATTTGTGTGCGTCCTTATGTTTGAAGTGACTATTTGCTATGATTAGCTCGTTTTCTATGCGGAAGTTTATTATTCTTTCCCCATTTGTGTTTTTAGCATTTTCCCCTTCCTTTCCTAGGCACCACTCGATATCTCTATTTACGTTTCCTTCTCTTCCGTTTAGGTCTCCTAGGATAATTGTGCTGTTCTTACTATCATCTATTTCTTTTTTTCCTCGATGAATTTCTCCTTTTCCTCTTTTTTTGCATCCTCTGTTGGCCCATGCGACACCACCAATGTATATTCTTCATTTTTCTCCGCAATTGTTACTGATAGTATTCTCTCACTTATGTATCTTTCATTTTTGACATTCCCCATGTTTTTGTTCTTGATGATTAAAGCAACCACCGCTCTCGCGAATTTCTCCTTCCTGACCCCTGACCATATTATCCAGTGGTCACTGTTTAACCTCTCTGTTCCGGATTCTTTCTTTTTAGTCTCCGTTATTCCCATGTATTCCAGACCATAATCTTGCATCTCTTTTGCTGGTTCTTCTTCTTTTCCTGTAAGACTTTTAATATTCCAGTTTCCTATCCTAATATACCTCTGCTTCTGTTTCCTATTAATATCCAGGTCGTCATCCTTTTTCATTGCCAATTTCGTCTTCCGTCCTCCTCCCCTCCCCACATCTATTTTATTTCGTTTTTTGAGCACGAGGCGCTTATCCTTCGTATTTTTCCATTTAGGTCCAGGCTTCCCGGTGATCTTTCATATACGGTTCTTTTTGGCCTCGTGTTTATTTCTGTATCATGCCTATTCTCTTGTCGTGCTTTTATATCTTTAGCCATGTATGATCTGTCATTTACTATCAATTTATTGTACACCAAGAAGGCTCTGTGCCCTTTGTTTCTTGCTTCCTTCAAGTGTGGTACTAGTATTCTTCTTTGCTCCCCTATGTCCTTAGGGTAATCCTCGTCCACCCAAATATCTAGCCCCTTCAGATTTTTTGTGTTTCTGATAGCTTTATATCTCAGGCTCTCTTTTGTGAACTTTACTTGTATTGGTCTTTCTCGTCCCTGTATGTGCTTCCCGATTCTCCGTATTTCATCGATGTCTGCGTTTCCATCTACCTCCATCTCCAACTTTTGCAGTAGCGTGACTACTTTCCCTTCCATCTCCTCTTTGCTTTCGTGTTCTGTTTCTTTTATTCCTCTTATAATTATGTTTTTCCGTCTAACTTCTCGCTCCAGTCCCTCGATTCTTTCCGCCTGTTCCTCCAATTGTTTTTTGAACTGTACATTTTCTTTTTTCACCTCCCTCATGTCCTGACTCATCCTATCCATTTTTTCATTTATCTGTTTCATGCCTGTATTTATTTGTTGAAACATAGCATCGATCTTCCCCATGTCCCCTTGTTTTCCATTGCCGTTCCCGCGCAGACCGACAATTGCCGTTTCCTTTTGTTATTATTGATACCGTTTAAGCTCTAGCGTAAGGATGGCGTCCCCAGTCCACCCGTGGGAGGACGGCACCTTATCTCGTTTTCACCTAACCTCTCGTCTGCCTATTTTAATATACAAATACTTACTTTTAAACTGTTTTCTAACTGAGTTCTTCCCTTCACTAATTCGTCACAGTCACTTCCTCGATTACTCTTCCACATCCTCGTATTTAAACTCTCACGGCACTCCGTGATTTCCGTGTTTAATGTAAGTAAAATATAATGAAATCGAAATAACAAAAACATAACAGACTAAGTAATTTGTATTTCGTTTATTACTAAAGATATCTAACACTAAATAGTTATTCAAACTTTAATCTAATTAATTTTTACGATTTTTAGGATCATACCAATATTCTTTGACCATAGCCGCAGTCATCTTTGAACTAATTTTGAAGTCATAAAAATTAGCGTTATTAAATAGTCGTTTTGTATGTAATAGACCAGTGATTGACCCAGTAGAGAGCTTATTTCGCTGTTTTGTTTTCATAAGATTAATATACGAGAATATGCGCTCAACATTAGCGGATGAGTGGGGCAGTGATAAAATAGTAAAGAAGAAAATAGATAACAAAGGAAACATTTGAGTGGCATCGCCATACTTTAGTAAACTGACATAATTCCAAAATAGTTCTGTGTCATCAGGAAATGTTTTGATTCGTTCAGAATTTCTTAAAATACCCCACTCTGTATCAATTTGTTGGAAATAATTGTTCTGAACAATATTGGGAAAGAGTCTACTAACAGGAATTATCGAAGCAGGTTTGCCACTTTTAACACTGTTGGTTAAATTATGTCTAAACCTTCTATTGGATTATTTTTCAATGGAAACTGCGCAGTTATTTGCTTGCAAGCTTCGATATCAAAATCTAGGGATCTGCGTTTAAACAAATTTACTTAATCTGGGCTTAAATCTGAATTATTAAGTAGTGTATTAGACGCCGCAGCGCCATAGTATCGGCATCGATATCCATAAAATGTCTAGGATTTTTAAAATCAACATTTTCGATTGGAGTACTTGTTTTATGGCTTGGCGTTAAATATTGTCTTTTTAAAAAGCAATCAAAAAAAGTTCTTAATGTTTGACTTATTTTTTCATATAAAGTACGAATGTTTAAATCGTTACATCACATCGGTAACATAAAATCTAAATGTAACATTTTCGGTAGGTGCTCCATAATGGTAAATGGTAGATTGTATTCAGCAACAAAGGAGGCTAATCTTACTTCACTTGAAAATATAAAAAGGAATTAAAAAAGACGTATCTACTATACACTGGTAGAATACAAAATAATATAACAATGTACTGGTACTTAGTAAAAAATAATGAAATATTTTTACCTTGTTTAACTTGTATATCAGGTTTTTTGAGTTTTTGTCACAGTAAATGATGATATCTTTGGTTGTGATTTTATATCCGTTGATGATATCGAATGTGTTTGTGAAGAATTGTGCTTCCTAAGAGCGCCTTTCCCTGATGTAATATTAATATCGTTTAACAACTTTTACAATAGGCATAGTTTGCGCTTTTATGACTTTCTTGCAGTCAGCCCGAAAATTCTTCTTCCTTCCCATTCTTTTCTATAAAATTGTAGGTATTTTTTTCTTCTTCTCACTTGTACTCGGTTCTTTGTCTGATGACATTTTGACTTGGTATTATAATATTACTTTTGGTAGATACTACTAGTAGAGGCTATTAGTAGCTCGGAGAAAGTTTCTCTTCTAAATAGTGAAAAATTAATGAAACAATAAAATCCGAATTCTTGTTTATATAGACAAACGAATTCGTTCTTGGGATCTCCTAAAAACGTCGAGTTACGAGTTGTAGGACACAAGGGTATTCCCTAAAAGATATCGGGAACATTCTGCAATAACTCCTTGTCATAAAATCGAGAGATTCCCCGTAAAAACAAAAAAGAAAAGGGTTGCCAACTTGGAAATGTAAACTCGGTAAAAAAATGGGGAGAATTTCCTGGTATTCTCAGAAATCGTGGAAAAATCGTTATTTCAGTAGGACAGACCCCATATCGGTAGAAATACCGAAAAATCGGTAGGTTCGAGACCACTGGATCTCGGTGAAACATCAGGCTCCCTCCAACATTTAAAAAAAAATCAATCAATGTTGCAAAATTACAGATTAACCAAGACGGTGATATTTTTTTTTACTTACAGTCTTTAGTACCAGCAAAATCAGTCAGCCATCAAAAACATCTTTCTTTACGAAAAACTAAACAAAACTTCGACTATAGTGCAGGAGCTTTCAGGCCAGTTCTCAAAAGATCCAAAATTCAATGGTGCTCTGAACTTAGATTTATCGACCCCGATGAAGATCTCCTTGGATATAAAAAACCTGTAGCTTTAGTTAGCTTTCCTGGAAGTGGCAATACATGGTTAAGGTATCTGTTACAACAAGCAACAGGTAAATAGCATAAATTATATAGAGTAATTATTAAATTAGTGCGTAAGTCTAATGTAATCGCTATAGTGTACCATATTATATGTGTCAGATTTATGCATCAGTTACAGACAGGACAGAGATATATAGATGATTTTCAGTAATTACTAAAATGTTTCAAATTGTTCTTTATTACTTCGTTAAAAAATTGTCATGGAAAATTTCAATTAGATCCGGAAATAGAAGGCAATTTTTCAGTCTTCTACTTAAAAAGAAATAAAAAATATGAATACACCTGGAATTTTCAAAAATTCCATATTTTTATATACGGATTTTTATTGTTTGTACTTCTAAGAATTAGTCAAAAAAGTTTTTAAAAAATTCTATTCCATTACAAAGGTATAGCATTAAAAGTGACCTGGGGTCGGATTGGGACCAATACCTGTCTCAATGCCGCTCCTCTCGGCAGCTGCGTTTCGGATTTCTTTTGTCGTTAGAATTTTGCACCCATTAGTGGAGTTTATGATTCTAACATTAGTTGACTGTCGTCTTTCTTTCGACGCGCAAATTTTAAAAACGTCGAAATTTCGTCTCATTGATCTTAAAGGGAAAAGAGATCAACGACATATTCGTCCGAAGAAGAAGTGAGGTCCTCCTACAGCTCTAGTAATGGAGTCTGAGACTAAATTTATAAGTACAGCCGCGAAAAAATTACTGGGACAATCAGTGGATGTTTCGTGTGATAAAACTTTGCTGCAATTTTTTTGGGAATCGCTGAGTGTCTTGTTTGCAAAGAATGTGGTGGTGATGTGAAATTTGTTAAAAAAAGTATACGTGAGTTGGGTTGTTGTATTTTTTACAAAGTATAATGAAGATATTAAAAGCATAAAGAATTATGTAGTGATGGAATAATTGTGTCTGGCGATGGCACGTGGATAAAAAAGAGAATGTACCAGTACTACATCGGAGATGGAGATTCAAAAACATTTTTTGTGATCGAAAAGCTGAGCCCTAGAACGACATAGAAGTGAAGGAGAAAGAATGTGTTGGACACTTTCAGCAACGTATGGATCCGCGACTCCGAAAAAAATGGCAATAAAAAATCGAATTCACTAAAATAAGAACCTGAAATATCAAAGCAACTTCTGCGATCACGAGTCTAAATGCAAAAATTTGGAAAATTGCTCCAAAGTGTACGCCAGGTAGTCTTCAAATTGTTGAAATTGGGACCAGTGTTGCAGTGCCTACACTTAACGATGGAGCTAATAGTTATTTACAAAATTAGAATTGCTGGGAGTCAGCATTGGGGTTGAAGCGCATAGGTACTGTCGAAAAGAGGATGCTAATTGTTTGAAACACGCCAGGATTAAATCTATACACTATAAATAATACCAAGATTCAAGAGGGAAGAACATTACGAAGCTGGAATGGGATACTACTCGTAAGTTCACGTTTTACTACCCGAAACTGTAAACGCGTTTTTCTCGAAACTATGTTTTCAGGTACTGTTAATATTACTCAGTGAATTTTTAATATTTCTTAACTTAACTTTAAATCTTAATAAGTACTTTTTCTACAAATGTGGAGAGGTTTTTTAAAATTTTTCTAATAGAGAATTCTTTTATGAATTTAGTCGAAAATTGCATACTAAAGTTTGAAACACCCTTTTATTTTTGAAAAAAAAAACTATTCGACAATTTTTAACTGCTACATTATTTTACAAGATTAATTTTTATTTTTGCAGATTGGATTTTTTTTGTTTTGATTAAGTTTTTCTGCAGACAAGGAGGCGCCATAGTTTTCATCAGTGGTCCATTTAATCTGATAAAAAATAATGTTAACACTTAAAACATTTAAAAATTTTTTTTTTCCTATAATTTAAAGTACAATAAAAATATATAACCGTCATTCTTTTTTACTATTCACTTAATAACCTCTAAAAGATTTTTTTAAAAATATACATACTTTTGCAGCGCCCAAGTGTATGTAAGCCCTTTTTGTTCAATAAATAAAATTCGCAAGATAGTACATAAAAGGAAATGCAAATGGAACTGAAGATGATAACAGTCTAATAAACTACGTACAAAAAGGAAATAATCTGTTTAAAAAAAGGGAGACAAAAAATGTTGATGCTGTAAAAATTAAATGAAATTTTTTGTTTTTCAGGTTTTTTTTACTCAATATATCCTTCTCCTGATTTAATATACTTTTCACAACGATTTAATAGTGAGTAGGTAACTTGTCGGATACCTACTCCTCTTCCTTCTCCCACAAACAGAATGACTACTCCTACCAAACAGAGTGACTCTTCCTCCCAAAAATAAATAAATAAATTTTAAATATTAATGTCTTCTCCCAACATACATACATAGTAGCTCATAGTAACTCTTACCAACAAAATAACCTTGAAGTGGGTCAAATCCCATCCATGTGAAGAGTAGAGGATGAGAGTTAAGGATTATATAGACTCGCCAAACTGTTATGGCCATTTGGTAACACAAGAATGTAATCTAACCAATCGATTAGTGATTTGCACCAACAAATTAATAAATTGTATAAAACTTTTTGTAAATTAGTTAACAGTTTTATTATTCTATGCATAGGAGACCAGATTGGGCTCATTATTACAATGATTTGACAAACTTATATTTAGATGGTGAAGAATTTTGTGAATCATATTTTGACTTCAAATTTTGGTATATTGTTTACTTTGAATGATACATCAATACCTGACACATTCAATATTGTAGAATAATGTGGGTGTAAACCTGCCATGGGTGACGAAAATCATCATTGTTACGTATTTTGACAAGAGCATGTACCCCTTCAGTTTCACTGGGTAAGAGAATATAAGATGAATCTCTTAGCGGATTGTATTTGTTAATATTGACTTTCAATTGTAGTAATTTTACCGATGTCCGACCTGTAACAAAAGATCATTATTAAATCAAATGTAGAATTGAAAAATAAATATTTTGAAAAAAACTGCGAATAAATTTTAGCTAGTATGATTCACAAATATTCAAACATCATAGAAGATATCTACAAGAATAAATTTTGTAACCTGTTGAAAAATAAACTTTAATTATCGGAATCATGTTCAGTTAGCTCGTTAGCCTGTCTGTCAATTATTCCATTAATTTCTTCAATTGCGTAAAGAATTTCTGAACTGTTGCAAATTATTTTAAATTTTATGTTGAAAGGAATCATACTGTGTATGCCATTGATAGGATTTAAATAGAGTCCAGTAATTCAAAATTAATTTTTATACTTGTATGTTTCTTAAATTATTCTTCTAACAGGTGATTGTCTGTTTGTCTTCTTCAAAAAAGCTTCTAAATTCATATGAAAATCCTCTGATTTGATTCTATATGAAATTATACATTTGTTCAAGGCTGATTGTATAATTTCTATTCCATTTTGATTGAAAAGATGGCTGTATGTTTTTTATTATTTTTTGATGTAATATGACGGCTCCATACTCTACGTAAATCAACAATTAAAAAAAAAATAATTCGTAATTTTAATGGAGGGGGTGTACTTGATGGATTTGACAGCAATTATCAATATTTGGCTTCAGTTTTGTAAGGAATAACCGCAAATCTCCCCGTTTCTGTCATGTTCAATCTGCTTCTTTTTTTGTTAATAGGTTTGTAACGACAATAAAACTTTTTTCGACAAGGTATGACGAGGGAAACGCTATCAAAAGTTTTCTCGCAATTTCCCACAGCCCAGGATTTTTTCGGGTATTTTTCTGCCTGCAGCCAAAATGTTTGATAGCATTTTTTAAATTTCACCTTCAGCTCCTCATTGGTGTTAAGCTCGAGTAGCTCCTCTTGTAATACCACATTCGCCACTTCCGTTTCATCAAATGGATTTATGATCCGTGGTGGTATTTCCATCGTCAGAATATCTTCAAATCTATTTTTGAAGTCATCATGCAGGGCATTTAAATGTTGAAAACGTATGTCTGAATATCCTCATCAAGACATTCTGCCTGTGACAAGTTTGGGAAACTGGGAGAATTCCCGCCGACTAATATTTTGCTTCATAAATTTCAATTTTCCCAAGAAAAGCCGAAATTACACCCTTTGTTTTTTATTAAATTTAGGCTGTTCCCTTGTAACTGTAAGATAATGTCATTAAATTTTTTGAAGAAATCTGTCAAATACGCGATGTCTGCTTTTAATTTGATTAGGTTCTCTTTTAAATCTGGATATGTACTTTCCAGAAAACTCTAAAACTGATTCAAAAAGTGAGTAAAATCTTGTTAAACATGCACCTTTCGACAACCAGCGTACTTCAGTATGTAAGAACAATCGTTGGAAGTCTTCATCATTTTCGTCGCCACAATTGTGAAAATAAATGGGTACTCAACGCATTGGTTTCTTATTTTGTTAGCTGCTTTAATCACAAATTGAAGCGATTGGTGCAATCTATCACTCAAATTTTTCGCTACCAGGTGTTGTCGGTGGATGACACAATGAATTGCAGTTAATCCTGGTATAACTCTTTAAGATGGCTTATAAACCCATGATTATATTGCCCGAAGATGGCAGGAGCTCCATCGGCTGCCACCGAAACAATGTTTGTAAATGGAATCGATTTTTCCTTAAAAAAATCACTCAGGACATTAAATATTGATTCGCCTTTAGTGTCCGTCTCGAAAGTTTTCGCAAT
>CM032448.1:49675857-49783357 GCA_019049505.1 Pachyrhynchus sulphureomaculatus
ATATATATATATATATATATATTATATATATATATATATATATATATATATATATATATATGTATATATGTATATATGTATATATATATATATATATATATATATATATATATATATATATATATATATTATACAATTAAAAGTGCAAATAATGAAAACCTTATTTAACCCTTAGCGTGCACACTTCATCAGAATTACATAACATGCACACTGGAGTCAACCTAACCCCAATGACGAAATGCCTGCTGTAACAAAACTACTGGATCTTTCGACTTAAAATTGATACAAAGCAACCATGAACTATTATTTTAAGCAACAAATTTATTTAAGAAGGTAAAAATATCATTATGAATGCAAAAAAAATACTAAATACAAAAAACGAGAAAAATAGCTATTTTTCTTAAAAAAAAGTCATAATTCATGCAATTTTCAAGATACTGACATGAAATTTTAACTTGATACTCGCAAGATATAATACTTTAAGAAAAAAATAGTGTTATTGTCTATGTATGTAATTTGACATTTTTGGAAAAAATTAAGAAACTTTACAAAAAAACCAGAGGCATATTAACGTTTGGCGGGTAACGAATAAGGTTCAGGCGGAAAGAGGGCTACCCTAAACTAATAATATATGGCACTATAAGTTCAATTTTCTAATTTTGAATTACAGTAAACTGCCGTCGAAATTGTCCGGGGGTCACCGGGACTCCACAGTGCACGCTAGGGGTTAATAAAAAAAAGAAAACTAAGAAATTTTACATCTTATAATTTTCTGATTGAATAAACACTTAAATTTTTGCTCAGTGATCAACTAACAAGTTAACGGTGGGTTTCTTAAATGTTTTTATATAATGATTAACCCAATCCCTTCAGTTCTGACAACAAAATAAAGAAAGGCATTGGAAGATAATTTCCAAATGATTTATTGAAAGATTAAAGATTTTGAAAAGCCGATTAAAAGTTACATAGAAGTACTAAACTGTTTCAATCTGTACCTGGAATATTGATATTATATAATGCCTATGGTTGTATTTTCATAATAAACACTTGGATGAAAAAAAATGAACCAATAAGATTTTAGTGTGGTTCAGTTTTCAGTAACTTCTTAATATGTTCGACCAATTTTAGTCGAATTTCTTCACATTCATAAAGATTCTCATTCACATTTGAATTTTCAAAACATTAATACCTGCAACTATAAAGAAAATACATCTATAGTTTACTAAAATTTGGTTCAACATCGAAGATTATTGTTTTTTTTTGTCCACGATATATTTGTGAAAATAAAAACATAATTTTAGGAATAAACGTAGTCCGTAGTTAAGTGCAATAGTAATTGTGATGTTTTTCTAGTCAAATATTTGCTATTAATTACGTTCTAGTAGAAATTTCTAGTCGACATTGTAATTTTTAGTGTATAAATGTTTTAGGTTAAGTTTTGTCCCAAAAAAAAATTACTGTAGGAGAAGGAAAATATATTGGTGCTATTTAGGTAATTTTTAAGTATGTATTTCATTATATTAATAACTCATCATTAGCATAAACGACCTTTAAGAGTCACATACGCATTTTTTAAAATTATTTTTTGTTGTAAAAATAAAGAATGTATAATTATTTTCAGGTTATATTTAGTAAAAAAAATTAGGCTTCAAAATTATTTTTAACATTTACTAGTGTGACTTACGTTTTACGAATTGATCACAACAATTTTCCTACCCTATAATACTGTCACGCGGTAGTTTCATCGGTTGTCAGTTAAAACCGAAACACATTGCTGTAAAAACTTTTTTTTTACATAACAGTTGTATTAGATTTTCAATGGGGGATTAGACAACTCCAACATTCAATCCACATAACTGGATAAAACTATGATATAGACGTGCAACCTAGCTAAATTATTTTATACATAAAGTAACCGGACTACTTATTTAATAATTCAAATTAGACATAACATTTATGAACTTCTTCTTCTAATAGTGCTTCATCCATTCCGGACTTTAGAGATTAACGGAGCTATTCTAACTTTATTAACAGCAATGCGAAAAAGCCGTATCGAACTTAAACCGAACCAGTCTTGTAGGTTTTTCATCCAGGAGTGACGTCTTCTGCCTGGCCATCTTTTTGCTTAAAGCTTGTCCTGAAGTATCAGTTGCAACAGTCTATACCGGTCGTGCCTCATGACGCGTCCAAAGTATACCAATTTAAGCTTTTTCAGAGCCTAGCTCAGTTTCAGACCCATTCCCATTCTCCTGAGCACCTCGATATTACTTACATTTCGTTGATTGTACATAATTTTACTCCGTAAAGGAGAACAGAGAAGACATAGCAGCGCAACATTCTGACCTTCATTTGCAGATTCAGATCTTTCGAAGTGAATAAGGTGCTCATCTGAAGGAATGCTACCCTGGCCTTCTCGACGCGACATCTAATTTCTACACCATGGTCCCATGCGTCATAGATTGTAGTACCTAAATAATTGAACATCCTCACCTTCTCTACTACTGTGTTGTTAATTGTCAAGGGTCTCCTGTTATGGGTTGGTTTTTTAGAAATTATCATGTAGTTTGTTTTCAAAATATTGAGGGTAAGACCATATACTTCTGAATATTGATGGACTCTTTCTACTAAGTTACCAGTCACAATGGCGGTATCATCGGCATATCTGATATTGTTGATGTACTGTTCGTTTACTTTTATACCACTTTGTTCTGCATGAACTTAACACAAGAAATAAAAATAGTTCAGTTATACGTCAAAATTGGAGATACAAATCTTCAATTAATTATTTTATTGAATAATTTATAACATTATATCATCAACATTAATATATACCTCTTTCAGCAGTAACTTTAGAAATTATAGTTGAATCAGAAAAATGATAATTATTAATCAAAATCCTACCGATTTATACCGGCTAGCATGTTAATATTATTTTTAGTTTCGAATAGAAATTATTATAAAAATAGTATAATATATTGAAATGGTAATTTGAATATACTTATAATTTTGGCAAAAATCCTATTTATAGCTCTGTTGGATACTTATTGTACTTGAATTAATATCACAACAAACGAAATCAGTTTCAAAACGGAAATAAACTATCCTCTTTAACATCATAATTTCTTTAATAAAGCGAATCAGCTGTGCGGATTTTTAACATTTTTAATAAAGAAATACAGTAAAACCTTTTAATAGTGACCACCCTCGGGGAATTAAAAGTTGATCGCTAAAGAGAGGTGATCGTTTAAAAAGAAAACATAGGGAAATTAAAACTGATGTCCATTGTATGTATTTATTAATTATTTTAATTAATTGTAGTCTTAATTTCTAGAAAAAACAAAATTAAATTAAATTTCACTGTATACACAAGGTGTAATATACATACATCATATATTAAATTCTTATTTTTTTTTTTTAAATAATTGCAGATCAATAATTGCTTATATTTTCGATTTATTTTTTATAAAATTCACATTTACATTTTAATAATAGCTTAAAAATATTTGTACCCTTGTCAAAATGGTTCACATTCAAAAAAAAGTTCTTTTCAAACTTACGCAGGCTTCAGATAGACTTAATATTGCGTGTGTGAATTAATTTTGAGCGATTGTTCGGTAAAAATATCGCTTTATTGTAAAAAAATGTTTACAAATTGATTATTCCACCGGTAGCCACTACTTTCTACCATCTTTATGGCAGCATATGAAGGAACGATTCATCTTTTGAGGCTATCCACGAATCGACCCACTTTTTGATATCCTCAGAAGAATGGAAGCGCTGTTCGGATCGATCAGAATGAGTGATAATCAGAAGAAGTCATGTCTGATGACTACGGCGGGTGTGGTAGAACATCTCATCCAAGCGCTTCTAGCATTTCCTTGTCGTGTTTTGCAACATATGGGCGAGCATGGTCATGTTGAAAAATCACTATGTCGTATCTTTTGCCATATGGTGGTCGGATTTCCTTCAACGCTTGGCTCAATTGCATTCTTTGTTGTCGGCAACATTCCCCAGTAATAATTTCGTTGGGTTGGAGTAGCTCATAATACACTACAACCAGATACACATCATAAGCTTAAACCATGAGTATTCGGCTTTGGCGAGGATGTTGATGGTTCATCGGGCTTCACCGATGATTTTTTGGCGCTTTGAATTATTGTAGCGTATTCATTTTTCATTACCAGTTACGATACCATGCAAAAAACCTCTCCGATTGTGCCGTTGAAGCAGTTGTTCACAGGTGAAAAATCACGTTTCAACGTCTTTCGATTTCAATTCCTACGGCATCCAATTTTCTTGTTTTGAATCATTCCCAGTGTAGATAACCGCTTGAAAATGGTTGTGCGATCAACTTTTAATGATTCAAATTTTGGATGGTTGTAGCTTCTACTTGATGGAAATTCATTATAAAAATATAATAAAAGACTGTTTTTAGTCAATTTCCACTGGTTTATTTAAATTGCGATGACGCGTTTCGCTCTCGATGCAGCTTCTTCAGATCTACATTTTACACTGTCAAGTTAGGTTTAATGTTCATAATTTTATATAATTTCTTAATTATAATATTACACCTAATTAAATTACATTGATAGTATTGGAAAACCTACATAGACATGGAATTAGGAGAATAAATTCAATAATGGTGAATTGTTTAAATCTACCTGGTCGTTGAGTAAAGTACCTGTAGTCCTTAATCAATTTATTTGCATTATCTCTAAAAGGTTTAAGTTGAGAATGTGGAATCTTTGGCACAATGATACTACTTAGTATATATCACCACTACACCAAACACTTTATTTTTGCACTCGACTAGCGATGATTGAGCGAGTCAATCATCGCTCCTGATGAAGCTAACATGGTTAGCGAAGCGCGCGTCGAGTGCAAAAATAAAGTGTTTGGTGTAGTGGTGATATATACTGAGTAGTCTAAAAGGTTTAGTTTTAAACCTTTTTGTTGGGCATGTAAATTTTGAAATTCTTTTTCAACGTGTGATTTTCTGTTAAAAGATGATTAGCATATGTTTTTTCTATGGATGAAACTTTTTTTCGTGTTCTGTAATTCTTTGTATAAATGTACGTCCAGTTTGTCCTATGTATGTTTTAGGACATGACCCACATGTTAATTGATAAACCTCTGATTTATTATCGTTATTGATTTATGGTTTGTAGTTTTTGAGATATTTCCCTGTAGTATTCTTAGTCTTGTAAGCTATGTTGATATTTTTTTTATTTAAAAATTTTCCCAGTTTTTCCGTTGGTTTGCCGAAATAGGTTAAGCATTTAAATGTGGTTTTTCTGTCCTTAAAACGGGGGGTATATTTCTGAGATTGCCTTGTTTCTAAGTTTTTTCCCAACGATGTTATCGATTAAAGTAACCTATTTCGGCAAATCAACAAAAAATTTTTAAATCAAAAAAATATGAACATAGTTTACAAGACTAACAATACTATAAGGAAATATCTCAAAAACTATAAAACGACAAACTAGTAAAGACAATAAATCAGGGGTTTATCAATTAACATGTGGGTCATGTCCTAAAACATACATAGGACAATCTGGACGTACATTTATACAAAGAATTACAGAACACAAAAAAAAGTTTCATCCATAGAAAGTCTAATTCAACATATGCTAATCATCTTTTAACACGAAAATCACACGTTTAACAAGAATTTCAAAATTTTACATATCCAACAAAAAGGTTTAAAAATAAACCTTTTAGAGACAGACTCGCTCAATCATCGCTCCTGATGAAGCCAACATGGTTAGCGAAACGCGAGTCGAGTGCAAAAATAAAGTGTTTGGTGTAGTGGTGATATATACTGAGTAGTAACATTGTGCCAAAGATTCCACATTCCCAACTTAAACCTTCTAGAGGCAATGCAAATAAATCGATTAAGGACTCCAGGTACTTTACTAAACGACCAGACAGATTTAAACAATTCACCATTATTGAATTTATTCTCCTAATTCCATGTCTGTGTGGGTTTTCCAATACTATCAATGTAATTTAAATAGGTGTAAAATTATAATTAAGAAATTATATAAAATTGTGAACATTAACCCTAACTTGAGAGTGTAAAATGTAGATCTGAAGAAACTGCATCGACAGCGAAACGCATCATCGCAATTTAAATAAACCAGAGGACATTGACTAATAACAGTCTTTTATCATATATTCTTAATGATTCCGCAAGTTCTTTTTCCATTTGGCACGGGTCTTCATCAAGTTATGCCTCCAATTCTTCATCTTTAAACTAGCCTGGACGTTCTTTGTCTTCCGTGTCGAAATCACCATTCTTAAAGCATCGAAACCAGTTTTATCGATGAAATATAATCACTATAGGTTTCCGACAGAAGTCGATGACTTTCAGCAGCGCTTTTCTTCGAATTAAACAAGAACAGTAACGCTTCCCGCAAATAATGTTTTGATGGCACGTAATTCGACATATTCAATGCTCAAAAAATATGTTGTTTGCATTTCGGCAAAATAAAATATACTAAAAATTAAAGTCTAATGATGGTGCTTCACCGCGTATGTATGCCCCTATGCGATATAATACAAGTTACGCCCTCTCTTAGAAATTTCTCAAAATTAATTTTCATTCCTTATATATTCGACACTGGAACAATGTCAGATTCCTCAGACACTCATTTGTCGTATCTGTTCAATACAGTCGATGATGCTCAAGTCTGCACTTTCTGTTTCCATATCGCTATTAATCAATGTAAATTGTTTCAAATTCAGAAATATGTCCTTTTTGGTAGGAAACAATTGTGCCAGCGGAATATTATCTTCATCTTCAAAATGATCTATATCAGTATGACATGTAAATTGTGCTTTAGAAAAGCACTTATTTATAGTTATAGGGGATAAGTTTGTCTTGAAGGTGATATGGTGTCAATCTTTCTAATTCATTTAATGCCTGAAATTCACCTGGTTTCGGGCTCTTTCCAACTTCGAGGGCTTTTGCTTGAGTTATGAGCCCAGATATAGGTAAGTCCTTGGTTCTGCTTGTTTTGAGTCTTACAAAACCAATTAAATACAACTTGTTCCACGGCAAGTCCTTCGGTTTTAGGATTTTTTTTAAAGTTTGTTATCTACATTACCCTACGATATTCCTTTTTATTCGATACATAAATCGACTTTATGGTCACCTATTTTGATACCGGACTACTCCACTCGACATTGGTTTGTTCGGTTTCGTTCAGCTGGAGCACTCTTCTTATTGGTCTGTTTGCCATTTATATTTCTAGTATCCATCTACATTTTTTCTAATAGTTCTTTGTTTCTCTTTCAAAAAATTAAACGTATTAAAATGTATTTGTTTGGAGTTGATAGCAGAATTCTCTTATTGTAGATGTAAATACATGTTGGGGTATACCCAAAAAAAAGATATTTCTTTTGCATTTTACTGGATTTTGCTACCTGTTTTGAATTATTTTTAAGAATTCACCCTATTTTAGGCAGAAAACCTCTGCTATACAATAGAGTTACATAAAATGTAAATGATGGTTCATCGGTAGCATAGCCGTCCGAGCGTAACCTGCTTTTAGTCTTTAATAAATAAAATTATCTTAAAAATAAAATTATAGAAATATAAGATTTATTACCAAAAAATTTTTAATCTATAGATCTATGTACATATATATACAAATTCACAATTCACGATATATAAGTTCTTTAATTAAAATCAAAAACAATCATTATCTTCAAAATCTGAAGACTCGATCTCTCTTAAATTGGTAATTAAGGGCTCTATTTCCACAGTTTCTTCGATGTATTCGTCAAGTTTCCACATTATATTTTCTTCTTCTATAACATGTCGAATGGCATTTTTCCAATTATCCTCCTTGATCCTCTCTATTCCGGCGAGTAATAATTGTCTTATGTCTTGAAGTTTGAATGTGGTGTTTTCCCTTGCAACGAACCTTTCATTTGTGCCCAAATGAAGCTCTATGGGATTCAATTCGCAATGATACGGAGGTAATCTAAGCACTGTGAAGTTTAATTCCTTTGCCATCTCATCGACTAGATATTTCTTGAACCATACCTTATTTTGTTTCGCAATTTGGAGAAGTTTCGCTTTTAACATACCATCTTTATGTTTGAGATTTTTGTCTCTTATCCATTGAAGAATATCCGCTTTCTTCTATGAATTTGTCGGGAGTCGTTCTAATAATCGAGAATTTTAATACTATAACTGATTCTGCTGGTATACATTCAATCATTTGTTGAAAGTACTCCTCAAAAACATCGGCCGTCATCTCCTCATGGTAATCTTTAGTTGATTCGAATTCCAACAAGCCACCATCGAGAAATCCGTTTTCACTACCAATGTCTGTTATAATTAGTCTGCGATCTTTTCCTGAAGGAGGTTGTAATCCAGTTGACTGACTGAATTTTTTCACTATGTGTCCCTCATTAACCCAAGTCTCATCTAAATAAAAAATATTTCTTTTTTGATTGCTCGTAGATATTCTCTTCTCCAACAAATTATTTCTGTTTTATCGATAAGAACAGATTTTCTATTGTGTTCCCAATGAAAATTCAGGTTATGAAGGATTTTTCATAATTTCCATTTTTTAAAATCTGGTAAGTCCTGGTCTTCTCTGATTTCTTGCAAAACTTTATGTAGTGTTGGTATTTCTTTCTTAATAAAAAAATGGTGTACTTTTCTTTTTATTGCGTTATTAAAGTCTTCATAGACCTCTAAGGACCCCTGCTTTTGTGATTCTGAGGTTCGTTGCAAGGACCACGTTTTCTTTCTTTTAGAAATCTACTAAATCGTTGCTGATCCAACTCCCGTTATGTTGGCACAGGTTATTGGTTCTTGATGCACTAGGGCATCGTGGACGTTAAGTAAGTAGTATTGTTTTTTCTCGCAGGGAAAATGCAGATTTACAGACTCTGCGAAGTTTGACCGGGGCGAAACTGAAAGTTGAAGCCATCGCTGTTCTGATTTGAACTAAGCACATTATAGGTTTTTGCTTTATTTTTATACTTATACAGAATATTTTTATTGCATACTTAGGTACTTAGGCACCTACCTCCGATAAATACTTGGGTTAATTATATTCCAATAACTGCTAATATCCCAAATAATTTTATTGTACCTATTATCATTAAGCTTTATAACACTGTAGATATCTAATTCTTAAGAATTGTTTATTGTATTCGTTTAGGCCTTTATCATACAAATAAGATTTTTAGTTTCATCAAAATAAATTTTGAAATGCGTTGATTTATATAGCTTCTTGTAAAGTTTAGAACGCATGTACTAAAATATTTTTTAGAAAAATGTCGCACTGTTGTATAGAGATATAAAATTAAGGTGATTAAGACTAAAAATGCAAATAATTGGTAGAGAAATTTCGGACGCTTATGGTTTGTGACATTTTAATGTTTATAACTCATGTTGTATGCTATCAACTCCAAACAAACGGACTTTAGGTGACTAAATTAAATCATGTTTTATGGATAGTTCCTAATGCCTTTATCTATTTGCAGAGTTTTTAAGTATAATAGATAGGTCCTTTCCAAAAAGTAATTTCTTGCTTATTCATAAGTGAGGAAGTTTTATATATTCAGTAGAGATCGTTAAACAACGGAAGGATATTCTCCTGTTGTTTCCTTTATTAGTAAATAGGAATAAATTTATTAAATTAATTTTGGCAATAAGTGTTATATTTTAAAAAATGTAAATCAAAAGTAAGTAAACAACTATTATTTTAACTCCTAAAAAATAATACTTTGTATCTTCATCTTGCTACAAGTTAGTTTTATATTTCTCCATAGCTGTTATTTCAACTGAATAAAAAATTTGTAATTTAAGTTTTTGGTTATTGTACGAGGGTGGATTGAAAAGTCCTGTAAAAAATACGGTAAATAACATTTTTCTTGAGAAAATAAAAAATTATTTCTCAATACATTTGATCCAACAAGATTCCCATTTTTCTATTTCTTGAGCAAAAATAATATCCTGAACTTTACATAATACTAGTTTACCCCACAGATAACCTCCTTATTCGACGAAAATTTCTTCCACCCAAGCCACTTTTTGAGGTTAGGAATCAAAAAAAAAGTCGCTTGGGGCCAAGTCTGAGTAATAGGATAGGTGGGAACTACTTCGAAGCCCAGCTTATGTACTTTTGCCATTGCAACTGCCGATGTATGAACAGGTACATTGTGCTGACGAAGGAACACTTTTTCGCATGTTAATCTTTTTCTCATTATGCAAACGGTCCAATAAAGTTGCGTAATAAGAGTCAGTCATTGTGTTGCACTCAAAAACACTTGCTATCACTATTCTGCTGATGAAACTGTTTTCGCTTTTTTCGGTGCACTTTCACCTTTGCCAACTCACTGTTTTGACTTCCGTTTTGTCTCCTGGCTGTAACGGTGAATCCATGTTTCGCCTATAGTCACAACCCAACACCGGAAGTCCTTTGGAATACGCGACAACTTTTCCAAATACGATTTTGAAATGTCCTTCCTCGTGCGTTTTTGGTCTGTACTCAACAAATACAGCACCCTTCGTGCACTTAGCTTTTTCATATTTTATTCATTTTATCAATTTCATCGACCATTTCTTTAGAAAAAACTTCAATCAGGCAACCAAAACGCATCTGCAGTGCTCGTACGGCCACGTTTATATTCATTTATCCAGTATAAATGGTCTTGAGTGAGTAAATTTTCTTGAGTTCAGTTTCAATCTGGGCTGTAGTCCACTTTTTCACTCGTTTATCCATTTTTATAAAACGTGTAACATCAACCGTTTACGAGAACTGTCAACAAACAACTTCGCGTTTCATCCATTTGAAACTTTGAACATAACCGTTATAAGAGTCACGCTTACCAACAGTCATGCTGTTTAACAAAATTTTCCACCACTTCGTAGAAATTTACTTATCAAACAACCCTCGTATATACATGTATATATGGTATTCTTAAGCGTCCATCTATAAGTTATATATAGGTAGTTGCTAACAGAGTTAAAAGGCTTAGAATTATTTAACCTTAAATCACATAAGTGCTTGAAAAAGCTCCGAGTCTGTAGTTTTTTATACTGCGTTCAGTACACACTAGGACGGAAACTTTGGAAACATTTTGACTTTCTACATTGACCTGACGTTAAAGATACTTCAAATTTGCTCCTGTGACTGTATCGATTTAAAATAATGTTAATGGGCACTTGACTCTTTAACGACTTTAATTACCAAGGACAAATATTAAGGACGAATATTAAAAAATAAAGTTAAGTTTCTCCTACGTGAAAGAAGGAACTTATGAAAGTTCTTTTTTATATACTAGTAAAAGGATATTAAAATTTTTATGTATTAAGGTAAGT
Source organism: Pachyrhynchus sulphureomaculatus (assembly GCA_019049505.1). Taxonomy (NCBI): domain Eukaryota; kingdom Metazoa; phylum Arthropoda; class Insecta; order Coleoptera; family Curculionidae; genus Pachyrhynchus; species Pachyrhynchus sulphureomaculatus. Next base: position 49,687,208 of record CM032448.1, read on the forward strand.
ATAATGTAAAAAGGAAGTTATATTACTATAAGCAGTCGAAAAAATAGGAATAAAAATAAATAAAAATCAATAAGTAATCGATAAGATAATACCTAAAAAGTAGTATTAGATTATATCTATTTTTTTCGCTGTGAAGCAAGTTTCTTCAAAAATTCTTAGATCTTTCTTACAAAAAAAATTATCGTTCCCCCGCCCTAAAACATTAGAGAGATTTCTTTATTGGGAGATTTTAAGTGATTTTTTAATTATCGATGTTTAAATTCAGTGGAATTTTTTTTAGTTCAATAGTGAATGAAGTTGAATGTTTTTAGTAAAAAATCTCCATCTCTGGATTTATTTTAGTTGACTATTCTTGGGAGGGCCAAGTTTTTAGAGTATATATATATATATATATATATATATATATATATATATATATATATATATATATATATATATATATATATATATATATATATATATATATATATATATATATATATATATATATATATATATATATATATATATATATATATATATATATATATATATATATATATATATATATATATATATATATATATATGTATATATATTTATATATTTTATATATATATATATATATATATATATATATATATATACACATATATATATATATATATATATATATATATATATATATATATATATATATATATATATATATATACATATATATATATTAGACTAGCAACAAATTTTTTTTTTATATTTAGCGGTGCTACCAGCTAAAAACCTTTTATTATGTTTAAAGATATTTTATTGGTAACATCAGTGTATTATCTGCCAAGTCGAGCAGAAAGCACAGCCGTACCATCCTTTTCTCAAAGCCACTCACAGCACTTTCGACCCCCCTGTAACTTCGTTGTGGATAAAGCTCGAAGTCTGAACTTTCAGTGAACAAGAGGACATACTATACTAGCTATACTCCTAAATTACCTACTATTTATACCTTATAGTTTACGAACTATCCCCAGTCGAAGTTCTTTAATTTTGTCCCTGACACACTCACCAATCATCAAAATTCTAAAGTACTTCTAGCAGACACACAAACTTCAAATTTTGAATTTAGTTAGTGTTTAGCCTATAAAGGAAGGAAAAACTGAAACATTCCGAAATTTCAGTCCCGTTTTCTAAATGGTACAGTTACTTAAGTCCAAAAAGAGGGCCAACCTCGGAATGAGAGATAATAAGCTGTAAACTTGTAAAAACCTTTATTTTGGCATTCTAAAAGTTGTCTCAAAAGTCTCATAAAATCACGTGTCCGCGTCCTAAGATATTCAAGGTTAAAAGTCACAAAAATCGCAAATATCTCGTTTCCTATGGTTTCAATGATATTCGTATTTATTATCAAAATTGTAGGGCATAAAATTTTCTACAATTTTTATTCTAAATATTTTTTCATATGCTTAACCGTTTTTGAGATACAGTGCGGAGAGCGCGCAGCGCTCAGCCTTACATAGCATAATGCAAGGTTAACCGTGAGTCCCGGTAAATAATACGTCGTATAAAGTTAATTAATCACTAAAAAATCCATAATTATGAATAATTTGTATTATTTATTAATTAATATATTATATTTAATAATATTTTTCATTTATCAAATATATTTGTCTAATAATACTTACCTACTTCGTGTAATTAAAATACTTTATTCTTAAGTGCAATCGAAATAGTAGATTATTTTTACGTCATTATGTTGTCGTGCGATTGCCAAGTCATTATATTTATTATAGAAATAAAGATGTCTAATATTGATACGGTCACTATAAATGTTGGTAGGTAACTAAATAGATAACAATTTATGAGAAAGTTGTTGAATAGGTGCTTCCATAGATACTAACTAAAATAACTGACTTGGTTTTACATGAGATCTCACAACTTTTTGTGGTGGAAGGACTGCGTTGCGAGACTTGGCTTTTTTTACATTTTATGTTTTTGATGGGATATATTTTACAGGATAAAAACATAATTGTACGTTGAAAACATTACTTTTTTGAGGTTTCAATTATATAGATAAGTAGAACTGACAATTACGTACACCACGTACGACCACGGGTGACCAAGTAAACACAAATTATGAGCAATTAAAAGACATTTAAAATGGACAAATAAGCCAAATTTCAAACTTAATGGTTACTTTACGTCGCACACATTATTGTTTTAAGGAATAAATTGAGTCGATATTCAGAACTGACAATTTCAAATAATCTTAGGCCACGTGCAACTATGGACGACCAAGTCAACTCAAGTTGTGAACAATTAAAAGACAAATTTCGTATTTAATGGTTACTTTTTATTGCGCACTTTATTTTGTTAAGGTATAAATTGCATAGATATCCACGACTGACAATTATAAGTTACAAGTTATAATCAATTAAAAAACGTAAAAAATTCAATAATAGGCTACTATTTATATTTACCTATTTATATTATATTTATATAGGCTACTAAAATGGCCGACAAGAAAATATGTATTAATATGTATGTAATTTAAACATAAAAAAATTAAGATGCCCAACATAAAATAAGCAATAAATACGAAATTTGACTAATTTGTGCATTTTATGCGTCTTTAGTTGCTCATAATTTGAGTTTACTTAGTCGCCCATGGTTGCACGTGATCTAAGAATGTTCGAAATTGTCAGTCCTGGATACCTATATAATTTATATCTAAAAAAAATAAAATGTGCAACGTAACGTAACTATTAATTATAAAATTTGACCTATTTGTGCATTTCATTCGTCTTTAAACTGCTCATAACTAAAGTTTACGTGGTCGAGCATGATTTTATATGATCTAAGATTGTTCAAAATTGTTATTTATAAATATCTAGGCAATTGATACGTTAAAAAAATAAGGTGTACAACAAAAAGTAACCATTAAATACAAAATTTGGCCTATTTTTGAATTTTCTATGTTTTTTAATTGCTCATAACTTGATTTTACTTGGTAATTCATGATTGCACGTGGTCTAAATCTGTTCATAATTGTCAATCCAGAATATCTATGCAATTTATATCTGAAAAAAATAACGCGTGCAACGTAAAATAACCATTAAGTTCGAAATTAAGTGTCTTTGTGCATTTTAAACGTCTTCCTTTTCTTTAAACGCTCATAACTTGAGTTTACTTGGTCTTCCATGGTCGCACATGGTCTAAGTTTGTACGTAATTGTCAGTTCTACATATCTATGCAATTAAAACTTCAAAAAAGTAATGTTTTCAACGTACAATTATGTTTTTATCCTGTAAAGTATACAATACACTGTTGTTACCAATAAAATTGACTTTTTTAGCTGGTAGCACCGCCAAATATAAAAACTTTTTTTTTGTCTAATATATATATATATATATATATATATATATATATATATATATATATATAAGTATATATAAATATATATATATATATATATATATATATATATATATATATATATATATATATATATATATATATATCGAGCAGCAGCAATATCATAGTAATGAGTAGCAGCAGCAGCAAGATCACAGTATCGAGTAGCAGCAGCAGGAGCACTTGAAAATATCAAGTGAGATTTTGGCGAAATGTGCAAATTTATTGTTAGACGAACAGATTGAAACCTGGAAATTTAATATATATATATATATATATATATATATATATATATATATATATATATATATATATATATATATATATATATATATACTAAAGAACGTTCTTTATATGCTTTGCATTTTTGTGACAAAATAATAACACGATTGAAAATCCCAAGGAGTGATCTGTTCATATTGATTTATGTATAGGGAACAACACTTTCTTCATTAAGCGGCTATACCAGTGTAACTACTTAAAAATAAAAAATTTTTTTTAAAGAAAACTGCTGCATCAAATCTTTTAAAATTTTCGGTACATATTTATTATTTGTTTACAATTATACACAAATTTTTTCCGACCAAAATATTGAAATTTACGGGACTTATGCTCCAGTAACGGAAGAGGTGAAAAAAAAAGTAACTCCACTGTTGCCGTGATTGGTGCCTCCACATTGCCTGGAATAAAAGAAAAATAAGATGATAATTAAAATAGATATATTTTTCCGTACCATTAACCATGGAATATTGAAAATAATAAGAATGGTGGCGTTTAGAAAATAAAAGTACAACATTTTCGTCAAAAAGTGTTAATTTTTGCATGCCAAATTGACATTTTTGGTCTAATAAAAAAATCCAGGGTTCATGGTACGATAAAACATGTCCTTAACATGTAAAAAAAAAAAATTAAGTCGATACAATAAATTGTTTTCGAGTTATAGCTGCAGCAAATTAAAAAATGCAGTTTTCAAAAAAACGCATTTAACGAATGACCAATGTATAACAAGTAAATAATGATCTTTTGCCTCGTACCTACCTTTGTGACTCTTTTGAGTTCACTGAAGTTTTAGATGTTTAACTTTCACTTAAGTGATGACATCACGGCATTAGAATTTTAATACCTGCTTTGGTTCACGTTACGCTTCCAAAAACGAGTTTATGGCTCCCCGAGCAGCTGTACCTGGCCACACCTGTATTTTTAAAAATAAAGATAGGCCGACTTTGATACTTCGACCTCTTATTCTATACATATAAAAGTATATATATATATATATATATATATATATATATATATATATATATATATATATATATATATATATATATATATGTATAAAATCGATTTTTTGAAATTATCACACTGGCATAGCCCCTTAAGAAAAAAAATTATGTGTGTATTAAATATAAATCCCTTTTCTTATGTTTCACTTAGTATTTCCAAGAACAAGGAAACTGTTGCCATTTAGTAGAATTTTATATATGTTAGTAAAATTTGTTTCGAGGTTTGAGTTGATCAGTTTATTGCGGTAAAATGATTAACTTGCTGGTATATAGCTTAGCGTTTTATTGTTTTTTTTTAACCCAAGTTGCGTGCCAATTGATATCTTATTTTTGAAGGAATTTTAAGGAACAAGGAAGTTTTTTAAAAAATCACTTGATTGACCTGACAATTTATAAATAGGTGAAATCAGCTAGCTCCATATATCTGTGCTTTACTAATAATGATTAAAATGTAATTTAGTTCATCTGATGCAACTTTATTCTTCATATGGTTTTTTTATATATTTGCACTACAATCGTTATTTAAAAATACATACGAATATAATCGTTAATTAAAATGATTCCTTAAAAATTGACAAATAGAGAATCGATATTGTAATATTTCCCTGCAACTTATTTTTTACAATTTTCTGTAAATAATTCTTAATTTTATCTTAAAGTCAGGTACGAACCCCACATCTTAGCCCTAAGAATAAAATGAATAACTACGTATGATATATGTATTGCATATATTAAAACTTGGCCTAATTTTTTTCTATTTGAAAGAGTAGTGTATATAGTTTACAATGTAATAAATAAAGTTTCTATGTTAGATCTTACATTTGCATTTTTATTTGGATATTCCAAGTATTACTATATGATTTTATCAAATACGATATAATTATGCTAAAATTAAATAAGCCAGGATTTAGTTAATATGACGAGCAACTCCAGCCAGGATTTACCAAGTATAATGTTGATACCAAAATAGATAATGACGCCCTTTTTGTATTGTTAAACTATCAACACCTGAAAAAAGAGAAAATAAACATTAAACATTTTAGAACATCTAATCTGGTCAAAACTAAGAATGTGTCATGATTTTTGTCGAATGAAAGGAATTGGCGTCTCATTTATCGACATTTCATGTATCTTCTTTCGAATTCCCAGTGGCAAAAATAAAAATTTTAAGATCGGGGCGAGGAGGCATTGATAGTTCTAAAATTCACTTAAAAATCCTATGTAATTCGCAAACATGATGCGATTTCTTACTAAGATTCGATCATAATATCCTTAGGTATTTTTCGACATTGAAACCGAATCTGAGGTGAAAATAACCATAACTTGAAAAAGAATGTAAAAAATGATGAAAGCTACATATACCTATGTTTTTTGTGACTCTGAATTCGAATCCGATTTCAGAATAACCTCATCACGGCAGAATTTGTTCCTAACGTCAAAAGACACCTTAAAAATAGCCATAATCTCTTTGAAATAGCAAATTAAAGACGAAAATTTTGTTTACCTTTGCTTTAAAGGTAATAAATCAAGGACAGGAAATAATATAGAATATTAGTTTTTGAATATAAAATATTTATTTTCAAATATAGAATATTAATTTTTAAATACAATACAAAGTATTAATTTTCAGTACGAAATATTGATTTCCAAACAATAATAAGAATTTTATTCCACGTAAATTGAGTATAACCTAACCTAAGATAACCTAACGTACCTACATGAGAATAGAAAAGAATCTAATATATTATTTTCCAAATTAAGGTTTCCCCACAACAAACTTCAAACGTGACAAAACCTATTATAGTGTAATGAGGATAGGAAAGAATTCAATATATTTTTTCACAAAAATTTTTTTGGATAATAAATTCTACTAACTACTTTTATCTTAAAGAAATCAAATATTTAAATTATAAATTATCATTTTTACAGTGTGTTTGGTATTATACAGTACCCTGAACCAAGTAAACAAATAAGCGTCATTAAGAAATTATTTTCATTACTTATGGCATATGATTTTGTTTTCAAGATTACAATGTTAAAAAATTAATTTTCACCCAACAGCATTGACTTTTAACCGACAAAACCTGTGATTTTCATAAATTTAATGCTGTTTTTAAGATGAATAGACATGAAGTTATAATTTATATAATATTTTCCAAAATTAAAATTAACATTTTTAACAAACATTTAAATGCAATATAAAAGATCAAAGCATTTATTTATTAAACATTTTTTCAACTAATACACACTATTTCTTGCCCAGCTATTGCATTGAAATAATTTTTTATCTGGTAATACAGTGAAAGCATGATTGGTCAAAATTTCTTTAACTTGAAAAACAGTTTCGAATCGCTTATTCAATTTTCTTCGATTTTCGTCCTTGTAAGTTTTGTTGAAATAAAATTTTTTATTTTATTAAAGTGATTGTCCACGCAAAAATGGCTCCAAGGGTTAAAAGAGTCTCTCTCGGTTTTGCCAAAAGACTTCTCTTTTAAATGTGGCACCGATTCCATCATATGCCCCTTTTCCATGGGAAGTTGCACTAAAATGCGATGCCGCATCTACACCGAAATCTGCTTCGTGATAAATTAAATTTGACATCTAAAATTTATTTTTAGAATGTTATTTCGATCCATTGGTTTGATAAACCATTTTTTAAGATTTTTTACCTTTTTTTTTTAATTTCAGGGATAAGCATGGCTTTTATAGCATATACGGCGGCAGTATTATGCTTTAAACTGCCGGATAAAAAACAACAACTTATATGTTGTAATTCGCGATTTTTCATATAATGGTAAATTACAATAATAACAGTTAATTGATCATTGTTAAAATGATATGATTGAGAAGCATCCTGAACAGCATATGCATAACCTTGTGCGAAATCAAACATAACAAGAACTTCGTCTTCACTGAGATTAACCTTCTTTTCTGTAATAAATAAAGACTTCTGTTTAGCAATAAATGAATATGGCTTTAAAACTGCAAGGCTACTACAAAAATTATCAACAAAATCATTTACACTTTTTGTTAACACATTGTAGAGCTATCCGTTCCGGTCCAAGATCTATACTGAATGTGAGAAATGGAAGCATTGTCTAATAATTCTGTTAAGTATAAGGAAGAACTTTCTATTGTTGAACATCTGTAGCAATCGTTTAAATAACAATTAATTTAAGGGTTTTAACAAGTATTTTTTTAAACAATGTTTATAATTAGAAATAGGCCCATTTGATATTTTTGTTAAGTTCTCTAAATCTATGATTCAAGATTTTAATGAATCGTACTCATATTTATTAGGCTATGCTTGATTATATTATATTTAAACCAAAGGTAAAGAAAACTTCCGACTTTACTTGGGTATTTCAAAGATATTATGGCTATTTTTGAGGTTAGGGACAAGTCCTGACGTGATTATTTTAACATCGATTTCGGATTCAGAAACATGGGTATATGACGTTTCCATCTTTATTTTGCTAATTTAGCATAGCGTATATATATATTTATATATATATATATATATATATATATATATATATATATATATATAAATATATATGTATATATATATATATATATATATATATATATATATATATAAATATATATATATATATATATATATATATATATATATATATATATATATATATAATATATATATATATATATATATATATATATATATATATATATATATATATATATATATATATATATACATATATATATATATATATATATATATATATATATATATATATATATATATATATATATATACTTTTTAACAATTCTTTATTTTTGTTCTAAAACAATTGCCGGTGCATATAGGTCAAAATAACGAATCCTGACGTGATTATTTTAACATCGATTTCGGATTCAGCATCACAGAAACATGGGTATATGAAGTTTCCATCTTTATTTTGCTAGTTTAGCATAGCGTATATATATATATATATATATATATATATATATATATATATATATATATATATATATATGTTATATATATATATATATATATATATATATATATATATATATATATATATATATATATATGCATATAGGTCAAAATAACGAATTGTTAAACAGTGCTTTAAAAATTCCGAAAAAATTTATAGTGCTTCTTCGAATAAAAACAAGTATTTTTTTTCCTACATAATTTTTCTAAAACTTTTAGTTCTCGAGTAAAAAATTGTTGAATATCCAAAATATGGCAAATACGCTGTGATAAATATCTTCGAAAATTGAAGCCATAAAAAAAACTTAGAATAAGATTATCAGAGAAAACTTTTGGTTATTTTAGGAAATTACATTTTAATTCAGTTTTTTTGGAATTTTTTGAAATCCATTTTCAAATTTGGCTTGGTATTGAGATTTGAGTGGCATATTAAGAAACTGTGCTGCAGTTTCTTAATATGGCACTCAAAATTTAAAACTACATATCATAAGCTTTAATCTGGACCAGATTGTACCTCATAAATTGCATCAATTTATGGACAAATGGGCTCATAAACGCAAATTTCGCCTAACAGTCTAAACAGGATTAAATAACCGTTGCGATTAGGGTACTTAAAACCACCTGCACTTACTCTAGATATTTTTACACACTGGAGAGGTTTCCTTATAATGCCATCTAATGTTGAAGTAAACTTTTTTAAAAACTTTTAAGGTATTCTCGAGATTTTTTATATATTTTTTAGAAGATTTTTGGAATGGCAATTGCTCAAACTATGAAAATTATTATTTGCAGTTTCGTACCAAGAGGAGACAGTTGAGTGGTGGTTGGTGGCGCAGATGGATCAGGGTAGTGAGTTAAATTGTAAATCATCCAATAAATGTTATTTGTTGTGTCTTCTTGGTAACCAGATATTGTTGTTATGTAGTGGCCCATACCCGGAAAAAGAGTTGCATTAAAAGCGTAGTGTGGATTCTTTTCTGCTGCAATCTAAAAAATAGAAATTTATGAACTATTTGGTATATAACTTTTTTGTACCTACTAAGCATATACATAATAGGATTTAATTTCATAGTTTTCGTATAGTGACTGAACGAAGCATTTTTTACAAACAGTCTAGCAAATCCCCCTTTTAAATCTTAATTCATTTCATTCTCTAGTTAAAAATTGCAACTTGCAAATTTGATAAAAGTTATGTTATTGTGCTAAATGTCTATATCTTTTCGTAAAATAACTTGGATGCCTACTAGGAAATTTTCTAATTGTTATTTGAGCGGATAAAGGAATAAATTTTACTATTTTATTTTAATCAATACAAAACTAACATAACTAATACTAGTGCAGTAGAAAAGGTTAAAATAATGCTGAGATAGGCATACTTTAGATACATCAATATTATGATTTTATCCTCTCTGAGGTATCACCAGACCTCGAAAAACTTGTGCTCTTTTGTTTATAAACAATTTAAGTTTCCAAAACACGTTATTTAAGCTTAAGATGTGAATAACTTCGGTTATATAAGTTGGATCGAGATAAAAACATACTAAACTCTTTTTAGTGTGCCGTACGGAACACTTATAAGATCACTTCGGTGTCTGTCCGTCTGTCACACCCGGTTTTCTCTGAAACTATTTAACATAGAAAGTGAAATTTGGTACTGATATAGAAATTGATGGCCTCATCAAAGCCATGTAGTTTTGAAAGTTAAATTTTGACTGAAGGGGTTAGTTGTTTTGAGGAGTGAAAAAAAAATTGTTTACTAGGTCATCGAGTGGGGTGTCAAATGAAAGTTTGTAAAAACACTAGTTCAAAAATATATATAATGTAATACTTGCACACACGTTTCTTTGTCTTATTTTGAAAAAATCGCGAAAAATCGTTGTCCTCCCCTCTATCTCGAGAAGTACTGATCAAAAGTTCTGAAATATTCTCCATGGGGTGTAGATTGAATGAAAATTTTCACGAGTGCATTACCATTAATAATTTATTTGGTATACAAAAAAACTAAAATTTCAAGGTCATCAGTTTTTAGTAAAGATCGGAAACAAACTTTGTTGAAAACTCATTTGGGGTGTGTTTTGTGAAGTCACTGACCATTTTATACCTCCGTAACAAAAAATTTTATTTTAAAAGCAGTCAACGTACGAAACACTAATTGCGCAAGTTCAACTTGTACTTGACCGGTTATTTTTTAGATTTTAGATTCTCCACCAGATTTGATAAAAAATTTCAATTTTTTTTTCAAAATGACCGAAAAATTTATTGTTATTTGGTTAATAAACAAATGTAAAAAAAAACGTTTAAAACGACTCCAAAATTTTTTTTTTATGGCATTGAAAAGCTGGCGTCGAATCCTAAATTTTGACAAAAAAGATCTATTTTGGACCAAATGGTATAAATTGGCGAGCAATTCAGATTTTAAATAACAAATGCAATTGTGCCCACTGGCTTCAATATTTTTGTACCAAAATCGATGATATCCTTTTCTTAATAAAGTGAATCAACTGATCCGGTTTTTAAACATATTTTGTATTAAAATATCATATAATTCAGACCCAAACGATAAGCTTGTGAGTAATAGGCGAGTTCTATCTTGATCAAAGTTAAAAACTTAAAATTTGTTTACCAAACGTATCATTACCTAGGGAGGTAATTTATTTGAGATAAATCAAATTACTTCGTCAAATATAATACCAGTGACTTTAGATTGCGTTTAATTTGCTAAAACGTACAAGAAAAGCAATATACTTGTTTACTAATCTGAAATATTCTAACCGTTATGTAACCATGTTTAAAACTCTGTGCCTGTGTAGCGTAACTACAACCGCACGTTATTCCATAGCAGTTTGTAGTTTTCGACGTAACATAACTTTTTTTTTTAATTTATACTTTCTATGGCTTAGAAAGCTACTAGTTTTAATGCTTTGTACACTTTACTACAAATAGTAACCCTTGTGCTCATATTCTGTATGAAAATGTTTTTATATTCTATTTTGCTTTGCACATTGAAATTCAAATGTGGTTTATTTTTACAATATTAGACTCTTACTTCAAACTAAAAAGATTTTTTAATTATTCATGACATTAAATAACAATTTTTTCATTTTAAGCATAGTAACATTGCAACTGTTGAACTTATCATGAAAATTCGAGTCAATTCATTTTAACGTGGTTATTTTTTACATTAATTCATTTGCTAGGATTTGGCCACCCATAACTACTTTCGCTACTACAATTATTGATTTACAGCTAAAAAACTATAAAACTTCGGGGTCCATTTGTTTATTAGTTATACAGATGCCTATTTGTTACTATTTTTCTACTATTACTTTTGATTCAAGAATTTGCCGGTTTTAATATATCAAGCGATATAGAACAGACTGAGGACTTGTTTGCTTACGTGAGATATTCTATGCAATACTTACCTGCATAACTTCATAAAACGATGTATTTGTGGGAGCAGATACATGTGTTTCATAAGTTTTGGTAATATTTGAGCCAATCCAAAGAGTATATGATACAGTTATATTCTTCTTTGCACATAAGTTGCTTTCACTCGTTTTTGTTGACAGTGCATAGCTTGTGTATAAAATAAAAATTGTCCACAAAGTTAGTGAAGTATACATGTTTTGATATTCAAATGTTATTAGTAAAAGTCACAACAAACCGGCTGAAATTAATATAAATAAAATATTTATTTTATAGGACTTTGAAGTTATTGTTATAACCGAGTAAAAATTTACTAATGTACGAGGCGCGGCTAGAAAATAACCGACTGATTTTGTAACTCCGATATGCAGCGCGGTTGGCACTGGTGAGGTGTTGAGCTTGAATACCCCCTCTATCTATTCTGTCAAATTGATGACCGTGTTGCATCGCCAGTTTAAATCCGATCGTGTATTATTTCTGCGTCGGAAAAATGATTACTGTCAATGTTGAGCAACGACTTAACATAAAATTTCTCGTTAATCTTGGAAAGTATGCTACAAAAATATTAAGTTTACTGCAAGAAGTGTATGGTGATGGTTGCTTACCATGAACTCCAGTTTTCGAGGGGGTAAAATGATTCAGAGATGGCAGAGAAGATTTCACAGACGATCCCAGCATTGGGCGCCCACGAACGACAAAAACGTATGACAACATTGAAAGAGTCGGTAAGATCATCAGAGAGAATCGACGTCTGTCTATTAGAACTGTCAGTAAGTTAACAAATATTAACAAAAAAAGTGTTCAACAAATTTTACATGACAATTTTAATATGAGCAGAGTGTATTCAAAGTCCTTTCTTTCGATCAAAAGAAAGCACGAGCGACCATTTGAAATCCTGATGTTTCACGTATGATCCTGAAACTAAGCGCCAATTCATGCACCAGGAAAATCCAAACTTACCGAGACAAAAGAAAGTGCGGATGAGCGAATCAAAAGTCAATGCAATAATGGTCGTATTTTTTAACGTCCGTGGTATTGTTTACATTGATTGGGTGCTTAAAGATCAGACTATAGATCACCACCCTTCGTGAACGTATGAGAAGAAAAAGACCTGAAATGTGAAAGAAGCGGTCTTGGATCCTCCACCCAGAAAGTACAGCAAGTACAAAGCTCTTTCAGTCAAGAAGATTTTGGCAAAATATGCTATCCCTACTTACCCGCACACTCCGTGTGACTTTTTTTATTCCTCAAAGTGAAGAGTGCACTGAAAGAAACCTGTTCTGAGTGCGTTGACGCACTAAAGAAAAAAGTGGTGGAGGTAGTAGTGTATCTATACGGCTACCACATTAATGGCCAATCACAGCCCAGCATTTGGGCGTGGCTCTGACGTCATAGAAATTTGGACCAATGAGAGCGTTGTATGAAGTGGCAACATTGTGTGTGTGTTAGGTGTGGCAACACTGTGTGACCGTTGACAGATGTGAAGTTTGCGCGCGCGCGCATCTGTCAAGGGGCTGTGCGATGTTGCCATGTGTAATGGTTCCAGGGAGGGCTGCAGGAGGGGGTTCCAGGAGGCCGGCCGGGGGTCCCCGCTTTCAGTATCCTGCTGTGGGAACTGGTACCCCATTTGGGTGCATGGGAGAGGGGCTCAGGGAGCCCTATCGGTGTCCTACATGTGGGAATTGGTACCCCCATTTGGTTGTGTTTGTTGTTACATGTGCAGGTGTATGGGGCTCAGGGGGCCCACGGAGCCACCAGTCATATGCACCAGCGTATATGGCAAGAACAACATCAAAATCCGAGCCCTACCTGTAGGAACTGGTACCCCATTTGGGTGCATGGGAGAGGGGCTCAGGGAGCCCTATCGGTGTCCTACATGTAGGAATTGGTACCCCATTTGGTTGTGTTTGTTGTTACATGCGCAGGTGTATGGGGCTCAGGGGGCCCACGGAGCCACCAGTCACATGCACCAGCGTATATGACAAGAACAACATGGAGCCCTACCTGTAGGAACTGGTACCCCATTTGGGTGCATGGGAGAGGGGCTCAGGGGGCCCTATCGGTGTCCTACATGTAGGAATTGGTACCCCATTTGGTTGTGTTTGTTGTTACATGCGCAGGTATATGGGGGTGGGGCTCGGGGGGCCCACGGAGCCACCAGTCACATGCACCAGCGTATATGGCAAGAACAACATCAAAATCGGAGCCCTACCTGTAGGAACTGGTACCCCATTTGGGTGCATGGGAGAGGGGCTCAGGGACCCCTATCGGTGTCCTACATGTAGGAATTGGTACCCCATTTGGTTGTGTTTGTTGTTACATGCGCAGGTGTATGGGGCTCAGGGGGCCCACGGAGACACCAGTCACATGCACCAGCTTATATGACAAGAACAACATGGAGCCCTACCTGTAGGACCTGGAGCCCCATTTTTGTGATTAGTTGGTTAAATTGCAGTCATAATGGTGAACGTAAAATAAAAAATTTCAGTATATAGGTTAGATTTGCAGCATGTGTAAACCTAACCTATATACTGAAATATTAATTTTGTTAACTTCTTCCTTCTTCGTTGGCAACGTTGACAACGTTGTTTTCTTATCGTCAACATCGTCATTATCGTCGTCATTATCGTCATTATCGTCATTATCGTCGTCATTATCGTCGTCATTATCGTCATTATCGTCGTCATTATCGTCATTATCGTCGTCATTATCGTCATCAACGTCCATTTTCGGCTTTTGTCTAGCAATAAAGGTTCAGTAATAGGTTTAAATATTCTGTTTAGTTCTACGTTTTCTTCGCTTCGATTCAGTTTGAGTGAGCGATATTTTTTCCGAATATTACGCGATAGTTTGTTGATTTTTTAGTAATAAGCGGATCTAATGAGGTCATCATGTCAAATGAATGGCATTATATTGTTATATACTTATATATTCATCAAATCCTTTACGATAGCTACCGTTTTTTCACATCAAAATCCTTTACGATTACAAAGCACCCATAAGGTTCACACCAGCATTCAGAGCATAGGTTTTTAAATTGATTGTATGGCATATCTGGAGAACAATGTTCTTCATAAGAATGTTTCAGGTTTATTTCATCTTGTCTGAATAGCACTATGATGTTACAGTTATCCCTTATAAGTTGTTTTGGTGTTCGAGCGTTCAAATAAAAAACTATGCAAGCAGAAATGATTAATGATAGATCCAATCTAAAATATATTAATAACAAAAATAAATAATCAGACATTGACATTTCTCTCTTTACTTTATATGCCTAACCTGTAGGAACTGGTACCCCATTTGGGTGCATGGGAGAGGGGCTCAAGGAGCCCTATCGGTGTCCTACATGTAGGAATTGGTACCCCATTTGGTTGTGTTTGTTGTTACATGCGCAGGTGTATGGGGCTCAGGGGGCCCACGGAGCCACCAGTCATATGCACCAGCGTATATGACAAGAACAACATGGAGCCCTACCTGTAGGAACTGGGGGCCCCATTTGGGTGCATGGGAGAGGGGCTCAGGGAGCCCTATCGGTGTCCTACATGTAGGAATTAGTACCCCATTTGGTTGTGTTTGTTGTTACATGCGCAGGTGTATGGGGCTCAGGGGGCCCACGGAGCCACCAGTCACATGCACCAGCGTATATGACAAGAACGATATGGAGCCCTACCTGTAGGAACTGGTACCCCATTTGGGTGCATGGGAGAGGGGCTCAGGGAGCCCTATCAGTGTCCTGCATGTAGGAATTGGTACCCCAATTGGTTGTGTTTGTTGTTACATGCGCAGGTGTATGGGGCTCAGGGGGTCCACGGAGCCACCAGTAACATGCACCAGCGTATATGACAAGAACAATATGGAGCCCTACCTGTAGGAACTGGAGCCCCATTTTTGTGATTAGTTGGTTAAATTGCCATCATAATGGTGAACGTAAAATAAAAAATTTCAATATATAGGTTAGATTTGCAGCATGTGTAAACCTAACCTAAATACTGAAATATTAATTTTACGTCACGTTCAAATAATCTAAGTGAAGGAAAGTAAAAGACGCATACACAAATTTTCAAAAAATACATATATTTAGTTTAAAAATAAAATAATGTTTTTACAAACTTATCTAAATTTATATTTCAAGTTTCTGCCGCTTCCTTGAAATTCTGAGGTGTCGTCTGACATATTTTCTTTTTATTTAAGTATTCGTCAATAGCAGTTTCATATTCAAGATAACTTAACTTGGATAATTCTTTTAATAAATCCAACACTGATATTAGAAATAAATCGTCTTTAGTTTCTAGATAACTGTCACAATCTTGCACCACTTTTCCAATTTTCTCTGTGAGTTCATGAAGCCATTCTGGGTAATTTTCGACTTTTTCTTTCTTAACACAGACTACATACATATATCCCATTGGGGCTGATATTACATCACAAACACAAAGATTACGTAGTTGTATTATTAGAGATTCCATGATGTTGACACACTAAGTAGCAATTTGGTACTAAAAACGTCAGAATTGTCATATTTTGGGTGTGATAGCTGTCATTTGCGCGCGCGGGGAATTTGAATGTAGCTCTCCCTGGCGCATAAAGTTTTTAGTACATTGTTTAAAATTATTATAACATTTCTTACATATCCTAATATTAAAGTCCTTAACTAAATATGTCATTACATCGAAGTGATCTAACCAATCTGTAGTTGTAAGTACTGCATTTCTGGAAGCCATAGTAAAAGTCTTACTTGAATGCGAAACCCCTGAAGCACCCTGAAAAATGATCATGATCGTGTACGATAACATCCTTCGATTTAAATCGAAGCTCGCATATGTGGCAATGTGTAGGTGTTATATTTTTTAAGCGCCTATAAATCGAACTAGATAACTGGGTCATTTCATTAACGAACCATTCAACACAATTGGTGCCGCGATAACTTTTGAAATGGGAAAAGGAGTCATCGTACGTACATTTCAAATAAAAACCAGCACTGAAAGCTTCGTGCCGTTGGTACTTCTGAATATTTCCACCTGATGACTCATTTAAAGGAATTAACTGACATTCAAAGTCAGCATATATGATAAAAGAGCATGAATATTCAAAATGTTATATATTTATATTTATTATAGTCATTTAACATCTTTTCCTTATTGTATAAGAAACATTCCAATAAAATATAATTATTTACACTACTATGCGAGTTATATAAAAATTTAATCATGTCCACTAAAGCCATATTACGACTGTCATGTTTACTGAAATTTTTTAATACCCTATAATAATATACACCAAAATTGAGGGTACTTAACATGGATATTCTGCAAGCAAGTAAATATTTGAATTCTTCGTTAGACAAACAGTTTTTTCACTGAGTACTGTGTGTATTGAAACTGAGATATCAGGCCAAATATTTCGAGGTGTGCATTCTTCATTTGAACTGGTGCAGAATTCATTTTCAAGGAGGTCCTCTAAAATGGCTAGCAATTCATGCCATTCGTTAGAGTTTAATGTAAGTTGTTGTTTGTTAGCGCTTAAACGTACAGCAGGAGTAAAGTCTCGAGCGACACTTATACCGCAATCTATTGAAAGATGGTATGTCTTAAATGATGTGTTTAATAAAAAGGTTTTTTCCTCTTCAATGGCTAAATCATAACTTGATGATGACGTGAGAGGATTATAAACTTCATTACTGCTACTGGTGGTGTCGCTGCTATTACACATCTTATTCACACAAATTTCAAACTTGAACTGACTTGTTAGAATCATGTAGATATTCACCCCTCCCCCACTATTCCTCAGATAGTTATGCAGGTGCATTTTGGACAAAAGTCCATTATTTTCATTTTTAGTTCAAGGATACGTGGTGTTCGACCTCTTATGTTTAGTTGCAGTGGTATTGGCGAAGCAGATTTCGTTACCCTCCAACATCCGCTACATAAATATGATCTCATGGGTGATGGTGGACTGCCCATTAAACTAGTGCTTAACTTAATATGCATTATCTTTGGAAATCCAACTGTTATGGCACTTGTCTAGACCGAGCCACTTTACGTAAACTTTATCACCCTTTCGACGTAAAACCTTTTCGACTAAATATATATCAGGTTGCGTTGTGCGTTGTAGTTCTTGTTCATAGAAAGTTCCACTTATAGGTCTTCCATTCATGTCCTCCAAGAGATAGGTTGTGGGATTTGTAATCCTAACTTTGATAATTTTAAATAATTCCGTGGTCCAATTAGGCGTATATCCTTTGGCAAAGATATGCTTAGCCTTACTGATGCGAACGACATCTCCTAATTTATATTTGCGTTCTACAGCGAGTTTAATAAAATTATATGCCGATTTTAGGAGTCGACTTTCATTCTCCTTGGTAACATTTACGGGTTTCATTTTAATAGTACGATGTTTCGTATTATTATAATCATCAACTATTTGTGGTAGTATATCAATCCACTTGTATGTTCCGTGAGCTGTAAAGTACTTGAACAGCCGTTCCTTAATTGTTCGAATAACCCGTTCAGCTATTGAAGCCTTCATTTCACTGAAGGTACTATAATGGTTTATGTTGTGCTTCTTCATTAAAGCCTTGAACTTTTCATTATGGAATTCTAACCCCCTATCTGAGGATAAATTCTTAGGATGCCTCCCTTCTTGTAATATGGAACTGAACGCATTAGTCGTTTCGGACGCATGTTTGGATTTTTTAGCGGTCTAGCCCAAACAAACTTTGAAAAACAGTCAATAACAACCAAAATGTATTTGAAATTTCTGTTTGATTTCGCGTACATGTCCATCTGCGCAAGATCCATTTGCCAGTACTCGTCTAATCCTTTAATGATGGTCCTACGTCGCCTAAAATTTCTTTTAATTGGCTTATGCAGTTCGTTTACAAGCTGAAGTTTTTCCTTTGATGTCTGTTTTTGTTGTTTACGCATTATTTACGTTTTGTTCGTTGTCGTTGCAATATTTTGCGATGTTTCATACGCAGCAAGTGACTTGAATATGCGAGGGTCAATTATTCTTTCCAGCTTTTCTATACGTGACATTAAATTCGTTATATGAAGTTCTATAGTGTCATTATGTACTTCTTTATATGCGTCAATATCCTTCTTTAGTTTTTCAGTTTTTTGATTAATGTTAGCAAGTTGCTCACCATTACTCTTAATTAGCTTGGTAATCTTATGATTTGTATAAGAAAACCGCTCATTGAGTTTTTGCTCTATCTTAGTAAGTTCGTCTTTAATATTTTGGACTTTGACGTTGAACTGTGAAATTTCAGTGTCTAGGTATTCCTTATTAACAACATCATGGTTTAAAGTAGGTGCCTTAACATTAGTAATTTTCTTATTTTCCATATCAACATCTCCAGCGATTGTATACTGCAATCCATTTACCGCTATAGAACTGGACTCTGAGCGTGTGGAATGCTTAGCTGAAGAGGTGCCAAATTTATTGAGCGTCATTATGAACTGAAAAGATTATGGGTAAACACAGGTTAATATATAATACCAGTCTCCTTGAGTTCGCTGATTATGGACTCTATTTCGTTACTATGTGAAGTATTACCAGCTCGCTGGGATGCTATAAGCAGTCTTAGCCTGTCAACCAATTCATTAAGGTCATCCCAATAGACATATTCTATAGGATTGTCATTATAGTGCAACGCGGCTCCAGTATGTGTATGTGCCCTGAGTCTGTTCCTATCGATTGTTGGTTTAATTATTGATGTATACTTGGGATTTTTAGAACTTATCAGTTTACCTGTTGAATTAAACCCAGTCTTATGCACATTCGTTAATTCTAGTATTTTCCTGTAATGTTTTGAATCTTCTAACGTATAGTTGTGAGGATCCTTCATAAAGAGCAATTCATATAGTCCTCTTGTCCCTTTAAAGGTTCTACCTTTAATGGTAAATTGGTCTTTTTGACGATCAAAGTCTAATTCGTCCTTACCAAGTAACCACTTATTTGTTAAATGATCGTGAGTTATACCATACGTCGTATCAAACTTATTCTTATCCACATCTCTTATATATCTATCGATGTAGGAGCGTGCCAATATAGGATAGTCGTTCAAGTATTCCTCATAGACTGTAGGACTAACTTGTTCTGCGGCAGACGTTTCAGTTGTAAATATGGAATCATGATCGTCATCTGCGGTAGTAGTATCAAACTCACCGATTGATTCGGTCGGTAAAAACGATACTTCGGAACGACTTCGCCAATTTGGTTGTGCAGCAGCTACGTACTTTGGACTATCCTCTTTTTTCTTTAGAATAACTTCTTCCTTCTTCGTTGGCAACGTTGACAACGTTGGCAACGTTGTTTTCTTATCGTCAACATCGTCATTTTCATCGTCATTATCGTCGTCATTATCGTCATCAACGCCCTTTTTCGGCTTTTGTCTAGCAATGTGTTTTTTTAAAGGTTCGGTAACAGGTTTAAATATTCTGTTTAGTTCTACATTTTCTTCACTTCGATTCAGTTTGAGAGCGCGATATTTTTTCCGAATATTACGCGATAGTTCGTTGATTTTTTTAGTAATATGCGAATCTAATGAGGTCATCATGTCAAATGAATGGCATTATATTGTTATATACTTATATATTCATCAAATCCTTTACGATAGCGACCGTTTTTCACATCAAAATCCTTTACGATTACAAAGCACCCATAAGGTTCACGCCAGCATTCAGAGCATAGGTTTTTAAATTGATTGTATGACATATCTGGAGAACAATGTTCTTCATAAGAATGTTTCAGGTTTATTTCATCTTGTCTGAATAGCACTATGATGTTACAGTTATCCCTTATAAGTTGTTTTGGTACCTTTGAATAAGTCTGACACAGGTACGCTGCGTCTATGTCTTTATGTCTACACATTGAATAGTATTCTCTTATTTTATTTTGGTTTTCACACTTGACTTCTTAGAGTATCTCGCATAAATACTCCTCTAAAATGGGGTATTTTGAGTCTCTTCGCATATTTCTGTAATTCTATATCATATAATGCCCTTTTGGGTAGCTTTATTGGTAGTTTTTTTTGGTTTTGCTTTAAATAGAGATAACCACATTTGTTTTTTCGCATAAATAGACCTGATCCTTTCTTACCGAGCTCTTGTTCAACAGCTTTATTATGCCCTTTTCCGCGTTTACGACGTTTACTCTGTGATAATAACATTTAAAATGTGCTAATATACCCTTTTTAATATATAACCGATTCACACAGCAACAGCAGTCAGCCAGAAGGATACAAGCAACCATATAACATGAAACTTAAATTTCTCATCTACTGCTGCATTCTAGCTAACCTAGCCAAGTGTCAGAATATTGGTGATGATAATGATGCTGATCACTTTTCACGGAACCGAGTAGTACACGAAATGATCAGTTATTTGAGGATTATCATACGCTATTCAACTCGAGTTTGAATCTATATCTAGCATGTTCACAAAGGGCAGATTATTATTCAGATTTATATGAACAAGAGCATGATGTATCTGATATGTTTATGGTCAAATTAGAGGAATGTGAAACGGTTTCAAGAAATTTAACAGATTATGTAAACTATACAAGATTAGCTATGGCGAAACGGGAAAACATCGAACTGGAATCGGACTTGTTGAATACACGGAAACATTTGGATGCTTGTAATGAAAATCGAAATTTTGGTCTTTCCATAATATCTGATCTCAAAACTGAGAGTGCCCATTTAAAGAGCAATTTAACTGCTCAGATTAATGAAATATACAGCATTGATAAAGAGCTTAATGTCGTGATAATCTTAAGATTCAGGAAGAGAAGAAGAATTCAAATTTTAATCTACTTGAATCATGTTTACAAAGGGAAGAAGTACTACGAGATCAAAAGAATAGATACGTGGTCCGTTTAACTACATGTCGAAAGAACAGGGAAAAGGTATTAAAGGCACCTAAAACACAATCGTAATTTTGAATATTTCAATTAATACAAATTATATAGATATATATGTATTTTTATTTTTAAACATGTTTAAAACTAATAGACTATATTATGATTCAAAATAAGCATTATCAGCAAATACATTTCCTGTACGTCAGGTCAACTATTTGCATACGATTACATTATGCATTCCCGCAAGACCACTACGTACAGTGTGTTTTATGGTTTATGTGACGTAAACATAACTATATTTATACACATTACACTTGAAGTGATATTATTTAATTACCAACTCTCGCACTGTATTTGTAAGGCTGCGTGAGCCGTGACGTTCTTTTGCGTGTGATCTAGTGAAAATTCGAAAATGTAAGTAACAGTTTTATTTAAAGTAAAGAGAGAAATGTCAATGTCTGATTATTTATTTTTGTTATTAATATATTTTAGATTGGATCTATCATTAATCATTTCTGCTTGCATAGTTTTTTATTTGAACGCTCGGACATCGGCTGCCCAGGCGAATATCCGCAGACAGCAGGAGGTCGTTTAACTTAACAAAGACCTGGAAGAAATTCTATCTTGGGGTGACAGTAACCAAGTGGAATTTAACGCTACAAAAACCCAAGCGGCAGTTTTTTCTAAAAAAGTTAACGTTGCTAAACCCGACATAGTTATGTCGGGGCACTCCATTCCCCCAGCATCGTCGCTCAATTTGTTGGGCGTTAGTTTGGGGGCAAATATGTCTTGGCATGAACATGTTGCAGGCATAGCAAGGAGAGCTTCTCAAAAGTTGGGAATATTATTTAGAACCAGAAAGCTTTACACCCCACAGCAACTGTTAATTCTTTACAAAGCCCAAATTCGACCAACAATGGAATACTGCTCCCACGTTTGGGGGCTCCGCTCCCAAACATACACTGCATTTGTTGGATTCTGTTCAGAGAAGAGCGGCCCGTCTGATTGGGGGCCCGGAATTGACCGGCGGCCTTGATTCGCTAGAACATCGAAGAACGGTTGGCGACTTGAGTCTGTTCTACAAGTATTTTCATGGAAAGTATTCGAAGGATGTAGCCCGCTTAATTCCTCCCAAAGCGGTTCATGTTAGAAATACACGTCGCGCTGGTGCTTCGCATCCGTATGAGGTTCAGCTTGTTACTCCGCGTACAACGCTTTTCAAGCAATCTTTTATATGGAGAACGTCATCCCTTTGGAATAATTTGCCCAGCGCTGTGTTTCCCACCGAGTACAATTTACAGCGATTCAAGAACAACGTGAATCGCTTTTTCCGCACTCGTGCCGCTCCTGGAGCGCTTTAGGGACTTCCCTGCAGCACGTGTGCTAGACCCATAAAAAAATTAAAAATAGAGAGAAAAAATAACATTGACTGATTAGTTCTTATTATATTTTAGATGGATCTATCAATAATCAATTCCGTCTGTGTTGCAGAGCAGAAGCCGGTGGTGAGTCTAAAGGACCTTCCAATTAACCAACCCCATCCAATCCTCAGTGCGAAGGAGACCGACACCCGTTTTGGCAAGTCCATCTTGTTGGATTTGGGGAAAAAGTTGTGTTTTTACCAAAACGAGTTACTGATATCATTAGACCAAACCTAGTCGAATTTGTTTGCAGTAAATACTCCGTAGTTTTCCTGGGTACAAAGGACGTTGGAAAACGGAATCCAATCACGCTGTTCAAGATTGAACTATCGCAGTAATATTAAGAGGTGAGTCTAACCCTATATTTTGTAAATTGCTGTTATTATGGAAGCCATAACGAAAGCTAATATTCTCATTACTTCATTTCAAAATCTTAAAAAAGTATTATTTGATAATTTTTCAGATCGGGATGTTACCGTTTGGTGTAATCGGATACAAAGGAGGTTAATTTCTTGTCACAGAGCTATTCACCGTAAAAATATTTCTTTAGATTTGCGTCGCAGACTGCAAACTACAATTCAACATTTAAAATCGTTAAAAACATTAATTAAGCATACTTTGTGTACTAACAGAAATTCCGATATCAAAAATAGAGTAGTGTGGAATAATATTATATCTTGTTTCAAGGGTCGTGTTAAGTCCGGAGTTATCGTTAATTTAGTTCACAAAGATATAAATTTATTTTTAAACGATGCATTTATTTTATTTCGAAAGAAAATAAAGCTATCTTGAGGATTTTTTCAACTATAAAAGTTAATACGACTTTTTGGGGAGTTTAGTTTATTAAAAAAGGTACCGAATCTGACATTATTAATTTAAAATATTTTAATACAAGAAATGCCATTATCGATTTGGGGACGGATTTAGAGCAATGGTTCTTTGAGCATGTTTATGATAAAGTTCTTAATAAATTGTCTGAATTTCAAGAATGCCAGAGCAGTTTCGCTTTACAGCAAATAATTTACCTTGAAATTAATATTAATAAATTTGAAATGGGGAACGGATCATCTTACATTAAACTACCTAACGAAATAGAACGGAAAAAGGCCTGTATCAATATTAAGAACAATGATCATGCCTGTTTCTTTTGGGCAATTGTTAGCGCATTATTCCCAGCTCACAATAATTATAACCTAACTTCTTCATATCCATATTACAGAACAGTACTAAACATTGAAAATTTACCATCACCTATGACATTAGACCAAATTCCTAAATTCGAAAAAAATAATAATATTTCGGTAAATGTTTATGCTTTAGAACTGATAGAAACTAAGAGATCTTCTTTTTTCAATGTGGTCCCGGCTCGGTTAACCAAAAATAAATTACCTAGACATGTCAATTTGCTTTTGGTTCAAGATAAATATTTTCCAAAATTAAATGACTTTGACACACCTCAGGATATTGATATCGAAGATATAAACATCAAATATCATTATTGCTGGATTAAACACTTATCGCGACTATTAAAATCACAACTTGGTAAACAAAAGAAAAAATTATTTTTTTGTGATCGTTGTCTAAATTATTTTTTTTCTGAAAACAAATTAACCGAGCACGAAGTTCTCTGTGCTAAGTTTAATAAATACAAAGTAACGTTTCCAAAGTATGAATTTATTGAATTTAAAAATTTTATTTATAAACAAAAATGCCCTTTTATCATATATGCTGACTTTGAATGTCAGTTAATTCCTTTAAATGAGTCATCAGGTGGAAATATTCAGAAGTACCAACGGCACGAAGCTTTCAGTGCTGGTTTTTATTTGAAATGTACGTACGATGACTCCTTTTCCCATTTCAAAAGTTATCGCGGCACCAATTGTGTTGAATGGTTCGTTAGTGAAATGACCCAGTTATCTAGTTCGATTTATAGACGCTTAAAAAATATAACACCTATGGTTATTGATTCTGCAGAAGATGCTACACACTGTCACATATGCGAGCTTCGATTTGAATCGAAGGATGTTATCGTACACGATCATGATCATTTTACAGGGTGCTTCAGGGGTTTCGCCCACCAGGCTTGCAATTTAAATTTCAAAAAACAATTTATGGTACCCGTTGTATTCCATAACCTCTCAGGCTACGACAGTCATTTTTTGATTAAAGAGCTTGCTAAACGTGGTAATGTAACTGTTCTACCAGTCAACAAGGAAAGGTTCATTTCATTTACGTATCATCATGAAAACAGTATAAAATTCAGATTTATTGATTCGTTGCGATTTTATGGGGGCGTCACTTGATACTCTAACTTCTACCCTAGCCAAAGATGATTTTAAGATTCTACGATTGGAATTTCCTGATTTATGTGATGAATCATTTAACTTATTAACTAGGAAGGGTGTGTTTCCGTATGACTATATTGATAATTTGGAGAAATTGAGTGAGGAGGTGCTCCCTTCCATTGATCAGTTTTTTAATAAATTAGATTGTACTAACATATCTGAGGAAAATTATAAGCATGCCCAAAAGGTATGGAATGCATTCAAAATTCAAAATTTAGGGCAATATTCGGATTTATATTTAAAAACCGATATTTTGGGTTTGGCTGATGTGTTCGAAACTTTTCGCGATAATTCTATTAAATCACATAAACTAGATCCTGCATGGCATCATTCAATACCTGGATACTCGTGGGACGCCATGCTCTTCTACTGTCGATGTAAGTTAGAGCTATTACGGGATATAGATCAAATAATGTTTATCGAACAGGGTATTCGCGGAGGACTTTCTGTATGCGTTAATCGATATGCTGAAGCCAATAATAAATACACCACAGATTATGATCCATCCAAGCAGTCAAATTATGTGCTTTATTTAGATGTAAATAATTTGTACGGAAAGGCGATGACGGAGCCGTTACCATATGGAGGTTTCGAATGGTGCGATGTTAACATTGATGTGATGTCAGTACCAGACGATTCCCCTGTAGGCTACATTCTGCAAGTTGATTTGACATATCCAGAGAGTTTGCATGATTTGCACAAAGATTTTCCGTTCTGTCCTGAACATCGTGTACCACCCGGATCAAAATTACCGAAATTATTAAGCACTCTTCACTCCAAACAAAATTATATTTTACATTACCGTAACCTAAAACAAGCTTTAGAATCGTGATTAAAGTTAACAAAAATTCATAAAGTCTTGAAATTTAAACAATCTCGGTGGCTTAAACCATATATTGAACTAAATAATCGATTAAGAACCCAGGCTACCACTACCTTCGGTAAAAACAACTTTAAATTGTACAATAACGCGATATTTGGAAAAAGTTGTGAAAATATTAGGAAGCACCGAACTATCCGAATTGTCCGAAATTGGTCAGGTCGGTACGGTGCGAAAAATCTGATTGCAAGTCATCGTTTCCATAGTCGAACTATCCTGGATGAAAATATAATGACAATAGAATTACATAAATCTGAATTGATGTTTAACAAACCACTGTATATTGGTATGTCTATCCTGGATATATCCAAACTAACTATGTTTAATTTCCATTATGGATTTATGATACCAAAAATGGGTTTATCAAATTGTAAATTATTATATACTGATACAGATAGCTTTATTTATGATCTCAAATGTGACGATGTGTTTAAAGAAATCATTAAACCAAATTTGAATTTTTTCGATACTTCTGACTACCCTGTAGATAATGTTTATAATATACCGAGAGTAAACAAATTACAAATGCTTAGGTATTAGGCCTACAGAAAGATGAAGTCAATGGTAGCATCATTACACATTTTGTCGGTTTAAGGTCCAAAATGTATACTTTTAAAATTCAGGGCGGACGAGTTTCTAAACGTGCTAAAGGTATTAAATATGATATAGTCAAAAATAAATTAACTTTCCGAGATTATTTCGATTGCTTGAAAGGTGGAATACAGTCTCGTGTCACTCAAAGGACCATACGCTCCTATTCACACAACATTTTCAGCATAGAGCAAACTAAGATAGCTTTGAGCCCCCACGATGATAAACGTCATCTATTACCAAATTCCTTTGACACTCTACCATTTGGTCATTACAAAATTAAGTAAATAGGTTTTTTCTTTTGCAGATGTCATCCCCGGTGTCACCATCCAATAATGCGTACCCTCTAAAGCAGATTTGTATTATTAGCATTTGTAATTTTGTTGCGAATTTATCCAAATTAGTCGTTTCTTCACCTCCTCAGTTACCATGGGCTTTAATTTTGAAAATTTTACCTCTATATCCGACTACGAGATGGGCATATATTAATAGAATTGCTAAGCATGATTATAAACAGACATGTAATACTTATTTAGGTTTCATGCATTTAAGTAAGACTTTTACTCTGGCTTCCAGAAATGCAGTACTTACAACTACAGATTGGTTAGATCACTTCGATGTAATGACATATTGTATATGGGTTAATGTATATTTAGTTAAGGACTTTAATATTAGGATATGTAAGAAATGTTATAATAATTTTAAACAATGTACTAAAAACTTTAATATTATAAACGATCATTATCATGCTATATGCGATAAACTACAGTTACCTATACTTTATTATCACAACATGGAGTTTTGGTGTCAGAGTTGTTTTTCTGAAGTCTTATTTGAAGTATATGAACAGGATCACTGTCTCGAGAAACTACATGCTAACCATCCCTATGAAGTGAAGAGACGTTTTAAAGATCCCTACGAGAGCGACTCTGATGATGATGATTATCTACTTTAAATTCATATAAAATTTTTACTCGCTCTTTCATTTAAATAAGTTTGTAACAACATTATTTTATTTTTTAAAATAAATATATGTATTTTTTTGAAAATTTGTGTATGCGTCTTTTACTTTCCTTCACTTAAATTATTTGAACATGAAGTAAAATTAATATTTCAGTATATAGGTTAGGTTTACACATGCTGCAAATCTAACCTATATACTGAAATTTTTTATTTTACGTTCACCATTATGACTGCAATTTAACCAACTAATCACAAAAATGGGGCTCCAGGTTCTACAGGTAGGGCTCCATGTTGTTCTTGTCATATGCGCTGGTGCATGTGACTGGTGGCTCCGTGGGCCCCCCGAGCCCCACCCCCATACACCTGCGCATGTAACAACAAACACAACCAAATGGGGTACCAATTCCTACATGTAGGACACCGATAGGGCCCCCTGAGCCCCTCTCCCATGCACCCAAATGGGGTACCAGTTCCTACAGGTAGGGCTCCATGTTGTTCTTGTCATATACGCTGGTGCATGTGACTGGTGGCTCCGTGGGCCCCCTGAGCCCCATACACCTGCGCATGTAACAACAAACACAACCAAATGGGGTACCAATTCCTATATGTAGGACACCGATAGGGCTCCCTGAGCCCCTCTCCCATGCACCCAAATGGGGTACCAGTTCCTACAGGTAGGGCTCCGATTTTGATGTTGTTCTTGCCATATACGCTGGTGCATATGACTGGTGGCTCCGTGGGCCCCCTGAGCCCCATACACCTGCACATGTAACAACAAACACAACCAAATGGGGTACCAATTCCCACATGTAGGACACCGATAGGGCTCCCTGAGCCCCTCTCCCATGCACCCAAATGGGGTACCAGTTCCCACAGCAGGATACTGAAAGCGGGCCCCCCGGCCGGCCTCCTGGAACCCCCTCCTGCAGCCCTCCCTGGAACCATTACACATGGCAACATCGCACAGCCCCTTGACAGATGCGCGCGCGCGCGCAAACTTCACATCTGTCAACGGTCACACAGTGTTGCCACACCTAACACACACACAATGTTGCCACTTCAAAGAACGCTCTCATTGGTCCAAATTTCTATGACGTCGGAGCCACGCCCAAATGCTGGGCTGTGATTGGCCATTAATGTGGTAGCCGTATAGATACACTACTGGAGGTCATGATGAACCTGTCAGAGGAAGACTTGCAGCAGTTTTTCCAACAATGGAGAATTGATATGGAGCAGTATACGGATCGAGAAGGAGTGTATATTGAAGGGAATTATGATTTTAATTTCAAAGCCAAAAATAAAAGTGTGGTTATTTTTAGCCACATCTCGTCGACTTGTTCCCTTCCGTCTCAAACACCTTTGCTGATAGTATCGCCCATAAACAGCTAACAAAAACTAGAGTTTGATAAAAATAACCTAGGGCTATTTGAATTTGTAATACTCCATCGTAGGCTGACACAGCACCCACAAGCCGACAGAGTGGTTGACAAAGTCAATACTTTAACGCAGGCGGCGCGGTTTTTGAGGGATCCCCCTAAAACTACTGAAAACAGACAAAGCCTCACAGTGACATATACAGTGACGGCCCATGGCTCCGTGGCGTAGTAATTTGCTTGTGGTGCAGAAGGTCTAGGGAGCTAATCCTGGCAGGTCGGTATACTTTATTTATTAATGTGGTGCTGTGAAATACACAAATGTATGTTTTTGCACTGGGACAACGTTGACGGGTATTACCACATTCCTGCTCAGGCGGGGAGGTGAACGATAAAAAAAGTCTATATTGTAGCAGTCCACCCACTGTTCTCTTAGAACATAGAAAACAGAATTTACTAGTCCTTATCCAGAATGGATTTGAGAAATAAGAAAACAGTGAGTAGACTGCTGAAATATGGACTCTGCCTGCTTTCAGTAGTTTTACAATAAACCACATATGCCTGAGGGGGATGCCTCGAAAACTACGCCGCCTGCGTTGAAGTGTTGACTTTGTCAACCACTCTGTCGGCTTCTGACTGTTGGGTCAGCCTACAATGGACTATTAGGCGTGCGTATTTGATACAATTCGTTGTATTTTACCATTATTTTCCGTGAATGATGATGAATGGAAGGGAGGGAGAGAGGGAGAAAGGGAGAGAGGGAGAGAGGGAGAGAGAGAGAGAAACATAAATAAATAGTTAATAATAATCGCATCCCGCATCCTATCTTCCATATCTACTGGTGTTGTAGGGGGATTAACATAAACACTATCTTTAATATAGCTCCACAAAAAGAAGTCTAAAGGTGTTAAGTCACATGATCGAAGCGACCACAGAATGAATCCATCCCTACCGATCCATTTTTGTGGGTAACGATCGTTTAAAAATTCCCGAACTTGCCGGTGGTAATGAGCAGGAGCTCCGTCTTGTTAATTCAAATTTGTTCCCTTTCAAAATTATCAACTTCTTCAAGAAGCTGGGGTAAATAGTTTTGCAAAAAAATTTAGATATCTCTCTATCAATAATTCGAAAATTTAATATTCCACACCATACATTAAGCGACCAATGGTTTTGGTTTTGAACTTCCCGGACCCAAAATGGATTAACTGTTGAATAATAATGCATGTTATGGCTGTTAACTGCTCCATTGCAGCGAAAAGTTAGTTCATCAGAAAACATTAATTTGGATAAAAAAATTTGGATCGGCCTATATTGCTCCATTCATGGTGGTACAAAAGTTTACTCGTCGTTCAAAATCACGGTCTTGAAGTTCTTGGTGTAGTTCCATCTGGAAGGGATGATACTTGTATTTTCTCGTGGTGTGATTAGCCGTAGATTGGGATGTGTCAGATAAGTCAGTTAGTTGACGGCTGCTGACCTGGGGATTATCTTCAACATGAAGTAAAATCTTCATTTCTTTTTTTTTGGTAGCATTCTGGTTTACTACTTTCCGTTTCGTATACTCAACGCTACCACTACCATCAAACCTTTCCATTAAGCACTGAAAAGATTTTCTAGATGGTATACGTCTATTAGGGTACTTCGCTTCGTAAAGCCTTACTGTCAAAAGATAATTTTTCCCGCCTCACCCAGTATATGAGCCATATCAATTAATTCATGTTTAGGATAATCCATAACTATTACCTTTATACGTCACTTACTACAACAAATTAAACTATTTTTACTTGCTTAACAGACATGTCAAAATTTGACAACGCCTACATTTTTGTTTTGTTTTGGCAACTATGATGTTATAGCGTAAGTATATTAAAAACGAGGATAAAAATTAAAAAATTCAAAATAAATCGAAAACTATTAGAAATAGGTATATGACATACTTAATAAAAGTGACACACAGGGTCTGCCATTTTTCAATTTAAAATAGTCGAAATGTACAAATTTATTTTGAACACCCTATAGTATCTAACTCAAATTTCTTTAAATATATCTTTTTTCTCATCTCTATAGAACGCTCGTACCAATTATGAGTATTCCAGCTTCAGAAACAATCGCGCTACTGGCAATTTTTTACAAAACTGAAAACTAGTATTTTTTTTTTTAAATGAAATATTAGAAAAACTACTAGGTTTAGGTATATAATATTATTAATAAAAAAGTTATAAAATTTTACACAAGATTTAAAAATAAATTAGAAAATAGGATGTTCGATTTAAAAAAACATATGTTATATCGGCCACACTTTTTTGAAGTACCCTGTATACTCAAAAATCGTTTTAAACTGTGCATCTTAATGTTCCCTAAAACTATTGTATTTAACATTTTTTCGTCATTCCCGAAACAAATAAGATAATGAACTTTACTCTATCGTTCACTCACTTTGTACATATATACCAAATGTAGAATATTTCATTTTTCCACGAGTTATAGCGTCAACAAGTCGACAGAACGACAAAAATTATGTTTTTCATGATTTAGGAACAATGAAATCTGAAAGAATGGAAAAATCTCAAAGGGTGTTTTGTTTACGACTACAATCTTTGCCTTAGAAAGGGGAGTAAAAAGGTATTGCAAGAAATTGGTGACTTTCTCGCTCCAACATCTACAAATTTCGATAAATGAAGGACATTTTAACGAATAAATGCTAATTACGCACGTTTTGGCATAAAAATCTTATCAACATTTTGTAATAATGGATGTGGTCAAGATGGACGTCCGGATATTTTAACTTTGATATATCCAAAGGTATCCAAAGGTGATTATGCATCTCTATTAAAAATACTTGCTAATTCCATAAGAAATAACACATTGGTGTACCACATAGGTGGTATGGGAAACATTTAATTAAAACCTATGGGATAAAGAGTTACTTTGACTAAAATAGTTTTTGTCCTGAACGGGACTTATTCAAATACGAGTTAGTTAGAGTAGATATTTTTTTTTCTATAATAATTTAAATATGTTTTCAGCTCAAAACTGTACGAGGGTTGTATGATAAGTACCTGGCCTCGTCCAGAGATGGCTACTATATATTATATTTCTCGTAAACATAACCTTTTACAAGAATTCTGTTAAATTTTCAAGTCGCTGCGTGATTTAGTTTGTGAGTGGCAGCCATTTAAATAGAACAACTTTTGTGATTTTACAACGTTGGGAAAAACTGAATATCGAGCAGTGATAAAATATTTGTTTTTGAAAAAGAAAACGAATAATGAGATAAAAGCGGTACTTAGCAAAGTTTATGGGGACTCTCCACCTTCGTTATCGACCATAAAATATTGGAAAGCTGAATTCAAACGCAGCCGTACAAGCATTTTTGATGAAGAAAGTTTAGGTCGTCCAAATGAGGTTACCACACCAGAAATGATTAAAAAAATACACGATAAAGTGATAAATGATCAGGAGTGAAAATACTGAGATTACTGAGACTGTAAGCATCTCAGTTGAACGGGTGCAGAACATTTTATTGGATATGAGAAAGCTTTTCGCAAGATGGGCGCCGCGATTGCTCAAAATTGACAATAAACACGCACGTGTGTCCACTTCAAAAGAATGTTTGGCGATGTTAAAGCGCAAGTAGAAAGATTTTTGGCGTCGATTCATAACTGTTGACGAAACGTGGATTCATCACAGCACACCAGAAATCAAATAACAGTCCAAAGAAACCTTATCTACCAGCATAATCCAAGTCGATTACCTTGTAAAGGGCAAAACGATTAATGGTGAATATTATGTCAACTTATTGGATCGTTTCAACAATGCTGTGAAAGAAAAACATCTGGATTTGGCAAAGAAAAATATTCTCTTTCATCAAGACAATGCACGCGTGCACACTCGTATCATCGCCATGGCAAAATTCCATGAGTTAGGATACAAATTGCTTCTGCATCCACCATAATGGCCAGATTTAGTCTCTAACGATTATTTTCTCTCTCCGAATATAAAAAAATGGTTCGGAGAAAAAATTTGGCTCAAACGATAAGGTAATTGCTGAAACAAACGCCTATTTTGACGGGTTGGATAAATCGTATCTCTTAAAGAGGTTACAAAAGATAGAAAAACGTTAAACTAAGTTCATAGATCTAAAAGGAAATAAAAATGTTTTTTTTTGTCACGGCCAGGTACTTATCATACAACCCTCGTATTGTACATCTAGGTGACATTTTGAATTTTCAATCGTAACTAAATTCGATTTTCTAAAATTACAGAAAGAGCATTCTGGAGAATAATTTTTGGCCTGTTATGGTCCTAAATAATTTAATTGATATTATTATCATATTGAAAGACAGCTTAAATTAAAAGAAATTAGAAATAACTGCAAAATTAAGTGTTTAGTTGTGTCGATCTATAGATGTTGCATATTCAAAACATAACATGAATAACGTTTTGTAAAATAAGAAACCACTTAGAACTCCAATTTATCGTTAGTATGAAACTCTTTATGTAGATAATATATTCTAATGAACCTTTATATTCAAATATATTTTATACACATTTTTATACAATTGTACAAGAAATACAGAAAATACACCATATATATTTAATTTACTATAGATATACTATAAACCTACGATCGATATTAAAATTAGTAAAAAGCTACATGTATATCCAACAAAAAAAATCATGATTACTTACCGCTTGACAAAAAAATAATAATTAAAAACTGTATTTAATGATAAAGTTTATACAATGGAAAACGTAAAGTCCCAGCTTATCAAATAGGTACTTAAACTGATTAACCTACTGCACAAACACAAAAATGATAAACAAACGATATATTTTGATATTCACGGCTTAAGTAAAATTGGAGATCATAGTTCCTGCGACGAGTCTGTGTTAAACTGGAGTAACTCTTCAACATTTTGTATACGATTATTACATTTTCAATAATATTTATTTTTCAAGGTTGGAATACTGAAAGAACTCGTATAGGCTCAAACTAAGTATTTAGAACACATTGGTGTTCACTAGACCATAGCTTGTGCGCAGGCGTGATCATTATTATTGTTATTAAGAAGTTTGAAGAGGGATAAAAGTTAATGGAAAGCCTATAAATAATATTGGGTATGTAGACGATACCGCAATAGTTGCCAATAACATGGAAGTTCTAGAAATTCTAATCAATGCATCTCCCTTTATAAAGGATCAAGCGATTGACAGGGTTACTAAATTCAAATATCTTGGCTGCGGATTGGCATGTTTAAGGATACCTTTCTAAAGTTAAAAAATATGCTGATTCAAAGACAATTGCCACTCGCCCTGTGCCTACTAGTAATAAAATGCTATGTCTGGCCGGTCCTCTTATAAGGTGTAGAGATGGTCGTTAAAAGTGAGATCCTTAAATCGTATCGAAGCTTTCGAGCTATGGATACTGCGACGTGAATTTATGGTCAACTATTAATCAGAAGTTAAACTTATGTGGTGGAAGTGCTTTAAACTGGTTAGTTTTAGATGCTTTCGTTTGTCTTCTTCCTCTTTTTTTCTCTAAGTATACATATATATATATATATATATATATATATATATATATATATATATATATATATATATATATATATATATATATATATACAGAGAGCGAAAGAGTTGAATTTGTCAGTTTTCTTAATTTCGATGGTTTCCCGGCTATTGAAAAGGATTTTATGACCTGCTGCTAAGTCGTGTTGAAAGAGGGCTTACGTAATTTGTTGCGTATAATGAGTTCGAGTCTTACAATAAAGCTTACATAGGACAAACTAACTGAAGAAACTGCTTATATATATAATATATATATATATATATATATATATATATATATATATATATATATATATATATATATATATATATATATATATATATATATATATATATATATATATATATATATATATATATATATACATATATATATATATATATATATATATATATATATATATATATATATATATATATATATATATATATATATACAGTCCCTGGCCAAATTATTAGACGCACTGCAAGATTTCATGTAAAATATTAATTACCGAGTGATATTGTACCGTTTTATTATTTTAAATTGATTTGTTTTTTATTTTTATATTATCCAATCAATTACCTATTTATTTGACATAAATAAAACAGCATTAATTTAGAAAAGCATAAGTTTATTAAGTTTTAAAGAAAAGTGAAATTAATGTTAGTAAAAGTCAATATTTAGTTGAGCCACCTTTAGCCGCTATCAAAGCTTTAATTCTGCGCGGCATGCTATCAATGCAAGATTGTACTGTCTCCTGCATTTGAGGATGATGATTCCACACATGAATAATCTTTTCTAGGAGCTGGGTTTTGTTGGTAATCACATCTTTAGCCACTTCTCTTTTCATCAGCTCCCACACATTTTCAATCAGGGCTATTACCCGGCCAATCCAACAGAGGGATATTTTTTTTCTGCCAAAAAAGCTTTAACAGACCGAGCAGTGTGGCAGGGAGCTCCATCTTGCATGAAAGTGAATGGTTCCCCATTTGGAAACCATTCTCTAAGCTGCGGAATCAACCGATTTTGTAATACTTCTTTGTACTGATCTTGCCTCATTATTCCTTTGACGACGTACAGACGTCCAGTGCCCTTGCCGCTGATGACTAACCAAATCATCACTTTGGTGGGATGTTTAACCGTCGGGACGACACAATCAGGATGAAACTTTTCTCCATGACGACGACGCACATACTGAGCTTTATTCTGCAAAATTTCGAATGTGCTTTCGTCACTGAAGCAGACCTGTCAAAAAATAGGAAAAAATATATAAACTTCCATGTTTATTTCCTTTATTTAACTGAAAATGATAATAATGTATCAATTATTGATTAAATTGCTGTATCTTACCGATCTCCAGAAGTCCACATCTTTGTCTTGCCATTGTTTGGCCCACTTCAGGCACTTTGCTTTCATTGCAGCTGTTAAGTTGGGCTTCCTGGCGGGGCGACAGGCCTTAAAATCTAATTCTTTCAATTTTCTTCGAACAGTGCGCTCAGAAGCATTTACGCTAGCATCCTGGAGTTGTGATTTTATTACCTTTGTGGTAGCAAATCTGTTTTCTACACAAATTTTCTTCAAACATCTCTCTGACCGTGGAGTGAAAATTGGTTTTCTACCGCATCTTTTCTTTCTTTTCGGGCTTAATTCCTTCCCTGACTCAATTTTCTTTTTTATGCGTCGTACACTAGCTTCAGAAACCTCCAATCTTCGTGATATTTCTCGGTTTGTAAATGTTTTCGCAATCACAAGGGCCTTCACTTCAGCTTTTTTACGTGGTGAAAGATCGCCTTTTCTACCCATAATGAAAATAGTCCAATTACTTTTTTAAAACACTGCATACAAAAATAAACTAATAACTGAGTAGTATAAAACTGTTAAACAAACAATCACAGTCCATAAAGCCACAGAAACACGTCCGTACCTGACTCCATTCCGATCGCGACTGATACAGATTTGTACTTGTTTACGTTCATGTATCACTTTGTCAACACAGTGTTGCCATATGTTAAAAATAAATACAAATATGTAGTCTACAACATTTATTTTAAATAAAAATCAATAATATTGTAGTTTAAATATACCATTATTGCATAAAAACTCTTAAGAAACATAAAATTACTAAAA
Organism: Pachyrhynchus sulphureomaculatus; assembly: GCA_019049505.1. Classification (NCBI taxonomy): domain Eukaryota; kingdom Metazoa; phylum Arthropoda; class Insecta; order Coleoptera; family Curculionidae; genus Pachyrhynchus; species Pachyrhynchus sulphureomaculatus. The sequence goes on from CM032448.1 coordinate 49,724,383, forward strand.
AAAATACAGTGCGTCTAATAATTTGGCCAGGGACTGTATATATATATATATATATATATATATATATATATATATATATATATATATATATATATATATATATATATGTACATATATATATATATATATATATATATATATATATATATATATATATATATATATATATATATATATACATATATATATATATATACATATATATATATATATATATATATATATATATATATATATATATATATATACTTGAATATCTACGATGGTGATTGGTTTAGTTTGTGGTGCGTGGATAACAAACAACCTCTATGTGTTCCAAATTTCTTAACGTTTCGGCAATATGTAGCCTCCATCAGAATAAACTTATTTATCTAACGTGGATCTATTTTTATATTAAGAACAACCTATGACCTTAAGTAACTTCCTTTATTTTGATGAATTCAGCATATTGGCGAACCGATATTAAATTATAAACACATAAATATATTGTTATATCATTATGAATATATATATATATATATATATATATATATATATATATATATATATATATATATATATATATATATATATATATTTTAATAAATGCCCTTTATTTGCCTAGACATTTTTTTTCCCATTATAATCTGATCTTAAACATTGATCAATGAATAATTTGGTTCTAACTTAAATTGCTACAGGTTGAAACTCAACTAAGGTTCTGATCACTAGGTCACCTCAGGTTCTGATAATTAAACTACACTAATTTTAACATGTAACTACCTCACATGTACTCAGCTTTCCACTCATTTCACTATACTAGTTCGAAGGGTTTAGTCCTCTTCAATCTTCCTGTCAGGTTAGTGTTGTCGAGAAGCTGGAGTGCCTCATCATTCCCGTGTTGGAGAACTCTTTGTTCGTGACGATTTTGGGAATGGTTTGATTAACTGTCTTTAGTTCAAGGTCCTTATGGAGGTCGCAGTTACGGAAGTACCAAGATGCATCAACCATGTCTCTCAGTACTTTGTTTTGTAGTCGTTGAATGATTTGGATATTGCTTTTGCTAGCACAGCCCCAAAGTTGTAGGCCATATGTCCATACTGGTTTTAACACTTGCTTATAAACAAGCAGTTTATTGTGAGTGGATAACTTGGAGTTCCTTCCTAGTAACCAATACATTATTCTATATTTTAGGTTACACTTGGGTTTTCCAGCGTAGCCTTGCATCTAAGGTCATGCCCAAGTTGATTCTGACGGGTATGTGCTGCTTTAATTTATTGGTGAAGTCCACATGTACAGACTTGTTTTCGTTGAGCTTGATACGCCAAGTTCTGGTCCAGGTGTTTTTTCTATCCATGGAGGACTGTAGCTTTTCAGCAGCCTCTTCATAATTTTTTTCTTAATAGCTGTATCATCTGCAAACGTTGCAATGGTGTTCTGTTCAAGATCAGAAATGTCACTATATATATATATATATATATATATATATATATATATATATATATATATATATATATATATCAATATCTTGGGCAGAACACCTAAGCAATGAAGAAGTACTTCAAAAGGCTGGGGTGGTGAAGCCACTACTTAATATCGTAAAACAAAGAAAGGTTTTTGGGACAATACTAAGAGGTGACCGCTACTCGATTCCAAAACTTATTCTTCAGGGAAAATGGAGGGTCGGCGAGGACCCGGTAGAAACAGCACTCGTGGCTACGGCATATCAAGGATTAGTGTGGGGTTCTGGACGTTGGGTCCAATTTCCGACTAGCAGAGAATAACAGCCTTAATATAAACTGAAAAATGGTACAAAGACCCCGACGTATGTGAATACATGGGACAGGAAGAAGAACACTCTAGAACCCCTTCATTTTCCTTAATTGTACTTGATGTTGATCTCTTGGTTTCCAGACGGTAACAATAGGGAATTGTATAAACACATTTAACTCACAATAGAGTTGTGCTGTTCAGCAGTTTCCACCACTGTCCAATTAATTCACAATTACTGAAAATTGTGCAAATTTTGTCTTTAGTCATATGTATGTATGTAAAAGTTGTTTCTTATTACAAATTTACTTGGGAATTGAGATTTTAAGGCAGTGAAAAGAACGAGAAAAAACTAATATGGTCAGTGTTATATCCATTGCTTTCTAGAGTACTGGCCATCATCACATATTGATGGAGCTCTGAATATTAATGCGTTAACTTCAGAAACTTTTTGAGAAGGATGGTGATCTGAGTCAGTATTTAAGTATTTACTTCTTTTTAGTGTTCTGTAGGAAACACTTATAAGATCACTTCGTTGTTTGTCCGTCTGCTGTTGGTGTCACTCGATTTCCTCCGAAACTATTTGGCATAGCAAGTTAAAATTTAGCACTAATATAGGAATTGATGGCCTCATCAGAGCCGTGTAGTTTTGGAAGTTAAATTTTAACTTAAGGGGTTAGTTTTGTGGGGAAATCGGAAGTGAAAAATTTTTTTACCAGGTCATTAAGTAGGGTATTAAATAAAGCTTGTAAAAACACGAATTCAAAAATATGCATAATGTAATATTTGCACACACTTTTCTTTGTATTATCTTTAAAAAATTGCGAAAAATCGCTGTCCTCCCTTATCTCGAAAAGTACTGTTCAAAAAATTTTGAAAAAATTCTGGAATATTCTCCACAGGGTGTAGATTGAACGAAAATTATCACGAGTGCATTACCTTCAGTAATTTTCTGGTATATCAGTTTTTAGTAAAGATCGGAAAAAAACTTTGTTGAAAATTCATTTGGGGTGTTTTGAGAAGTCATTGATTATTTTATATCTACGTAACAAAAAATTTTATTTTAAAAGCAATCAACGCAAGTCCGACTTGGCCGATTATTTTTTCATTGGCATGAGTATATTTGGAAAATAAAAATGACATATTATTTAGTACGGGAGTTGTTTTGATCACTGAAGATTGAATGGGTTAACCAATCTTTGCCATTAAGTGCTATTAACCTTTACTATTCTTATTCTAAAATTAATCACAATACATACAAAAAAAATTGGTAAAATTATTTACCCAGTACTCTTTTTGCAAAGAAATGGTTCTAAAAATACTCAATTTTAATCTCTAACACTAAACTATAATTTAATCTGAGCATATAAGCAAGCAATAAAATCCAATATTTTAAATGATAGGCACTTTATAATGAGATAAATATCATCAAAATATTTGCCTCCACTACTATTTCTTAAAATTGTAAATAATAATAAAATAACTTAGATTTATGGATTCTAAAACCTATTGTTACGCCTCTAATCCCCCTTGTGATCCTTTAGCTATTTACATGTTTAACTGTATATAATTATAGGTAAAAATTTTGCATTATCTCAGACTAAAGCCAGCACAAGCTCTCATAATGCTATTGAAACTGTACAAAAATTTAATCATTGCCGGGTAAAAGGGTCAAAACCCCTTCTTTTCAAGCAATGTCATTGAAAAACCATATGCTGTTTTTCTATTCCCCAAATTAACTTACCTCAATTGAGGTATCCTAATATCAAACAATACCCGACATCAATCGACATTTCCACATTGTCAACACTTGACACAATGAAACAGAATAGAAGAACGGATGCATGAGATTATTTTCCATGTGATGGAAGTATGTAAAACTGGGAATTAATATTTCCTTCTAGATGCATGGCGCGAAAATCCTAACACCATAAATCTTAACATCTTTGTTCGTGCCCGGAACAGATGCAAAGAAATTATCGACGAAACCAAGGAAGCACACAATCAGCGAATTAGAAACAAACTTCTCGCTTGTCTCAATAATTTCAGGTTCTTTTGGTCAGTCGCTAAGGCAGTTGGTCAAAATTTCACCAAATCCACCATACCACCACTCACACGGCCATATAGTTCTACTGCAACGACACCTGTTGAGAAAGCAAACTTGTTGGTCGAACTGTTTGCTTCACATTCTACTGCCGATTTTCAAGGAAAAACACCACCTACTATTCCCATAGTGCAGTCAAGGATACCCGATGTTGTCTTCAGACAGCGTATCATAAAACGTATTTTAATGAAGCTAGACACCAAAAAAGCTTCTGGCGCTGACGGAATACCTGCCGTAGTTCTCAAAAACTGTGCAAAGGAACTAACACCAGTTTACTGTAAACTTCTCAACCTATCCTACAGAAAGAGAATATTTCCTTCCTGCTGGAAATGTGCCACAGTTCAGCCGATACCTAAAAAAGGCAAGACGACCTTGCCAAACAACTACCGACCAGTCGCACTGCTTTCAATAATATCGAAAGTCATGGAAAAGGCTGTCAATCAGCATCTTCTAAAATACCTTGAAGGATTCAACATTATAAGCGATCACCAATATAACTTTCGTAAACATAGATCAACAGGAGATCTTCTGACTTATGTAACACATGTTTGGAACAACGCATTTGAACACTTCGGAGAATCTCGAGCGGTTGCTCTTGACATATCCAAGGCATTCGACCGTGTTTGGCACGATGGACTGTTGGCTAAGCTACGCTCTTATGGTATGTCTGAAAAGTTCTGTTTGTGGCTCTCATGTTTCCTCAGAGAGCGTTCTTTACGAGTCGCAGTCGACGGATTTCTTTCTAACACCTTTACTGTTAAAGCCGGTGTGCCCCAAGGCTCCATACTGTCTCCTACTCTCTTTCTCATTTACATTAACGATTTGCTGGAAAAGACCGGGAATCCAATCTACAGCTTTGCAGATAACAGTACGCTTATCTCTTCATCCACTTTGAACGCTCGGACTTCGGCTGCTCAGGCGAATATCCGCAGACAGTAGGAAGTCATTCAACTTAACAAAGACCTGGAAAAAAATCTATCTTGGGGTGACATTAACCAAGGGGAATTTAACGCTACAAAATCCCAGGCGGCAGTTTTTTCTAAATAAGTTAACGTTGCTGAACCCGACATAGTTATGTTAGGGCACTCCATTCCCCTAGCATCGTCACTCAATTTGTTGGACGTTAATTTGGAAGCAAATATGTCCTGGCATGAACATGTTGCATGCATAGCAAGGAGAGCTTCTCCAAAGTTGGGAATATTATTTCGAACCCCAAAGCTTTACACTCCACAACAACTGTTAATTCTTTACAAAGCTCAAATTCGACCAACTGTGGAATACTGGAACGGTTGGCGACTTGAGTCTATTCTACAAGTATTTTCATGGATAGTGTTCGAAGGATGTAGCCCGCTGATACTTCACATCCGTATGAGGTTCAGCTTGTTACTCCTGTCTTTTATATGGAGAACATCATCCCTTTGGAATGGCTTGCCCGGGACTGTGTACAGTACGAGTACAATTTACAGCGATTCAAGAACAACGTGAATCGCTTTTTCCGCACACGTGTCGCTCCTGTAGTGCTTTAGGGGCTTCCCTGCAGCACGTGTGCTGGACCCATAAAAAAAAATAGATACGATTTCTGATAAAATTGGAAATCATGAAAAAATATCATGATTTCAGATTCCTTGATTCCAAAGACCCGGAAATAGATGTCTAATAAGATATATTTCAAGTAATCCCTCCCTTTCAATATCCACATTTAATCCCTTATTTGTTGGACTATATATATATATATATATAAATATATATATATATATATATATATATATATATATATATATATATATATATATATATATTACTCAGTATATATCACCACTACACCAAACACTTTATTTTTGCACTCGACGCGCGTTTCGCTAACCATGTTAGCTTCATCAGGAGCGATGATTGACTAAAGCTAAACTACAAATCTACCCTATTTATAAGTATAAATCTACCCTATTTATACTTATAAATAGGGTAGATTTGTAGTTTAGCTTTAGTCAATCATCGCTCCTGATGAAGCTAACATGGTTAGCGAAACGCGCGTCGAGTGCAAAAATAAAGTGTTTGGGTGTAGTGGTGATATATACTGAGTAGTATCATTGTGCCAAAGATTCCACATTCCCAACTTAATATATATATATATATATATATATATATATATATATATATATATATATATATATCTATATATAGATATATATATATATATATATATATATATATATATATATATCTATATATATATATATATATATATATATATATATATATATATATATCTATATATATATATATATATATATATATATATATATATATATATATATATATCTATATATATATATATATATATATATATATATATATATATATATATCTATATATATATATATATATATATATATATATATATATATATATATATATATATATATATATATATATATATATATATATATATATATATATATATATATATATATATATATATATATATATATCTATATATATATATATATATATATATATATATCTATATATATATCTATATATATATCTATATATATATATATATATATATATATATATTTGTTGTATATATATATATATATATATATATATATATATATATATATATATATATATATATATATATATATATATATATATATATATATATGTATATATATATATATATATATATATGTATATATATATATATATATATATATATCTATATATATGTATATATATATATATATATATATATATATATATATATATATATATATATATATATATATATATATATATGTATATATTTATATATATATATATATATATATATATATATATATATATATATATATATATGTATATATATATATATATATATATATATATATATGTATATATATATATATATATATATATATATATATATATATATATATATATATATATATATATATGTACATATATATATATATATATATATATATATATATATATATATATATATATACATATATATATATATATATATATATATATATATATATATATATATATATATATATATATATATATACATATATATATATATATATATATATATATATATATATATATATATATATATGTATATGTATATATATATATATATATATATATATATATATATATATATATATATATATATATATATATATATATATACATATATACAATATATACAATATATAACAAGTTAACGTTGCTGAACCCGACATAGTTATGTCGGGGCACTCCATTCCTCTAGCATCGTCAATCTGCTGGGCGTTAATCTGGGAGCAAATATATCTCGGCACGATCATGTTACAAGCAGTACAAAGAGAGCTTCTCAAAAGCTGGCAATATTATTTCGAACTAGAAAGCTTTACACTCCACAACAACTGATAATTCTGTACAAAGCTCAAATTTGACAACGATGGAATACTGCCCCCATATTGGCGGCTCCCAAACATACACTAAATTTGTCGGATTATATTCAGAAAAGAGCTGTTTGCCTGATTAGAGAACTGAAAAACAACCTTGATTCCTTGGAGCAACGAAGAACGGTGGACACTCCCTTTTCAAGCAGTATTTTATATAAAGAACCTTATCATCTTGAAATGATTTGCCCAGGACTGTGTTTGCCATCGAGTATAATTTACAGCAGTTCAAGATCAACGTGAATCGCTTTACCGAACACGCTGCGCTTCTATAGAGCTTTAGAGATTTCCCTGCACCACATGTGCTGATTGTAATGTTCCTGTTAGAACAAATATCTACACCCGTGTTGATCCCACTCGGTGTGGGGGAAGTTCTTTTAAATGAAAACTGATACTACATGAAACTTTTTTTTGCATTCTATTCTCACATATGTTAGTAACTGAAAAAAAGAATAAAGAAATTTCCAGCTACTATATTTTTGAGCCCATTTTAGACTTTCTTGTTCATTTTCTAGTGACATATGTTCATACAAAGTACTTACAACCCCTACCATTAAATGAAGTTCTGGGAGAATTACATCAATTATAAGAGTATTATCATTTCCTTCTAAAATTGGTGAGTACACACAATTTTTAAAATTTTTCGCTGATTTTTTTTACTTCCTCTATTTTTCTAAGCGAAAAAATTACTTCAACAGCTACCAATCGTCCTATATATACCGCAGTTATCTAATTCATTTTTTAAGGCGTCGCTCCATGTGTATGGGCATGTACTTGAATGAGTCCTTATTTCAGGGAGTCTATTGGCGAGTTTTAAATCTGTTGCCATGGTAGTATTAAAATCATTCAGTATAATTTACAGCAGTTCAAGATCAACGTGAATCGCTTTACCGAACACGCTGCGCTTCTATAGAGCTTTAGAGATTTCCCTGCACCACATGTGCTGATTGTAATGCTCCTGTTAGAACAAATATCTACACCCGTGTTGATCCCACTCGGTGTGGGGGAAGTTCTTTTAAATGAAAACTGATACTACATGAAACTTTTTTTTTGCATTCTATTCTCACATATGTTAGTAACTGAAAAAAAGAATAAAGAAATTTCCTCGAGGAGTGGTTGAGAAAAGTGAGTTTTTAAAACTATGAATTTCATTTAAATTAGCTCATTTTCTTTAATCTAAAATTGTATTATCGCTAGGTTTGTTAACGTGCAAAATTGGTATATCTCTCAAGGACTATTATCGAATTGAAATAGTGTTTTTCCATATAAAAAAAGTAGTATCTTTTAGCATATGAGATCACATTTTGTTATTATTGTCATAAAAACTCCATATTGCAGGTCAAATTTTAATTGGCAGTAACATACTGTAATTAAATGTAATACCACGTTAAATTTCTTCCGCGTATGATTCTTATATATATATATATATATATATATATATATATATATATATATATATATATATATATATATGTATATATATATATATATATATATATATATATATATATATATATATATATATATATATAACGTAAGTTAAACAACACGTAGGTTAAAAAGTTTTTGGTCTAGCTACTTAAAACACATTTTTTTTTTGCAAAATTAGACTTTATTCATCAATATAGTCTCCTTCAAGGGCGATACAATCAGTTCAATGCTTTTCTAACATTTCTATATCTTTCTTTTAGAAGGATTTGTCTTGGCCTTCAAAATAGGCCTCAGTTTCGGCAACTTCTTCACTGGTGCCCAATCTCGTTCCTGCGAGCATTTTTTTGAGGCCTGCAAATATATAATAGTCCCTGGGGCTCAAATCTGGAGAATACGGTGGGTGGGGAAGCAATTCAAACTTCAATTCATGCAATTTATCTATCGTTAGTGTTGACTTGTGACACAGTGCATTGTCTTGATGAACAATGACTTTTTTCTTGTTCATTTGGGGACATTTTATTGCGATTTCTGCCTTCAAACGCACCAATAACTTTATATAATATTCGCTGTTGATAGTTTTTCCCTTCTCAGCATAGTCGATGAAAATTATTCCACGCGCATCCCAAAATACAGAGGCCAAAACCTTCTAAGCCGACTGTTGTGTCTTTGGTTGCTTCGGGCGGCTTTCACCGGTTGCTATCCTCTCAGCTGACTCCGATTTCTACACTTCCGGTGTATAGAGGTGGATCCACGTTTTATCCATTGTCACATATCGCACGAAAAAATCCTTTTTATTGCGCTTAAACAGGTTCAAACAGCGCTCAGAATCCTCAACACGTTGTTGTTTTTGGTCCACTGTGAGCAAACTCGGTACCCATTTTGAACAGAGCTTTCTCATACCCAAATGTTCATGCAAAATATGACTAACACGTTTTTTTGACATCTTTAGGGTGTCAGCTATCTCATGCAATTTCAGTTTACGGTCATCCAAAACAATTTTGTGGATTTTTTTATGTTTTCTGGTATAACCACCTCATTTGGGCGTCCAGAGCGTACAGCATTATTTGTATCTGTACGACAGCGTTTAAATTCAGCATATCAGTAAATGATGAGTGATTTTCCAGGGGCAGAGTCCCCTTAACACTTATCAAGCCATTGCTTTTCTTGAACTGTATTTTTTTCCATCAAAAAACAGTGTTTAATCAACACACGAAATCGGATTTTTTCCATTGTTTTGAAAATATCAAAAGTAGCCTCAATAAAAATACCCTAACTTGTAAACTAATCGTCGAAATGTCATGAAATTTTGACACGTATTGTTTGAAAGTTGATAGTTCCTAAAAATCATCTGGATGTTTTGAAAAGGGCGATATCTATGTGTCAGACCAAAAACTTTTCACTCTACGTGTTATCTATATATATATATATATATATATATATATATATATATATATATATATATATATATATATATATATATATATATATATATACGGATAATAAAAAAAAATAATTTAAAAGAAATCCACAGAGTAATTTCTAAAAAAAACGGCTTTAATACTAAAAGAATAAGATGTTTCTTTCATATTTTTCCTCGTCAAAAAGTTCTTATAAACAAGGGCTAATTGACTGAAAAAAATTTTGTGGTTACAGGAATTTCAATTTCAAAGTAACTTTTTCGAGATTCAATACAATGAGTAGCGTAATCTGAATGAATATTTAGAGAAAAAAAGGAACTAACAACAGGTTGAAACACACGAAAGCATTTTATATACTCTAAATGTCCATAATTATTGTTTTTTTTTTCTCCGTATCTTTGTGGTAAATCAACTTTTCGTAAACGTTTATGACAAGCATTACCAGTAATGGCCTGTTTTCCACCGTGGACATACTCGCCAGCTACTATATTTTTGAGCCCATTTTAGACTTTCTTGTTCATTTTCTAGTGACATATGTTCATACAAAGTACTTACAACCCCTACCATTAAATGAAGTTCTGGGAGAATTACATCAATTATAAGAGTATTATCATTTCCTTCTAAAATTGGTGAGTACACACAATTTTTAAAATTTTTCGCTGATTTTTTTTACTTCCTCTATTTTTCTAAGCGAAAAAAATTACTTCAACAGCTACCAATCGTCCTATATATACCGCAGTTATCTAATTCATTTTTTAAGGCGTCGCTCCATGTGTATGGGCATGTACTTGAATGAGTCCTTATTTCAGGGAGTCTATTGGCGAGTTTTAAATCTGTTGCCATGGTAGTATTAAAATCATTGATTTTTAAAAGGGACCATAGCATATTTATGTTGTTATAGTTTTTTTGTGTATGGGCCACAATACCTAATAAAATAATTTCCTTTACTCCAGAACTTTTAGATTTGTTAGTAATAACATTATTGAAACGCTATTGTTTACAGCTATTTTCATAATCAGTATCACAAACAGCAGCATATTCTGCAAATGATCGTATAGACAGGCATATTTTGAGAAAACCTACACCGAATTTTAAATAAACCTAACCAAGGTTTCTTTTTTCTTCGAAAACATTAATTATGCCTGCAACATTATTACAAAAAATCAAAGTTTCTTTTGTGTATTCTTTTTTACTATTTTTGGCATTAACTACGTCACACGCTTTTATTTCAAAGATTGAATCAGGCGCATGTGATGAAACGAGCAATTTCTTCTTCATACACGATTCAAACACATTTCTATTCGTAGTAATCTGACGAAATGATGTACATTGTTTGGGATAATCCTAAATTAAATCTAATTTTTAATACTTCTTTTCCTGGTACACATTTACGTTTTTTATCATCTTTAGGATCAACTCGATTAACTTGATTTACATCTTTTTTGGCACACCATGAAATAATAAATAATAATAAATATTACAAGGAATCTTTCAGATTTTTAGTAATTTTATTATTTTCGGAAAATTGTAATTTATTTAGATTAAAGTCCTGTTTTTCTTAATATTTCGCATACATCAAAAACACAAATCAATTTTGTATTTTTAGATTTAGTACTTCGATCAATTATTTTATATTTAGAATAATCGGGTAAACTTAATGTAGCAATTCTTGTTTTTACAGATTTATATACTTCTTTCTATAGGCAGCACAAAGAACTTTTGGTAAACAATTATCAGTAGACACAGCTCACAATTTTCTCAATTTTTTCTTTCACCTTACCTTCAATTTCTCGCACTGAATCTTTTTTAAGCAAAATAAACAAATTCTGATCGATTAAGCTCGTGATACGCAATATAATTTTCTGCTTTTATTGAAAGCATGACTGTAGTGACTATATCGCTAGATAATGAGAAATTAATACATATTATAAAACAAATTCTCCCTGCGCATCAGTCTGTCTGTTTGTCTGTACGCGATCTTCTCAGTAACTACTCTAACAGATTTTTGATTTTCACTAATAGTTATAGTGTTTCACGAGGAAGGTTTAAGTGTATTATTTATGAATATTTTCTTCTAAATTAACCGACCTATGACGATGCATAATGTCGGATGAAGTAGGAAAAAATCAATCGTCGAAGATATATTTTCGTGTACGCTGCGTAAATAGTTAGAGATACGTCAAAAAATGTAAGGCAATATTGTTCGCCTAAAATAGTTCTAGAAAAAAGTCCTCGGCAGCATATGTCTATCTACAAAGGTTAACCCAAATTCACGACGTAAAGATATTAAAAAGAGACATGTTAAAATACTTCAACTAAAGAGAGTAATTTATGTAGGAAAATATAAATCCTTTTTAAATTAAATCCATTCTTTGTATTGTACAGCTAAAACTATCTTTAAATTGTAACATTTGGGTGAACAGTTTAGATTTTACAAGGGTGTTTCTGAACTTGCGCCTCCCACAAACTGATTTTAAAAGTAGAGGCTCCTGTAATATTGTTAGGTAATTTAAATCCACCAAAATTACGATGTTCTGCCGCAAAATCCCATTTTTTATGGCTCTCAAATCTGCATTTTTTGACCCACTCCGGTGTATGTGCGCATGCGCAGGGGTGAGACAATGTTCCCAACTCTGCACGAAGAAGTAGTTTTGCGGCTGTCTAGAGTATTGTTAGTGTGTAATGGAATTAGGTTAGATGTCAAAAGGGCTTTATGAGACAGTGTTGCCAACTCTATGTGAAGCAATATTTTTTCAGATGAAGATGTTCATCGTCGTCGAGGAGAGTGTGTGCGTATGGTGTTGGTTGTAGGTCAAACGGGCGTTAATGAAAATAGCGATGAGATGTTGGTTGAGCAAAAAGTCCCTATTATGGTGATGAGGGTTATGCTAGACTCGGTTAAAAAAGTCTTTATTATGACGGTCAGGTTTATTGTTAGAATTGTCTTGGTTATTTGTAATGTTTAATGGGGGTAGGTTAGATATGAAAAAGGCGTTAATGAAGTTAGTAGTTTTTTTTTGATAAAAAGTTGGTTAAAAAGACAGAGAGAGTTACTGGTTAGTTTTTGATAAAAAGGTTGTTAAAAAGGCATTAGATGAGGTTTGATGTGTATGTGTGTAAATGTGAAAAAGGCATTAATAAAATTAGTGTTTTTTTTTTATATATATAAAATTGATGAGAGACATAATATGAGATGTTTTTTGTTAAAAAAAGTTGTCAAAAAGTTCTAATATGGGTTGTTTTTTTACCAAAAAGTAGTTGAGAAAGGTTTTATATGAGGGTAAAAGAGAGTACGATCGATCGTTGGACCAAAAACTCCTTATGTGTTTTTTTGTATGTTAGAAGAGAGCTGGTTAAGGGGTAGAAAAGGATAAGCCAAAAAGTCCTTATTATGACAATAAGGGGTCGGCTGAACAAAAAGACATTGAGGAGTATGCTAAAAATACTTTTTTATGAGAGTAATTTACCCTCGTTTTTGGATGACATTAGTCTCTCGCCGCGTCTATTAGCCTATTTGCCGATTTTCTTAGTAACTACTGAACGGATTTTATTCCAGTTTTCACTAATGGATAGGCAGCCGAGGAAAAAGCACTTAATGTAAAAAATATTTTAAACTACCTTAAAAAAATTATTTTATACATCCTGTTTTTGTCTACACTAAATTATAAGGAAGAGTTAAACAGTAACATAACAACTCTCGTGCGAAGCCGGGATGGGTCGCTAGTTTTCTACCTCTTCTTCTTCTTTAAGTTAGATCGCGAGATCTGTTATTTAACCAATCAGCCGTTATTATTTTCTTGGAAAGTGGATTACCAGCTATCTTTCCATCTTTTAGGTGGTCTTCCTAGTGGACGCGTACCGTGTGGTTTGCTTGTGAATGCAATGCTTGCTAGTCTGTTTTCGTCCATTCTATTGACATGCTCGTACCATTATCTTCTCAGCTGCCTGGTCCATCTAACCACGTCCTCGACTCCGCATGTTCTTCTGATTTCCTCTCTTCTGACTCTATCCCGCAACGTTTTTCCTGCTATTGCTCTCAGGGTTTTCATCTCCGCTGTCGCTAGTAAAATATAATAATCAAATGTGAAAACACTTCTCCGAATTTATCTACAATATACTGATGGCCCCATTAGAGCCGTGTAGTTTTAGTTAAATTTTGGCTTCAGGGGTTAGTTTTGGGGGGTGGAATCAGAAATGAAAAAAAAAAAAAAACCTAGTCATCGAGAGGGGTATCAAATGAAAACTTGTAAAAACAAAATATATATGATATATATGATGTAATATTTGCAAGCATTTTTCTGCGCAAAAAAATTGCCAAAAATCGCTGTCTCCTCCCCTTACCTCGAAAAGTACTGATCGAATAATTTTGAAAAAATTCTAGAATATTCACCACAAGGTGTAGGTTGAATAAAAATTATCACGAGTACATTACTTAGATAATTTATCTGGTATATAAAAAAAAATCAATCAAGGGTGTGTTTGGTGAAGTCAATTGTTTTTTTATATTCAAGGCAATCAAGGTACGGAACACCAATTGTGCAAGTCCAACTTGCACTTGACCGGTTTTATTTTTTTCATTGAACGCGCAACTGTACAAAATTAAATCTTGGAATTTCAGGCTCCTTGTGTAGACCAACTTTTCTATATTTTCCTATACTTCTCTATACTAAATCAATTGAAATACTTTTGATTTTTTTCATATTATAAATAATTAAATTATTATGAAAAAAAATAATTAAAGAATATAATGTATTAATGCATAAATAATTATTAATTATTAGCAGTAAGATTATTTTTGAAAATTTATTAAAATAAAAAATTCCTAAAAAGTTGATTAAATTTTCTAATTATTTCACTATGTTAGATTATAAATTCTACTTTAATCACAAACAGAATCTGATATTAAATGTGGGAAGAAAAATTTTTCCAGTCAGTTAGCCCTTGTTTATAATTTATATATATATATATATATATATATATATATATATATATATATATATATATATATATATATATATATATATATGTTTTGACGAATGTTCTCACGGGTGTGAAATGTAGTAATGGTTTTTCGGGTATCCCGTGTTAGCTTGAAGTCCCTTGATGGACGGTTTCGCTGACGTTTCGATGGAATCTCATCCATCTTTTTCAAAGCGTTGATCACTGGTCGGTGTCTTGGCGTTGAATGTCGAGACTGGCCTGAGTGCGCCGGTTTTATGTACTCGGGGGTGTTTCTATTGGTCGGACGGATCCGGCCAATAGAGGCTCGGCTTTGGCTGCGCGTTGTCGGTCCTGTGGTTCTTTGTAATGTTTGTGTTGGTGAAGTAACATATGGTTGAATTATTGTTTCTCTTGGTTGGACTTGGTACTGGGATAGAATATGTTTCCAAGAGTTCGGTAAACGTTGGCTATCATCCCGATTATTTAAGTTGTTGGGCCTCTTTTCTATTTCTATGGCTTCTTTGATTACCCTAGTGGATAGGTTATTACTTTTTTGTAGGGTTCTGGTTTTGTCAAAATCGATTTTGTGGCCGGTATTGTGTGCATGTTGTGCTAGAGAGGAGGTGGTGGATTTTTGTTTTACGGCGTTTTTGTGCTCGTCTCTTCTGGCACTAATTTTCCTGTTTGTTTGGCCTATGTATGAAAGACCGCAGTCCTGACACGGAATTTCATATACGCCTTGGTCTTCTAAGGCTATAATGTCTTTTGGTGTAGGTAGAATATCTTTAATTTTTTGGTTGGTTGTGTAAATGGTCTCAATTTGGTGTTTTCCTAGAAGTCTTCCTATTTTGTCTGTGATGCCTTTTACATATGGGAGAAATGCTTTTGTAGTATATGTCTTTCTTTCCTGTTTGTGTTGTTTATTTAGTTCACACCCGTGAGAACATTCGTCAAAACATTACTCACCTTTACGGGGAAGGAATTCACCACGACACAAAAACTTTCGAAAAGTTATGCACAAAAAGAACAAGATTGCTTTGTGACTTAGCTTTTCTGAAGAACTGCCGAGATCAACACCTTATTCCCAACTGCTGCAAGTTAAAGTTCCATACGAAGACCAGCAAGTTAAACAGAATATTGAACAACGCCAGCTACGCTATCATCCGAGAACGAATCTATGACATCAAGAAGAGATTGAACACTAACGACCACCAACTATACAAACTACGTCTCCGCCTTAGCAACGTCATTCACCCATCCCTTTGGTCTGTTATAGATACTCTAGCCGAATTCAGATCAGAAACAGACTTCTCCATTAGAACTGAAAGGCAAAAGGCCAAGGTCTCTGTGCTACTACGGAAACAACAAAACACACTAGCAGAAAGACACCAAGATGGTCCTACCATAGTACACAACCTGTCAGACAAATTGCTCACTCCAGCAGCTGAAAAAGCACTAGCCAAGGGTTTCAACTTCGCTATTGCTCCGTCACGCATCCCAGTTGAGAACATAATCTGTGGAGTTGAGAAGGCAATCACCGAACTGAACGTAGACACTGCTGAAATTCTTCGTCAAGAAACAACTAGCATTCTACGCAAAGCCAAGCCACCAAGAAAAACATATCCGGTGAAGAACTCCGAGCCCTGCGCGATCTACGCAAAGACCGATCAATTATTGTCTTACCAGCCGACAAGGGCAATGCCACCGTGGGGTCCTCAACTCTGACGATTACCACCAAAAGATGCTCAACCTTTTAAATGATCCTTCGTATAAAGCCATCACAAGTGATCCGACAACATACCTAGAGAAAACCACTAAATCCGCAATCAAGGCCTCCTCTCTTAGTGAAGTCAAAATATAAAAATAACAAAATACAATAAACAAATAAGAAACAAAAAAGAAACTTATCCCTAGAGAGAAATCATCAAGATGCCCAAAAATGTATGGATTACCGAAAGTCCACAAACAAGGAGCACCCTTAAGACCAATAGTCAGCTCGTTTGGCTCCCCGACACAAGCTTTAGCCAAGCACCTAGCCATGACTCTGCAACCTCATGTGGAAAAAGCCGCATCATACGTGAAAAATTCACAACATTTTATTCAAATCATAAAAAACATGCAGCTAGAGAAAAATGATTTACTTGTCAGTTTTGATGTCGTATCCCTTTTCACGCAAGTACCAGTTACCGAAGCACTGTCCATCATAGAGACAAAATACAACCTGCCCGAATACGTCATCAGTCTATCAAAACACTGCCTCGCTAATACATACTTCGTCTATTCAGGCCAAAAATATAAACAAATAGAAGGTGCACCCATGGGCTCTCCATTGTCACCAGCACTAGCTAATCTATACATGGAGCATTTCGAAACACTAGCTCTAGAAACTGCTCCACATAAACCGAAAACATGGCTTCGATACGTAGATGACACTTTTGTGGTATGGCAACACGGTGAAGACAACTTAAACAAGTTCCTGGAACACCTTAACAACATACATCCAAACATTAAATTTACAATGGAAAAGGAGGCAGCAGAACAACTACCATTCCTAGATGTCTTGCTTCAAAGAAAATTAGATGGTTCTTTGTCTCACTCAGTATATAGAAAACCGACACATACAAACAGATACTTAAATGCCAGCTCACATCATCACCCAGCCCAACTCTTCTCCGTTGCCAAATCCTTAGCTCACCGATCAGAAACCCTAACAGACAAGGAACATTTGCAACAAGAAACCAAGCTCCTTCGAAACGTTTTACTTTCAAATGGATATAGTCAAAACACGATCCAGCGGGCCCTAAATAAACAACACAAACAGGAAAGAAAGACATATACTACAAAAGCATTTCTCCCATATGTAAAAGGCATCACAGACAAAATAGGAAGACTTCTAGGAAAACACCAAATTGAGACCATTTACACAACCAACCAAAAAATTAAAGATATTCTACCTACACCAAAAGACATTATAGCCTTAGAAGACCAAGGCGTATATGAAATTCCGTGTCAGGACTGCGGTCTTTCATACATAGGCCAAACAAACAGGAAAATTAGTGCCAGAAGAGACGAGCACAAAAACGCCGTAAAACAAAAATCCACCACCTCCTCTCTAGCACAACATGCACACAATACCGGCCACAAAATCGATTTTGACAAAACCAGAACCCTACAAAAAAGTAATAACCTATCCACTAGGGTAATCAAAGAAGCCATAGAAATAGAAAAGAGGCCCAACAACTTAAATAATCGGGATGATAGCCAACGTTTACCGAACTCTTGGAAACATATTCTATCCCAGTACCAAGTCCAACCAAGAGAAACAATAATTCAACCATATGTTACTTCACCAACACAAACATTACAAAGAACCACAGGACCGACAACGCGCAGCCAAAGCCGAGCCTCTATTGGCCGGATCCGTCCGACCAATAGAAACACCCCCGAGTACATAAAACCGGCGCACTCAGGGCCAGTCTCGACATTCAACGCCAAGACACCGACCAGTGATCAACGCTTTGAAAAAGATGGATGAGATTCCATCGAAACGTCAGCGAAACCGTCCATCAAGGGACTTCAAGCTAACACGGGATACCCGAAAAACCATTACTAGATATATATATATATATATATATATATATATATATATATATATATATATATATATATATATATATATATATATGGATAATAAAAAAAATAATTAAAAAAAATCCACAGAGTAATTTCCAAAAAACGGCTTTAATACTAAAATAATTAGATGTTTCTTTCATATTTTTCCTCGTCAAAAAGTTCTTATAAACAAGGACTAATTGACTGAAAAAATTTTTCTTCCCACATCTAATATCAGATTCTGTTTGTGATTAAAGTAGAATTTATAATCTAACATAGTGAAATAATTAGAAAATTTATTCAACTTTTCAGGAATTTTATATTTTAATAAATTTTCAAAAATAATCTTACTGCTGATAATTAATAATTATTTATGCATTAATACATTATATTCTTTAATTATTTTTTTTCATAATAATTTAATTATTTATAATATGAAAAAAATCAAAAATATTTCAATTGATTTAGTATAGAGAAGTATAGGAAAATATAGAAAAGTTGGTCTACACAAAGAGCCTGAAATTCCAAGATTTAATTTTGTACAGTTCAATGATAGAAATAAAACCGGTCAAGTGCAAGTTGGACTTGCACAATTGGTGTTCCGTACCTTGATTGGCTTGAAAATAAAAAAATAATTGACTTCACCAAATACACCCTAGATGAGTTTTCAACAAGGTTTTTTTGATTTTTTTTTTATATACCAGATAAATTATCAAAGTAATGCACTCGTGATAATTTTCATTCAACCTACACCTTGTGGAGAATATTCTGTAATTTTTTCAAAATTGTTCGATCCGTACTTTTCGAGGTAAGGGGAGGAGACAGCGATTTTTTGGCAATTTTTTTGCGCAGAAAAATGCTTGCAAGTATTACATCATATATATTTTTGAACTCGTGTTTTTACTTTTTTATTTGACACCCCTCTCGATGACTAGGTAAATTTTTTTTTTTTTCATTTTTGATTCCGCCCCCCAAAACTAACCCCTGAAGCCAAAATTTAACTTTCAAAACTACACAACTCTGATGGGGCCATCAGTATATTGTAAATAAATTAGGAGAAGTGTTTTCACATTTGATTATTATATTTTACTAGCGACAGCGGAGATGAGAACCCTGAGAGCAATAGCAGGAAAAAAACGTTGCGGGATAGAGTCAGAAGAGAGGAAATCAGAAGAACATGCGGAGTCGAGGACGTGGTTAGATGGAGCAGGCAGCTGAGAAGATAATGGTACGAGCATGTCAATAGAATAGACGAAAACAGACTAGCACGCATTGCACTCACAGGCAAACCACACGGTACGCGTCCACTAGGAAGAGAAGTTGTTTAACTGTAATCAAAAGAGCACAAGTTTTTCGAGGTCCATAACTCGGGACAATACTCCTGCTGATACCCCAGAGGGGATAAAATCATATTATTGCTGTATCTAGACTGTGAAATTTCAAATGCTTTTTTTTCTGCATCACCTTCTTCAAGATATTTTAACTTTGAAGTAAATTGGTAAATGTAACAACTCTTTCATTTATTCTCACCAAGGTCACCCTTTCAAACGCGTGTCAATATGACATGACAGATTTGTGACTTTAAAACCCTCATATGTTAAGAAGGCCTGATATTTCTTCTATAATCTATTATTACTTTACTGTCCAATAATCTAAACACTGAATATTTATTTTTTGGAAATCACCTCTTAAAATTTGAAGGAGATAGTTTTGGTACAAAATCAAATCATACCCGATACATGTTTTAGATAAACAGTGGTAATATATATTTTTAAACTTGAGTTACCGTAACAGAGTGTCCAGTATATTTTTACATCATAAAAAGGAAAATTTATAAAATTTCAACGAGCATAAAATATTGGGAGTTAAAGATTTACTAAATTTTACATTCTGTAAAACTCTGTAAAACAAAAGTGATCTATAACTTATAAAATTCGAACCAAAAAGCATCATTGATAATAAAATTTAAAATAAATTTATTTTTTAAAGACCTATAACCACAAATAAATAAACGACAAGAACAATAAGTAATGGGCATCGTTACAAATTTTACCGATATTTCTACTTCCACCTTTATTTATAAAATCCAGGTATTTGTCTACTCGAGTGAACACGCCTGGCTTAACCTTGTTTGGTTCTAGACAGTCAGTTCCCAATGAAACAATTCCAATTTGTGTGTTATCTAATTCTGTATCCCCAGTGCATAACAACGGTCCTCCTGAATCACCTGAACAAGCGTCCGTTTCGTCTGTTGCTGTAGTACAAATATGTTCGTTACGTACAATTTTTGTAAACCACGAATTCCACTTTCTCTTACATTCGTTTATTGAGATTACAGGTAAATAAGCACATTGAAGATTTAGTAAGCTTGGCCATGTATCCTGGTTATTTTGGAGCATCATACCAAATCCCATAACTAAGGCTAGGTGGCAGGTTTCTTCAAGATACCCATCAGAAAATGTTTTTGTGGGTAAAGAAACATACCCAATAGAAGAGTGTTGGATTGGGTCATGTAATTTTATTAGACCAACATCATTTTGTAAATTGTCTCTATCAAATTCAGGATGAATATACTTTGTTATCGAACTTACTTCTACGGGTGTTTCATTAGTATTGAGGCCTACTGTTATTTTTAATTCATAAGATTTATCTAAGCAATGTCCGGCTGTTAAAATCCAGTGAGGGTCAATTAGAGTTCCTCCACAATGCCTTCGATACACTCCATAGTTTTTTTTATAAATTAAAACCATAAAAGTATGTATAAATTTTGGACATGAATATCCACCTTTTACGCGAGCACCGAACTCAGAACTATTTAGTGAATGGATAAACATTAATGTCCACAAAATTATTGAAAACTTCATAATATCTATTACGTCAACGTGACATACATTCAGTCCAAAAAATCTCCATACACCTTCTGCTTTTTATACTGTTTTTTCTGTTATGTTCAACTAATTAATTGGAACTATGAGAAAACATGTTTAAATTAATATTTGATACAACCAACGAGGATTAGTATTAAAAACAACTACGGAACATTTTATTTAGAAGTTACATCATTGTTATAAAAATGTAAACAAAATTAATGTCAAAAAAGTCCCCAAACACTCAAGAACTGCACTGAAAAAAACATGTTATAATCAGCCGCATTTTATCAAGCCATCTATTGCTCGCTAAACTGAAAACAAATAAATAATTTTGGGCCATACTTTATAATCTGTCACTTGTTGCTAGTAATTTTGCAGTGGATTTTCAAAGTAGTATAAAAAATGAGCGAGAGAAATTGTGAAATTCCATTTCAAGTTCAAAAGATCATCATAACTGATTTGTGGAAATCGCACCGAAATATAGGTGAAATTGTTAAAAAGTCGCATGCTATTGTTCAGTACGCTGTAAACCAGTATAAATCAACGGGTTCGTATAAAATTCGACCTCGCCCCGGTCGTCCCAAGACACTGACTCCACGTGAAGAGGCCAGTATTGTCAGACAAATAATTATAGATACATTTTATTAATGGTACCATGGATCAGCATGTTTATCTGAACATTTTGAGAGATAATTTAAGAGTCCAAAGTGTCCAAAAATTAATACTTGAAAAAAGGTACATTTTTCAACAGGACAATGATCCGAAACATATCGCAAACTTGGTGCGAGAATGGTTGATCTATAATGTGCGTCAGCAGCTTCATACACCTCCACAATCAAATGGCGCATTCGCAAACATAATGTTTCAAATAAAGAATTAAAAAACAGAATATTGAACGAATGGGAGAACATGCCAGCAAAAGTGACTAGAAAGCTGGTTGCAAGCATGACAAAAAGGTTACAGGAGATTATCAAGGCTAACGGCGGTTCCACTAAATATTAGTTTAAACGAAGTTGTTGTTTTACGATAAACTCCGTCAAACTATTATTGGTAATCGTTAAGTGTATGGAGACTTTTTGACATTAATTTTGTTTACATTTTTATAACAATGATGTAGCTTCTAAATAAAATGTTCCGTAGTTGCTTTCAATACTAATCCTCTTTGGTTAAGTTTCAAATATTAATTCAAATGTGTTTTTCATTGTTCCAATTAATTAGTTAAACATAACAGAAACCTAGTATAGAGAGCAGGTGGTGTATGGAGAGTTTTTGGACTGATTGTCTATATTATGGTGTATTCACTCCGTTCTGTCCGCGGCCATTGTCATCCATCGAGTATTTGGTCTCCCTACCCTTCTTTTTGTGTCACGAGGTTTCCATTCTAATATTCTTCCGGTCCGTCTTCCATCGCTCGTTTTAGTCAGATGCCCCGCCCAGTGTCACTTCAACTGTACAACTCGTTGTATAACATCCTTCAACTTTGTCTGCTGTCGTTTCCATATATTTATTTTTCTGTCCCTACGTCTGATATCTAATATAAGTATTTCGTGTACTCTTTGTGTACGTGCTAGTTTCTGAGCGTTTTTCTTTGTCCTGCTCCATGTTTCCGCTCCATAAGTTCATGTTGGGAGCACACACTGGTTGTATACCTTAGATTTTAGTGTGTTTGGAATATCTAATTTAAAGATGTAGTTTAGCTTCCCAAATACGCTCCAAGCCCATATGATTCTTTTTGCTATCTCCCCGCTCATGTTGTCTTTCTCTGTTGTGTTTTTTTTGGTCTAGGTATATGTAATTTTCCACTTGCTCTAGTGTTTCTCCTTCCAGTGCTATATGAATGTTGTTTTGTGTGTTTGTCATTATTTTTGTTTTGATCATTCGTTCAGTTCCGTGATCATCTCCTGTAATTCTAGCGGATCGTGGCTGACTATTATTATATCATCCGCGAATCTTAAATGATTTAGATAGAGCATATCGTCGATACAAATGCAAAGTATCGAATATGAAAAAACACATTTTTCATTTTCGATCTATAATGGTTGCTCTTGGACTGATGTACGTTATGGCAAACTCTCGAATCTAAGTTCACTTTGTGGAAGGGGAAGTATACATTGTCAAAAGGTCGAATGTGCCGACTATTTGACTTTGTCCAAAAGCAAAGTAATGAATAAAAATTTCGTTAGTCTGCATTCGTTACTGTGAACAAATTCTTTGAACTGATCTGTTCCAAAGTCTCGAATGTGCCACATTCGCGTTTTTGATTTTGTTGGAATAAGAAGAAAATCAAATTTCTATAATGGCAAAGTATTGAATATGTCACTTTCGTGTGTTTGCTGTGGTAATTTTTATTGTAAACTCAAAGAATGTTAATGCAGACTATCGATAGTGGCATATTCAATAGTTAACACTTTAAATATTTGGGCAACTGTTTGCCTACTAATGATGTAAAGTATTGAATAAGAGCGATTTTGCTGTGTACACAGAGTGTTTTCCAGGAATGTTACTGATAAAAGGTTTTTACTTTTTATACTCGGAATATAATAATTCTCGGAAACAAATTAATTTAGTGTTCTTAGATACACTTCCTTTTTTATTTTACCTGACTGTATTCCTCTATGATTTCCTCTACTTCACTCAGTTAACTGCTTGTTTTCAACCAAACAATATGACAACTCGGCGCGTATTATTTTTGCTTTCTCTGAAAGAGGCAGTTTTTGGTGGAAAAGGGGAAAATAATAAGTTACTATCTCCTTCTACGAGTACAAAACCTGACGAATTTCAAGCAACTGAGTTCGGTAAGTGTCTTTATTTACACAATTAGCATGATTGATACAAAGAAGTAAAAATTTAAATAAACTTTTAACGTACTGTGCAGATAATTTCAATGTTGATTTTTTATTCATTAAAAATGTAAAAACACAATGGATTTTTCTATTGTAGGGAATTCAGAAGAATATGAGAAAAACGATTTGCATCTAACTTTTGATAACAATATTGTGGTGACGGATAAAGAGCCGAGTCAAGACAATGCATTCA
This sequence comes from Pachyrhynchus sulphureomaculatus, assembly GCA_019049505.1. Lineage (NCBI taxonomy): Eukaryota > Metazoa > Arthropoda > Insecta > Coleoptera > Curculionidae > Pachyrhynchus > Pachyrhynchus sulphureomaculatus. The sequence continues at coordinate 49,749,005 of CM032448.1, forward strand.
ATATTTTAAATAAAGGTAAAAGCTTTACTAATGATTCTGGATTACAATAAAATAATTGTCTGTATGGAAACAAAGTAAATTTTTCCTGAATTTCGTTTAACTTCGTTTTTCTTTTTTCTGCAGATTTACATTTAAGTTCTGATGATTCTGATCTTGATCCGGATTTCCAATATGCTCAGTTACCGATTCATCAGACTCAAGTGAAATTAGCATCAATAACCTCCGAGGTAAATGTCAATAACTATTATCATTCATAATATTTGTAACAAACATTTTTTTTTAATTTGTTACTAATTATAGTTTTAAAACGCCTAATTCATTTTGATTTGTTGCAGGAGGTAAAAATAAGAACTGCAAGACTCCTAAAACGTCTCAGCCAAAAGAGGCCGTTTACAGAAGCCAAAATTTGGAGGACATCAATTTAGTAAGTTGTTCTACTAATAATTCACGTGGTGGCTCTGGAATTTTAAACACAACCTGTTCAACTACTCAAAACCCTTCATCTCAAACATCTATTTTAAACGTAGATGATGAACCTAAAAAACGACGCAAATCAGATCCACAAAAGTGGAAACGAAATTTGAACAGATCCCGCAGACTAAAAGGGGAAGAATACATTAATTGTAAGGGAAGGCACATTAGTGCAAAACCCATGCTCCCACCCCCATGCCGAAATCGTCCTAATCATCAATGTTCTGATAACTTCCCCGAAGAGGCAAGAAAGTTTATATTTGAAGAATTTCATTGTTTAAAATCCTTACAATCTCAACGGGAATATTTGATAAGGCATATAAATAAAGCGAATTCAAAACGAAAAACAGTATCTGGAGACTCTCGGAGAGCATTCACAAAAAAATACCACCTCAGTTTCAATGGCCAATATTTTCCTGTTTGCAGAGAATTTTTCCTTTGTACACTCGGGATAAGTGAAGGTTTAATAATAGGGGCGTTTAAAAAATTATCTCCATATGGTGTTGTTAATCCAGATAACAGGGGTGGGAAAAAAATAAGTAGCAATAATAGTGAAGAAAATGAAGCTTTCATGAAGGCTCACATTCTTTCGTCTCCTGCTGTTGAGTCACATTATTGCCGGCTTCAAATGACTTCCGATATTTGAACTCTCAACTTTCTATTAAAACCATGTATTCCCTGTACAAAGAAAAGTGTAACGAGGCTGGGGTTAAAAAATTATGTTACGAATCGTACAGGAAATTATTCAAATCATTCAAACTGAAACTTCATAAACCTAAAAAAGATATTTGTAAAACGTGTATTGATTTTGAAGAAAGCTCCTCAACTGAAAAATCATTAAAACAAGAAGCTTACGATAAACATCTGGAAAGAAAAAATTCAGCAAGGTGTAGAAGAAATGAAGATAAAGAAGTGGCCCAAAAGAATAAAAATGTATTATCTTTTAATTTTGACTTACAATCAGTGCTGTCAACTCCAAAGGGTGCAGCAGGCCCTTTTTTTATGTCAGGAAGTTAGCTGTATATAATTTAACAGTATATAATTTAGGAAACGCGAATGTTGAGTGCTATACCTAGGATGAAACAGAGGGGAAGAGAGGTAGTGCTAAAATATCTTCTTGTATTTATAATTACGTATCAGCCCATCCAAATATTACCCACGTCCGAATGATGTCGGACAGTTGCGGTGGGCAGCAAAAAAATTTTAACTTTTCTTCAATGTGCCTTCATTTATTAAAGACTCATCCGACATTAGAAGTAATTGACCATGTATTTTTTGAACCGGGTCATACGCAGATGGAATGCGATTCTATTCATTTTAAAATTGAAAAAAAGTCCAAAAACATTCCTATATACACCCACGAAGGTTGGGTTCAGGTTATGCGAATGGCCAGAATGAAACCACATCCATTCAATGTAACAAAAAATAATGTATGACGATATTTTGAATTTCAATTCGCAAGATGTACGATTTGCGCATAATGATAAAAATAGCAAAAATAGATTTAGTGATGCTGTTTGGTTACAATATAGAAAAAGTGACAATAAAAAAATATTTTTAAAGACAGATTACGATAAAGAGGAGTTTGAGGTGATGATTAAAAACAATAAAAGAGGAAGAGAGAAACGCAATGATCCTGTGAATTGCTATCCAAGCAGATTGAGTATTTATGTTCAAAAGAAAAAAGACTTAATGAAACTGTGCAAATAGAATCTAATTCCAAGAGCCTACCACGAGTATTATGAACAACTTTTGGATTCTGACGAGCAGAGGGACTGTTTGGACGAACCCGACGGCGATGAAGAAGATGAAAATAATATTATTTCATAAGTATAATTATCAATCAACCTCCGTTTTATAGTAAGTATTCAGGATAATCGGAGATGAGGCGTAGAAAAGAAATAAGTGAAAGCAATTCCTTTTGTGAAGCTTTCGGCAAAACTATGTTGCCTTCTTCAGGACATCTGTAATAATTATCACATAAACAATTGTAATTTTTTTAGTAACTGATGAAAATTGTTTATGTGATATTATTACAGATGTCCTGAAGAAGGCAACATAGTTTGCCGAAAGCTTGACAAAAGGAATTGCTTTCACTTATTTCTTTTCTACGCCTCATCCCCGATTGCCTGAACACTTAGATGAAAATAATAAAACGGTCTAAAAAAACTATAATTTCTGATTTTTTTTTTGTTAATTTTTTTTTTATAACACCTATTTTCTACTTGATAATAAATTTTATCACTAATTTGTTCTAAAAATCATTAAAAAATAAAATAATATGTTATGTTTATAATTATTTTATTTTCCTTATTTAAAACCCTTATTAAAAATTCCTTATTTAAATTTTCCTATGAAAAACCCAACAGTTTTCTTCTAAAACTTATTTTAAAGCATTTAAGATAAAAAATATTGCGTTCTAATTTTGAACGAATTGTAATTGAATTGAATTATTTAAAATAATACAATGCGAACTAACGAAAACGCCACATTCGGTAGTTTGCATTGAAAATTAAAGAAAAATATCTTCAATTACAGAAAATCAAACTAACGAATATGCATTAAATCTAATTAAAGTATATAATAAGATAAAACTTATATAGAGTCATCTATAAGGTACCCAACTACTTATAATGGAATAGATAAAAAAGTTTGACAGTAAGCTCTGATTTAGAATAAACCTCGAAACAGTTTTTTGGCTCTCCTGAAAAGTGGTGATTTTCACATTCGATACTTTGCATTTGTATCGACGATATAGCCGAAAATGCTTTGTATAGTTTGGGAGAGGAGAAATGGAGTCCCCTTGTCTCACCCCTCCTTGATGGGGATTTGATTTGTTTCGCTATATACTTTCACGTACATTTTTGCATTGGAGTAGATGTTCCTAATTAAGTTTATATATCTACTATCGACTCCACATTTACCCAATGCATTTATGACGGCCAATATTTCGATAAAGTCGAACGCCTTCTGATAGTCTATGAAAGCCATGTATAGTTCATACCATAATTATATTCATTGCCTTTTTCTTATAGTTTGTATGTGGTCGCAAGTACTGTATCCTGACCTGAATCCCGCTTGTTCACATGGTTGATGGTAATCTAATTTGTTTGTTAGTCTGTTTATTATTATACGTGTAAAAAGTTTGTAGACCTGTGACAGATGGCTAATTGGTCTGTAGTTCTCCAATTTTGATACATTTCCCTTTTTGTGTAGAAGTATAAGTTCCTGCTACATGCCCTGACTTAGGGATTGCGGTTTCTTCTATGTACCTGTTATATAGTTTCGTCAACTCTCGTTGTAATGCATCCGCAGACTCTTTCAGCATCTCGGCTAATATGTTATCTGGTGCAGAAGCCTTAATTTGTTTTGTCTTTCTTAATGCATTATTGATTTCAACTTCCAAAATATCTTCTGATCCTACATTTTGGATTTGCCTTCTACCTTCTTCCTGTTGTATTTCCTTTGGTTGCACTTTTGAATTGTATAATTCTGTATAGTAGGTTGTTATTTCTTTCAAAATTTCATCTCTATCTGTTATAGTTTTTCCCTCTTTATTCTGTATTTTCAGTATTTCTTTCTTTCCCGTCTTTAATTGTTTCTGTATTACTTTTGGACCTTTATTTGTTTCAATTGTTTTCAGTATTGTTTGTGTATTATATCTTCTGTTGTCTTTCCGTAGTTCTTTTCGAATTAGTTTGTTTAGTTCTGTTATTTCTACGTTGCTACTATTTCTTCCTTTACTTATTAGATCTCTTTGCTTTTCCAAAAGTGTTGTTGTTGTTGTTGTATTACTGATTTTATTGGATGTATCTTTAGTTTTTGTTGCAACGTTATTTGCTGCGTAGAATATTACTGTTGTCAGACGTTCTGCATGTCTGTTTAGGTCTATATTCTGGTTCAAGTCTAGTTTTTTCATCTCACTTTCTAGCTCTTTTTTATATTCGAGTTTATTTTGGAAAAGTTTTTGAGTGTCTATTGGTTTGGATTTATTTCTGTACATCTTTGCTCTTTCTGATTATTGGTTGATGTATAGTTTGGCCCTTACAATTTTGTGATATGATAAAATCGATCTCATTTTTATTTGTCTATTAGGACTCATCCATGTCCGCTTACGTTCTTTTCTTTTTTGAAAAAGGTGTTCATGATGTATATGTTAGTGATTTCCGTGAAGTTTATTAACAGATCTCCCCTTTCGTTTCGTTTACCTATTCCATATGGGCCAATAGTGAACTCCCTTTCTTCCTGTCTAATGCCGATTTTGGCATCAAAGTCATCTGTCTGTTTTGTTGGGTTGTCTCTATTTGTTTCAGTTAATTCTTCGCCAAACTCCTTTATTTCTTCCTCTTCGCATTGACTCGTTGGTGCGTTTACTTGTATAATTTCTATTTCTATCTCATTCGTCAATTTTATTACAATGTAAGCTGTTCTGTCAGAGGCTCCTCAAACTGCTTAATGTTCTGGATGTGGTTTTTGTGTATTAGGAATCCCACTCCTTTTGCCTTCCTTCCTTCCTGTCCTTTCTGGTATAATACGTGTCCTGATTTGAATTTCGTGATTTCTTCTCCTAGACGCCTTACCTTGCTCAAATCTATAATATTCCATCTTATAACACTAATTTCATTTTCTAGCTCCTGTAATCTTTCTTCAGTTGAGAGTGTTTGTATATTATATGTTGCTATATATAAAGTCCTTTTCTTTGCCTTGTCGTTTTTCTTATGGCAGCCGCGTCTAATGCGGGTATTCTTCGTATTCTCCGCCTATCTCTTAGTCCGATCGCTGCCGTGATCGGATAGTGTAAGACTGAGTCTTCTTTTATCATGTTGTCTCATATTCAATGGGGAGAGTTTTTAGCCTTAATGTACCCTGATGGTCGGACGTCTTGGAACATGGAAGTAAGTAGTTCTGTCTAACTGCAACTGTGGCTGCCGCCGTTGATCTTACTGGATTCTTCTGCCGCCTGACTAAGTCATTGCTCTTCCATCGCCATGCCTAATGATTCCTCCCCCCTTCAGATTCAACTTTTCGTTTTATCCTCAGGCCGTTGACCGATTGTCGCCTGTAGCCCTAGGTAGGGGCCCTTACTGGGTGCTATCAACCGGGCCAGTTGAACCTAGGTTTTTTTACTAGGTTGGTACTCCTCTCCTTCCTCACTTTCTCATCCGGGCTTGAGACCGGCATTGGCGGAGTTTGTGTGGTATATTACATTCATCAATTTAAAGGCCGGAAAGTCAAGGTAATTGCAATAATATTGTTATTATTATAGGGTAGATGCACCGGTAGTCGACCGAATAACGTTGAGGTTACGTTAATCGTAGCTTTAATGAAATCCGTCATAATATAATGTGAATTACCGATCTTTAATTCGTTTTCCAAACTTATCTGAATTATTCGTTCGCCGTTATTGTTTCTCACTGTCTCTCCTTGTTTTCCCAAGCACCACTCTATTCCCTCGTTCTCTTTTAGCACCCTTCCGTTCATATCTCCCATTATTATTATCTTATTGTTTGTATTGTCTATCTCTTCCTGTAAATCATTGAAAAATTGTTCCTTTTCCTCAATTCTTGCATTGTCGTTTGGCCCATAGCACACTATTAAAGTGTAGTCTTCGTCTACTCCATCTTTTTTTATTTTTTTATAAATAATTAAACATAAATTGTTTGGTCGAAAATTGCGTATACTAAAGTTTGAAATATGCTAAGTTTTTTATTTTTGAAAAAAAAACTTTTCGACAATTATTTTATAAGATTAATTTTTAGTTTTCAGATTGGATTATTTTTTCTGAAGTTATCCTACAGATAAAGAGGCGCCATAGTTTTCATCAGTGGTCCATAAACCCGATAAAAAATAATGTTAACATTTAAAACATATTTAAAAAAATATATAATCTTTGAATTGTTGTGGCTGTTACTTGATGGAAATTTATAATGAATGTAATGAAAGACTGATTTTGTCAATTTCCACTTTATTTTTGTTTCACAAAAACTGTATGATGCGTTTCGCTATCACTGCAGCTTCGTCTGATACAAAATGATATAATGACAGATATCATTTTGTATCAGACGAAGCTACAGTGACAGCGAAACTCGTCATACTGTTTTTGTAAAACAAAAATAAAGTGGAAATTGACAAAATCAGTCTTTCATTACATAAAAAATATATAATAGCCATTCTCTTGTATTATTCACTTAAGGTAGTTTACTCGTGACAATCGGAGCAAAGAGTAGAGTCCGATAATAAATGCTAAAAGTTTATAAAATACTCAATGGCAGAGTATTCTATTTTTGTCGGAGACTCTATTCAATACATGGAAACTTTCATATGCAGACACACACTTTTAATGAAAATAAATGTGGCAACGCTGCCAATGCGTATACCGAATTCTCTATAGAATGACGTTTATATAGGTTATTTATTAGACTTTGTATACTGTTTAGACCCTATTACTTCTATTTAAAACAAAAAATATAATTAAATAAAAAATACCTTTTGCTTATAATCAATTGCGACATAAAGGTAAATTTGGAACGGGAAAGCTCATCAATAAACACAAAAAAGTATATCGGCAATGAATGACGCGAAAAAAATAAAAACTAAGTAGTGGTCGACGGATCGTTGAGTTAGATGAGTAAAGAAAAGTCCTTTCACTAGAAAAGATAATTTAGGAGAAACTCATTATTACAAATTACGTATCGTATAAAGAGTGCGACATGAAAAAACTAATATTGCCATCTTTAATGCCTTTACAAGTGTTATTTTATGATTAAAAGAATTGCATCTGAATGCATAACCTTGGAAGATCTAAAAAGTTAATGTCGAGAAATTTGCACATGCAAAATGACCAACAAAGATCCCATGAATGCTATATTCCGTGCCTTTCCTCCCTACGACTATAGTTTCTGAGCCTATATTCTTCATCAGGTAGGCTTTAGGCAACGGTATCGATCGTGCGGATCCTGGTACCGTGGAGAATCAAGTTGAAATGACTCTCGCTGGCTTATAGCAATCATGGTACCTTAAAGTTCGAAAATCTCAACAGATGGCGCAAGGGTCTGTATCTTGCCCAACGAGTAGTATCTCGTATATTTAAGGTACCATAATTGCCATAAGCCAGCGAGAGTCATTCCAACTTGATTCTCCACGGTACTCGGATCTGCACGATCGATACCGTTGCCTAAAGTCTACCTGATGAAGAGTATAGGCTCAGAAACTATAGTCGTAGGAGGAAAAAAAGGCATGGAATACAGCATTCATGGGATTTTTGTTGGTAATTTTGCATGTGAAAATTTCTCGACTTTATGTTGTAGTGACCAGTCAAGTAAAAAACCATATTCCGAAATTTTATTTCGGAATATCGATTTAGTTTATCTAAAAAGTTCTTATGATAATTGGATTCTACAGGAATAGGGCAATTATTATCTAGTCGAAAAGGCAATGGCACACCACATCTAACCAAATATGCGTGAGTCGTAAATAAAATAATTAATTACTTTACAAATAGTTTATAATGCTTCATTTATTTATAATAACCGTTTTTTTAATATATGCCGTGTGTTCCAAAAGGTTTTTATACAGATGGAGAAAAAGTTTATCTTGCGTATTACAAAAAAAATTATTCTTGATAAAAAGTTCTGCATCACGTGGAAATCCATAATCAAGCATAAAAAGTTTAAAATATTTGGTGGTATACAGGGAAAATAAAAAATAATGATTTATAATGAACAGTAACGTGTGTTTAAATTTAAATACAGTTTATTATGGATGTAATTGTTGCAAAGCAGATAAAAAGGTTATCATAATTTTTTAGTTCTTATTAACATTTTCAATCAATATTTTGTTCTGTATTTAAATTTAAACAGACTTTACTCTTCATTATAAATCATTATTTTTTATTTTCCCTGTATACCATCAAATATTTTAAACTTTTGATGCTTGATTATGGATTTCTATGTGATGTAGAACTTTTTATTAAGAATAAATTTTTTTATAATATGTAAGATAAACTTTTTCTCCATTTGTATGATACTTTTTGGGACACACTGTATTTAATATTGTTATCAATTGATATGTAACAGTGTTGATAAATAAACACAATTAACTTAAAATATTGAAAGATTATTAAACCTACAAACATATTTTTGTTAAATATAAATCTTTTAAATACTAAGGAAAAAATAATAAATATCAAGATACAAATTTAAATTTTTGATTAATACATTTAATATTTTTATTTGATGATCATAGATAGCTGATAAATATATTGTGTTTATTTAATAAATTATTTAACCTACAAATGAATCTCTGTTTAAAAGTTAACCACCTTAAATGCTGTTTGAATGTTGGCGCGTAAAATATGCCGACATTCAGCGTTGTCAAATTGTAATATTTGTCTCTCGCTCCGCGGTTATTCTTTTAAACAAATATCAACTTTAAATATTTATATTTTTTAACAAATCGATAAAAAAAAACTATGCCTTTTTTTATACTTCTTTGGCCTTTGTATGTTAATTATGTGCACTTTAATTATGAATTTCTCGCTTCATAATCGGTCAAAAAAATATTTTTTTAAATTAAATGAGAAGCATTTAGATTAACATTATATTTCAATTTCATCAAATTCTTAAGTAAATTGTATTTACGAGTGAACTACCTTAATAACCTTTAAAATACTTTTTTTTAATATACAGTGCCACCTCGATAATCCGGATCTCCATTAAACCGGATTCTTTAATAATCCGGACAAACATTTCTATTGCATTGTGTACTTTATAATTCGGATTTGATAGCACTAGGTAATCCGGACCTGCGTTTTTAGACATCTACTTACTTTAAACTACATGGGAAAACTGAAATCGATAGTGAGGGGATTCCCCTAACTCCCAGTCTAATACATCTGGGATTCAGACAAACTGTAGGTGCCTTTGATTTACCTACAACGCATCGCGTATCGCGTCTAAAGGTTAAGGACTTTGTAGTTGTTTGTTTATTGTCACAAGTACAATATACCTACGTTCTATTTTACTTTATGTGGTTCATATAAGTACGTAAATGTTTTTTTTTACATATATGTACCTACATATTAAAATGACTTCTAAAAGAAAACATATTACACTAACAATAAAACAAAAGTCCGATATATTAGAAAGACTAGTTCTTGGTGAAAGCGGAAAAGTGTTGGCAAATGAATACGGAGTACGAACATCCACATTTTCGGATATAAACAAGAAGCAAGGTATGTATATATGATTTATTTTAAAGATAATTTTGGACACTCACTATGGACGTGTAACTTCTTTTAGATTTATTTCCAAATGTGATTCCGGTCCTGATGTCAGAAAAAACCTTACGAAAAGCCGAATATCCAGAAATGCAGACTAATTTGTATACATGGTTTTGTACGCAATGATCAAGGCACGTCCCAATTTCCTCAGGCAAAGCAAAACAGTTTTACACTGAAACCTACGGGAATGATAATTTTAGAGCTAGCAGAGGCTGGATTTCTAACTTCAGAAAAAGACATGGTCTGCGTGTTTTAAAAGTTTGTGGCGAAAAAGTATCCAATGATGAAAGTGCCGTCGATCCTTTCCTAACTTTATTCGCAGATAAAATAAAAGAATTAAACCTTGGACCTACTCAAATATACAATTCAGATGAGTCAGCTCTGTATTGGAATATGTTGCCTGAAAAAACGCTGGTTCGTTCTCAGGAAAAGACCGCACCAGCTCGAAAAATAAACAAAGAACGCGTTACCTTTCTAGCATGTTGCAATGCTGATGGATCACAAAATTTAAAGTTGTTAGTGATAGGAAAGGCAAAAAATCCGAAGGCTTTTAAAAATGTGAACATACCTGTTGAGTAAAAATCATCTGCCAATGCATGGATGACTACAGCAATTTTCTTAGACTGGTTTCATCATTCTTTTATTCGTCAAGTCAAAAGTCATTTAAGAAGTCTCAACTTGCCTGAAAGAGCCTGCTAATCGTTGATAACGCTTTGACCCATGGAACTATAGAAGAGCTGACTAGTAAGGATGGACAGTTTACAACATTATTTCTTCCACCAAATTGTACTACACTTTTGCAGCCTATGGACCAGAATGCAATCAGACTGAGAAAATTATTTTATCGGAAAAGTCTTTTAGCCCATATTTTATCAAATAATGAAGAGAACCTTTTAAGGTTATTAAAAAAGCCTTAACCTAAAAGATGTTGTATGTCTACTATGCAATTCATGGGAAAAAGTCTCCCCTGAAGTCTTGAAAAAGTGCTGGCACAAAATTATGGCTTATGTGGCAGATACCAACCCAGACACTGAATATGATGCTGAAGATCTGATTCCTCTGAGTGAATTGCGGCACAATTTGCTTTCCACGAATGAAGAAATGAAAGGTAAAGCCTGAAATTTTTCTTTTAGTATTTTTTTGGTTAATTCGTAAATATTTAACAGATGTTTCAGATATGCTGAATGTTCTCACTGAGCAGAATCTCACGAACGTGGAAATATGTAATTGGCTTGAAAATGATGAAGATTTGTTACCACTGGAAGACATAGATGATACAGATGAACAACACGAGAGTGATAATGAAGGTTCAGAGTTAAATACTAATACAAACCAGACTGTTAAGAATACTGTGAAGAATGATGAGGCAGTTAAAAGTTTCAATGTGTGCATGAGATGGGCAGAGGAAAATGATATCCTTCTAAGTGATGTTCTTGTACTTCAAAGATTAAAAGAAATTGCTTTTATGATGAACCAGAGAAGAGTCAAGCAAACAAAAATTACAAATTTTTTTACAAAATAAGATAAAACTTGGTAAGATATGCTTCTATTTTAAATATTATTCTATGTATGTACTATTTTTTAGTTGTTTCGTATTAAATGATTCGTTTTTTAATGTAAATAATGTCCTGCTTCAGTAATTCGAATTATTTATCAATTCGGATCACCGCGGTTTTAATTAGTCCGGATTAGGAGGATTTTGACAACTGGTTATGGTGTATTAAAATAATAATTTTTCAAATGTCTTGAAACCTTAAAGGCAAATTAGTAACAAAATTTGAACAGCTTTATCACTCAGAGGTCTCGTTTTAAAGGCTGATGTTAGTAGAATTTATCGTTGTGAGTACTGCCCTGAAGTTGTCTTAATAGGAAAATGGTCAATGTTCATGACCATGAACAATACTTATAAAATTTCATAGCCCGTTGTAAGAAAAAGGTACTGTATCTACTTTCGGATCGGAATTCTATTAATTATTTATTATTCGAGATAATACAACCTATTTATTTACATAAATGAAACAAAATACATAAAGAACTTAATTTTTTATTCAAGTACAACTGCTTTTACAAGTATTAGACCAAAAGCTATATATACGAATAGATTAAGTATAGAAAAAATAATTCCTAAATTTTAACAATACACTTTGCCACTGTTTAACAATTGCCTCTTTTAAGCTATTTACTTACTTAGTATTTTATATCAAATAAAAATAAATACTAAGATATTGTCCGCGAAACACAATTATTTATACAATATTTTATATTATAACCTTACATAATTTAGTCGGCATTAAAAAAACCTTCTTTAACTAAATCTGTGCTTTATAAATATGAAAGGTTTTTAGTAGCCATCTAACACCTTAATTTACTTTTGCTTTTTTTAGTTTAAAGACCAATAGTTACCTACGTGTCAAGTTCAGCAAGTGGTGTTTTGTAGGATGGGACGTCTAAACAAGTTTCAGAACGATGCCGTAAGCAGACTCATGAAATCTGATGAATCCTGCTTTAACACGACCAATGAATATGGCTCCTAAAAATCTTGTTGAGAATTTGCATAAATTAATACAAATAATAATAAACAATTGTTTTATCTTCTAGATTGCGGCTGCTTGTTGGAATCGACCAGAAACTTATACCTTTCCCTCTCGAGAGACAGACAGATTACTTTCCGAAGAAAAAAAAATAGTTCTAGTTCTTTTATATTATAATACAGGGTGTCAAAAAAAATTCCAACCATGTCTGGAAGATAGTCTATCTCACTAAGTCCACAGCTACAGAAGTATGCAGAAGACTATCATAAGACGCAGGTAGCACAGATATCTAACTGTAGCTATGACAGAGATAACTTCCGTGATGCCATTTGTATCAGGCGGATTGCTTAGTTAATCATGATATCGTTTCATGATTTAGTTTCGTCATATCAGATATGGTTAATTTGTCGAATGACTCTAAAAAAAAACTAACCTCTACTTACATTACTTATATATATATATATATTATATATATATATATATATATATATATATATATATATATATATATATATATATAAATATGCAAAGCGCATATATTGCATATTTTGCATATTATATGCATTTTTCTAAATATTTGCATAAATGCTTTAAAAATAGCATATATGTGCATATTTGAAGGAATTTATAATAATGTAGGTCTTTGGCAGGCGTTTTCAATCATTTTTCGGAATAAGGATCAATGTTTAAGCCGCGCCGGTGGTTTTCGCCAAATAAATTTTATTATTCTGTGGTCAGTAAAAACCAGTCAGTAAACCCCAGACGACCATCAGAGTATACTTGTATTATTAATTTATTAGATTTCATTTTTGGTTGTGCTTTTAAAGTGGTTACGTCGATTTGTGCTTTTTATCTTGTGAGTCGTATTTTACTACAGTGAAATGCCCAAAGCCAGTAGTGTGTCAGTGTGGATTAAACCATACAAATAACTAAGAATAGATATGGGAAAAATCTACTGTTCTGCATGTGTTAAAATTGTAAGTATAATTTTTCGTCTAATATTTAAACATAACGAAATTTTTGTCAGGAGTGTTGATGCTATTTTCAATGTTATCTAAATTATTTTTGTTCCATTTAACGCACTCGTGCCGCTCCTCCACACTCGTGCCGCTCCTGGAGCGCTTTAGGGACTTCCCTGCAGCACGTGTGCTAGACCAATAAAAAAAAAAAAAAAAAAAAAAAAAGAACAAAATTTCTATTTAACGAAACCACGAAATAGAAATACATACGTAAATGTATGTATTTCTAGGTAATCTAATAAAAAAGGTACAAAGCAGAATTTTAATTTTTACCTGCCCTAAGCGCCTAGTTTTCTATTTAACGAAATTTCTATTTTAACGAATTTTTTCCTTGGGATTTTAATTAAATTTTCTTTTTTTTATTGCAGTAATGTAATAAAAAAGTAAAGTAATAAAATACATTATTATTTATATTTATTTTTTACTTTGTATAATATTATATTTAGATTTAGTTCATTCGCCCTGTATGTTGAAAATTTAAAATGGGTTTTTATTGCTACATTTGTATAGTACTGGTATCATGTAATGTGAAACAATAAATTTACATTTTTCAAGTCTATTTTGATTTTTTTTTACTGCATATTTACAACATGTTTGTGCATATTTTGAGAAAATTATTTGCATATTTATGCGCATATTTTAAAGTTTTTCACTTGCATATTTGGGTTTCCTTATATATATATATATATATATATATATATATATATATATATATATATATATATATATGTATATATGAAACTACGAGAAAATTAGACTATGTAATAACATATCTTATGCTACTTCAAACAAAAAGAAATCCTCAGAAACTACGTTTTAACCAATAAACGAGATTTGCTAGCACATGAGCTTATATAACGACAAGTACGCTACACGTCCCTTATTCGGGATATAAAAGTCACTCTGTGCATTTGGAGATGAGAAATAAATCTATTTCTTAAATCTGCACTTGAGAAAGTAAATCGCCTCTTAAAATCAAACCAATATTACTGATTAGTGATTTTTACTATTATTTATTTACAAAGAACAGAAAATAGTAAGAAAATCTCTCAAAATTGCTGTTTGAGCACCTTTCTAAATTGAGTTCTGTTGGGTATAAGTCCCACTGCACCAAATGTTGTTCCGGCTCTACCAAATGCATGAAAAATCTTGCCGCTAACAACCATAGTATAAAGACTATGCATAACTGAAAATATAGTAATCTTGTTTTGAGAAAATTCCATAATACGTTAGGATTTTGTCACGTATGACATGATGATTTTGGGCTAATATATATATAAATATATATATATATATATATATATATATATATATATATATATATATATATATATAATATGTATATATATATATATATATATATATATATATATATATATATATAATATATATATATATAGACTCAAAATCATGGTTGCGAATTAGCAAAATATAATTGAAGCTAGTCTCAAAACTTTAAAATGAAAAAGAACAAAAAAAAACTCTTAAGATATGTTTAATGATAACTAAAAAGATTGTGTGTGAATTCGTAATTCTATTTGAATTTTGTAAATATGAATATAAAGTAAATTCAATATATTATTTTTGTAGTAAAGAATTTACTCTGCCTATTTATGTCTAACAAACTACAATATGGTAATTATATGCACATCTCGACATCATTTCTAGAAATACACAAAACATTAATGGTAAAAAAACCACATGAATTTGAATTGGTCAATTAAATGTACAAAATTTAGACTTTAATGGTTTAGTAGCCTTTAAGGTTTAAATAATACAGGGTGTCAAAAAAAAATTCCAACCAATGGAAAAATTATTATTAAAAACATTAAATAAGATAAATTAATAAACATTAATATACTTAAAAAGATTCTTGAAAGAAATATAAAATAATAAAAAAAGAATAAAATTTCTCATGATGAAAGAACATTTACGATATAGTAGGCCACATTAGGCCACAAAAATGAAGGTAAAAAGTATAATATTATTTCTTGATAGAAGCTATTTTTTTAAATAAATTACCCTTAAAAATGGAAAACAAAAGTTTTTAGCTCTTAATATATAATAGGTATATATTATTTTTGTTATTAGGTCAAAAAAGATTTCTCTTAATGCACTTACTTTAATGAAAATAAAATTCTGGACAGTTGTAAACAATTAATTTTTGTTTTTAATCATTCTGTATATCGTCGTTGATTCTTGTTGTTTCTTAGTTTCATAATTTTTATTTTTGTCAAAATTCACTATACAACTTAATATTATTTTTTCTAAAATAAAGTTAATTTTTTTTAATATACCGTGCCAAATTTTTCTAGTGTTTGTAGAAGGTCAATTACTTTTTATTTCCGATTTTGTTAATATGAACTAAATAGTTAACTAAAAATAATGCTAGATAAGATAATAGGAAAAATATAAATAAAATATAAAGAAAAATAAGGAATCTCTTAAAAAGGTATTCGTAATACTAAATTTTACTTATGTTCTCATTTTAAAGTAGATTTCTCCTTTTCGCCAAGTTTTTACTTACAGAAAATGTTTAGTTTGCTTTAGTAAAAAAATTTTGATTTGGATTTGACTTTCTTACACTAAAAATAATTCAATCCAAACACTATAATGATATTTTAAATAATAGGTAGTTTTTAGAAGATACAAATCACAAAAAAAGTTGACACAGAAAGAGTTTCAGAAATATTTATAACTGGAATTGTACATTTCCCTTTTAATAGCATTTCTTTTAAAACAAAAATACTCAAAATATTACAATTTTGAGATTCTTGCCTAAAAAGGCAGGATACGAAGATATATACTGACGGTCTAAACCCTCGCCTATTTCATTTATATCTTTTATATTTGACGAATCGAAAGTAATAAAAAATTACACGATTTTTAGATTTCTTCACTTTAAAAGCCCTGGAAAAGACAACCCCTTACATGTTTGACAAATTAAAAATATTGAAAAAATGACACCATTTTCCGAGTCAGTATTTTTAAGAACCCTATATCTACGAAGTAGCACGCCTCATCTCCTCCCTTACCTTATTAACATCTTAGATGTTTGGTCAATTGAAAATATTTTAAAAAAACCGGTCAAGTGCAAGTTGAACTTGCACAAATTAGTTTTCCGTACGTTGATTGCTGTTAAAATAAAAATGTCTGCAACCGAGCTATAAAATAATCAGTGACTTCATAAAACACACCCCAAATAAGTTATCAACAAAGTTTTTTTCGGATCTTTACAGAAAACTGATGATCTTGAAATTTTTTGGTTTTTTTTTATATACCAGATAAATTATTGAAGGTAATGCACTCGTGATAATTTTCGTTCAATCTACACCACACAGAATTTATTCAAAATTTTTTGATCAGTACTTTTCGAGATGACAGCGGTTTTTCGCGATTTTTTAAAAACAATACAAAGAAAAGTGTGCGCAAGTATTACATTATATATATATTTTTAAACTCGTATTTTTACAAGCTTTTGACACTTCACTCGATGACCTGGTAATTTTTTTTCACTTCCGATTTCACCCCCAAAACTAACCCCTTAAGTCAAAATTTAATTTTCAGAACTACATAGCCCTGATGAGGCGATCAACTCCTATATTAATACCAAATTTATATGTCAAAATAATTTCGGAGAAAATCGGGTGTAACAGACAGATGGACGGACGGATAGACACCGAAGTGATCTTATAAGTGTTCCGTACGGAACACTAATAACACAATTTTTAGATTCGTCGACTCCATGCATCCTGAAATGGACAAATAACACAATATCTCTGAGGTAACCTCTCTAACACCTTTCTTTCTCATTAACTCCTTGAGTGTTCAATTAAATTGGTGTCAATAAATTTCTAATTTATTGATCAACAAATAGATTTAAATTTTTTTCTGTCAATCTAATCAATATATTTTTAATTCATTAAATAAAAATCTCCTTCCGATCATATTTTTATTGGTCAAAAATTTAGGAATCACGATTTTTGTCCAGTCCATCTAAAATTGTTCAAACTACCATAAAATGCAATTTTAAATACTTTTTCCTAATATATGTGTTCCATATTTAAACAAACATAGTGACTTTTGCATTTTAAACTTTAGAAAATTCAAATTTCTTGCCAAACGACAAATGATAATCGGCATTGCAAAATCATTTTTTGGATTTGAAGTGATCCAGAATCCACTTACAAATTCCCTTTTTTTTTCTAAGAAAAATCCCATACGCCGCACACTTTCTGCTTGGCTATATATATATATGTATATATATATATATATATATATATATATATATATATATATATATATATATATATATAATCCTTAAATATAAAATTAATTGGGGAACTCGGCAAAAGGCACAACAGATATTCACACAATGTTCATTTAGCCAATATTTCGGTCCTAGCTTGGGACCTTCATCAGGGCACAAAATGAGGAGTGTGACATTAATTTACCAAAAATGGCTATAAATAACAAATAACAGAAAAGCGATTAACATATTAATTTAAAAAGATGGCATTTACAACAAGGATGCCTTTAAAAACCTTGGATGGTGAAAACCATCTTGTTTGTTGGGTTGTTTCCAGCATCCAAGGCTTTTAATGGCATCCTTGTAAATGCCATCTTTTTAAATTAATATGTTAGTGTATAGTGATTGATTTACTTAATTGTTAGTCACTTTTATGTCATTTGTTATTTATGGCCATTTTTGGTAAATTAGTGTCGCACTCCTCATTTTGTGCCCTGATGAAGGTCCCAACCTAGGATCGAAATATTGACTAAATGAACATTGTGTGAACATCTGTTGTGCCCTTTGCCGAATTCCCCAATTAATTTCATATTTAAGGATTTTGTTAGATACGGCAACTTTTGCTTTCTTTCTTTATTTTATATGTATATATATATATATATATATATATATATATATATATATATATATATATATATATATATATATATATATATATATATATATGCCAAGCTTATTCGTCTTACCAAATACTACTTTCCAGTCTTGACACGCAGGTAACTATTATCTATGACAATTTCCTAAATTTGAAAATGCATTTAATTTTGCTGTTGCATTTTTACTTCAATATAACCATTCAATAATGATTCGTCCTTGTCTGCAGTTTATTAAATTGAAAAATTTTACATCAACGCCTACATAGTCTATTAACAGGGTGTTTTATAAGTTGGTTTTTAACAATTAAAATTAATCAGTTTACAATATATTACCTTTAAGAAAATTATCAAAAAAAAAAAAACCGTTTTTTAAAACAATTTTCCCCTAAAATTGTACTTGTCGTTTGTATTTACAAATATCACCTTATATTGTAAGCTGTTAGTATATAGGAGCCAAAAGGTCTGTTGATATTATCGAAATTTATCAGAGTAAATGATTCATTAAATTCATTACCTAGCAGATTTTAATTTTACAGATTAAAATGAGTACTATAAGTGAATAAAAGAAAAATTCCAACTTAAAAACACCCTGCATATTTCCGATTAATATAATTTATTAACCATAAGGTCTAAATTTTTAGAAATATTATTTATTAATGGTCATGCCTAAAATACTCTGAAGTTACTACTCTTAAAGTCCTTATCAAATTGATTTGATGATGAAAATAAATTTGAAGAAAAATTAAGTTGCGTAATGTTAGTATATTACAACTATTTTAAATAATAAGCACCGTTTCTAAAATATCTTTATGCAGAAAAGTTTCTTCATTTAAAAAATTAGATTTAGGTTTGTGCTGTTGAAAAACAAGTGTGCACTATTTTTCTTACAATTTTTTGTACCAAAATAGATAGTGGTCTCCCTCTTCGATAAGTAGATCATCGACACCTGAAACAAACATAATAAAAATTTTTAGTGGAAAACAAATACGTCTTATGTATCACAAGTTTCTTTTTCAATATTATTCAATTTAGGGTGTTATTTACAAATTTTAGTACTTTTATACAATTCTTAAATAGTTTTAGAGTAGCTGTTTATTATATTCGAAGTCTTCATTCTTATTTCATTACAAAAAACAACTATCCAAAATTAATTGAAAATGACTTATATTGTTAAAGAAAAACGCCACTTTTTACCAAAATTCGTATTATTATAGTAAATATGAGTTATATACGGGGTGTTATAAAATTCACTGCATATGCTGAAACTAGCGTCTCCTCGTAACAAGATCAATTGCAGAAAAGTCACTTTAAATAGCGGATCTCATTAATAAAAAAAAATCGACCCTAAGGAAATGATGTCATTTTTATTTCACGCCGCCACTGGTGGAACAATACAACTCCACAATATCTCCCATCATTCACCATAATGTAAAGTCTAAACTGTTGCCAGATTTGACTGGCTTTTCCCAGCAATTGTTACTTTTTAAAATAATTACTTCGTGACACAAAAAATTAATTATTCAAGTTTTATATTTCATATATTTAATTATAATTAGTAAAAAATTTAACACATGTAATTCACTAAAATGTTATTTCCTTCATTGAAACCATGATGGCGCAACAAACAAACTGTTAATTTAGGTCACTAAGCGTTAACCTTATTTTACTTTAATTTTTTTAAGGGTTTGTCGTTAACACACAACAAAGCCTTTGCGGCGTGCAGCTCCCAGAACAAAGAATTTCTTTTCGCCGCCGGCTAGCTTTATCGAGTTTTTTTAGTAGAGGGGACATTTTTGGCGTCTTTCTTTTGATATTTTTGTAAGGATTTAATATAATTTCCATTGCGTTTTAGACAATATTTTTTCTCTTTAAAGTATTTCTAGGTATTGAGCATCAATATTTGAAAGTTTTCTTTAAAGCTTGGTTAGCGGTTAAACCCAGAAGTAGATGGTCCGCTATTTAAATGTGGCAATCTGTTCGGAAACTGCAAAGGTAACTTTTTACCCATCAGGTTGCTAAGCAATTTGCTTGTTTTCATTATTGATAATAATAAAAACGCCTTGTAAGATCGATGTGCCTTCATTACTTCAGTTTGTTTGAGAAAGACCATTTATATTTTCAGCTGCTTTAAACAAATTTTCGGGAATGAGGTTTTTGTACACGGCCAAACTCGAGCCGTTTTTAAATTCATTCACAATGGTGCCAATGATAACAGTTCTTTGGTAAGCTTTCACAAATAAACTTACAACTTGATATTGAGTTACTTGATTTGTCCTCAACCATTTTTTTGTTGCTTGAATATAATAACCGCTCATAGGTTTAAAAAAGGTGACCTCCAGTGACTGAAGACGATGAGTAGTATGGCCTGACAGTTGTAACATTATTATCCCATTAGCCTTTGCTAATGCTTCCAGGTTCTAGAAGTAACACTTTAATTTCATAGGTTGGCTTTACCATGCTTATGAAATGTTTCATCTATTCTGCAAATAGGTTTGTGTTAATATAGCCAGTGTCTGAAATAGTAACAATACTCTCAGAAGATGCGCCATTCCTCAGTTCAGAATTTTGTCTCGTTCTTTTGAATATAAGCATTGGTGACACAAACTGTCCAGCCACTGGCACAACACAAGGCTGTCTGCTCTTATTCCGCTTGCGATTGCGCAGATTGCTTTCCTGAGACCCTTT
This sequence comes from Pachyrhynchus sulphureomaculatus, assembly GCA_019049505.1. Taxonomy (NCBI): domain Eukaryota; kingdom Metazoa; phylum Arthropoda; class Insecta; order Coleoptera; family Curculionidae; genus Pachyrhynchus; species Pachyrhynchus sulphureomaculatus. Next base: position 49,769,896 of record CM032448.1, read on the forward strand.
ATGATGTTTTTTTCTGAACTGTAGAAAATCTACTTTCATCAACGTTAAATATTTTTGTAGACGAAGATGTATTCTTTCTTAGATTTTTTCAAGCTGAGTGTCGATTTGCCCTACTTTCCTCTACTTGAAAATCGGCTGTTAAGTGGCAATGATTCAGTTGTTCTCGGGCGTTTCCAACGAATTATTTCTTTTCAACGTCAGCCTTTCATGGGCGGGTTGATTTTGTAAATGATTTGGCAAAATGCAATCTTGTCTTTTTTTTAATTTTTCAAATTTGCAAAAACAAATTATCCGTTCCAATATATTCAGTGAATTTCATCACACTCTGTATATATATATATTTATATATATATATATATATATATATATATATATATATATATATATATATTTATTTATGGGCCTAGCACACTTGCTGCAGGGAAATCCCTAAAGCTCTACAGGAGTGACAGGTGTGCGGAAAAAGCGATTCACGTTGGTCTTAAATCGCTGTAGATTGTACTTGGTCGGAAACACAGACCTGGGCAAATTATTCCAAAGGGATGAGGTTCTCCATATAAAAAAACGGTTTGAAAAGGGTTGTACGAGGAGTAACAAGCTGAACCTCATACGAAGGTCAAGTATTAGCGCGACGTGTATTTCCAGAATGCATCGCTCTGGGAGGAATTTAGCGGGCTATATCCATCGAACACTTTCCATGAAAATACTTGTAGAATAGACTCAAGTCGCCAATCGTTCTTCGATGTTCCAACGAATCAAGATTGCTGGCCAGTTCCGGGTCTCCAATCAGGTAAACAGCTCTCTTCTGAATTGAATTCAACAAATGCAATATTCCATCGTTTGTCTAATTTGAGCTTTGTACAGAATTAACAGTTGTTGTGGAGTGTAAAGCTTTCTAGTTTGAAATAATATTGCCAGCTTTTAAGAAGCTCTCTGCTATACCGCAAAATTGATTCACAATGCTAGAGAAATTAAGTATCCCGACCTATATCGGGCTCTGTAACGTTAAATTTTTGCTATACTTGCAACATGTTCTTGCCAAGATATATTTGCTCCCAAATTAACGCCCAACATTTAGTGACGATGCTAGAGGATTGGAGTGCCCCGACATACCTATATTGGGTTCAGCAACGTAAACTTTTCGAGAAATATATATATATATATATATATATATATATATATATATATATATATATATATATATATATATATATATATATACATTATTTGTCAAGCGGGACACCCTTCTCTCCATTACAGATTTTAAGATGGGAGGATTTGTAGGACCTCAAAATTTTCGTCAAGACGTGTACTTTAAAATTCCGTTTGGCGATTTTTGAAATTCAATATGGCGTTCCAACATGGCGGCCATAATCAACCAAAAGCTGACTTTTAACAAAAAAAGTTGCCTAAATTTATGATAAACATTTAGTTTAAAGTGTAAAATGGAAAGACCAGTTGTTTTTTCTTTTTTTTTTTGGTGTGCCGATTAGAAATTCAATTACAAAAATGCAATTTGACATCTGTCAACTGCCAGACCCACTGTCAAAACACCTAAAATAACATCAAACCCGAGTTTTACGTTAAATACGGAGTTTACCGAGGGGTTACTGATTACAAATATGATCTGAGAATTACAAAATTGACAGCTACCAACTGCCAAATCCACTGTCAAAACTGACATAATAACTTGAAAACCGGGTTTTACGTTTAATACCGATTTTATTCACAATTATCATGTTTTTGAGGTCATTTATTATAAATTGATTGTAATTTGACAAAATAAAAAAATTGACAGCTACTTACTGCCAAGTCAACTGCCGAAACTGCAAAGTAATAAAAGAAGCGGGGTCTAAGTTGAATACGAATTTTACTCCCAAATATCATGTTTTTGGGGCCACTGTTTACGAATATGATGTCAAAATTACAAACTTGACAGCTAACAATTGCCAAATCAATGGTGAATACTAACAAAATCACATTGGCAACGAGTTAAATATGGATTTTACTGTAAGTTATTTGGTTGTCTTTGTCTATAACGTGGTAAAGCCAATATTGTGAGTATGACATAGGAATTACAAAACTGACAGCTGCCAACTGCCAAATGTACTGTCAAAACTGCCACAATAACATAAAAGCTGACGTTTTCATTAATTACGAATTTCACTGTCCATTAATTTTTTTTGCAAGGAAGCTGATTTCGAAGTACAGGATAAACTTGCTAAAATCACATCTAAAGTAACTATTGGAAAATGAAGCTTAAATACTGCTAATTTTGATGTAAAGTTTCCTATCTAAGTATTTCAAATATGCCAGACTAAATAATTCAACTTAAACTTTCAAATGTTCCAAAAAGGACATGGTTTTCAAGTTATTATGTCAGTTTTGACAGCGGATTTGGCAGTTGGTAGCTGTCAATTTTGTAATTCTCAAATCATATTTGTAATCAGTAACCCGAAAATATAATAATTCTCGGTAAACTCCGTATTTAACGTAAAACTCAGGTTTGATGTTATTTTGGGTGTTTTGACAGTGGGTTTGGCAGTTGACAGATGTCAAATTGCATTTTTGTAATTGAATTTATAATCGGCACACCAAAAAAAAAATGAAAAAACAACTGGTTTTTCCATTTTACACTTTTAAACTAAATGTTTATCATAAATTTAAGCAACTTTTTTTTGTTAAATGTCACCTTTTGGTTGATTATGGCCGCCATGTTGCGACGCCATATTGAATTTCAAAAATCGCCAAACGGAATTTTTAAAATACACGCCTTGACGAAAATTTTGAGCCCCTACAGATCCTCCCATCTTAAAATCTGTAATGGAGAGAAGGGTGTCCCGCTTGACAAGTAATGCCTCATATATATATATATATATATATATATATATATATATATATATATATATATATATATATATATATATGTATATATTTATATATATATACACAATATATATATATATATATATATATATATATATATATATATATATATATATATATATATATATATATATATATATATATATAAATATATATATTGTGGCGGTTTCTTTTTACTGAATTTTACCAATGTTAAATGGCTGCTCTTGTGTCCTAAAGAATAGGTTCTAGTTGTAGAAACGCTATTAAATATGCCCTTTTTTATTTATTTTGGGCACAACATATTTGTAATCAGCAATTGTGTCTGCCTAGCATAGAAATAGTAACTGCTAGGTTCTATAAACGTTAAAATAAAACAAAACCAAGGTGTCATGATACTAGGCAATAAAACAAAGACATTAAGATAAAATAAAACATAAATTTACTTTCATATATGTACTTAATATAATTGTAATCCAGTAGAGTACAAAAAAATATTAAAATCTGAAAACTGAGAATTAGAATTAAAAGATACTAGATATATAATTAAATTACTATTTGTGTCTTACAAAAGAAACTGTTTTCGGATTAATAAAATATTACTAGCCTTAAAAAGAAAAGTCTTTCTTCTTAGACCAGTGGGATAAAGTCTTGGTAGGCTTTCAAAAAGGAGTAGCAGAAAAACCGGAAAAACGAGAGTAAATCGGATGAAATTGGTAGCCAAAGGTATTTGAGAGGAATACGGAACCACAAAATAGCGTCGGCATGTCTTTTGTAAAATAAAACGATCTTTACTAGAAACTCAGAGTGAGTCGAAAAGGGACAACATAGTCAAAAAAAGAAAACAGGAACTTCCCCATAGGAGAGCTTTCTAATCCGACACGACAGCGAAAGTTCTTTGGAATACAGCATCTTAAAAAAATAGGTGAACAGAATTAGGTTAAAACAGCTGTCACTCGACACGTATTATCAAAAACTGATCCTCCGCTGCAGCAGACCTGTCGAAAACCTGCTGCGCTGCACAGTGTCTCGACTAGTACAAGCTAGCGGGACAATATTATTTCTTCACTTATTTCAATTGTTTATGTATATTCCAGGTATCTTAAGCTATTTTAAGAAAAAAAAAAGTTGAAAAATGTGTACTGTATGTGTATTAATCGAAATATGTAGCTGCAAGACGGAAGTGGTTTACTAATGTGTCTCATTTGTTCACTATTGTCGCTAATTGTTCTTTAATTAGCTACATACGTCTACCTACTCATTATGTGTGAAAAGCACAATCATGTTTGTTTACAAAGAAATTTCTAGGAAAAAAATAAAAATCATAATGATAGTACCCACATTTATTAATTTACAAAATATTATTTCTTTTAAAATAAATTAGTACAATAACAGTATCTATATATCAATGATTTACAATAACAAGGTGTATAAGTAAAAGAAATATAATATTAAATAACTTATATACTAAGGCATGAATTATAAGCAACTACAACACACAATAAAATAAGAATAATAATTACAATAAAAAAATACTTAAACCTACTAATCACCATCAGATGAGTCGTCATCACCGCTCTCCCATTCAGTAGAATATTCAGAGAGTAAATAATCCTCCTCATTTAATTCGTGATGATGACTTACTGATGGTGTTTCGGATGGCAATGAAGGTGGGATAATCAACTGCAAAACCTCCGATGGGCAAAGAAGCAAATTTTCTTCGCGGTAATTCTCTATACGAGTTGATAACAGGATCAGACGTAATTAAAAGCATTCTCAAAAGATCTGTATTTGTGGCAATACGTGACCGCTTCCTGGTGTGCCGTTCACGGGAATCTACGACAGTCTTTATTTCTTGCCTCCTGGGCTTCTTCGGAGAGTTGTCCAATGGGAAGAAGAAAAGACTTTATAACTTCCGCGCTGTGTACAAGAATTTTATGCACAGTAACGGGCATGGAATACCACGAATACAGATCAAGGTATAATTTTCTAGTATCAACACAAAACTTTTCGAATTCTATATAATTTATGTCATATCCCGATGACAAAGTTCTTAAAATTACATGAAATCTACGAATAAGGTGTAACCTTTGAACTTGCCCGCACTTTTGTACCCTGTGAAAAGTTGTTTTTCCCACGCTTGGGCGCAATTTTCTTGCAACCTCTTTTTAATTTCTGATAATGAATTGAGTGGATCCTGATTTTAAAAGAACAAAAGGAATTAAACACACACTAGCTCAGTTTTCCTTGGTAGAGAGATATGGGTAAGAGATAATTTTTGTACGTCTTTTTGGAATTATTTTTTTTTATTTTTAAAAAACCTCAGCTGTACGACTTTTGGGCACCATTCATTTTAAAATAGAAAGGATCTAACTTCAGCTAAAAAAATGAAAAAATACTGAAAGGGTGTACAGTTGTTAAATAAAAAAACAGTTTGGTACAGCCGTCATTATCCTGAAAAGTAAGATAGGTATTCAGTGAGACACTAGCTTTAATCAACAAAAAGAAAATTTATTCATGATTTTAAAATAAAGGTTCTAACCTTTGCGGTTGTAAGGATTACAAAAAAAAATTCTAGCCTAACAGGTAGTTATTATTATTAGAGTCCCTAAATCAGACATTTAAATTCTAAAACCTGACTACCCCCGAAAGCGAAGAATCGTGATTTTCACTTCACCTTTTGTCAGTTCAAATTGCTATTAAGACACTTATTTCGGGAATAGGTCTATTGATGAATGTTCTGGTTACTTACGGTTTTCATTTGGGCTTCTAGGCCTTCGATGGAACACAAAACCGATTTCACACTTTGTAGGAAACACTCAGAGCCCACTACGGCTTTACGTTAAAAAAAAAACTCGTGCTTTACTTGGCTCTCGTAAATATTGCTATGAGCCTCTACTGCGGCTCGGTCGAAGTAAGCCTGGCTGCGGCTCGATGGAAATTCGCCTACTTGGCGGCTCGGTGGAAATAAGCCTAGATTCCTGTCCTCCGGACCCTTAAATAAGCCGTGGGCACTCTCTCGGTAATATGGCTACGCCGGAACCAAAACTCCGGATACAAATATTTGACCAATCCCGGCGTATCGACAGATTCGGTCGCAAACCCGCACAGCACACTAATATACCGAGCGGCTAGCAATTTCTGATTAATATACTGCTCGATACAAAAATGAAAAGAAGTACAATTTAAAGTGAAAAATCAGTAACATTACATGGTCTTAAAATCTAAGAAAAAATGAATGTTACATTTACCCCCTTCCAAAAAGAAATAGACTACACTAGTCTATTAAACTAAGGCTACTTATGAAAAGGTACAAAGTGGTACACTATCACTTACTACTAAGGTCAGAACTTAAAACAAAATTACAAACTTCGGACCTTACTACTAGACTTAATTCAATTAAGCACTAATATTAAGTACAATGAAAACCAAATGAAAATCTTTGCATGTACACAAGAATCTTATAACTAGACTTAACTTAATTAAGCACTAAGGTTAAGTACATCAAAAAGTAAATAAAAATCCTTGCATGAACATAAGAAATACCTTTCTAAAGTAACAATCGCGGTCTTCTTATATAAAAGCATCAGCTCTGTTATTGTTACCAAAACAAAAAAAATTTTGTCTAGACTCTTGTCTAAATCAAAAAAATGAACTGAAACAAAGTATGAACACCCCCCTTAAAATATTTTAAGGATTGTCTGAAAATTTTCTATTTCAGCAAAAGAAATTTATAAAAATTCTTAAATAAAGAAAAACAAAAAAAATAAATGATTCTAGTGCAAACACTAACACTAAAAAGAGAAAGTCTTGTAAGACCATTTAGCACAAGGCTAAGAAAAACATCTGGATGAAAATCCAGACAAACGCTCGGAAAAAATCGCCATCAATGCTCTAGCTCACCGCTAAGAGAACATTCTAACTCTAGTATCACTACTAGTCGCATCAGAAAATAATCGCACTCTATCGCGCAATGTCGACGTCCTAAGACATCTAGACATGCTAAAATCGCCAGGGAAAACGCTCTGGTTGATCGCCAGATAATCGCACTCTATCGCGCAATGTCGACGCCCTAAGACATCCAGACATGCTAAAATCGCCAGGGAAAACGCTCTGGTTGATCGCCAGAAAACACGTCAGCTCATCGCCAACAAAACACTCTGGTATATCGTCAGAAAAAACTCGGCTCCTCGCCAAGAAAACATTCTGGTACATCGCCAGAAAAAACCTCGGCTTCTCGCCAAGAAAACACTCTGTAAATAGCCCTCGACTACACAAAGTCCGCGTTCTTAAAGAACAATCTCGCCATTAACATAGTGAGCAGCTATAAAAGCTAACAATATCACTATAGGCACAGTGAATAGCTATAAAAGCTAAAATTCACCCTAAACACAGTGAATAGCTATAAAAGCTAAAATTCACCAAACTGAATGATCCTGCTTCAAAAAGCAATGTTCACTAAGAACAGAATGATTAGTCTGCGCACAACTAACATTCTAGGAAACATTCCCAATATAACTGTATGAGACAGCAAGTCTCGAAATAGGACCTCCCTAAAGTCATAACCCTATATACAGGAGTCCATAAGCAAAACGACTCAAAATCACGCATTTTGAGCACATGCCCTCAGGCAACCAACATACACTGAAATATATACAGAAAATATATACAGAAATATATACAGAAATATATACAGGAGTTCAAATCCCAAACTCTTGGTTATGATAACTCCATACCGAGCTTGGTGAAAGCTCTTAGCAAAAGCTAATCAAATCTTCGGCACATCGCACCAAAGTGGCAAATCTGCCTAGAAACATGAGCCAGAAAAAAAACGCCCTCCGTCATTCTTCAGGGTGGCTACACAGAGATATAAAATTTAACCAGCATTGCTCTTCCCCAAGTTGCATGAAGAACCCTCGTGTACTGGTCTCGCCCTAGAACAACAATGAAAAACATTCGATCCATCCCACATAACAGGAGACAAACACCTCACCACGATATACTGAAAGGTGGAGACAATAAAATACGGAAATGGTGACCCTGGTGTCCACCAACAAAAGGGAGTAGATTATAGCATCCACTAAACTAAAACGGTGTCTACCACACCACCATAAGTCAAAAAAAGGAATTTAATCAATAGGGTGTTCCGAAACACACTACTGCCAACAGCCTGTCACCACTAATAGGCTAATTGGAGCTGAGGTCGACTACAGTAGCTAGGCTCTCCTTTGGGTTCAAATAGAAATAACCATTGGGTAACAAAACCCCTAAAGGTCCCAAAGGTCAAACGTTTCACCCCCCATAGACTACCCTTCCAATCAGTCTGTTCCTCAGGAAGACTAACTTCCTGCCAAACGTCGTAACGGCATCTGTTAGCACCCGGTGCATCACGGTCTGTAAAAACAGATAACTCATGGGATACAACCTAAAAGGTTTACAAGGTTGACTTAACCAAGCTTCTAACGGAAATTTCCAAAAAACGAAAAAGAGCTTAAAAAGCTACATGAAGCAAAAATTTCTCAATATTTCGGTGGCAATGCAACAAAACTTTTGAAGACGACAAGAGCTTTTCCAGCTTAATCAGAAACAAGAAGAAAACATCGTTGACAGCTAAAATATTCGATCATGGTGTTAATCGTCTTCCTAGACAATAGCCTCTAGAAGAAACTGCTACAGGTATCAGGCATAACCGTTTTCTGTCAGCCCAAACTTCTAGATTACCTCTTGGAAATCTAAAAATTTGGTTAGGAATCTTCCTTCACTGCGCTTAGCCTCTCTTAACAAGGTTCTCATCTCGGTATCAGATTTTGATCATTTCTTTGTGAATCGACTGTCTTACTCTGCTCTCATCTCCTGTAAATGATCAGCCTTTAGTTCTCCTGCAGGACTTCAATTTCCTATCAATCTGATATAGTATACCGAAAAAACTCAACATACGCCTATGAGTCCATGCAAAAAATTTTTTTAAAAAATTAGTGACTCAAAGGTAACGTTTAAACGGCTCTGAAAAGAAAAAAGTATACCCTCAGTTTGTCAATTCAGAAGAAGGTCTAAATCAAAATAATCCAAGTCTTAGACTTACTGGATAAACCAAAATCAATTTACTCTTAATTGCACCCAACATATACCACTAAGGTAATAGAAATACACCCACTCGGGTAACAAACTTTGAAATTGCTCATAAAAATTTTTGACTCAACATCATACCACGCGAGCTACATCTTGCGCTTGTCCTAACTCAAGATCACCTTGGATTGCCTCTAAATCAAAATTTCGCTTCCAAGTGTCAAGAACTGGATATTATTTGGGGTCTTAAGCAAATCAAATCCCGCGACCACCGACATACCAGTCTTATGATATATCCTGAGTGAGACTCCTTCGCAAGCTCGCAACAGCTGAGTCGATGCTAAACATCAACCACCATCAACCTAAGTTTGGATATGATCAGTACCCAAAACCTTAGCTTTTAAAAAAAATAATAAAAGTAAGCTATACTCTGCTCAACTTTTATAACAGTCAAAAAAAACGAGGTCGTCACCTCCACAGAGCAACATCAAAAAATAAAGTAAAGCAATTAAGATAATGTAAATATAAATTATTCTTCTTCTGACAAACTTTCATTAGGGTTAGGTCCTGTGAATGGTTTTAAGTCTTTAATATGCCATCGTCCTACTTTAGTCCCATCTAAATTAACTAAACCATAAACTAAGTCTGAAATCTTTTCTCTTATCACGCAATGCACATACTTAGGTACTAACTTAGATGTGAATTTATCAGCTGCACTGGAAAGAATTTTATTTTTTCGCCAAACGTGATCACCTATTTTAAAGGAAAAATCCCTTTTTCTAAGGTTGTAAGACTTACTGTTCCGTTCATAAGCCTTATGTATCTTACTACGCACGTCGGTGAAAATATCTTTTAAACCCTTTAAATTTTCGGCGTACGCACCCCTGTTACCCGGAATTATTTCGCTGTCAACATTGACATCCAAATCTAAATTTTTATAATACGATCCGGATAGAGGTATATGTCTGCCGTAAACTAAGAAAGACGGTGTGAACACTGTTACTTCGTGTCTTGCGGTATTTATTGCTTGTTGAATTTTGGAAATATTGCCATCCCAAGTGTCATGTGAATCAACGTAACTTCTTAAAGCGGTCCCGATTGTTCGGTTATTACGTTCGACAAAATTACATTGTGGAGAGTACACGGGATTAAAACGGATATTAAAACTATAAGTTTCACTTAGGCTCTTAAAACTCTTAGAGGTAAACTGAGTACCGTTATCGTATATTAAGAGCGATGGAACACCGTGGATTAGAAAGACATTATTTTCCAAAATTCTCTCTATATGTCCAGCTTTAAAAAAAGCTTTTCGAAGGAAATAGCATGGTATACTTTGTAAACCAGCAAGAAACCACGAGAAGCCATTTATTTCCCCTTTTTGAACGTGGGAATGGGCCTACTAGATCAGCTGCTATGACTTGAAAAGGGTAATTAACCGTTTTTCCCCACCCCCCTCTCTTTTCCCATCAGTCCCATAGGTAGTGCATTTGGAGATTTCTGCGCTCCACATACTTCACAAGTCCTCACGAACTTTAAGATATCAAAACGCATTTTTGGCCAATAATACTGTTCCTGAACCCTGTGAAGAGTTTTATAAAAACCAAAATGACCAGAAGTAGGAGGAGTGTGACACATGTCTATAATTTCCCCTCTCTCTGCGGTTTAGGAACTAGTATTTTCACACTCGGGTACATTAACTTTTAAAGGCAACTGGTTTGGGATAAATTTGTACACGAAATCATTTTTCCACCTTCCACTGCGGAAAATTTTGAGGAAATTCTTTAATTTGCTGCCGCAAATTATCGTACCATGGATCAAATGCGATCTATATCAACTGTATCCATTCTTACGTCAATTTGTGCATTAAGACTGTTTTCGTCCACTGTATGATCTGGGATTCTTGACAAAGCGTCAGGAATAACATTGTGGACTCCTTTTCTATGAATTAAATTAAACGTATGTTGTCTCAACCTAATCGCCCAACGCGCTAGTTTGCCACTAGGGTTTTTAATAGAATTAAGCCACAATAAACTATAATGATCTGTTATGACTGTGAAAGGAACACCTTCTATGTAAGGTCGAAACTTTTCGATGTTAAAGAGTACTGCTAAACATTCTTTTTCAACAACCGAATAGTTACGTTCAGCCTTTGATAAAGTTTCTACTGGCATACGCTATCACTCTTTCCTCACCATTGATTTTCTGTGTTAGGACACGCCCCCTAAACCGGTATTAGAAGCATCACTAGAAATATAAAACTGTTGGGAAAAATCTGGTTGGGATAAGATGGGAGCTGAAACCAATAGCTCTTTAATCTTTATAAAAGATTCTTCGGCTGCCTTTGTCCAATCTATCGATTGTCCTTTTTTTTTCGTCCTTTCAAAAGATCATTAATAGGCGACAACAAGGTAGAAAAATTCTCGATAAAACGTCTGTACCATGAACACATTCCTACAAAGCGCTTAACTTCCGTAGTATTAGTAGGTCTCGCATAATTAACCATGCTTGCTACTTTATCCGGATCGGTACGCAAGGAATTTGAGCCTACAATATAGCCTAAAAACTTTAGAGAAGTTTTGAAAAAATCACATTTGCTCAAATTTATCGTCAGTCCGGCCTCTTTCAATTTATTTTTACTTCTTTAAGTAAGCGTATATGCGATTCGAAGTCTTCCGATGTTACTAAAATATCATCGAGATAGGTAAAAAATATGTGGCTCATATTTCGGACCAAATATAGCGTCCACTAAACGTTGCTGAGTTTGAGCAGCGTTCTTTAGACCAAACGGCATAGTGACGAACTGAAATAGACCTCGGCCTACTACTGCAAAAGCGGTCTTTTCCTTAGAGGATTTGTCCAAAGGAATTTGCCAGAAAGCCTTTCTAAGGTCTATCGAGGATACATACTTTAGCATTCCTGAGTGATGTCAAAATTCTATCGATGTTCGGTAATGGATAGTTATCAAATTTGCTGACCTCGTTGAGCTTTCTTTCTTCCGTCAAAGCATAGACGATACTGTCCATCGGCCTTTTTCACCAATAAGATTGGAGAACAACCAGGGACTGTTTGATTCTTCAATCACTCCGAGTTTTTCAACATTTCGTCTAACTCTTTATTTAATACTTTTGACATGTACGGAGACATGGCGAAGGGCCTTGTCTTTACAGGACTGGCATCAGCCGTATCTATAGACATGTTGATTTTATTCGTTCGGCCCTAACCTATCTTTACTACTTATTTCTTTGAAAGAGCTTATTACTTTTTCTGCCTTTAAGCGTTCCGTCCGCGAGAGATCATCTAGGGTACATAGACGCGAGAAAAGGTTTTTCTAAAGAACTTTCTGAATAACAATCTTTAAAACTTGTTTGAGAATTGACTTCTAGGGACTGTGGATACCACGAATTATTTTTAAAATTTACTAAAATTCCGAATTTTTGTGCAAAATCACATCCTAAAACCAAAGTATGTGATAGAGAAGGTATACTAGAGCAGAGATTACTAAACAATGACCATTGCAGACTAGCGGCAACTCAACCGTACCTAAAACTTTTAGACGGCTGCCATCTGCAGTGGTAACACTTCTATTTTTGACATGGCATATTTTTATACTTAAACGACTTAAAATTTTAATACCATTCTGACGTACAACGGAGGCATTTGCACCAGAGTCAAATAAAGCCGAGATATGGACACCTAATAGATTTATCTTGATATGCGGTCTGTTATCTAAATATTTATGCACGAATAAAGGAGACATGTGACCATTTGGAGAAGAAAAACAGGAGTTTTAACTTGAGAAGGAGAATTTTTATTAGACTTTAAAAAAAAAAAAAATCAGAAACTTTTTGTAACCATTTAGTCCAATCTGATCTATTGGAATATTTCTTTTACTTAAGATCCTCGTTAGAATCTTTCTTTTATCCGCGACCGGACGTTCTGATGAAAGAGTTACGACGGATGTTTTCAGTTCATAGTCTAATTCATTTTCCAGTAGGTGATTGACTCTTAAAATTGAAGGCTTTCCATGATTTAAATGTATTGTAGAAATTATAAGATTTAATAAGAATTGTTTAAAAAGTCCGTAAAAATATTTTTCCTGCTGCTCCCAATAGTCAAAATATAAAAAATATAATAAACGGCCTTAAAATATGTCCAAACTTCCTTTACCAACCACATTAAACAACATCATTCGACCACATAATTTCAAAACAATTTCTAAGTATTCGCCTCCCCCCTGTCCCCCCCACCCCTTACACATCTTCCTTTAATAAATCATGCCTTCACAGATGTCCATATAAAAAAATCTCTAAATTCGTTTACGTATCAGCAAAAATATTTTTTAATATTCATTGCAAAACATTAGGTGCGAAGGAAAGAACAGATTTTAATTGTTCAGTAAAACCTCCATACATCAAAATCTAACACTCTGCAAAAAATTAACCTACCCCCCTCCCCCCCACATCACCAGCATCACCCCCCTAATCTGAATCTATGAAGTCCCCCCTGTTCCCACCCATCACAACACAGCCAC
>CM032448.1:49788357-49802184 GCA_019049505.1 Pachyrhynchus sulphureomaculatus
GCAGAGAAGATATCTATAATCTATAATCTTACAATATATATAAAATGCAATGTCTCTCTGTCTGTCTGTCTGTATATTAGTGCGTTTATCACGCGAAAACCACTTATCCGGATTTTACGCGTCGTTTTTTTAATTCATACATTATATTCTTTGGCCAGAGGTTATATAATATTTAATAATAATCTATATCTATAATATATATAAATTGCAACGTTTCTCTATCTGTCTGTCTGTCCCGTTAGTGCGCTTATCCCTCGAGAACCACTTATCCAGTTTTACGTGAATTTTTTTAAATTCAAACATATGTTCTCTGACCAGGTTATAGATATATATTTTATTACATCTAAAATATGTATAAAATGCAACGTATCTCTGGCTGTCTGTCTGTCTGTCCGTTAGTGCGCTTATCACTGGAGAACCCCTCATCCGATTTTCGTTACTTTTTTTTTAAAACATACATATGTTCTCCGGCGAGGTTATAGGCTATATTTTATTACGATAGGTAGCATAAGGAATAAGCAGTGACGATAATAGTGTATGAAAGTCGGAAAAAAGTTTGCGTTAGCGCGTTCAGCCTTGCAATACACAATCTAAACCATTAAATATAGAACAATATTATGTAGCAGAAGAATATCTATAATCTATAATATATATAAAATGCAATTTCTCTCTGCCTGTCTGTTCAGTTAGTGCGTTTTTATCACGCGAGAACCACTTATCCCCGATTTACGTGTCTTTTTTTAAATTCATACATATATTCTTTGGCCAGGTTATATAATAATAATTTATAATCTATATCTATATATATATAAAATGCAACAGGTGAATCAGGTCGGAGAAAAGTTTGCCGCTAACGCGTTTCTCGCTTACAATACTACTCCCTAAAAGCAAAATTAAATATGGGAACAATATCATGTTGCAAAGAATATAATATAATATAAAATGCAACGTCCTCTCTGTCTGTCTGTCTGTCTGTTAATGCGCTTATCACTCGAAAACCACTTATTATCCGATTTACGTGTTTTTATAAAATTTAAACGTATGTTCTATATAATTCGTTCGTATAAGCCTCGATAATGGGAGATACTAGGTGAATTATTGGGAGATAAGTATAGATATGGGAAATAGAGAGAAATAATGGGAGATACAGCAGAGATAAATCTAGATAATGAGAGTTATGGTGAGATAATGGGAAGATAAGGAGAAATAATAGGAGATAAGGAGAAATATTGCGAGAGAAGTCGAGATAAGCCTAGATAGGGGAAATAAGGTAAAAGGAAATGGGAGATAAGGAGAAAGGATAATGGGAGATAAGGAGAAATAATAGGAGATAAGGAGAAATAAAGGGGAGATAAGAGAGAAATAATGGGAGATGAGGCAGAGATTAAGCCCTAGATAAATGGAAATTAAATGTAGAGATTAATGGGAGATAAGGAGAAATATTGGCGAGATAAGGGGAAATAATGGGAGATAATTTTAATTACGAATGGGTAATATAAAGGAATAAGCCAGTGACGATGGAGGTGACTCCAAGTCCACGACGCGAGCGGAGCTCGCCGAGCCCGGCTAGTTTCCATGTATATAATAACTTTATTGTCAGTTGTTCTTGATTATCATCAGTTAAGATCAAAATAAGCGAAGAACAACAAAGATTTAGAAAAATATAGTTATCTACTATTGATGCTTTATTTTAACAATCCGAGGATTGACTGAAAAAATCATTAGAATTCAATAAACCTCTATGCCTCTGCTTAGTTGAAACTAAAAAGGAGATAGGGTAACCAATTAAGAGACGAATTACGAAATTTTACGTAGAACATGACTTCAAACAACAGCTACATTAAAGTGATTGGAACAGCCTCAATATAAACAATAGGATACGTATGAAGATACAAGGACTAACTGAAGAAGTACTAATATCCTGGAATTCGAACAAGGCGAACTTTTATAATTTAAAATAATTACCTAAATAATAAAGAGTGTCAGTGAGGTCAAATAGCGGATACAAAAAAGAATATAAAGCTAACAGCAAAAAATGAAGATGACTTAAGAATATAAAGTGGACAAAATTAGAATCAATTGGTTATAACTAAAGACCCGAAAGATGTAACTTAGCCGTCTATAACTAAATCGAAACAATGGCACGGAATATGCACACTAGCACATACTTAAGAGTAGAGCCATCCAGCTAAAAAAATCTATAGCAAGAGGTACTTAGTATGGAAAAAATGCCTACATGTCTCACAGTATATATAAAACCGTAGGTAAAACCTGTACTAAGCATAATGCAGCAGAAATAAGAACGGAACATCTAAAAACAAAAACCTCATGAGGAGCTAAAGAAATGAAAAACACTACCTTATCAAAGGAATAACTCTAAGAGACTAGTATTAAGACACAACTATATCGACAAGAAACTCAAGAATTAAAGCGCATCGTGTTCGTCTCGCTGGGGAAGACGTTGGAGGGATCACTTAAATCGAATGAACAAGCGATAAAAAACCAGAAACATGAAAACTCTCCCGGTCGACCCACCAAAAAGATGGCACGAAACGTGAACATCTACGTCACAAGAGGCACTTAAAAACAAAAATACTTCCGAGACTTTTATCTTATAAGAAGAAGAAACGTTAGTATAATCTGATTTATTATACAAACTTGCTGACAAATATAGTATATACTCTTACGCTGATCTATCCAACTACATATTGAGTAAATTAAAAATAAGGAATAATATTATAGAGAAAGATCTTTCACAGTTATTAATTTAAACCATTTACGTGGAAGTTTTTTGAGGAAGTTTTATCACAGTTACAAAAAATGGCGTCATAGAAAAAAATGATTAGATGAAATTAATAAATTACTGTCGGTTGTTTCTAAGAGTACTTTTGACGAAATTTTATACGATGAAAGTGATGGAGGATCTCGCCATTTCACACTGGAGAGGACATTGCATCAAAAGTTATTGATGAAAGAGAATGTTCCTGGTTTGCAATAATGAGAGGCGCGCATCTTGCTCAATCTTTTATTTTCAAATCAAGTCCTTTGTAGTCTAAGTGAACAGTTTCTGTGGGACCAAGTCTACATTCATGATGACTTCATGTCAGATCAGGCAGTCCGGTTCTACCAAAAACTGGAAAAAAACAGAAGGACATTTAGAGGATTTGCCGCTGCTACAGCTGGCGTGAATTAAAATTAACAGTGTTTGTTAAAGAACCTGTGGTATCTGAAACCACGATTTGGAGAATTTGGCGAAATTTCAGATATGATAAAAAAATTCTGTCAACGATGCAAGTTCTAAACTTCCTTACAGTAGAGTAGTTAGAACTGGCTAAAGGGCAGAAATTTGATTACAGACAAAATGTTCGTGTACATCTATGAATCGTCGAATTCATCTGAAAATCAATTGAGAATCAATCTAGTGTGACGATTACGATTTTTTTCACTTTGCAATATTAACTTCGCTCAATCCATTTTTTTGGCGGGTATGATTCTTAACTCCGTCTTACGACCACTTTCAAGTCATGTTAAAATCACCTGTTACTGCGACTACTGGATAAAGGAACATTACTCAACACTTTTTGAAGCTTTGATACAGTTTCGTGTACCAAGTTTAACACGAGAAGTCAATCACAGCGTTTTATTGAAACTTATTTTTCCGGCCGTTCGTCAAAACAAAATATACATATGCACTCGTTTACCATTTATAACTGGCGGTATCTAATAGAGAAAAAAAGGAAGTTGCAATATTGAATTTTCTTGTATTTTTCGAAAAGATGGAACTCTTAACCGTATTTAGCTTGTCATGTTTTTAGAAGAAATAGAAATAGCGAATATTTAAAAGTGATGTAGTAAACCTTTATGGGGAACCTACGCATTTAGTAAAATGTTACTAAAAATAGAAAATTGTTATTTTCTAGTTCGTTTAACTATTATAAGAATTAAAAAAAAAATAATGGAATTAGCTGTACATTAGGATTAAATTTAAGAGTGGATAAAGCAAAATGACCCAATAATCTTGTCCTGATCGCCTAGGCTTGCTTCAAGGGGGTCCAACTTTTCGGATATTCATTCTCGTAACCTTAATATTTGAGTTTAGTCCATGTGGGAATCAAAATAACCGTCTCTCTTTCCTTAAAACCTTATTTCTCATAAGAAGTGTGTGGCAATCTTTAAATACAAGAAATCCTTCCAAGTATCTTATACTTTCTGATCAAAAATAACGAAACTATCGCTTCAGTTGTCAAAGCATATGACACTAACGTAACGTGAATTACTAGACGCTGAGCCGTAATCTTAGATTTCATAGATAGTTTAAATTTTTTCTAATTTACAATCAATTTAGGATTCATACATAAACGCTTTGCTTAGCGAGACTTAATTAACATAAGGTCGAATATCTATGAATTCGAACACCTAACACGAAGTAGAAGTTGTATGCAAAGAAATTTTGCAGTGTCAATGTTGCAAAAGTCGGGTGACGTGGTACTGATATAATTTGCATGTAAACAAATTAAAATGAAAAATTCATAAGTGTTAGAGGACCTAGGAATATATTTTTTACATAAAATTTAAAGTTAAAATCCAAGTTTTTTATTGTAATGAAAATAAAAATTTTCTTTACAAAGTTTACTTGTACTAAACAAAATACTTAAGTTGCATAAATTTAAAGGTAAAACAACAAAACTAAAATACCAAAGGTGACATATAAAAAATAAAATGTTATTTAAAACTACATTGCAATAGTCAGGGTTATTAAAATCTTCGTTAAAACAATTAATAGTCAATTACATTGAGTTTTATTTAATAGTAATAATGTTCGTCATAATATTTTCGATTGCAAAACTAGAACACACTACAATTATTATTTATTTTGCTGGTAAAATCATATTACTACCCACATTGTACAGGTGAGTCATCAACGTAGAGTAAAGTCATTCATTATCAATCATTTGTTTCGGAATGATGAAAAAAACTTAAATACAATAGTTTTAAGGAATATAAGTGCGCACAGTTTAAAATTATTTTGGGTACTTCAAAAAAGTGTGGACATCGAAATAACATGTTTTTTTTTTAAACGGGAACATCTCTATTTTCACTATAATTTATTTTTAAGTTTCTGCGTAACATTTATATAACTTTTTTATTAATAAATTATACGTATACCTAAATTAGTAGTAGTTTTTCTAATATTTAAATTTTTTTAAAAAATCAACGACACATATTTTCAGATTTGTCAAAGGAAGACTTGCTAGTAGCGCCATTGTTTCTGAAGGTGGAATACTAATAATTGGTAACGAGCGTTCAATAGAGATGAAAAAGATATATGTAGTAGAAATTTGAGTTTAGATGCTACAGGGTGTTTCAAAATAAATTTTTCGACTCTTTTAAATGAAAAATCTCAAGTTTTTTAAATGGCATACGCTATTTATATTATTATTTTTTCTGATAGATTTTATAAAAACCTTCCAACTTTTATTAAGTATGGTCATATACCTATTTCTAATAGTTTTTCGATTTATTCTGAATGGTTTCAATTTTTTACCCTTGTTTTTTTTTAATACACTTACGCTATAAAAACATCATAGTTGCCAAGACAAAACAAAAATGTAGGCACTGTCCAAATTTTGACATGTCTATTACGCAAGTTAGAAAAAAGTTTAATTTGTTGTAGTAAGAACGTATAAGCAGAGAATTGTTATGGATTTTTTTTCCTAAAAATGAATTATTTGATACGGTTATATACTGAGCGAAGGCGGAAAAAAAATTGTCTTTTGGCAGTAAGGCTTTACGGAGCTAAGAATACCCCTAGTGGAATAGAGACGTAAGATACCATCTAGAAAATCTTTTTCAATGCTTAATTGAACGGTTTGATGGTAGTGGTAACCGTTGAGTATACGAAACGGAAAGTAGTAAACCAGAATGCTACCTAATGAGAAAAAAAAATGAGATTTTAACTTCATAGTTGAAGATAATCTCCAGGTCAGCAGCCGTCAACTAGCTGACTTATCTGACAATTTCATCCCAATCTAAACGGCTAATTAAAACCCACGAGAAATAATACAAGTATCTATCCCTTTCATATGGACGTTGCACACTGTTTAAAGAAATCATGGATTACACCAAGAACTTCAGGGGCGCAAGACCGTGATTTGAACGACGAGTAAACCTTTTTGTACCACCCAGAAATGAGCAATAGAGAGACCGATCCAAATTTTTTATTCCAAAATAATGTTTTCTGATGAAGCTACTTCATTCCAGCCATAATGGAGCAGTTATACACAGCTCCATAACACGTGCATTTACTTATTAGAACAGATTAATCCATTTGGGTCCAGGTAAGATATCAAAACACAAAACCATTAGTCCTTAATAGTATGGTGTGGCATACTTAAATTTTCGAAATTATTTGTCCACATATTTTTTTTTTTCGCGAAACCGGATAAAAAACGGGCCTAGATATCAAAATTTTTTGCAACAAGAATTACCACCAGCTTTCTTGAAGAAGTTGATAACTTTGGAAAGGGAACAAATGAGGATTCAACAAGATGGAGGCTCCTGCTCATCACCACCGGGAAGCTCGGGGAATTATTTAACGACGATGAGCGTATACGATACACGAAAAATGGATCGTGTAGAAGATGGATTCATTCAGGTGGCCCACTCAATCAATGTGACTTTAACACCTTTAGACTATCCTTTTAGTGATGGCGTTGTGCTACATTAAAGTTTGTGTTTTATGTGAATCCCCCCTACCATCACAACCAGTAGATATAGAAGAATAGCATACGGGATGCGTGCAGGACAATAACGCCCTTTACATGCTTAAGGAAAGTGAAGGAAAATATGGTAAAAACGACTAAACATTGGTGCATCCCTCAAGTAGACGGGCTAAGATATTTGAACATTCATCTACTTCATAATAATTAATCATGTAGATAAAGTTAAACTATATTAAAAATTATTAATTAATTATTTGTTTATGTTTTCATAATAGCGTAAGTGTATTAAAAACAAGGATAAAAATTGAAAAAATTCAAAAATATAAAATCGAAAATTTGGAGGGTTTTGTAAAAGCCTAAATCAGAAAAAATAATAATATATAGGGAGTGCCAACTTAAAAGAATTTTAGTATTTTTCCATTAAAAAAATAGTCGAAATGTATAAATTTATTTGAAACACGCCCCTATAGGGGTATCTAACTCAAATTTCTTTACATATAGTCTTTTTTCATCTCTACTAGAGACCACTGAAAACTAGAATTTTTTTAAAAAAAAAGCGTTAGGAAATATTAAGAAAACTACTGAGGTTTAGGTATATAACACTTAGTTTACAATTAGCGGAAAAAAAATTAATAAAAATTTTTTACGCAGGCGAAGATAAAATATAAGTTAGGCGATAAATAGGATGTTCCATTTAAAAACATAATGTTGATCATATCGGCAAGAACACTTTTATGAAGAACCCTGTAATATAGCTCCTAGTCGGACCAAAGTAATTTTAAGCTGTGCACCTTATACATTGGCCTCCGGTAGAAAACTATTTGTACTGTAACATAATTTTTTTGTCAGCATCCCGCAAACAAATGATGATAATGGAACCTTATTCGTATTGTTTATCCCTCGCCCTGTATTGTTTGCTTCATTGAATTGGAATAGAAAAATAGATTGAAACTTCAAAAATGACCATAAACTCTATTATCTTGATGATAATTTTTTGAACACTAGTACTTATATTATATATAAAATGTATAATATCATATATATATAATCAAATATCCTATATATATATATATAGGTATAGTATGAATATATATATATTGTATATATAGACGAGGTAGACAGAACACATTGAGTCCACTGTCACACATAAATAACCTTCATTATTGTAGTTACACAGAATTAGGAAAACTTTTTCATTACCAAACTACAACAACGTTTCAAAACACTTTAATTTATACTTTCTGTTTTGATGGGGAGTTATTTGCGTGCAGGATGCAAAAAATAATTAGACAAGAAATATTATTTAATCAAAATAATAATAATGAATAAATTGCTATAAAATATAAATCCATAAATAATAATATATAAAAAGCCTTCGACTCCATACAACACTAACTAAGGCCCTTTGGATAGAAGTCTACAAAATCAACCAAAACAGTGTCGGCAATTTCTACTAGGCAGCTTTCTTCGCGCAAATTATGAAAACATGGAAAACCAAAATCCACCTAAAAACAGTCAAACCGAACTCATCCAAATAAAAAGAGCTGTACATTAAAGGGTGTATATTTAGAGGAAATTCCATCATCTCAGTGGTGCGTCTATAGTCTTTGCCTCTGTCATAAATCCATTCTTGAAAATACATTAAACAGAACGCCGACCATGGGAGCTTTCTGCAGATCAGACACCAAAAAGTAAACCATACAGAAAAAAAATACCACACCTATCCTATACAAATGGTTGACATAAACCTCTAAACGCTGCCACAGAAACATCAGACACTAGCCTGAAAATCATAAAATCATTCACCTTAGATATGAAGCAATAGCTGAAATAATTTGGTATAAGTAAATGTAAAGTGCTCTACATCAACTTAAAGGCCAATGGAAAGGCCTAAACCATGAGTACAGAAACCATCAAACAATGAAACACGGGGGGGGGGTACGTGATAACATACTTGAACAAACAAAGAAACATAGATACGATTATCTAGGCTTCCATCCAAGGCACACAAACTCAACACGACACTCACATCAAAACAGAGCCTCAGATCCAAATTCAAAAACAGACTCACGAAACTTATACAAACAAAACACAACTCCCAAAAATCTCATTAAAGCTATCAACGACGTTCACGGGTATAAACCCATACTCACATATTCAATTGTAGCATCAATTGCACAAGGGGTAATTCACACACAGATGATAAAAAAAATTCACAACCTTATACGTTCTCAATTCACTAAATACAGGAAATTACACTTCCAACGCATGCAAAGAAAAAGAGCTTACTATCGAGAGGAAGGCAAGAAAGAATGAGAATCATAGATATAAGATCACTACACACACAACCTCTCGACTTATCAATCCGGGCCCCAGACCACCCGGCCGACCCCACACACAGTCACACCTAATTATTACAGGAAAAGATGAAAATGTGATCAGAATAAAAGCATTCCCTCGCCGAAAAACACAGATACCACATAGAACAAGTCCATGTAAAATAAAAAACAATCATACTCCATGCTTACAGGATGAGGCAGCACTAATTCCCTGAACCCCTAGAAGAGCTTCTTACTTGTCATCCCCAGATAAATGTCAAAATTAACCAGAAACTACCAAAAGCATATCGTCAAAGCATCCACAGAAGACATAAGTGCAAGAAATACTACGACCCCAATAAAGAAAACGATCGAAGCACATAAAAATTGCGGGTGATAAATATTATGTCCGAAAAACGGAATACACAGTCCAGACAAAACTCACCGGCAAAAAGACGAACACAACCGAGAATTGCCGCATCCAAATAAAAGAGCTGTACATCAAAGCGGGTATAATTTCAGCGGAGAACTCGCTCAGCGCTCTATTGTAGGGGTTACCCACCCCCCCAAAACACCAACACAGGGGAGGGGTGACTACCCCCCTTGCAAATCACATTTTTCACAATACCACAAAACAGAAACAGAACAGCAACCACGCCTTCTGTTTATGTCACCAAAGACGTAAACCAAGATAAAAATGCGACCACTCCTCCTAGAGTATGGATGACACAAAACTCTATAACGCTGCCACAGAAGAAACACAGCTAAACAAGAACTAATCTAAGATCATAAAAACAGTTCTACCTTAGATAATCATTGTATGGAATTGGAGTTATGTGGTTAATGTTAAGTGGCTCCAGTGGACAGAGCTGCTACCATGAACAGATACGCATCAACCATGAAACACGCGATAACAATCGCTTGACAAAGGAAATTGATAGAGAATATGATCTAAGGCTTCGTAGCATGCGAAATGCCCCAAACTCAACCACAAGCTCACATCCAAACAGAAGCATCATAATCCAAAGTCAAAAACAGACTCACGTTACCTATAACAAACAATACTCAACTCCAAAAATCTCATTATAGTTATCACTCGATCGCTATAACCTATAACTCCAGCATATTCAGTGTGGTAACATCAAATGGTCACACACAGACATAGAAAAACAACATTCCTTATACGTTCTCAATTCAACCAAAAGAACGGTAAATTACAACCCCAACGCATGCAAAGATAAACTTACTGTCCCCGATTAGGAAGGTAGGAATGATAGAGGAATCATAAATTTTATATCACTACTCACAAAACAAATACAAGCACTTCGGAAATTCTTTCACACCAAGTAAACCAGCCTCCGTGCCTCCACAGCAGCCATACAACGAAAGCAGGCAGAAACTACAACACACCTCTCGACTTTATCCCCCCGGGCATACACATAGACAACGACCCATCTAAAGAAAAAACAAACTATACACCTGGTTTACTGGATGGACAAGCAAAATCCCTGAACAAGAAGCTTCTTCTTACTTTCATCCAGGATAAAAGTCATATTAACCAGAAACACCCAAACCATATCGTCAAAGACCAACTATTATAGAGGACATATGTATGCTAAAAATTCTCCCACATAAAGAAAGAAGCGGATGAAAAGAGTTAGCCGGACGGAATACAAGCCCGATAAAACTCCAGAACGGCTATAGTAGTTCACCAAGCACTAGCCCCAACATACAAACTCATAGAAAACAGAAAACCCTACTACAAATACAGCACCAAATATCCATACTTGAAAATAAAGAGGGTACAAGCTCCACTGGAGACAATCACATCCATACAGATAAAACAGTCCCCCGCCAATAGACCCGATATTACTGTTTAATACAAAAAAGGAAAAGTCACCTATCTGATTGACATAGCTGTCACCGACGACACAAACATCCAAAGGAAATACACAGAAAAAATCTCCAAATACACAGACCTTGCAATAAAAAAAAAAAGGCTATGGAAACAAGAAAAAAGTCATCATTGTCCCCCTCGTCATATCAGCCACAAGCCTTACACCGACAACATTTACACCACATTTAGTACAATTAGGACTCAACACAAACATACACAAAAACATTCAGAAGTCAATAATTTGAAAATATGTAACATTGTCAGGTCATTCCTTAATACACAATGATAATAGCGTTTGTGCTAACTTGGCTTAGGACCATCAGCCAAACATGGGACCACATTGACCAAAAGTGAGAAAGAAGAACAAAAAAATAATAATATTATGACATTCCAGGCGTCCGTATCTTCCGGGAGAGATCGAGTCGGTTGGAGAGAATGACAGGTGTATTACTTACTGAAATTTCGCCTTTTCGACCACAAATCGTTTGCAAGCCGAAAACCTTTTCTATAAAACAACAAAGAAGACTTATGTTATCTAGTTCCTCGGTGCCTGCAGAAACAAACATAGCACATCAAAGAGGGGAGAAACTTTCTAAGTACATTCAAACATTAAAGTACTAACTTCACGCATTGTTCCCTCGACATTGAGTAACAATGGTGGTCCTAGTCATCGGGGTTTTAAGGCGAAGTCAGGAACACATTCCTGAAGAAAGTAAAGAAGATGCCACCTTGCTAAGTCTCGGCTGATTCACTTACAATGAAGATGCAGAGGGCAGTTATCTGTGATTCTCTCAGACTACTCAAGCAAATGCCAACGCGTAGCATCCTATATGAGTCGGAGTCGCAGGATCTGTCACGTCGAATTTTTCTTCTCTCTTTCTGTCTCTCTCTCTCTCTCTCTCTCTCTTCTCTCTCTCTCTCTCTCTCTCTCTCTCTCTCTCTCTCTCTATATATATATATATATATATATATATATATATATATATATATATATATATATATATATATATATATACGTGTTATATGTTTGATCAAATAATATAAGTTCAACGTCACTTTGTATATCTCTCAACAACAACTTTTTAAATTAATATTTAAACGCTGTAACCGAGAAAGTTGTAGAATGTTTAAGATTTTGTTGTAAAGTTTATAGATTTTGTAATATATCCTGTATATACAAGAAAAGACACTGATAAAAAAGAGTACTGTGAGCTGGAGGGGCGATGTAGCCACGATACCTTAAATTAAACGTCGGTTCTATAGCGAATTTTAGCTGTTAAATACAAGGATGATTAAAGAGTATTATTAAATGAATAAGGCGGCTGCCTGCAGTTGTCTGCGATTTTCCATGGAAAGATGTGCTGTTTCATTTAACTTGTAAGAAAGAGGATCATTTCGATGAATACTGTATATTTTAAACAGGACTTTTTGAATCGAACAGTTCTATCTTTATCAATACATGGGCCGTAAGCAGGGCCAGAAAAATCCAAATGGCTAAGAACTAAAAAATCTCCAAGCTTTATTTTCAGACATTTGGATAGAAGTTACAACTGCTTTAATACAAACTTAAGAATACCAAAATGAGTTTAAAATTTATACTCATTTTTAAAAAATATGAATTTAAATTTAATATCAGAGATAATATGAAACATCGAAAACATAAAATATATTTAAAAAATAAATATGAAACACAATTTTGTATCCTAAGTTTGTATGTAGGTCTAACTGTGTTGAAGTCAGGAACATATTTTTAGTTTGTTTTTATGCATTAATATTTATTTTAAATTTAGTCTAAAATTTATCTACGTATAATAAGAAGATAATTTGATAAAAATATCTATCATATTTCTCTTACTTCAGGTTTTTATGTTATATTTGATTGAAATTTAACCAATTACAACATCGAAAACTGATATTTTATATATTTTGCACACGAAATTCCAATTTGTTGTAGTAACTCACAGTAATTTTTATATGCTACAATAAATTGATGTACCGGATAATTGGCATTCATGTTTTGCCCTGACATAGTTTTCTCTGATCCAGATAATGCTTTGATTATCTGAATTATGACAGAATGTGGGCTTAAACATATTCGCTGTAATAAGATTTATCGGGTGTTTGTTAATTAGGTATTTATCAGAATCAAATTCAAGAATTTCAAACGAATATGCAGTCGATATTTTAATATTCCCTTTCAGTGTCAAAATGTGTTCCTCAAGAATCTGTTCTTGGTCCATTATTTCTTATCTTACATAGTTTGACTCGTATAGCCCTATCAAACATGTAAGTGCTTTAGGCCTTTGCTGACGATACTTAAATTTACCACCCAGTCAACTATAATGAAAATTGTGTCCTTGATCAGCTTCTTATTTCTAACTATTTTCATAAGCCCTAAAATATTAAACGCAAAAGAATTACTCTGCGTCTAATGATAATTGATAATACCAGTAATACAATATAACATAAAATTGTAGTGTTATTTTTGATTATATTTAAATTTTGTTGAAAAAAAGAAAACGTGTAATTTAAATTACAAATTTTATATAATTTGAAAGATTATTGCAGATTTTATTATTTTAAAACTCGTCTAGATCACTGACATTATTTGCCAAAAAAGTTCAGTTGTAATAGCTAATCAACACTGCAAATTTTGCGTAATAATTTTGTCAGATTTTCTTTTACGTTTAAAAAAGACAGTCATCACCAATATTTAATTACAAGACCAGGGTATGGACACGAAATCCTCGACACGTTTTATACATTAGATGTAAATACTTATTTTAGAGAATTTAATTTAGAAGTAATATTTCTAATTTTAACATAAAAAATATAAATGTATATAATATATAAAACATTAAAATTCCGGGTTTCAATCCGCTCATCTAAC
>CM032448.1:49802284-49845635 GCA_019049505.1 Pachyrhynchus sulphureomaculatus
TAGATTATAAATTCTACTTTAATCACAAACAGAATCTGATATTAAATGTGGGAAGAAAAATTTTTCCAGTCAGTTAGCCCTTGTTTATAATTTATATATATAATATATATATATATATATATATATATATATATATATATATATATATATGTATATATATAAATATATATATATATATATATATATATATATATATATATATATGGATAATAAAAAAAATAATTAAAAAAAAATCCACAGAGTAATTTCCAAGAAAACGGCTTTAATACTAAAATAATTAGATGTTTCTTTCATATTTTTCCTCGTCAAAAAGTTCTTATAAACAAGGGCTAATTGACTGAAAAAATTTTTCTTCCCACATCTAATATCAGATTCTGTTTGTGATTAAAGTAGAATTTATAATCTAACATAGTGAAATAATTAGAAAATTTATTCAACTTTTCAGGAATTTTATATTTTAAATAAATTTTCAAAAATAATCTTACTGCTGATAATTAATAATTATTTATGCATTAATACATTATATTCTTTAATTATTTTTTTTCATAATAATTTAATTATTTATAATATGAAAAAAATCAAAAATATTTCAATTTATTTAGTATAGAGAAGTATAGGAAAATATAGAAAAGTTGGTCTACACAAAGAGCCTGAAATTCCAAGATTTAATTTTGTACAGTTCAATGATAGAAATAAAACCGGTCAAGGGCAAGTTGGACTTGCACAATTGGTGTTCCGTACCTTGATTGGCTTGAAAATAAAAAAATAATTGACTTCACCAAATACACCCTAGATGAGTTTTCAACAAGGTTTTTTTGATTTTTTTTTATATACCAGATAAATTATCAAAGTAATGCACTCGTGATAATTTTCATTCAACCTACACCTTGTGGAGAATATTCTGGAATTTTTTCAAAATTGTACTTTTCGAGGTAAGGGAGGAGACAGCGATTTTTGACAATTTTTTTGCCCAGAAAAATGCTTGCAAGTATTACATCATATATATTTTGAACTCGTGTTTTTACTTTTTTATTTGACACCCCTCTGGATGACTAGGTAAAATTTTTTTTTTCATTTTTGATTCCGCCCCCCAAAACTAACCCCTGAAGCCAAAATTTAACTTTCAAAACTACACAACTCTGATGGGGCCATCAGTATATTGTAGATAAATTAGGAGAAGTGTTTTCACATTTGATTATTATATTTTACTAGCGACAGCGGAGATGAGAACCCTGAGAGCAATAGCAGGAAAAACGTTGCGGGATAGAGTCAGAAGAGAGGAAATCAGAAGAACATGCGGAGTCGAGGACGTGGTTAGATGGAGCAGGCAGCTGAGAAGATAATGGTACGAGCATGTCAATAGAATAGACGAAAACAGACTAGCACGCATTGCACTCACAAGCAAACCACACGGTACGCGTCCACTAGGAAGAGAAGTTGTTTAACTGTAAACAAAAAAGCACAAGTTTTTCGAGGTCCATAACTCGGGACAATACTCCTGCTGATACCCCAGAGGGGATAAAATCATATTATTGCTGTATCTAGACTGTGAAATTTCAAATGCTTTTTTTTCTGCATCACCTTCTTCAAGATATTTTAACTTTGAAGTAAATTGGTAAATGTAACAACTCTTTCATTTATTCTCACCAAGGTCACCCTTTCAAACGCGTGTCAATATGACATGACAGATTTGTGACTTTAAAAACCCTCATATGTTAAGAGGGCCTGATATTTCTTCTATAATCTATTATTACTTTACTGTCCAATAATCTAAACACTGAATATTTATTTTTTGGAAATCACCTCTTAAAATTTGAAGGAGATAGTTTTGGTACAAAATCAAATCATACCCGATACATGTTTTAGATAAACAGTGGTAATATATATTTTTAAACTTGAGTTACCGTAACAGAGTGTCCAGTATATTTTTACATCATAAAAAGGAAAATTTATAAAATTTCAACGAGCATAAAATATTGGGAGTTAAAGATTTACTAAATTTTACATTCTGTAAAACTCTGTAAAACAAAAGTGATCTATAACTTATAAAATTCGAACCAAAAAGCATCATTGACAATAAAATTTAAAATAAATTTATTTTTTAAAGACCTATAACCACAAATAAATAAACGACAAGAACAATAAGTAATGGGCATCGTTACAAATTTTACCGATATTTCTACTTCCACCTTTATTTATAAAATCCAGGTATTTGTCTACTCGAGTGAACACGCCTGGCTTAACCTTGTTTGGTTCTAGACAGTCAGTTCCCAATGAAACAATTCCAATTTGTGTATTATCTAATTCTGTATCCCCAGTGCATAACAACGGTCCTCCTGAATCACCTGAACAAGCGTCCGTTTCGTCTGTTGCTGTAGTACAAATATGTTCGTTACGTACAATTTTTGTAAACCACGAATTCCACTTTCTCTTACATTCGTTTATTGAGATTACAGGTAAATAAGCACATTGAAGATTTAGTAAGCTTGGCCATGTATCCTGGTTATTTTGGAGCATCATACCAAATCCCATAACTAAGGCTAGGTGGCAGGTTTCTTCAAGATACCCATCAGAAAATGTTTTTGTGGGTAAAGAAACATACCCAATAGAAGAGTGTTGGATTGGGTCATGTAATTTTATTAGACCAACATCATTTTGTAAAATTGTCTCTATCAAATTCAGGATGAATATACTTTGTTATCGAACTTACTTCTACGGGTGTTTCATTAGTATTTAGGCCTACTGTTATTTTTAATTCATAAGATTTATCTAAGCAATGTCCGGCTGTTAAAATCCAGTGAGGGTCAATTAGAGTTCCTCCACAATGCCTTCGATACACTCCATAGTTTTTCTTATAAATTAAAACCATAAAAGTATGTATAAATTTTGGACATGAATATCCACCTTTTACGCGAGCACCGAACTCAGAACTATTTAGTGAATGGATAAACATTAATGTCCACAAAATTATTGAAAACTTCATAATATCTATTACGTCAACGTGACATACATTCAGTCCAAAAAGTCTCCATACACCTTCTGCTTTTTATACTATTTTTTTCTATTATGTTCAGCTAATTAATTGGAACTGTGAGAAAACATGTTTAAATTAATATTTGATACAACCAACGAGGATTAGTATTAAAAACAACTACGGAACATTTTATTTAGAAGTTACATCATTGTTATAAAAATGTCAACAAAATTAATGTCAAAAAAGTCCCCAAACACTCAAGAATTGCACTGAAAAAAACATGTTATAATCAGCCGCATTCTATCAAGCCATCTATTGCTCGCTAAACTGAAAACAAATAAATAATTTTGGGCCATACTTTATAATCTGTCACTTGTTGCTAGTAATTTTGCAGTGGATTTTCAAAGTAGTATAAAAAATGAGTGAGAGAAATTGTGAAATTCCATTTCAAGTTCAAAAGATCATCATAACTGATTTGTGGAAATCGTACCGAAATATAGGTGAAATTGTTAAAAAGTCGCATGCTATTGTTCAGTACATTGTAAACCAGTATAAGTCAACGGGTTCGTATAAAATTCGACCTCGCCCCGGTCGTCCCAAGACACTGACTCCACGTGAAGAGGCCAGTATTGTCAGACAAATAATTATAGATACATTTTATTAATGGTACCATGGATCAGCATGTTTATCTGAACATTTTGAGAGATAATTTAAGAGTCCAAAGTGTCCAAAAATTAATACTCGAAAAAAGGTACATTTTTCAACAGGACAATGATCCGAAACATATCGCAAACTTGGTGCGAGAATGGATGATCTATAATGTGCGTCAGCAGCTTGATACACCTCCACAATCAAATGGCGCATTCGCAAACATAATGTTTCAAATAAAGAATTAAAAAACAGAATATTGAACGAATGGGAGAACATGCCAGCAAAAGTGACTAGAAAGCTGGTTGCAAGCATGACAAAAAGGTTACAGGAGATTATCAAGGCTAACGGCGGTTCCACTAAATATTAGTTTAAACGAAGTTGTTGTTTTACGATAAACTCCGTCAAACTATTATTGGTAATCGTTAAGTGTATGGAGACTTTTTGACATTAATTTTGTTTACATTTTTATAACAATGATGTAACTTCTAAATAAAATGTTCCGTAGTTGCTTTCAATACTAATCCTCTTTGGTTAAGTTTCAAATATTAATTCAAATGTGTTTTTCATTGTTCCAATTAATTAGTTAAACATAACAGAAACCTAGTATAGAGAGCAGGTGGTGTATGAAGAGTTTTTGGACTGATTGTCTATATTATGGTGTATTCACTATCAATAATCACTATAAGCCCATAGCCATCCAATAATGGATGTAGGCCCTCTCTCTTTGTTTCCATTCCGTTCTGTCCGCGGCCATTGTCATCCATCGAGTATTTGGTCTCCCTACCCTTCTTTTTGTGTCACGAGGTTTCCATTCTAATATTCTTCCGGTCCGTCTTCCATCGCTCGTTTTAGTCAGATGCCCCGCCCCCCCAGTGTCACTTCAACTGTACAACTCGTTATATAACATCCTTCAACTTTGTCTGCTGTCGTTTCCATATATTTATTTTTCTGTCCCTACGTCTGATATCTAATATAAGTATTTCGTGTACTCTTTGTGTACGTGCTAGTTTCTGAGCGTTTTTCTTTGTCCTGCTCCATGTTTCCGCTCCATAAGTTCATGTTGGGAGCACACACTGGTTGTATACCTTAGATTTTAGTGTGTTTGGAATATCTAATTTAAAGATGTAGTTTAGCTTCCCAAATACGCTCCAAGCCAATATGATTCTTTTTGCTATCTCCCCGCTCATGTTGTCTTTCTCCGTTGTGTTTTTTTGGTCTAGGTATATGTAATTTTCCACTTGCTCTAGTGTTTCTCGTTCCAGTGCTATATGAATGTTGTTTTGTGTGTTTGTCATTATTTTTGTTTTGATCATTCGTTCAGTTCCGTGATCATCTCTTGTAATTCTAGCGGATCTTGGCTGATTATTATTATATCATCCGCGAATCTTAAATGATTTAGATAGAGCATATAGCCGAAAATGCTTTGCATAGTTTGGGAGAGGAGAAATGGTGTCCCCTTGTCTCACCCCTCCTTGATGGGGATTTAATTTGTTTCGCTATATACTTTCACGTACATTTTTGCATTGGAGTAGATGTTCCTAATTAAGTTTATATATCTACTATCGACTCCACATTTACCCAATGCATTTATGACGGCCCATATTTCGATAAAGTCGAACGCCTTCTGATAGTCTATGAAAGCCATGTATAGTTCATACCATAATTATATTCATTGCCTTTTTCTTATAGTTTGTATGTGGTCGCAAGTACTGTATCCTGACCTGAATCCGGGCTTGTTCACATGATTGATGGTAATCTAATTTGTTTGTTGGTCTGTTTGTTATTATACGTGTAAAAATTTTGTAGACCTGTGACAGATGGCTAATTGGTCTGTAGTTCTCCAATTTTAATACATTTCCCTCTTTGTGTAGAAGTATAACTTCTGCTACATGCTCTGACTTAGGGATTGCGGTTTCTTCTATGCACCTGTTATATAGTTTCGTCAACTCTCGTTGTAATGCATCCCCAGACTCTTTCAGCATCTCGGCTAATATGTTATCTGGTCCAGAAGCCTTAATTTGTTTTGTCTTTCTTAATGCATTATTGATTTCAGCTATATTTGCTTCCAAAATATCTTCTGATCCTACATTTTGGATTTGCCTTCTACCTTCTTCCTATTGTATTTCCTTTGGTTGCACTTTTGAATTGTATAATTCTGTATAGTAGGTTGTTATTTCTTTCAAAATTTCATCTCTATCTGTTATAGTTTTTCCCTCTTTATTCTGTATTTTCAGTATTTCTTTCTTTCCCGTCTTTAATTGTTTCTGTATTACTTTTGGACCTCTATTTGTTTCAATTGTTTTCAGTATTGTTTGTGTATTATATCTTCTGTTGTCTTTCCGTAGTTCTTTTCGAATTAGTTTGTTTAGTTCTGTTATTTCTACGTTGCTACTATTTCTTCCTTTACTTATTAGATCTCTTTGCTTTTCCAAAAGTGTTGTTGTTGTTGTTGTTGTTGTATTACTGATTTTATTGGATGTATCTTTAGTTTTTGTTGCAACGTTATTTGCTGCGTAGAATATTACTGTTGTCAGATGTTCTGCATGTCTGTTTAGGTCTATATTCTGGTTCAAGTCTAGTTTTTTCAACTTACTTTCTAGCTCTTTTTTATATTCGAGTTTATTTTGGGAAAGTTTTTCAGTGTCTATTGGTTTGGATTTATTTCTGTACATCTTTGCTCTTTCTGATTATTGGTTGATGTATAGTTTGGCCCTTACAATTTTGTGATATGATAAAATCGATCTCATTTTTATTTGTCTATTAGGACTTATCCATGTCCGCTTACGTTCTTTTCTTTGTTTGAAAAAGGTGTTTATGATGTACATGTTAGTGATTTCCGTGAAGTTTATTAACAGTTCTCCCTTTCGTCCCCTTTCGTTTCGTTTCCCTTTCTTCCAATGTCTATTGCCTATTCCATATGGGCCAATAGTGAAGGCTCCCTCTTTCTTCCTGTCTATTGCCGATTTTGGCATTAAAGTCATCTGTCTGTTTTGTTGGGTTTGTCTCTATTTGTTTCAGTTAATTCTTCGCCAAACTCCTTTATTTCTTGACCTCTTCGCATTGACTCGTTGGTGCGTTTAGTTGTATAATTTCTATTTCTATCTCATTCGTCAATTTTATTACAATGTAAGCTGTTCTGTCAGAGGCTCCTCAAACTGCTTAATGTTCTGGATGTGGTTTTTGTGTATTAGGAAATCCCACTCCTTTTGCCTTCCTTCCTTCCTGTCCCTTTCTGGTATAATACGTGTCCTGATTTGAATTTCGTGATTTCTTCTCCTAGACGCCTTACCTTGCTCAAATCTATAATATTCGATCTTATAACACTAATTTCATTTTCTAGCTCCTGTAATCTTTCTTCAGTTGAGAGTGTTTGTATATTATATGTTGCTATATATAAAGTCCTTTTCTTTGCCTTGTCGTTTTTCTTATGGCAGCCGCGTCTAATGCGGGTATTCTTCGTATTCTCCGCCTATCTCTTAGTCCGATCGCTGCCGTGATCGGATAGTGTAAGACTGCTGGGGACTGAGAGTCTTCTTTTATCATGTTGTCTCATATTCAATGGGGAGAGTTTTTAGCCTTAATGTACCCTGCTGGTCGGACGTCTTGGAAGATGGAAGTAAGTAGTTCTGTCTAACTGCAACTGTGCCTGCCGCCGTTGATCTTACTGGATTCTTCTGCCGCCAGACTAAGTCATTGCTCTTCCATCGCCATGCCTAATGATTCCTCCCCCCTTCAGATTCAACTTTTCGTTTTATCCTCAGGCCGTTGACCGATTGTCGCCTGTAGCCCTAGGTAGGGGCCCTTACTGGGTGCTATCAACCGGGCCAGTTGAACCTAGGTTTTTTTACTAGGTTGGTACTCCTCTCCTTCCTCACTTTCTCATCCGGGCTTGGACCGGCATTGGCGGAGTTTGTGTGGTATATTACATTCATCAATTTAAAGGCCGGAAAGTCAAGGTAATTGCAATAATATTGTTATTATTATAGGGTAGATGCACCGGTAGTCGACCGAATAACGTTGAGGTTACGTTAATCGTAGCTTTAATGAAATCCGTCATAATATAATGTGAATTACCGATCTTTAATTCGTTTTCCAAACTTATCTGAATTATTCGTTCGCCGTTATTGTTTCTCACTGTCTCTCCTTGTTTTCCCAAGCACCACTCTATTCCCTCGTTCTCTTTTAGCACCATTCCGTTCATATCTCCCATTATTATTATCTTATTGTTTGTATTGTCTATCTCTTCCTGTAAATCATTGAAAAATTGTTCCTTTTCCTCAATTCTTGCATTGTCGTTTGGCCCATAGCACACCATTAAAGTGTAGTCTTCGTCTACTCCATCTTTTTTTATTTTTTATAAATAATTAAACATAAATTGTTTGGTCGAAAATTGCGTATACTAAAGTTTGAAATATGCTAAGTTTTTTATTTTTGAAAAAAAAAAACTTTTCGACAATTATTTTATAAGATTAATTTTTAGTTTTCAGATTGGATTATTTTTTCTGAAGTTATCCTACAGATAAAGAGGCGCCATAGTTTTCATCAGTGGTCCATAAACCCGATAAAAAATAATGTTAACATTTAAAACATATTTAAAAAAATATATAATCTTTGAATTGTTGTGGCTGTTACTTGATGGAAATTTATAATGAATGTAAGAAAGACTGATTTTGTCAATTTCCACTTTATTTTTGTTTCACAAAAAACTGTATGATGCGTTTCGCTATCACTGCAGCTTCGTCTGATACAAAATGATATAATGACAGATATCATTTTGTATCAGACGAAGCTACAGTGATAGCGATACTCGTCATACAGTTTTTGTAAAACAAAAATAAAGTGGAAATTGACAAAATCAGTCTTTCATTACATAAAAAATATATAATAGCCATTCTCTTGTATTATTCACTTAAGGTAGTTTACTCGTGACAATCGGAGCAAAGAGTAGAGTCCGATAATAAATGCTAAAAGTTTATAAAATACTCAATGGCAGAGTATTCTATTTTTGTCGGAGA
This sequence comes from Pachyrhynchus sulphureomaculatus, assembly GCA_019049505.1. Taxonomy (NCBI): domain Eukaryota; kingdom Metazoa; phylum Arthropoda; class Insecta; order Coleoptera; family Curculionidae; genus Pachyrhynchus; species Pachyrhynchus sulphureomaculatus. The sequence goes on from CM032448.1 coordinate 49,810,925, forward strand.
CTCTATTCAATACATGGAAAACTTTCATATGCAGACACACACTTTTAATGAAAATAAATGTGGCAACGCTGCCAATGCGTATACCGAATTCTCTATAGAATGACGTTTATATAGGTTATTTATTAGACTTTGTATACTGTTTAGACCCTATTACTTCTATTTAAAACAAAAAATATAATTAAATAAAAAATACCTTTTGCTTATAATCAATTGCGACATAAAGGTAAATTTGGAACGGAAAAAGCTCATCAATAAACACAAAAAAGTATATCGGCAATGAATGACGCGAAAAAAATAAAAACTAATAGCCTAATCTGTGTAGTGGTCGACGGATCGTTGAGTTAGATGAGTAAAGAAAAAATTTAAAGTATTGCCGGTGTAAAAAAGTCCTTTCACTAGAAAAGATAATTTATGAGAAACTCATTATTACAAATTACGTATCGTATAAAGAGTGCGACATGAAAAAACTAATATTGCCATCTTTAATGCCTTTACAAGTGTTATTTTATGATTAAAAGAATTGCATCTGAATGCATAACCTTGGAAGATCTAAAAAGTTAATGTCGAGAAATTTGCACATGCAAAATGACCAACAAAGATCCCATGAATGCTATATTCCGTGCCTTTCCTCCTACGACTATAGTTTCTGAGCCTATATTCTTCATCAAGTAGGCTTTAGGCAACGGTATCGATCGTGCGGATCCTGGTACCGTGGAGAATCAAGTTGAAATGACTCTCGCTGGCTTATAGCAATCATGGTACCTTAAATAAAAGAGATACTACTCGTTGGGCAAGATACAGACCCTTGCGCCATCTGTTGAGATTTTCGAACTTCGAAAAACTGCTCAACTATTCGAAGTTCGAAAATCTCAACAGATGGCGCAAGGGTCTGTATCTTGCCCAACGAGTAGTATCTCTTTTATTTAAGGTACCATGATTGCTATAAGCCAGCGAGAGTCATTCCAACTTGATTCTCCACGGTACTCGGATCTGCACGATCGATACCGTTGCCTAAAGTCTACCTGATGAAGAGTATAGGCTCAGAAACTATAGTCGTAGGAGGAAAGGCATGGAATATAGCATTCATGGGATTTTTGTTGGTCATTTTGCATGTGCAAATTTCTCGACTTTATGTTGTAGTGACCAGTCAAGTAAAAAACCATATTCCGAAATTTTATTTCGGAATATCAATTTAGTTTATCTAAAAAGTTCTTATGATAATTGGATTCTACAGGAATAGGGCAATTATTATCTAGTCGAAAAGGCAATGGCACACCACATCTAACCAAATATGCGTGAGTCGTAAATAAAATAATTAATTACTTTACAAATAGTTTATAATGCTTCATTTATTTATAATAACCGTTTTTTTTTTAATATATGCCGTGTGTTCCAAAAGGTTTTATACAGATGGAAAAAAAGTTTATCTTGCGTATTACAAAAAAAAATTATTCTTGATAAAAAGTTCTGCATCACGTGGAAATCCATAATCAAGCATAAAAAGTTTAAAATATTTGGTGGTATACAGGGAAAATAAAAAATAATGATTTTATAATGAACAGTAACGTGTGTTTAAATTTCAATACAGTTTATTATGGATGTAATTGTTGCAAAGCAGATAAAAAGGTTATCATAATTTTTTTAGTTCTTATTAACATTTTCAATTAATATTTTGTTCTGTATTTAAATTTAAACAGACTTTACTCTTCATTATAAATCATTATTTTTATTTTCCCTGTATACCATCAAATATTTTAAACTTTTGATGCTTGATTACGGATTTCTATGTGATGTAGAACTTTTTATTAAGAATAAATTTTTTTATAATATGTAAGATAAACTTTTTCTCCATTTGTATGATACTTTTTGGGACACACTGTATTTAATATTGTTATCAATTGATATGTAACAGTGTTGATAAATAAACACAATTAACTTAAAATATTGAAAGATTATTAAACCTACAAACATATTTTGTTAAATATAAATCTTTTAAATACTAAAGAAAAAATAATAAATATCAAGATACAAATTTAAATTTTTGATTAATACATTTAATATTTTTATTTGATGATCATAGATAGCTGATAAATATATTGTGTTTATTTAATAAATTATTTAACCTACAAATGAATCTCTGTTTAAAAGTTAACCACCTTAAATGCTGTTTGAATGTTGGCGCGTAAAATATGCCGACATTCAGCGTTGTCAAATTGTAATATTTGTCTCTCGCTCCGCGGTTATTCTTTTAAACAAATATCAACTTTAAATATTTATATCTTTTTAACAAATCGATAAAAAAAACTATGCCTTTTTCTATACTTCTTTGGCCTTTGCATGTTAATTATGTGCACTTTAATTATGAATTTCTCGCTTCAAAATCGGTCAAAAAAATATTTTTTTTAATTAAATGAGAAGCATTTAGATTAACATTATATTTCAATTTCATCAAATTCTTAAGTAAATTGTATTTACGAGTGAACTACCTTAATAACCTTTAAAATACTTTTTTTTAATATACAGTGCCACCTCGATAATCCGGATCTCCATTAAACCGGATTCTTTAATAATCCGGACAAACATTTCTATTGCATTGTGTACTTTATAATTCGGATTTGATAGTACTAGATAATCCGGACCTGCGTTTTTAGACATCTACTTACTTTAAACTACATGGGAAAACTGAAATCGATAGTGAGGGGATTCCCCTAACTCCCAGTCTAATACATCTGGGATTCACACAAACTGTAGGTGCCTTTGATTTACCTACAACGCATCGCGTATCGCGTCTAAAGGTTAAGGACTTTGTAGTTGTTTTGTTTATTGTCACAAGTACAATATACCTACGTTCTATTTTACTTTATGTGGTTCATATAAGTACGTAAATGTTTTTTTACGTATATGTACCTACATATTAAAATGACTTCTAAAAGAAAACATATTACACTAACAATAAAACAAAAGTCCGATATATTAGAAAGACTAGTTCTTGGTGAAAGCGGAAAAGTGTTGGCAAATGAATACGGAGTACGAACATCCACATTTTCGGATATAAACAAGAAGCAAGGTATGTATATATGATTTATTTTAAAGATAATTTTGGACACTCACTATGGACGTGTAACTTCTTTTAGATTTATTTCCAAATGTGATTCCGGTCCTGATGTCAGAAAAACCTTACGAAAAGCCGAATATCCAGAAATGCAGACTAATTTGTATACATGGTTTTGTACGCAATGATCAAGGCACGTCCCAATTTCCTCAGGCAAAGCAACACAGTTTTACACTGAAACCTACGGGAATGATAATTTTAGAGCTAGCAGAGGCTGGATTTCTAACTTCAGAAAAAGACATGGTCTGCGTGTTTTAAAAGTTTGTGGCGAAAAAGTATCCAATGATGAAAGTGCCGTCGATCCTTTCCTAACTTTATTCGCAGATAAAATAAAAGAATTAAACCTTGGACCTACTCAAATATACAATTCAGATGAGTCAGCTCTGTATTGGAATATGTTGCCTGAAAAAACGCTGGTTCGTTCTCAGGAAAAGACCGCACCAGCTCGAAAAATAAACAAAGAACGCGTTACCTTTCTAGCATGTTGCAATGCTGATGGATCACAAAATTTAAAGTTGTTAGTGATAGGAAAGGCAAAAAATCCGAAGGCTTTTAAAAATGTGAACATACCTGTTGAGTAAAAATCATCTGCCAATGCATGGATGACTACAGCAATTTTCTTAGACTGGTTTCATCATTCTTTTATTCGTCAAGTCAAAAGTCATTTAAGAAGTCTCAACTTGCCTGAAAGAGCCCTGCTAATCGTTGATAACGCTTTGACCCATGGAACTATAGAAGAGCTGACTAGTAAGGATGGACAGTTTACAACATTATTTCTTCCACCAAATTGTACTACACTTTTGCAGCCTATGGACCAGAATGCAATCAGACTGAGAAAATTATTTTATCGGAAAAGTCTTTTAGCCCATATTTTATCAAATAATGAAGAGAACCTTTTAAGGTTATTAAAAAGCCTTAACCTAAAAGATGTTGTATGTCTACTATGCAATTCATGGGAAAAAGTCTCCCCTGAAGTCTTGAAAAAAGTGCTGGCACAAAATTATGGCTTATGTGGCAGATACCAACCCAGACACTGAATATGATGCTGAAGATCTGATTCCTCTGAGTGAATTGCGGCACAATTTGCTTTCCACGAATGAATAAATGAAAGGTAAAGCCTGAAATTTTTCTTTTAGTATTTTTTTGGTTAATTCGTAAATATTTAACAGATGTTTCAGATATGCTGAATGTTCTCACTGAACAGAATCTCACGAACGTGGAAATATGTAATTGGCTTGAAAATGATGAAGATTTGTTACCACTGGAAGACATAGATGATACAGATGAACAACACGAGAGTGATAATGAAGGTTCAGAGTTAAATACTAATACAAACCAGACTGTTAAGAATACTGTGAAGAATGATGAGGCAGTTAAAAGTTTCAATGTGTGCATGAGATGGGCAGAGGAAAATGATATCCTTCTAAGTGATGTTCTTGTACTTCAAAGATTAAAAGAAATTGCTTTTATGATGAACCAGAGAAGGGTCAAGCAAACAAAAATTACAAATTTTTTTACAAAATAAGATAAAACTTGGTAAGATATGCTTCTATTTTAAATATTATTCTATGTATGTACTATTTTTTAGTTGTTTCGTATTAAATGATTCGTTTTTTAATGTAAATAATGTCCTGCTTCAGTAATTCGAATTATTTATCAATTCGGATCACCGCGGTTTTAATTAGTCCGGATTAGGAGGATTTTGACAACTGGTTATGGTGTATTAAAATAATAATTTTTCAAATGTCTTGAAACCTTAAAGGCAAATTAGTAACAAAATTTGAACAGCTTTATCACTCAGAGGTCTCGTTTTAAAGGCTGATGTTAGTAGAATTTATCGTTGTGAGTACTGCCCTGAAGTTGTCTTAATAGGAAAATGGTCAATATTCATGACCATGAACAATACTTATAAAATTTTCATAGCCCGTTGTAAGAAAAAGGTACTGTATCTACTTTCGGATCGGAATTCTATTAATTATTTATTATTCGAGATAATACAACCTATTTATTTACATAAATGAAACAAAATACATAAAGAACTTAATTTTTTATTCAAGTACAACTGCTTTTACAAGTATTAGACCAAAAGCTATATATACGAATAGATTAAGTATAGAAAAAATAATTCCTAAATTTTAACAATACACTTTGCCACTGTTTAACAATTGCCTCTTTTAAGCTATTTACTTACTTAGTATTTTATATCAAATAAAAATAAATACTAAGATATTGTCCGCGAAACACAATTATTTATACAATATTTTATATTATAACCTTACATAATTTAGTCGGCATTAAAAAAACCTTCTTTAACTAAATCTGTGCTTTATAAATATGAAAGGTTTTTAGTAGCCATCTAACACCTTAATTTACTTTTGCTTTTTTTAGTTTAAAGACCAATAGTTACCTACGTGTCAAGTTCAGCAAGTGGTGTTTTGTAGGATGGGACGTCTAAACAAGTTTCAGAACGATGCCGTAAGCAGACTCATGAAATCTGATGAATCCTGCTTTAACACGACCAATGAATATGGCTCCTAAAAATCTTGTTGAGAATTTGCATAAATTAATACAAATAATAATAAACAATTGTTTATCTCCTAGATTGCGGCTGCTTGTTGGAATCGAACAGAAACTTATACCTTTCCCTCTCGAGAGACAGACAGATTACTTTCCGAAGAAAAAAAAATAGTTCTAGTTCTTTTGTATTATAATACAGGGTGTCAAAAAAAATTCCAACCATGTCTGGAAGATAGTCTATCTCACTAAGTCCACAGCTACAGAAGTATGCAGAAGACTATCATAAGACGCAGGTAGCACAGATATCTAACTGTAGCTATGACAGAGATAACTTCCGTGATGCCATTTGTATCAGGCGGATTGCTTAGTTAATCATGATATCGTTTCATGATTTAGTTTCGTCATATCGGATATGGTTAATTTGTCGAATGACTCTAAAAAAAAAACTAACCTCTACTTACATTACTTATATATATATATATATATATATATATATATATATATATATATATATATATATATATATATATATATATATATACATATACATATATATATATATATATATATATATATATATATATATATATATATATATAAGGACACCCAAATATGCAAAGCGCATATATTGCATATTTTGCATATTATATGCATTTTTCTAAATATTTGCATAAATGCTTTTAAAAATAGCATATATGTGCATATTTGAAGGAATTTATAATAATGTAGGTCTTTGGCAGGCGTTTTCAATCATTTTTCGGAATAAGGATCAATGTTTAAGCCGCGCCGGTGGTTTTCTCCAAATAAATTTTATTATTCTGTGGTCAGTAAAAACCAGTCAGTAAACCCCAGACGGCCATCAGAGTATACTTGTATTATTAATTTATTAGATTTCATTTTTGGTTGTGCTTTTAAAGTGGTTACGTCGATTTGTGCTTTTTATCTTGTGAGTCGTATTTTACTACAGTGAAATGCCCAAAGCCAGTAGTGTGTCAGTGTGGATTAAACCATACAAATAACTAAGAATAGATATGGGAAAAATCTACTGTTCTGCATGTGTTAAAATTGTAAGTATAATTTTTGAATATACAGGGTATTTCATTTTCGTCTAATATTTAAACATAACGAAATTTTTGTCAGGAGTGTTGATGCTATTTTCAATGTTATCTAAATTATTTTTGTTCCATTTAACGCACTCGTGCCGCTCCTCCGCACTCGTGCCGCTCCTGGAGCGCTTTAGGGACTTCCCTGCAGCACGTGTGCTAGACCAATAAAAAAAAAAAAAAAAAAGAACAAAATTTCTATTTAACGAAAACACGAAATAGAAATACATACGTAAATGTATGTATTTCTAGGTAATCTAATAAAAAAGGTACAAAGCAGAATTTTAATTTTTACCTGCCCTAAGCGCCTAGTTTTCTATTTAACGAAATTTCTATTTGACGAATTTTTTCCTTGGGATTTTAATTAAATTTTCTTTTTTTTATTGCAGTAATGTAATAAAAAAGTAAAGTAATAAAATACATTATTATTTATATTTATTTTTTACTTTGTATAATATTATATTTAGATTTAGTTCATTCGCCCTGTATGTTGAAAATTTAAAATGGGTTTTTTATTGCTACATTTGTATAGTACTGGTATCATGTAATGTGAAACAATAAATTTACATTTTTCAAGTCTATTTTGATTTTTTTACTGCATATTTACAACATGTTTGTGCATATTTTGAGAAAATTATTTGCATATTTATGCGCATATTTTAAAGTTTTTCACTTGCATATTTGGATTTCCTTATATATATATATATATATATATATATATATATATATATATATATATATATATATATATATATATATATGAAACTACGAGGAAATTAGACTATGTAATATCTTATGCTACTTCAAACAAAAAGAAATCCTCAGAAACTACGTTTTAACCAATAAACGAGATTTGCTAGCACATGAGCTTATATAACGACAAGTACGCTACACGTCTCTTATTCGGGATAAAAGTCACTCTGTGCATTTGGAGATGAGAATAAATCTATTTCTTAAATCTGCACTTGAGAAAGTAAATCGCCTCTTAAAATCAAACCAATATTACTGATTAGTGATTTTTACTATTATTTATTTACAAAGAACAGAAAATAGTAAAGAAAATCTCTCAAAATTGCTGTTTGAGCACCTTTCTAAATTGAGTTCTGTTGGGTATAAGTCCCACTGCCCCAAATGTTGTTCCGGCTCTACCAAATGCATGAAAAATCTTGCCGCTAACAACCATATTATATAGACTATGCATAACTGAAAATATAGTAACCTTGTTTTGAGAAAATTCCAGAATACGTTAGGATTTTGTCACGTATGACATGATGATTTTGGGCTAATATATATATATATAAATATATATATATATATATATATATATATATATATATATATATATATATATATATATATATATAGACTCAAAATCATGGTTGCAAATTAGCAAAATATAATTGAAGCTAGTCTCAAAACTTTAAAATGAAAAAGAACAAAAAAAAACTCTTAAGATATGTTTAATGATAACTAAAAAGATTGTGTGTGAATTCGTAATTCTATTTGAATTTTGTAAATATGAATATAAAGTAAATTCAATATATTATTTTTGTAGTAAAGAATTTACTCTGCCTATTTATGTCTAACAAACTACAATATGGTAATTATATGCACATCTCGACATCATTTTTAGAAATACACAAAACATTAATGGTAAAAAACCACATGAATTTGAATTGGTCAATTAAATGTACAAAATTTAGATTTTAATGGTTTAGTAGCCTTTAAGGTTTAAATAATACAGGGTGTCAAAAAAAAAATTCCAACCAATGGAAAAATTATTATTAAAAACATTAAATAAGATAAATTAATAAACTAATAAACATTAATATACTTAAAAAGATTCTTGAAAGAAATATAAAATAATAAAAAAAGAATAAAATTTCTCATGATGAAAGAACATTTACGATATAGTAGGCCACATTAGGCCACAAAAATAGAAGCTATTTTTTTAAATAAATTACCCTTAAAAATGGAAAACAAAAGTTTTTAGCTCTTAATATATAATAAAAAAATATTATTAACATTTTTGTTGAGGAATTGCTTTAGGTCAAAAAAGACTTCTCTTAATGCACTTACTTTAATGAAAATAAAATTCTGGACAGTTGTAAACAATTAATTTTTGTTTTTAATCATTCTGTATATCGTCGTTGATTCTTGTTGTTTCTTAGTTTCATAATTTTTATTTTTGTCAAAATTCACTATACAACTTAATATTATTTTTTCTAAAATAAAGTTAATTTTTTTTAATATATCGTGCCAAATTTTTCTAGTGTTTGTAGAAGGTCAATTACTTTTTATTTCCGATTTTGTTAATATGAACTAAATAGTTAACTAAAAATAATGCTAGATAAGATAATAGGAAAAATATAAATAAAATATAAAGAAAAATAAGGAATCTCTTAAAAAGGTATTCGTATACTAAATTTTACTTATGTTCTCATTTTAAAGTAGATTTCTCCTTTTCGCCAAGTTTTTACTTACAGAAAATGTTTAGTTTGCTTTAGTAATAAATTTTGATTTGGATTTGACTTTCTTACACTAAAAATAATTCAATCCAAACACTATAATGATATTTTAAATAATAGGTAGTTTTTAGAAGATACAAATCACAAAAAAAAGTTGACACAGAAAGAGTTTCAGAAATATTTATAACTGGAATTGTACATTTCCCTTTTAATAGCATTTCTTTTAAAACAAAAATACTCAAAATATTACAATTTTGAGATTCTTGCCTAAAAAGGCAGGATACGAAGATATATACTGACGGTCTAAACCCTCGCCTATTTCATTTATATCTTTTATATTTGACGAATCGAAAGTAATAAAAAAATTACACGATTTTTAGATTTCTTCACTTTAAAAGCCCTGGAAAAGACAACCCCTTACATGTTTGACAAATTAAAAATATTGAAAAAATGACACCATTTTCCGAGTCAGTCTTTTTAAGAACCCTATATCTACGAAGTAGTACGCCTCACCTCCTCCCTTACCTTATTAACATCTTAGATGTTTGGTCAATTGAAAATATTTTAAAAAAACCGGTCAAGTGCAAGTTGAACTTGCACAAATTTTCCGTACGTTGATTGCTGTTAAAATAAAAATGTCTGCAACCGAGCTATAAAATAATCAGTGACTTCATAAAACACACCCCAAATAAGTTATCAACAAAGTTTTTTTCGGATCTTTACAGAAAAAACTGATGATCTTGAAATTTTTGTTTTTTTTTATATACCAGATAAATTATTGAAGGTAATGCACTCGTGATAATTTTCGTTCAATCTACACCACACAGAATTTATTCAAAATTTTTTGATCAGTACTTTTCGAGATGACAGCGGTTTTTCGCGATTTTTTAAAAACAATACAAAGAAAAGTGTGCGCAAGTATTACATTATATATATTTTTAAAACTCGTATTTTTACAAGCTTTTGACACTTCACTCGATGACCTGGTAATTTTTTTTCACTTCCGATTTCACCCCCCAAAACTAACCCCTTAAGTCAAAATTTAATTCTCAGAACTACATAGCCCTGATGAGGCGATCAACTCCTATATTAATACCAAATTTATATGTCAAATAATTTCGGAGAAAATCGGGTGTGACAGACAGATGGACGGACGAATAGACACCGAAGTGATCTTATAAGTGTTCCGTACGGAACACTAATAACACAATTTTTAGATTCGTCGACTCCATGCATCCTGAAATGGACAAATAACACAATATCTCTGAGGTAACCTCTCTAACACCTTTCTTTCTCATTAACTCCTTGAGTGTTCAATTAAATTGGTGTCAATAAATTTCTAATTTATTGATCAACAAATAGATTTAAATTTTTTTCTGTCAATCTAATCAATATATTTTTAATTCATTAAATAAAAATCTCCTTCCGATCATATTTTTATTGGTCAAAAATTTAGGAATCACGATTTTTGTCCAGTCCATCTAAAATTGTTCAAACTACCATAAAATGCAATTTTAAATACTTTTTCCTAATATATGTGTTCCATATTTAAACAAACATAGTGACTTTTGCATTTTAAACTTTAGAAAATTCAAATTTCTTGCCAAACGACAAATGATAATCGGCATTGCAAAATCATTTTTTGGATTTGAAGTGATCCAGAATCCACTTACAAATTCCCTTTTTTTTTTTCTAAGAAAAATCCCATACGTCGCACACTTTCTGCTTGGCTATATATATATATATATATATATATATATATATATATATATATATATATATATATATATATATATAATCCTTAAATATAAAATTAATTGGGGAACTCGGCAAAAGGCACAACAGATATTCACACAATGTTCATTTAGCCAATATTTCGGTCCTAGGTTGGGACCTTCATCAGGGCACAAAATGAGGAGTGTGACATTAATTTACCAAAAATGGCTATAAATAACAAATAACAGAAAAGCGATTAACATATTAATTTAAAAAGATGGCATTTACAACAAGGATGCCTTTAAAAACCTTGGATGGTGAAAACCATCTTGTTTGTTGGGTTGTTTCCAGCATCCAAGGCTTTTAATGGCATCCTTGTTGTAAATGCCATCTTTTTAAATTAATATGTTAGTGTATAGTGATTGATTTACTTAATTGTTAGTCACTTTTATGTCATTTGTTATTTATGGCCATTTTTGGTAAATTAGTGTCGCACTCCTCATTTTGTGCCCTGATGAAAGTCCCAACCTAGGATCGAAATATTGACTAAATGAACATTGTGTGAACATCTGTTGTGCCCTTTGCCGAATTCCCCAATTAATTTCATATTTAAGGATTTTGTTAGATACGGCAACTTTTGCTTTCTTTCTTTATTTTATATGTATATATATATATATATATATATATATATATATATATATATATATATATATATATATATATATATATATATATATGCCAAGCTTATTCGTCTTACCAAATACTACTTTCCAGTCTTGACACGCAGGTAACTATTATCTATGACAATTTCCTAAATTTGAAAATGCATTTAATTTTGCTGTTGCATTTTTACTTCAATATAACCATTCAATAATGATTCGTCCTTGTCTGCAGTTTATTAAATTGAAAAATTTTACATCAACGCCTACATAGTCTATTAAGAGGGTGTTTTATAAGTTGGTTTTTAACAATTAAAATTAATCAGTTTACAATATATTACCTTTAAGAAAATTATCAAAAAAACCGTTTTTTAAAACAATTTTCCCCTAAAATTGTACTTGTCGTTTGTATTTACAAATATCACCTTATATTGTAAGCTGTTAGTATAAAGGAGCCAAAAGGTCTGTTGATATTATCGAAATTTATCAGAGTAAATGATTCATTAAATTCATTACCTAGCAGATTTTAATTTTACAGATTAAAATGAGTGAGTACTATAAGTGAATAAAAGAAAAATTCCAACTTAAAAACACCCTGCATATTTCCGATTAATATAATTTATTAACCATAAGGTCTAAATTTTTAGAAATATTATTTATTAATGGTCATGCCTAAAATACTCTGAAGTTACTACTCTTAAAGTCCTTATCAAATTGATTTGATGATGAAAATAAATTTGAAGAAAAATTAAGTTGCGTAATGTTAGTATATTACAACTATTTTAAATAATAAGCACCGTTTCTAAAATATCTTTATGCAGAAAAGTTTCTTCATTTAAAAAATTAGATTTAGGTTTGTGCTGTTGAAAAACAAGTGTGCACTATCTTTCTTACAATTTTTTGTACCAAAATAGATAGTGGTCTCCCTCTTCGATAAGTAGATCATCGACACCTGAAACAAACATAATAAAAATTTTAGTGGAAAACAAATACGTCTTATGTATCACAAGTTTCTTTTTCAATATTATTCAATTTAGGATGTTATTTACAAATTTTAGTACTTTTATACAATTCTTAAATAGTTTTAGAGTAGCTGTTTATTATATTCGAAGTCTTCATTCTTATTTCATTACAAAAAACAACTATCCAAAATTAATTGAAAATGACTTATATTGTTAAAGAAAAACGCCACTTTTTATCAAAATTCGTATTATTATAGTAAATATGAGTTATATACGGGGTGTTATGAAATTCACTGCATATGCTGAAACTAGCGTCTCCTCGTAACAAGATCAATTGCAGAAAAGTCACTTTAAATAGCGGATCTCATTAATAAAAAAAAATCGACCCTAAGGAAATGATGTCATTTTTTTTCACGCCGCCACTGGTGGAACAATACAACTCCACAATATCTCCCATCATTTACCATAATGTAAAGTCTAAACTGTTGCCAGATTTGACTGGCTTTTCCCAGCAATTGTTACTTTTTAAAATAATTACTTCGTGACACCAAAAAATTAATTATTCAAGTTTTATATTTCAATATTTAATTATAATTAGTAAAAAATTTAACACATGTAATTCACTAAAATGTTATTTCCTTCATTGAAACCATGATGGCGCAACAAACAAACTGTTAATTTAGGTCACTAAGCGTTAACCTTATTTTACTTTAATTTTTTTAAGGGTTTGTCGTTAACACACAACAAAGCCTTTGCGGCGTGCAACTCCCAGAACAAAGAATTTCTTTTCGCCGCCGGCTAGCTTTATCGAGTTTTTTTAGTAGAGGGGACATTTTTGGCGTCTTTCTTTTGATATTTTTGTAAGGGTTTAATATAATTTCCATTGCGTTTTAAACAATATTTTTTCTCTTTAAAGTATTTCTAGGTATTGAGCATCAATATTTGAAAGTTTTCTTTAAAGCTTGGTTAGCGGTTAAACCCAGAAGTAGATGGTCCGCTATTTAAATGTGGCAATCTGTTCGGAAACTGCAAAGGTAACTTTTTACCCATCAGGTTGCTAAGCAATTTGCTTGTTTTCATTATCGATAATAATAAAAACGCCTTGTAAGATCGATGTGCCTTCATTACTTCAGTTTGTTTGAGAAAGACCATTTATATTTTCAGCTGCTTTAAACAAATTTTCGGGAAAGAGGTTTTTGTACACGGCCAAACTCGAGCCGTTTTAAATTCATTCACAATGGTGCCAATGATAACAGTTCTTTGGTAAGCTTTCACAAATAAACTTACAACTTGATATTGAGTTACTTGATTTGTCCTCAACCATTTTTTTGTTGCTTGAATATAATAACCGCTCATAGGTTTAAAAAAGGTGACCTCCAGTGACTGAAGCCGATGAGTAGTATGGCCTGACAGTTGTAACATTATTATCCCATTAGCCTTTGCTAATGCTTCCAGGTTCTAGAAGTAACACTTTAATTTCATAGGTTGGCTTTACCATGCTTATGAAATGTTTCATCTATTCTGCAAATAAGTTTGTGTTAATACAGCCAGTGTCTGAAATAGTAACAATACTCTCAGAAGATGCGCCATTCCTCAGTTCAGAATTTTGTCTCGTTCTTTTGAATATAAGCATTGGTGACACAAAACTGTCCAGCCACTGGCACAACACAAGGCTGTCTGCTCTTATTCCGCTTGTGATTGCGCAGATTGCTTTACTGAGACCTTTAATGTTTTTTTCTGAACTGTAGAAAATCTACTTTCATCAACGTTAAATATTTTTGTAGACGAAGATGTATTCTTTCTTAGATTTTTTCAAGCTGAGTGTCGATTTGCCCTACTTTCCTCTACTTGAAAATCGGCTGTTAAGTGGCAATGATTCAGTTGTTCTCGGGCGTTTCCAACGAATTATTTCTTTTCAACGTCAGCCTTTCATGGGCGGGTTGATTTTGTAAATCAAATGCAATCTTGTCTTTTTTTTAATTTTTTTCAAATTTGCAAAAACAAATTATCCGTTCCAATATATTCAGTGAATTTCATCACACTCTGTATATATATATATATATATATATATATATATATATATATATATATATATATATATATATATATATTATGGGCCTAGCACACTTGCTGCAGGGAAATCCCTAAAGCTCTACAGGAGTGACAGGTGTGCGGAAAAAGCGATTCACGTTGGTCTTGAATCGCTGTAGATTGTACTTGGTCGGAAACACAGACCTGGGCAAATTATTCCAAAGGGATGAGGTTCTCCATATAAAAAAAACTGTTTGAAAAGGGTTGTACGAGGAGTAACAAGCTGAACCTCATACGGAGGTCAAGTATTAGCGCGACGTGTATTTCCAGAATGCATCGCTCTGGGAGGAATTTAGCGGGCTATATCCATCGAACACTTTCCATGAAAATACTTGTAGAATAGACTCAAGTCGCCAATCGTTCTTCGATGTTCCAACGAATCAAGATTGCTGGCCAGTTCCGGGTCTCCAATCAGGTAAACAGCTCTCTTCTGAATTGAATTCAACAAATGCAATATTCCATCGTTTGTCTAATTTGAGCTTTGTACAGAATTAACAGTTGTTGTGGAGTGTAAAGCTTTCTAGTTTGAAATAATATTGCCAGCTTTTAAGAAGCTCTCTGCTATACCGCAAATTGATTCACAATGCTAGAGAAATTAAGTATCCCGACCTATATCGGGCTCTGTAACGTTAAATTTTTGCTATACTTGCAACATGTTCTTGCCAAGATATATTTGCTCCCAAATTAACGCCCAACATTTAGTGATGATGCTAGAGGATTGGAGTGCCCCGACATACCTATATTGGGTTCAGCAACGTAAACTTTTCGAGAAATATATATATATATATATATATATATATATATATATATATATATATATATATATATATATATATATATATATATATGAGACATTATTTGTCAAGCGGGACACCCTTCTCTCCATTACAGATTTTAAGATGGGAGGATTTGTAGGACCTCAAAATTTTCGTCAAGACGTGTACTTTAAAATTCCGTTTGGCGATTTTTGAAATTCAATATGGCGTTCCAACATGGCGGCCATAATCAACCAAAAGCTGACTTTTAACAAAAAAAAGTTGCTTAAATTTATGATAAACATTTAGTTTAAAGTGTAAAATGGAAAGACCAGTTGTTTTTTTTCATTTTTTTTTTTGGTGTGCCGATTAGAAATTCAATTACAAAAATGCAATTTGACATCTGTCAACTGCCAGACCCACTGTCAAAACACCTAAAATAACATCAAACCCGAGTTTTACGTTAAATACGGAGTTTACCGAGGGGTTACTGATTACAAATATGATCTGAGAATTACAAAATTGACAGCTACCAACTGCCAAATCCACTGTCAAAACTGACATAATAACTTGAAAACCGGGTTTTACGTTTAATACCGATTTTATTCACAATTATCATGTTTTTGAGGTCATTTATTATAAATTGATTGTAATTTGACAAAATAAAAAAATTGACAGCTACTTACTGCCAAGTCAACTGCCGAAAAACTGCCAAAGTAATAAAAGAAGCGGGGTCTAAGTTGAATACGAATTTTACTCCCAAATATCATGTTTTTTGGGGCCACTGTTTACGAATATGATGTCAAAATTACAAACTTGACAGCTAACAATTGCCAAATCAATGGTGAATACTAACAAAATCACATTGGCAACGAGTTAAATATGGATTTTACTGTAAGTTATTTGGTTGTCTTTGTCTATAACGTGGTAAAGCCAATATTGTGAGTATGACATAGGAATTACAAAACTGACAGCTGCCAACTGCCAAATGTACTGTCAAAACTGCCACAATAACATAAAAGCTGACGTTTTCATTAATTACGAATTTCACTGTCCATTAATTTTTTTTTTTGCAAGGAAGCTGATTTCGAAGTACAGGATAAACTTGCTAAAATCACATCCAAAGTAACTATTGGAAAATGAAGCTTAAATACTGCTAATTTTGATGTAAAGTTTCCTATCTAAGTATTTCAAATATGCCAGACTAAATAATTCAACTTAAACTCTTTCAAATGTTCCAAAAAGGACATGGTTTTCAAGTTATTATGTCAGTTTTGACAGCGGATTTGGCAGTTGGTAGCTGTCAATTTTGTAATTCTCAAATCATATTTGTAATCAGTAACCCGAAAATATAATAATTCCCGGTAAACTCCGTATTTAACGTAAAACTCAGGTTTGATGTTATTTTGGGTGTTTTGACAGTGGGTTTGGCAGTTGACAGATGTCAAATTGCATTTTTGTAATTGAATTTATAATCGGCACACCAAAAAAAAAATGAAAAAACAACTGGTTTTTCCATTTTACACTTTAAACTAAATGTTTATCATAAATTTAAGCAACTTTTTTTTTGTTAAATGTCACCTTTTGGTTGATTATGGCCGCCATGTTGCGACGCCATATTGAATTTCAAAAATCGCCAAACGGAATTTTAAAATACACGCCTTGACGAAAATTTTGAGCCCCTACAGATCCTCCCATCTTAAAATCTGCAATTGAGAGGAGGGTGTCCCGCTTGACAAATAATGCCTCATATACGAGGCATGTTTTTTAAGTAAGTACCGTTTTGCGATTCCGCCGCCGCAGCGATACGGTCGGCGTTCCGCGCATGCGCGCTGGTAACCTACATCTCATGTCTACGCACTGACGCCATTACAGTCTGATTCTTCATTGTATACGTTGTTTACTGAGTGTTTAAGATGCCTCCGACAATCGTGAGTCCCGCCGATTGTGAAGTACGGGCTGTTATACGATTTCTTAGTGCTAAAGGCGTAAAAACCGATCGATATTCATCGTGAGATCTGTGAAGTTTACGGACAAAACATTATGAGTGATGGAATGGTAAGGAAATGGGTGAGAGCATTTAAAGATGGCCGCACAAATGTGCATGATGAAGAACGGAGTGGGCGTCCTTCCGTCGTTAATGAAGATTTGGTGCAGAAAGTGGACGAAAAGGTGAGAGAAAACAGACGCTTTACAATTTCATCATTGTGCGACTGCTTTCCTCAATATTCTCGTAGTGTTTTGTATCGCATTGTGACCGAGAACTTTTTTCTCAGGCGGCAGAATTTTATGAGGAGGGTATTCAAAAACTGGTGCCACGTTATGACAAGTGCCTCAATATTCACGGAAATTATGTAGAAAAGTAGATTAAGGTACAGGCTTTCATGTAAAAATAAAATTATAGCGATATCTTTGCACGTCTTTTTTTAATTCCAAAACGGTACTTACTTAAAAAACATGCCTCGTATATATATATATATATATATATATATATATATATATATGTATATATTTATATATATATATATATATATATATATATATATATATATATATATATATGTATATATATATATATATATGTATATATATATATATATATATATATATATATATATATATATATATACATATATATATATATATATATATATATATATATATATATATACATATATATACATATATATATATATATATATATATATATATATATATATATATATATATATATATATATACATATATATTTTTACTGAATTTTACCAATGTTAAATGGCTGCTCTTGTGTCCTAAAGAATAGGTTCTAGTTGTAGAGACGCTATTAAATATGCCCTTTTTTATTTATTTTGGGCACAACATATTTGTAATCAGCAATTGTGTCTGCCTAGCATAGAAATAGTAACTGCTAGGTTCTATAAACGTTAAAATAAACAAAACCAAGGTGTCATTATACTAGGTAATAAAACAAAGACATTAAGATAAAATAAAACATAAATTTACTTTCATATATGTACTTAATATAATTGTAATCCAGTAGAGTACAAAAAAATATTAAAATCTGAAAACTGAGAATTAGAATTAAAAGATACTAGATATATAATTAAATTACTATTTGTGTCTTACAAAAGAAACTGTTTTCGGGTTAATAAAATATTACTAGCCTTAAAAAGAAAAGTCTTTCTTCTTAGACCAGTGGGATAAAGTCTTGGTAGGCTTTCAAAAAGGAGTAGCAGAAAAACCGGAAAAACGAGAGTAAATCGGATGAAATTGGTAGCCAAAGGTATTTGAGAGGAATACGGAACCACAAAATAGCGTCGGCATGTCTTTTGTAAAATAAAAACGATCTTCTTTACTAGAAACTCAGAGTGAGTCGAAAAGGGACAACATAGTCAAAAAAGGAAACAGGAACTTCACCATAGGAGAGCTTTCTAATCCGACACGACAGCGAAAGTTCTTTGGAATACAGCATCTTAAAAAAATAGGTGAACAGAATTAGGGTAAAACAGCTGTCACTCGACACGTATTATCAAAAACTGATCCTCCGCTGCAGCAGACCTGTCGAAAACCTGCTGCGCTGCACAGTGTCTCGACTAGTACAAGCTAGCGGGACAATATTATTTCTTCACTTATTTCAATTGTTTATGTATATTCCAGGTATCTTAAGCTATTTTAAGAAAAAAAAAGTTGAAAAATGTGTACTGTATGTGTATTAATCGAAATATGTAGCTGCAAGACGGAAGTGGTTTACTAATGTGTCTCATTTGTTCACTATTGTCGCTAATTGTTCTTTAATTAGCTACATACGTCTACCTACTCATTATGTGTGAAAAGCACAATCATGTTTGTTTACAAAGAAATTTCTAGGAAAAAAATAAAAATCATAATGATAGTACCCACATTTATTAATTTACAAAATATTATTTCTTTTAAAATAAATTAGTACAATAACAGTATCTATATATCAATGATTTACAATAACAAGGTGTATAAGTAAAAGAAATATAATATTAAATAACTTATATACTAAGGCATGAATTATAAGCAACTACAACACACAATAAAATAAGAATAATAATTACAATAAAAAAATACTTAAACCTACTAATCACCATCAGATGAGTCGTCATCACCGCTCTCCCATTCAGTAGAATATTCAAAGAGTAAATAATCCTCCTCATTTAATTCGTGATGATGACTTACTGATGGTGTTTTTCGGATGGCAATGAAGGTGGGATAATCAACTGCAAAACCTCCGATGGCAAAGAAGCAAATTTTCTTCGCTGTAATTCTCTATACGAGTTGATAACAGGATCAGACGTAATTAAAAGCATTCTCAAAAGATCTGTATTTGTGGCAATACGTGACCACTTCCTGGTGTGCCGTTCACGGAATCTACGACAGTCTTTATTTCTTGCCTCCTGGGCTTCTTCGGAGAGTTGTCCAATGGGAAGAAGAAAAGACTTTATAACTTCCGCGCTGTGTACAAGAATTTTATGCACAGTAACGGGCATGGAATACCACGAATACAGATCAAGGTATAATTTTCTAGTATCAACACAAAACTTTTCGAATTCTATATAATTTATGTCATATCCCGATGACAAAGTTCTTAAAATTACATGAAATCTACGAATAAGGTTTTACGTCTAATCCTGTAATTTCGCTGCTCAATTTAGCTTTGGAAAAAAATCTACGTGCTGTGTTTCCATCGTTTGTGTTACCATACCCAAGTTTTGGTTTATCTACAATGAGACCCATACGATCTCTAAACACTTTTTGTATCTCTTGTGAGCGTTGCTTCACAATAGCTTTGTCGTTATCTCCCCTGACTTGCCACTTTTTTATTTCTAAACGATAGCTGATGTGCAGCAAACATTCAAACTGTGTACAAGAATTTTATGCACAGTAACGGGCATGGAATACCACGAATACAGATCAAGGTATAATTTTCTAGTATCAACCCAAAACTTTTCGAATTCTATATAATTTATGTCATATCCCGATGACAAAGTTCTTAAAATTACATGAAATCTACGAATAAGGTTTACGTCTAATCCTGTAATTTCGCTGCTCAATTTAGCTTTGGAAAAAAATCTACGTGCTGTGTTTCCATCGTTTGTGTTACCATACCCAAGTTTTGGTTTATCTACAATGAGACCCATACGATCTCTAAACACTTTTTGTATCTCTTGTGAGCGTTGCTTCACAATAGCTTTGTCGTTATCTCCCCTGACTTGCCACTTTTTTATTTCTAAACGATAGCTGATGTGCAGCAAACATTCAAACTGTGTACAAGAATTTTATGCACAGTAACGGGCATGGAATACCACGAATACAGATCAAGGTATAATTTTTCTAGTATCAACCCAAAACTATTCGAATTCTATATAATTTATGTCATATCCCGATGACAAAGTTCTTAAAATTACATGAAATCTACGAATAAGGTTTACGTCTAATCCTGTAATTTCGCTGCTCAATTTAGCTTTGGAAAAAAATCTACGTGCTGTGTTTCCATCGTTTGTGTTACCATACCCAAGTTTTGGTTTATCTACAATGAGACCCATACGATCTCTAAACACTTTTTGTATCTCTTGTGAGCGTTGCTTCACAATAGCTTTGTCGTTATCTCCCCTGACTTGCCACTTTTTTATTTCTAAACAATAGCTGATGTGCAGCAAACATTCAAACGTGCGGATCCATGCATGTAAAGTAGATAAACCAAATGCAAGGCGTTCTTCGTTGCTGGGATATTTCTTTGACTCCTCGTTCATAGTAGACGGGGGGGTGGCACCGCAAATATAACACTTTTGTGTTGAACTTGTGTCTGTTAAGGCATTGCACACTTTGCCATCAGTCATTGTCAACAACAAATCGTATTTAACAGAGATTTGAGATCCAGCAACGTTATATAATGTTGGAAGAAGCTGACTTACTTCATCTAAAATTTTAGAAGTTTCTTCTTTCGTAAACTCTTTTGTCTCCTTGGCAAAAATAAACTTAATAGGACGGCAATATAAGGTAGAGGAAGGTCTTGGATTTTGCCAGATCACAGTTTCGCCATCAAGCAGTCTCAAAGGGACAAATGAGTATACGAACAAAAATTCGTCTGTAGCCTTAGTGTTCTCAAATTTCTGCTTATACGTGCTATGCCCCGAACTCCCATCACAGCCCCATTTGCTTACCAACGTATAATATGAACGAGGCAACACACTTCTAATGACTTCCGTCTGAGCTTTAACTAATCGTTCAGCCGTTTTATCCAAAATCGCGTGAAGTTTAATTTCAGCTCGAGATTCAGTCACAGAAATATATTCGTCAGAAGGACAACAAGAAGCTTTGGACTTACCTAAACTATAAAACGATGGATACACATGATGTCCCGCTTTCATTGACCATTTTCTTGTTTGTTTATACGAGTGAGAAGTCGATTTCGAGTCCACATAATAAGCTAAAGCTTCGTCTGATGTTAATTGCCGACTTTGTTCAGAACACTTATTCTTTTCTCTAGTTTCACTGACCGCGACGTTATGGATCTGTTTAGCAACACTTCGATGCCCTTCTTTTCGAGTAGCTAACTCAGCTGCTGTAATAAGCTCACTTGCACTTCGCGATTCCAAAAGATCTTCTACTCTCCGTCTCTTCGTTTTCGTTGATGAGTCTTCAAATGATTTTCTGGGTCGCCCTACGGAAAGAGCCGCTGATGATGTTGAAGTGCACGGCTGGTTAACACACATCTTTATTTCGATTCCGGATCCCTCTAACCAATCTTAATGTTTGATTAGAAACATTTCTTTGTTACACTTTAAAGAAGTCCATTTTTGATTGAATTTTGCTGAAAGGCTTGATATTTTCATTTTGAGTCGTTTTAGAGAATCGTCAGAAACATCAGACATATTGAATTTTTCACTTATATAATAAAAAATGCCACTGTTTCGTTCAGTTTTGTCATGTTTTAGCCATTCTTCAAAAAACTCCATTTTCGTCATAGTCACGACTCGTTCTGAAAAAAATAAAAATAATTTTACTTTCGGGCCTTTTCGAGGTCTATAATATATATGAATCTGTGCCTGAATGTTGTAGGTATTACATATAGAAAAATCTAGGTGGATATATGTGGATAAAAAAAGTTGTTACTTTTAAAGTTTACAATTAATGTAAAATTTGCTGGATTTATCTATACATTTACAAATTGATATTACACCAAAAGTATACATATTTTTTATAAAAAATATAAGTCATAATAGAGTACATACCTTCAACAGAATATTCCATCACAAAAAACTCGTTTCACTTTGCTACCAATTTTAAAATATGTTATCACAAGTGTGTATAAAATGCAACTGATTTGCAAATGAAAATGGCCTCTCTTATAAGGGTTACTTTGCCCCCTGATAAGATACCTTTATGAGGTGATAAACAAATTAATTCTTGGAATTCGTTAAATGGGGGGGTTGTTTACAAGTCGTTATCAGTGGTTCCTGGAAATTACGTCATGAATATTGTCCCGCTAGCATGTTCTTGCCGAATCACTGTGCGCTGGTTCCAACGTTTAAAAGTTTATATCCTGTACTACGATTGAAAATCGAGCAGAAATACAAAATTAGAATAAAAGATGTAAAGCGGTCTACAAAAAGGAAATATTACGCCCTATTACATAATCTAATTAATAGAAGAAAACACTCAAAGAAATACTGATAGTTAAAAAAAAAACTAGTTATTTTGGGTAGGAACATTTCTCTGAAAATTTAGTGAAATTGAGATGATCATGTTATTAGCAATCTTGGTATATTGGTAAAACCTTCGTTAATGTAAAAAACTAAAAACTGTAAAAAAAACTACAATATGTATATATATCGAGATTTTTTTTCCAAATGCATATTTTGAAAAATATGGACGTTATAAATTATCGTAGTCCACTAATCGGCGGCACATTAAAAAAGCAATATCTGCGGTTTTATTTATCTTATAAACTTCGTTCTTCCGCTATTTTATTACTCTTTATGTTGGCTTTCGCAAAGTATAATCGTGGAATTGTTTAATTGTTGGATTTATAAAAAATAATAACAATGAGATTGTTTAAATTATCTTTTTATGCTTGTTACCACAATTTATAAAATCGAAAAAAATACCTTTATATTCGCTATGTTTTAATCTAAAAAAACCCAAAACTCTATTAAATCGGAAAATATTAAATAATTTTCTTATACCTAATCAACTTACCGACTGGTGCAACAAGTTGGTTTGCAGGTGGTGCTGTAGGATCAGGTAGCTCAGGTAGTCTATACAATAACCAATAGTTGTATCCCATCGGTTCTTCTTTGTATCCAGCCAGCGTGTGGACATAGTGACCATTTGGCCATTCTGAGGCTTCAAATGCAAAATGGAGATCCATATCCATAGCCATCTGTAAAAAATTAATAGAAATATGTAGTTTTAAAAAAAGTAATTTTTGATTCGGATATTAATGCAACGTAATGCATTTTTAGGACTTCTTACATCTGCATTCCATTTTTTAAATGGCCAACTGTATGTCTAGATAGTGCGCAATAACATTACGTTTGCTGTTACCATTGCAACTTATTATGTTTTTAAATACTTAATGTGTTGTTGTAGACAGAAACGGTTAATTGCATTGAGTAGCATTCATATCCCAAAACCTTAAGAGATGCGATAGACTTTAATTACACAGGCAAACAAAAAAAAATTTGTACAAACTTTTTAACCAATACATCTAACTGTTATCTATTTTTGGGTGCTGAAACCGTATTTAGTATCAGTTTTTTTGTATTAGCCACAATTCTCTCACAATATGACATTGATTAAATTTCAAAATAGGGAAAATTTGATACATAACAAATAAAAACTTTTAAACCGTACTTTGTTTGATTAGGCTACAATACTCACGATAACATATTTCACTTCAATGCCAATATTTTAGGTGCTTATTTTTTTGATTTCCTTTCCCTTTTCTCTGTGAAGTTTCTTTATAGCTTTTTCTCCGATGTGATGCATTTTGTTGTTCTCTATGAAGTGACCAACAGTAATCACCAGGCATGTTGATATTCCACCGTCCTGGTACCGTTTCTCCATCACCTTTATGTCCTGATGGAACCGTTCCCCCCCCTGCTCTTCACTCACATCGCCTAAGTTTTTAGGAAAAAAGTCAAGATGGTTGTACTAGAAATGGACTTTAAGGCTCATCAGACAACCCAGTTTTTTGAACTTGTCGCGCATTAGCTACGATAAGTTCATAGTTAGGGTCTTTCACATTACCCAAAAACTTAGTCACAACTTCTTTAAATGATATCCAAGCCTCCTTTTCCTTTGTAATCATCCTTGCTTCAAAGATGGAATCGAACATCATTTTACGAATATCAGGCCCAACGAAAACCCCTTCTTTCAGTTTTGCTTCTGATAAATGAGGAAATCTTTTACACAAATATTTAAAACATTCACCATCTTTAGGCAAGGCTTTCACAAATTGTTTCATTAAGTTCAACTTGATCTGTAGTGGTGGTAGAAGAATCTTTTTTGGGTCTACTAAAGTTTTATGCAAAAAATTCTTCTCGTCAGGTGTTAAAGTTTTTCTTACGGGCCATTGTTTTTTGGACCAATGTTGATCCCTTACTCTGCTGTCCCACTCACATATAAAACATGGAGACTTTGTAAATCTCTTTTGTGGACCATGGATCATGGAGACACCTTTTAAATCGCCATATTTCATCCAATCGTGAGCTGGATAGTTAATTTTCTGTAAAATCATGTTAAGATTTTCCTAAGTTTCCTTCATATGGACTGAATGAGCAACGGGCAGTAAAGCATAAGTATTTCCGTTGTGTAACAGAACAACTTTTAAACTAGTTTTTGATGAGTCTATAAAAAGCCTCCAATCTTCCTTCTTGTACTCAATGCCAAATTCGTTCACTAGACTACCAATATCATGGCAGTAAACCAAATCCTCTTCCTGCCTGAAAAACTGAGCAAACTGTTGATCTCTTGTTCTATAATGGTAAATAGATGTTCCAGATTCCAGTAAATGTTTTTCTTTCAGCCTGGAACCAAGCAATTCTGCTTTTTCTTAGTCAAACCCAAATCTCTCACTAAATTATTTAACTCAGCTTGGGTAAACAACTGTAGTTTTAGATTTTCTAGAGAACATTGAAACTCATCATCATCATCCAGGAAATCCCGGTCCATGTCTTACCGGCTGACTAACTGAAGTAAAGTTAGGATAGACAATTACTTTCTTATATTTAGAGTTATATCCAGAGACATCAACGCTGCAAAAATAACAATCATTTGAATGATATTTATGCTCTCTCCATACCATGGGTACTGCAGATCTAAAAGCTTTCTTTTCTTTCTTATACCATTTCCTAAGATCCTCGACACAAACATAACATACTTTGTGAGGAGCCCCACATTTTTCTTGATTACCGATTTCTACACCAAAATATGCAAATGCACCAAAATATGCACTTTTTTTACAAAGTCAGTAATGCTTCTTTGATGTTTTTTAACTACAAGCTCACCACATATATAACAAAAAGTGTTGGGAGAGTTTTACAACCACGATTAGCCATAGTTTGAGTGTGAATTAAAGCACATGGGTTCAACACTGCAATGCGAGGTTATATTAACTAGAAGAAAACAGACAGCTGTGACATTTATCGGAACTGCCAACATAATAACATTTGATTTTACTGCCAACCTTATAAAATCCTGATTTTTTTGCCAACCTAATAACATTTGAATGATAAAAAATAAACTTTTCACATTTTGAATATTAAAATGTGAAAACTTGGTGGGTGATACGACTTTTTTATTATTATTTTTGGACTCCAAAAAACATAGGAATCAGGTAATATTATTAAAAAAGTTTTTTCATCGATGGCCTGTGTTATTGTTACATATCTGGTTAAATATACAAATGTTTACAAGTAGATCCTATATTTAGTAGAAAATTAATAGACAAAATATTGATCGAAACCTTGAAATAATAATTTCATCAAATGCGAGAAAGGCCTTTTATTCGTCTTTTAATATCTCTTAAAATTTTGGGAAGTAACTTTCTAATGTTCATTACTTCTTGCATTTCTGTAGTTTAAGTTAGAAAAAATATTTTGGCTGCTCTATTGAGAAACAAATTATAATCGATTAAATATTGATGAAAACAGTTATTTCATATAGTCTATATTTTTATGCCTTTAGGAGCGCAAAAATCAAACTATTGGATGTTTTTCTAAGTAACGAAGTCAAGGTAGTATCTTACGGATATGTAAAATAACATCCTACGATCGTAGGATACAACGAATTGTACCAAGGATGAGCCGTGATACGGAGAAACGCGTCTCAGGATGGATTTGACGAATAAGAGAGCAGCGGCCGAAATATGGACTTCGTCCGTTTTCAATTGTTTTACATTAACTAAATAACGTCCTTTTAGAAGAAGAGGGCATCTTTTAATTGGAGGTAGTGTTTAAGCTTTTGAAGTTATATTGCTTGAAAAAGCTATTTTTAAATTTTTAAATAATATTTAAGTTTTGTAAATTCGACTTTATGAAACGATCCTTCTTGTGAAAAATTTCCCATCCCCAGGAATTAATTGTTTGATTAGGTTTAAGCTTTTTACATTCTGCTAAATAAAAGGGTTCTACTGTGTGCAAAATCGCCCCCCCTTTCCGATATCAACTTTTAAATTAGACTTAAGATTTTAAAATCCCGCTGCACGAAAGATTTCCTTCTTGTGAAAATTCTCTACCCTTTCGCGGTGATCGATTTGAGATTACTGTTTCGGGAATGGTAAGCTTGCAGAGGCTCCGCCGCTGTTATATATTGGCGTCCTCTTTCATAAGCACCTTTGCCTTTAGTGTTCCCTTTTGCCTTTAAAGAAATGTTCCTTGTTGTAATCATCTCCCACCCCTTGAATCTCGCTTCTTCACAGATTTTTTATACAGTTATTTACAAGATATTACAAAAATACACACAACTGGATTCTTATATAATTTCATGTGACTGCAATATATCATTATGAAATAAAAAAATTTTACATGAGAGAATAAAGAATGGTTCCTGAGCATACTAAAATCATAGTACTTAATTACCAGTTGTTTTAGGGATACCTTTAAAAAAAAGAATTACGTTTGGGTGCACAGATTTAATCAGACACAACTTGTCGTGATTACCAGTACATACTGTATTACGCAAATTTAATATCTGTTCTTACAGATTCGTTCAGTTAAAGTATGTTATTATATTACTATTTGATACTTTTGTTCTTCTTTCTCACATTTGGTCAATGTGGTTCCATGTTTGACCGACGGGCCTAAGCCAAGTCAGCACAAACGCTACTACCATTGTGTATGTGTAAAACTCACTCTCAAGACTTTTGGATTTCTAGATGTTTCAGTGTCCCTAAGTCACCAATAACATAATCCCCCATTTCCATCAGTCTGATTTTCGGCTTGTTGATACGATAAACTCTGAATGAAATGCGCTGCCGATTTTAAATTTGATATACATATAATACTTGAAGTAGGAAGGGAACCTATAGTTTTGGACAGTATATTATGAAAATTTTTCGTGGTATTTGATTGGAATAATGAATAAATCTTAAACATAATTATTTATAGACAAACATGTAAGGAGTTAAAGAAGTAGTTGTTTCATATACATCATGATCTACTCCTTTTTCAGGATTCTTGATTCTTGGAGTATTAGGTTCCAGAGCGAAAATTATTTTTTCTTTTCTAATTATTAAAAACTAATTATTGACTTGTAATACTTGGATAAAACTTTTTTTTGGTGTAGAAAAGTCAACACTTCGTACTTATTTTAGGACTATGTGTTTGCAAGGAAAGTATCGGTACGTTCTGCCTGTCGTAGAAGGCGACTTAAAGAACAACCTAGATGGTAGATGCCCAGATCCCACCAGCATCGCCCGGTGTGATACTATCTCATCGGCTTAGGCTGCGTGAAGTTGCTTAACGTTTCGTGGCTGTGCCGATGTCCTGGACTGTGGGACCAAATAGCATGATGAAGCACCTTAATACAAAAAATTCCGAAGGTAAAATAGCCCTCCGTTCGGATCTCCGGGTGGGGGCTGGTTCAGGGGCGTCGACATGCAGAGATCGTAATTTTAAAATAGATTTTTGCAACATACGAGGTTTAAACTCGAACATAAATTCAGTGCACCAACACCTGCAATCAAATAAACCTCATGTACTCGCTCTCGGTGAGACCAAGGTCAGTTCTTCGACTAGCACAGTTAACTATCTTTATCCTGGGTACGACTTCTATTCCCGACTTAGGCGTAAGTCTGGAATCTGTCTTTTTGTCAGAAGCGACCTCTCTTGCCAATGAAAAGAGGCTCTGGGCCCCCAAACTTTGATGTTATGTGGTTAAAAATAACGACTCAACAAACCACAAGGTTTATCTGTATCCTCTATCGACCACCAAGTGATATTAACTTTAGAACGCTTTTCGCTTCTCTAACTAACTATCCATATGCCGAAATTGCCATCCTGGGCGACTTTAATGTCCACAACATCAACTGGCTTAAATATTCAAATATTACCGACGAACAAGGTCGTGAAGCTGAATCATTCTCAATCAGTTGTGGCTTAACTCAGCTTATTGACGAACCAACACGGATCCCTGATCGAGACGGGGAGTTCGCCCGTCTTCTTGATCTGTTTTTAACCACCAATCCGGAGATTTACTCGGTCACCGTAAATCCGCCGTTAGGTTCTTTCGACCCTAAACTGCTTTCGACATCAAGTATCCTACCAATCAGTGACAGAGAGGTGCCTAAACCGCGCAAGATTTGGCACTACAAATCTGCTAAATGGGAAGATCTCATGGAATATTTTCGAACTTTCCCTTGGTTAGACGTTTGTTTTCGATTCGACGACCCATCTGATTGCTCCAGGAAGGTTTCCGATGTTATTTTGGCTGGTATGGAAGCTTACATCCCTTTTTCGAAGAAATGTCCTTCCAGCCGCAAGCCTTGGTTTTACTGAAAACGCAAAGAACCTGTTGCTTCTAAACATCTTACCTGCCGACAATGGCGTGAAAATCGTAACACCATAAATCGTAACACCTTTGTTCGTGCCCGGAACAGATGCAAAGAAATTATCGACGAAACCAAGGAGGCAAACAATCAACGAATTAGAAACAAACTTCTCGCTCGTCCCAACAATTCCAGTTCCTTTTGGTCAGTTGCTAAGACAGTTAGTCAAAATTTCACTAAATCCACCATACCACCACTCACACGGCCAAATAATTCTATTGCAACAACATCTGCTGAGAAAGCGAACTTGTTGGCTAAACTCTTTGCTTCACATTCTACTGTCGATTTCCAAGGAAAAACACCACCTATTATTCCCATAGTGCAGTCAAGGATGCCTGATATTGTCTTCAGACAGCGTATCATAAAACGTATTTTAATGAAGCTAGACACCAAAAAAAGCTTCTGGCGCTGACGAAATACCTGCCATAGTTCTCAAGAACTGTGCGAGGGAACTAACACCAGTTTTCTATGTTGGCTAAGCTACGCTCTTGTGGTATGTCTGAAAAGTTCTGTTTGTGGCTCCCATGTTTCCTCAAAGAGCGTTCTTTACGAGTGGCAGTTGACGGATTTCTTTCTAACACCTTCACTATCAACGCCAGTGTGCTCCAAGGCTCCATACTGCCTCCTACTCTCTTTCTCATTTACATTAACGATTTGCTGAAAAAGACCGGGAATCCAATCTACAGCTTTGCAGATGATAGTACGCTTATCTCTTCATTCACTTTGAACGCTCGGACATCGGTTACTCAGACGAATATTCGCAGACAGCGGGAAGTCGTTCAACTTAACAAAGATCTGGAAGAAATTCTATCTTGGGATGACAATAAGCAAGTGGAATTTAACGCTACAAAAACCCAGGCGGCAGATTTTTCTAAAAAATTTAACGTTGCTGAACTCGACATAGTTATGGCGGGGCACTCCATTCCTCTAACATCGTCACTCAATTTGTTGAGCGTTAATTTGGGAGCAAATATGTCCTGGCATGAATATGTCGTAGACATAGCAAGCAGAGCTTTTCAAAAGTTGGGAATATTATTTCGAACCAGAAAGCTTTACACTCCACAATAACTGTTAATTCTTTACAAAGCCCAAAATCGACCAACTATGGAATACTGCATTTGTTGGATTCTATTCAGAGAAGAGCTGTTCCTCTGATTGGAGACTCGGAACTGACCGGTGGACTTGATTCGCTGGAACATCGAAGAACGGTTGGCGACTTGAGCCTATTCTACAAGTATTGTGTTCGAAGGATGTAGCCCGCTTAATTCCTCCCGGAGCGGTGCATGTTAGAAATACACGTCGCGCTAATATTTCACATCCGTATGAGGTTCAGCTTATTACTCCTCGTATAACGCTTTTCAAGCAGTCTTTTATATGGAGAGCATCATCCCTTTGGAATAATTTGCTCAGGACTGTATTTCCCACCGAGTACAATTTACAGCGATTCAAGAACAATGTGAATCGCTTTTTTTCGCACACGTCTCGCTCCTGTAGCGCTTTAGAGACTTTCCTGCAGCACGTGTGCTAGACCCATAAAGAAAAAAAAGGAAAATATGTACTTAATAAATCCCTTTACCAATTTTTTAAATATTATGAATCTAGTGAAGGCCGAGTTTCAATGTGATTGATAACTTTCTGTTTATTACTTGGTTTTAAAGCTGTGACGCCGAACTAAATGACATATAAGTTCTGGCAATAATTTGCTAGGATATTAATATATAGAAAACCAACTAAAATCATTGGCATATGTAAGTGTAACAGAATATGGACGTGTGCTGTAATTCTGAAAAATAAGTATAGTTGCTAATTCTACCTGCATAATCGTATAGAACGATGTATTTCTTGGAGCTGTTATTGTTGTTGTACAGTTTTCTGTGATGTTTGAGCCAATCCACAGAGTGTAAGTAACGGTTACATTGCGAATTTCGCTGTCATTGCCATGAGATAATAGTGATTTTGTTAGTCCTTCGATTTCCACTAAAAAAAAATTTGGTTTAATTGTTTGAAGAACTCTACAAGTAAAGAATTATGTCAAACCATTTTTTGTTTAAAATATTAACAAAATAACTGAATTTGATAATATTGTTGTGGTGTGATTGGTTGTTTGACGTTTTATTGTCTTTTCAATAAGGTAATATTCCCTCGAATTATAAATTAATTGTCAACATCTTTAAGATCATCACATTGTAGTTCTGATCATGTCTCGCACTGTTCGTTCATTGAGCCATGGTAAAAATATAATACACTATTGAACAAAAATATCGACTCAAACTATTTGGCTTCATTTAACATGGATTTTAGAATGTAGTCATCATATTTTTTTACGGATTTTAGTATCATTTGAAAGCCCATTCCATTCTCTTTCTAATAATACTAAATTCCATAGCACTGAAAGGGGAAACAAGGAGAACGAGAATTGAAATAGGGGTAAAAGAAAGGAAAAATTTAACAAATTTTAAGTTTAACAATTAAATTTAATAATAAAATCCAAAATCAATATTTTGTAGTACTCCTTTCCCCAGCCCTTATTACTGCTTTCAGTCGTTTTTTCATAGAACGGGTGAACTTTTTCACCATTGTGTGTGGGATTCTTCCCCACTCTTTTGTCATCGCAACCTTTAAGTCCCTCAGCGATGCAGGAACTGGATTTCTGGCTCGAACCCTTCATTTGAGTTCATTCTACATATGCTCGATTGGATTGAGGTCGAGACTCCGCGCAGGCCAGTCTAATGTGGATATTCCCATTTCCGCCAGATATTGCCGCACCGATGCAGCAGCATGCGGCTTCGCATTGTCGTGCATTAGGACGAAGCTATCTCTAGCAAACCCAGCGTAAGGAACGACGTGTTCCTGCAGGATCTCCTCAATGTAACGATGAGCAGGTAATCCACCGCTACGAGTCTTAACAGTCATGAAATCCAAATCGGTTTTCGCATTCAGTGAGGTGCCTCCTCGCACCATGACAGAACCTCCTCCATAGGTGACCGTTTCAGTAATACATTTGCGCATTGCGCTCCCCGGGCCTCCTATAGACTCGTTTTCTTCCATCATTCGGGATTCGTCGGAGAATAAACCGGAGTGCCAGTGCTCTAAAGTCCAGTAGACATGTTTTCGGGCAAATCTGGGTCGCGCTTGTCGATGGGCTGCTGTTAATTTGGGTTCGTTAGCTGGTCTCTTCGGATTTAGGTTGATTTCTTTAAGTCATCTTCTAACTGTCCAATGACTGACAGCCCGACCACGAACTTGTCGGAGTTCCTGCTGGACCTAAACGTCGGTCAAGTGACGATTTCTTAGAGTTCTGTTGACAATGGAGCGGTTGTCTCGCTCCGAGGTACACCTTCTTCTTCCTGATCCTGGTCTACGTGTAAAGACGCCAGTCTCTTGGTAACGTCTGAAGACTCTAGAGACAGCTGATTGACTCAGGTGCAATTGTGCAACGACTACACGTTAGCTAGGCATTTCTTGCAAAAGAGCAATGACTTGTGTCATTTCTTCCGGGGTGGTATCCATTTTCCGATGACGTAACTTAGTGAGCAGGTATAACAGAGATGTTTACGGTTCAAGTTCCGTTAATGGAATGATAGGAAAATGCAGTTGCATGTGTTTTTATAGGGATAAACAGCACGAAACTAATTCGTTGCTGAGCGAGCAAAAACGGTTCTATTGAGTAAAACCATTTTAATCAGTAAAACTTTCTGGAAATTCAAATGTTTTTGGTATTACTGGAAAGAGCAGAAAATCAGCATTCTAATTATTCCAAAAATAATACCACTGTTTGAAAATTAAATTCAAGGATCGGTTTCGTGTTAAATGAAGCAAAATCATTTGAGTCGATTTTTTTGCTCACCAATGTAGTTAGTCAATATATAATTAATGATTTTTTTCTGAGAAATTATTTACACTCATTTTATTATTACATGCTTTTCAAATTTGACTCATCTCGTCAATTTTTTTTTGCTTTTAGAAAAAATTGAGTTATTGACCAAACAAATTTGGAATAAAAATTCGTAAAGAATAAAAGGACACCTGATTTTTTAAACTTTGATATTACAGATATTTATTTTTAATTATTATTATTTCTTGCGAGATATAATACGAGATTTATAACGGAGTCCGTGACGCTCATAATTAGTCAGACATGTCAAAAAAATTACCACTAGAAGACGTTGACCAAAAAACGAAAAACCTTTACTGGTTCCAAAAACATATATGGTGTTTAATCATAAATCACAGAAAAGAAGCTAATGGATTAGTAGTTGGTGAAAATAAGGCGAAAACAAATTAAGTATACTACGAAAATTTGTTTAAAAAATAGTAACTAAAGCTTTAGTATGAATAAAAAAATAGAACGGATATTTGGGACAGTCTACCAGCGTTTACTATTTTGTGATAACAATATTATTTGAACCAGTGAGAACCACAGTTAATAATTCTTCAAAACGGTTTGACGTAATTCTACAACTACAATTGCTTAATCTAGTATATGATACTACGTTATTTTAGCAGCTAACAAAATGATTGGTACTTTATTATGAAAATAATTATTGTTTTAGTACCTGGGAAATCTTCAAATAATATAGATTACTAATAGTAATCAAAACTAAAGTACAGATTTACTTACCGTTATTTTCATAATCATTATCATGCCTTCCACAATCCATAAGCCTAATAACTCCAAGGCCTTTGTCCATAAGAGCCAACAGAACATCGGAGGTTAGGCCTGCATCTGTGTAGGCTCCATCTGGATCTTGCCTTGATTCGAGATACGCTCTGGCTGCTGTTTTGTTCCAGTACGTTTTCAGTTCAGTGAGATCATCTAAAGCCTGTAAAAGTTCGAATTTGTGAAAAAAATATATCAAACATTATGATGAAAAATCTTTTTAGTATCAAGTTCATAAATCAGAAAGAAGCGCAGATGCTGCTCGGTTACTCACTAAGCTCCATTTATTAAAACATACAGATGGAGCATTGCAATCCGAAAACAAGAGTGCCACTATATTCCAAGTGTCAATTTCGTTGCAATACCATACAAATCAACACGGTTACAATATATGACTATCGCAGTCACTTATTCGCGTCTGCCAAAACAAGCAAAAATGTTAGTAATTCGAACTAATTGCAGTGCAGATAAAAAAGTGTTAAGATAAAATTCTTGATTTTGAGAACAACTGCTTCAATATTTAAAGAACTTGTGTTTCTACATTAATACTTGCAGGTGAATAATACGAGGCTGGTTTGAAAAGTCCGTGCA
>CM032448.1:49845735-49873560 GCA_019049505.1 Pachyrhynchus sulphureomaculatus
TGGCGAGGAGCCGAGTTTTTTCTGGCGATACCAGAGTGTTTTGTTGGCGATGAGCTGACGTGTTTTCTGGCGATCAACCAGAGCGTTTTCCCTAGCGATTTTAGCATGTCTGGATGTCTTAGGACGTCGACATTGCGATATGGAGTGCGATTATTTTCTGAGTGCGACTAGTAGTGATACTAGATTTAGAATGTTCTCTTAGCGATGAGCTAGAGCATGGATAGCGATTTTTCCCCGAGCGTTTGCCTGGATATTTATCCAGATATTTTTTTTTGGCCTTGTGCTAAATGGTCTGACAAGACTTTTTCTTTTTAGTGTAAGTGTTTGCACTAGAATCATTTTTTTTTTTTTTTCTTTATTTAAGAATTTTTATAAATTTCTTTTGCTGAAATAAAAAATTTTCAGACAATCCTTAAAATATTTTAAGGGGGGTGTTCATATTTTATTTCAGTTCACTTTTTTTGATTTAGACAAGAGTCTAGACAAAGTTAAATTTTTTTTTTTTTTTTGGTAACGATAACAGAGCTGATTCTTTTATATAAGAAGACCGCGATTGTTACTTTGAACAGGTATTTCTTATGTTCATGCAAGGATTTTTATTTACTTTTTGATGTACTTAACCTTAGTGCTTAATTAAGTTAGGTCTAGTTATAAGATTCTTGTGTACTTGCAAAGATTTTCATTTGGTTTTCATTGTACTTAATATTAGTGCTTAATAGAATTAAGTCTAGTAGTAAGGACCGAAGTTTGTAATTTTGTTTTAAGTTCTGACCTTAGTATTAAGTGATAGTGTACCACTTTGTACCTTTTCATCAGTAGCCTTAGTTTAATAGACTAGTGTAGTCTATTTCTTTTTGGAAGGGGGTAAATGTAACATTCATTTTTTCCTGGATTTTAAGACCATGCAATGTTACTGATTCTTCACTTCAAATTGTATTTATTTTTATTTTAAAATATCGACCGGTATATTAAACAAAAGTTTCAGGACATTCAGTATATACTGTGTGGTGCGGGTTGCTGATCGAACCTACCGCCAGGCCGCGATTGGCGAAATGTTTGACCCGGAGTTTTGATTGGAGCGTCCGGATATTACCGGTAAAAATCGCACGATTATTTAAGGGCCTGAGAAACTACCAGCGTGGCTTTTTTTCCATCGAGCCGCAGACCAGGCAGTACCGTCTAGCCGAGAGGCTATTTTCCATCTAGCCGAAGTAGGCTAATTTTCTTCAGAAGCCGCAAAGTAAAAGTACCAGTTTTGACAATAAAAGCTGTAGTGAGCTTTCTAAGTGTAAAGAAAAGTGTGAAATCGGGCGTAGTCCATCACAGCAGGACTGAAAAACAGTAAGTCAACAAAACTCCCTCCAATAGACTTATTTAAGAGCAGTGCATTAACAGCAATGAATAACAGACAAAAAAGTGAAGTATAAAACACGATGTCTCGCCTTCGGGGGTTGTAAAAGTTTAAAGTTTAAATGTAACAACTACTATTTAGGCTAGAATTTTTTGGTATAACTGTAAAGGTTAGAACTTTTTATTTTCATTTTAAAAATATGAATAAATTCTTTTTTTGTTGATTAAAGCTAGTGTCTCACTGAATATTTATTTCTCTTTTCAGGATCAGTTGTACTAGACTAATTATTTTTAGTAATATCCATAAAACACTTCAGTTTTTTCTCATTTTTCTTAGCTGAAGTTAAATCCTTTCTATTTTAAAATGAGTGGTGCCCAAAAAAAAAAGTCGTACAACTGAGGTTTCTTTAAAAATAGAATTAAATTCCAAAAAGACGTACAAAAATTATCTCTTACCCATATCTCTCCACCAAGGAAAACTGAGCTAGTATTTCTTTAATTTCTTTAGTTCTTTTAAAATCAGGTTTCACTCAATTCATTATCAGAAATTAAAGCGGGGCTGCAAGAAAATTGTGCTCAAGCTTGGGGCGTCCAGTATTTAAAAATGTTACAAAATGACGCAGTCTACATGGGGCGAAAAATAAAGCAAAATTAGCACACCTTACAAAATTGCGCTCAAGCGTGGGACAAACAACTTCTCACAGGGTACGGAAAAAAGATGCCTCAAACTGAGGACAGTTTAGCATGTCATAACAAGACGTTGCAACGTGTAACACTGATCACTTACGATAGCTGCCAATAACCAACTGCGCGATATATCTGTTTAAAACTTTGAGCATAAACGTTGCAAGAATCATACTTACTAACAGTCATGCCACTTTACTGGCATTTCGTAGAAATTTACCAGACTTATCAATCCACCTTCGTAGGATAATATTTGTAATATATTAATAACAGATAAGGAACCGAAAAAGTCTCTATTCTGAAAAATTGTAACTAAAAATACAATTTGTACATTTTTGGGGAAAATCATCTTCGATAAAAAAAAGAGTTTATGTAAGGAATTTTTTTTATGATCGTGTCAGTAATTTTTGATATTTTATGCAATATTCTAAGACGTTTTTTAAATTAAGCAGTATAAATTTTTAGGTACTGCATACGAATTTTATCTGTCTCTGAGAAACTTTTAAATCTATATGTTTAAAAATAATATTTTTGAATGGCTAAGTTTGCTAATAATATAATTTTAGACAACAAAAATTTGAAATGAACATGATTTTCCACAAATAAAATTTTCGAATGGCTATTTTCAAGCTTATTTTTACTATAATTAGGTGGATCTTAGCTACCTGCTGACTGAGGTTATTTCAGGTTAACTCAGCTAATAATAAATTAGAATCAACATGAAGAAAACTTTAGTGCAGTCAGAAGTCACCTGGAGACAAGCTATAGGTCAGACAGATAACACAGGTATATAAAAAAATTCTCTGTTTTATAAGTGAGACACGTTTTCTTAAGTATTTTTTATGCTGAATCCAAAAAAAAAGAAGATAAAAAAGACATCCTTGAGGTTTTTTCAGAATACTCATTTAAAGTTGCCAGAAAACCAGTTAATTGAAAAAAAAAAACATTTTAATAATGTAAAACTGTATATTTGTTCAAATTATGAAATAAAACGATTATCTCGGGTACCTTTAAATGTTCTGAATCTACATTTATCATAAAAATTGAAAAAGTGTTTAACAAAAAACAGGCATATACTATCTTTAACAAAGCTACGTAGCCGAATGAGGTTTAAAATAATTATGTGCAACCGCAAAATAAAAAAAAAATGTTTTTAATTTTTATTAATATTGAACAAAACTATTATTTCCAGTTTTATTAAAGTTTGTTAATTCCGACTTGAGATTAAAAAAAAAAACCGGTCAAGTGCAAGTTGAACTTGCACAATTAGTGTTCCGTACGTTGATTGTTTTTAAAATAAAAAATTTTGTTTAGGGGTGGTATAAAATCATCAGTGACTTCACAAAAACACACCCCAAATGAGTTTTCAACAAAGTTTGTTTCCAATCTTTACTGAAAACTGGTGACCTTGAAATTTTGTTTTTATTTCTATACCATATGAATTATTAAAGGTAATGATAATTTTCGTTCAATCTATACCCCGTGGAGAATATTCCAATGGAAAACAAAAAACAAAGAGAGAGAGAGAGAGAGAGAGGGACGAAGTTAACATAGGCAGCCTTTGCACCGAAGAAACGCGAGAGCGGTTACCGGTGTAAAGTACAAGACAACATAGAGATGTGGGTTTAGTGGATAGGGTGCCCTCCCGATGGAGGCGCGAGTCCCATACTCCGTGCGTAAATGCATTTCCACATCTCCATAATAAAAAAAAAGGGAATAATAAATTAATCAAGCTGCAATTTAATTTAGGCTCACCTGAACCAACTACCGACCGTAACCTAACCAAACTAGTTAAAAATGAAGCAATTAGTCTGAATCTAAATTCCCCTACAATTGAATTGTTAAATTACTTACAATATTTTAATTCACTTGCTTGAACTAACCTAAACAAGCTGAACTATTCTTTAGTTTCATTTTAAAATTTAATGCGAAACATCGGTAAAAAATAAATATGCCTGTATGAAAGAAGTGATTTGCCGGTGTTATCGGTGAATTGACAGAAATGTTGGGGCTTTTTGGGAATAAATTATATAGAATAACATAATTGTACTATTTCCCTTTCTCTTCCCTATTTACATATTAATTGTTTTTTATATAAATTAAAGAATCCCAGAGCAGTGACTTTAATATTAGAAGAAAAAAATAATTTGAGTTTTGAGAAATTAAGAGAAACTGTTTTTAGTTAACATTTTTTAAAATTACGGTAATAGTACAAGGTTATCTTATCTTATATACCGTTGGTTCCCAACCGGTGGGTCGCAACCCACAAGGACTTGGCTTTTTTGGGGGGTCGCCGGTTAACAATTTTAAAAACCAAAATTAAGTTTTAAAATTTAAAGGTAGGTGTTAAAATGTTAATAATTTATTTATGCTTGGCAACAGACGAGACATGCGGCTTAATCAGTGTATGTCCGGTGCACGCACCTCTCCGACTGGGGCAAACTAGCCTGGTAGTCCGCAAAGATCGCGACACTCCGTTGCCTCTCGAAGAAACGTGTACAAGAGAGAAGTTTCGAGACAGACAGCTTGACGTTCCTCCGAGCTGAGAATAATTGGGAAAGTACTCCCAACTGATATATAAGCAACGAGCAAAGCCGTAGGAGACAATCTTCAGTTATTCAGCCGCGAGTTTAAACTTTCGAATATAAATATAAGTGTACAGAAAAATTGTCGCGCGCAATAAACTTGTTACCTAGTGTTAAATCGTTCAGTGTTCTTTTTGTCGTTTGTATATGAATAGTTCGTTGTTAGTTAGTGTCTTGTTTGATCCGAAAAATGGTACACTACTAGGATAGCTTGTCGCAATTCGTCTTCGATAGGCACGCCTAGAAACAGACTCTTCTATTATTTACCGTTTTGAAAACCAAAAAATATTAAATAATATTTATTCCAAATTTTTAACCATTTTTTAAAACTATTTTAAAGTATTTTATTTTCCAGATATTAACGTCATGGAAAAACGAAAGTATTTGGAGAACTATTTAAAATTTGGATTTTCAACTGTTATTAATAACAGCATAGAGAAGCCATAGTATGTTTTATGCAATGTTGTTCTTAGTGCTGAATCTATGATACCCTCAAAGTTCAAACGTCACTTAGAAACAAAGCATTCCGAACATATTACAGAAGACTTGGACTTTTTTAAACGACATGGGGCTGCCTTTTAGGCCAAGTTGGATATTACTGGGACGTCAACAACAAGGCCAAGCTGTAGTTCAGGCATCATATGAACTTGCTCTGGAAATTGCAAAAAATAAAAAACCCCATACAGTTGCAGAAGCCCTTATCAAATCCTGTTTATTAAAGTCGGTTAAACTAATTCTTGGAGAAGCGAGTGAGATTAAAATGCGTAATATTATACTTGTTCAACGATACAATTCAGAGACGCATTTCAGACATGTCCATAGACGTGATGAAATAAATTTTATCTGAAATAAATACATCTCCTGTCTTTCTCTTTTAACGTGACGAGGAGGACATCAAAGAAAAGTTTCTATTTTGTAAAGCATTAAAAACTACTACGAGAGGTCAAGACATCATAAAGATGAGCACCAGCCATGCTTGGATCGACGTCGAGCTTTCAGTCAAAAGTTAAAGAGCTAGCAGCCCAAGAAAAGGGACTGCAATGCATGATTCACCGATTTTCCCTTGCTACCAAGACTCTTCCAAAGCCTTTGCAAAAAGTGCTCGACTCTTTGTTGACAATTGCCAATTATATAAAATCTAGTGCTCTCAATACTCGTCTGTTCAAGGAACTATGCAAAAACATGATCTCTGGTCACGAAGTTCTTCTTTTCTACACTGCTGTTCATTGGTTATCAAAAAGAAATGTTGTTGGCCGAGTCTTTAAATT
Source organism: Pachyrhynchus sulphureomaculatus (assembly GCA_019049505.1). NCBI lineage: Eukaryota > Metazoa > Arthropoda > Insecta > Coleoptera > Curculionidae > Pachyrhynchus > Pachyrhynchus sulphureomaculatus. The sequence goes on from CM032448.1 coordinate 49,851,623, forward strand.
GAAAAACGATGTAAAACAGTTCGTAGAAACGAAAGGAAAACATGAGTTAATGATACACTTTAATGATGAGACCTAGATCCAAACAGTAGCTTATTTATCTGATATCTTAGATCAGCTAGACAAGCTAAATTTGAAACTGCAGCGTAAGGAGACACACATTATTCACTTCAGAGATAATATCCAGGCGTTCGTATTAAAGCAGCATAACTGGCGCCGTAATGTAAATCTTGGAAACTTTACCATGTTTGAACACCTATGCACCAAGACTGAAGAATCGGGGACGGAAATTGTAGATAATCTAAGAGAGGAAATTAATAACCACCTTCAAGCCCTTGAATCTAAAATACAACGTTATTTCCCAGAGTTCTCTGAACTAGAAGCTGCATTATTACGAAACCAATTTCATGTATCCTAGGATGTTATCGACATTCTCGATGAAGTGCAGAATGAATTTTTGGGGCCGCGAAATGACTCCTCAGCGCGTGATTTATTTCAGGAAAAATCGTTACCTTAATTTTGGTGAGCTATGCTTCATTCATATCCTAAAGTTTTCCTGCTTTCTTATTATTAATTATTATAATACTTGCAAAAGAGAGATGCAAACTCAATCATTACATTAATCATTAATAGTTAATAATTAATACTTTATAAAAAAAAGCACTGTTAAGTCTTAAAATATATTTTTTCAAACCTTTTATTTTTTTTGAATTCGAATGGGAAAGGGGGGTCCCGAATATTTTTAAAAAAGCTAAAAAATGTCACGATTAAGAAAGGTTGGGAACCACTGGTATATAGGTTTAAAATATTACATGTAATAATTTTCCAGAATAACATTTAAATTGATTATACTAAATATACTTTATTTAGGAAAATCTAAAAATTTACCGTTTCTCAAAAGATCCCAATCCCATTAGACATAATGTTATATGTTATGTAAAAATTGTAAAATATGTTTTTTCATAATTCATTTTAGTTGGCTAGGTCTTGCATTAGAAGGCTACATTATAAATTTTCTTTACTACGGATACCAAAATCAGCTGATCCCCTTCGGCTATGAAAAATTACCTGCATAACCAAGGCAGTATTGTACAAATTTCCAAATCCACCATCAGGCTGTTGTTGTCTCGCCAAGCTTATACTGGGTCTTCTTAACGAATGTTGCAAATTTCGATGCCTGTGGTCCATAACTATACATCTTAACGCCAAAATTGTCATGGCAACTGTATCTGAAAGTCGTGAAAAACAATATTTGTGGAAAAACAGGAGATACGGGGATGATCTGATGATGGTTACATGGTAAATGGTATGGTGAGGTGATGGTTATGGTCAATGGTGGACTAATGAGTTATTTTATAGTAAAATGGAAAATGGGATTGAAGGTTTCATAAATGTGTAATGCACTATTTTACTAAATAGGTTTTTATAAATTTATACATAAAATAATTTTATTGTTAAAATTTTCTGCATGTTTCCAAATTTAGTTACCGGCAGTCAAAAAATAAAACATCCTAAAATTGGAACGCAAGCTTTCACAGTTTTAGTTAGATGAGAAATCGTGGTTGATTTAGAGTCACTTTCCAACGTTTCACCAACAATTACAATTAATCTTCGAGATTAGAAACACTAAATGCTGACGCCTGATGTAATCGTAGACGAGAAATCGGGAAGTAATTCCAAACTGACACAATCTTATTTCAACAAACAATAAGAAGAAAGAATTAAGAAACATGCAAAAGCTTTTGATGCAATAGAAATAATAATTTTTTTCTGTATGGCTAGAAAATTAGTACTTTTTGAACATTTTTACCCAAAAAATAGTCTTTACTGCGCTTATTGGGGATTTGCGGAGGTACGGGTAGCAGAAGATTGTGAGATTAGTGGAATAAAAATAGAAATCGGTTTTTACTTTCCTTGTTAAAGGAAAGTATTGTATTTGCAAAAAATTTAACTTTCGTGATATTTGCTTCCTTCACATTTTAGGGTTCTTACAACACGAAAAAATTTCATTCATGTCCGTCGGTCTATATGTCTGTCCCCTTGTCTGCCTTTTGATCTGTCTTGGCACGATTACTCTGGAACACAATCAGATATTATTTTCAAACTTGGTACCTACATAATATCGAACAAGGTGATGAATTCTGTATTCTGAGCAATATCGCCTTATGTAAAAGGTGTGAAAGAGGTAGGGGGTCGATACAGTTTGTATGGTACTATTGTAATTTTTCCTGTCTTCTTTTGTTGAGATAATAAACTAATTCCATATTTAAATGTTGATAGTAACAGCCGCAGTGGCAGCCGTAGCTGAGTGGTATAGTACCTTGGTACTGTGCAGAAGATCGAGGGTTCAATCCCGCAGGTCGGTATACTTTATTTATCAAATTATTTAAGTATATTTGGCCTGGCCACGTACATAGGTAGTAGTTGTTCGCATAAAGGCAATAACGCCCGAAGCAGCACTACGGCGTTGTCTAAAAGGTGCCGTGAAATACAGAAATATATGTTTTGGCACTTGGACAACGTTGACCGGTATTACGACATCCTCGCCGATATCCTTAGGATATGAAAAAAGGGTAACATCCCTACTAAGGCGGGGAAGTAAACGATAAAAAAAAAGTAAGGTATATCAGGGGTACAAGAGGATGTTGGAGTGGTTGCTTTATATGTATCGTATTAAATATCCTTTTTACGGTTCTCGAGACTTGAGAAGACTGAAAATTGAGTTATTTTTTTCAATACTTTCAATTTTAACCCCGGAAAAATGTGAAATAGGTGGAAGTCGTTAAATATTGTGTAGTTTCAACAGAATTTTGAAAATATTTCCAAGTGTGTTGGTGGACGTAAAGAACAAATTTTGGACGTATTTATAGTGAAATATATAAGGGGTTAAAGGTGTGGGGTAGGGTTAGAGGAGTTGTTTCGTATATAAGTGTTATATATTCTTTTCAGGATCCTTGGAGTCGAGAAATCTTATTAAGTTAATTTTTCGTTATTAACAGAGGAAGAGGGTAAAAAAGGTGGGAATCACTAGATATTGTATAATTTCAAGTAGTATTACCGAGATTTTTTGCGGATTTTTGGTTGAGGCATTGGATAAATTTTAGGCATAATTATTTATAGTAAAAACATATAATGGCCCAAAAGAGTAGAAAATGGAATTAGAAGGTGATTTGATATTTGTCGCAGTTTGGGAATTTTTCCCTGTTTCTTGTGTCAAGGATTCAAAACATTACATTATTTATATATATATATATATATATATATATATATATATATATATATATATATATATATATGTGGACAAAATTAACGCAACAATCTGAAAATTAATTTATCTTTCTTATGTCAGTTTTAAAGTTTATCGAGTATTTGAATAGTAGGCTATGCATATATTTTGTTTCATTTTTCATAACAGAAATCAAAATAATTCGTTTAGATTTACAGTTTTAAAGAATTTTTTAGAACAATTTTCTGTAATAATGCGATAGATTTTGTTTAAAGACAAGCTTATAAATTGTTCCCTTTTTCAAAGTAACACGCTTTTTTTGTCGTAGACTGTTTTATTTTTGACCCCAAAGAATTAGAAAAATGAATCGAACAGGGAATTTAACTGAACACGAGGTAGTGCGAGCCTCAGTTTTATTGGACGAGGGATATTGTCAGAGTTATGTTGCCAATTTGTTAGGCAAACATCGTTCCACAATAAGTCGTATGGTAAGATGCATGAATGAAGTAGGAACTTATTCTAGAAGGCTAGGGTAAAGGCGAAAACGATGCACTAGCGACCTAGATGAACGTTTTATAAGACAATATGCTTTAAGAAACAGGACTGTCACTGGTTCTATAATAAGAAACGAACTCGAAGCTGTTCGCAATGTCACAATTTCTTCTAAAACAGTTAGAAGACGGTTAAATGAAGCTGGATTAAACAGTAGGAGACCAGCCACTGCGCCCTTGCTTACTAGAGAGAACAGAGTTGCCAGGTTACGTTTTGCTTGAAATCCCGAAAACTGGTCTGTGGATGATTGGAAACAAGTTTTCTTCACAGATGAAACTAGGGTTAGTCTAAAACATCCAGATGGCCGTGAGCGAGTATGGCGAAGACCAGGAGAGAGGTATGCTCCTTGCAATATCTCTGCAAGGAATCCATTCGGCGGTGGCTCTGTTATGTTCTGGTGTGGCATCTGCTTTGATGCTCGCACAGAGTTAGTTCCTGTCCGTACGAGATCCATGAATGCTGACTACTAACTTGAGAATATTGTAATAGAACATGTGATGCCCTTCGGTCATTTTGTGGGGCCCAATTTCCTGTTTATGCAAGACAACGCTCGACCTCACGTCGCTAGGGAGGTACTCGATTATCTTAATCAAGTTGATATACCGATTATGCAATGGCCACCAAAAAGCCCGGATCTGAATCCGGTAGAACATGTATCGGATCACCTTAAGAAAAATGTGAAACGTCATATACCTGCACCTAGAAACCTAAGGAAACTTAAAAATGCAGTTATCACAGAATGGGAGCAAATTCCTCAAGATTTTATCCAAAATTTAATTAGAAGCATGCCTAGGCGCATAAACGCTGTCATCCGAAGTAGAGGAGGCAACACACGCTACTAGTGTCCCAGTTACACCATTAATTTTGCTACTAGTGCCCTAGTTTATTTTTTTCATTATTACATAATTTCAACGATTTTGTTGTTAGGTCTTAAGAATAATTTTAATTCGAATCTTATAGAGAAATTTGGTAGCTAATTCACTTTTAAAGTATCCGAATAGGTTTTTTCTAACTTTTAGTGTAACCAATGTTCATAAAAAATTATTAAAATTAATTCATTATAGAGATTTGTATGATTTAATATATTGTTGCGTTAATTTTGTCCAGGAGTGTATATATATATATATATATATATATATATATATATATATATATATATATATATATATATATATATATGTTACAATTGAGATATTCACTGATGGTGGAATGTAATACATTAAAATTCTGGGTTTTAAACTATTAAAACAATTCGTCTAACAAAGAATTTTGGCTAACTCAAGACAGCAAGATCACAGTATCGAGTAGCGGCAGCAGCGGGAGCATTTGAAAATGCCAAATGAGATTTTGGCGAAACGTCGTGCAAATTCTCTGTTAGACGAACGGATTGAAACCCGGAACATATAACGGACCAAAAGAGTAGGGAATGGAATTAGAAGGTGATTTGATATTTGTCGCAGTTTGGGTATTTTTTCCTGTTTTTGTGTCAAGGATGTAAAACATTATATTATTTTTGCCTTACCTGCTCGTAAGAGACAGTCAAGATATATTTGTTATATCCGCGGTTTAGAGTATAATTTTCAGGTATCCGATCAACGTGTGCAATTCTTCTGATGTCAATCGTCACTGCTTTCAGAGCAGTTATTGACGCTAAGTTCGAAGATCATGATTCAATACAAGTTATATATATATATATATATATATATATATATATATATATATATATATATATATATATATATATATATATATACATATATATATATATATATATATATATATATATATATATATATATATATATATATATATATACATATATAAAGTTAAGATCCATTTCAGTTTCAGTGCAAAGGTTTATTGAACCTTCGTTTTCTTCATTTATGAGATTTATTAATATTATCTTCTAACACACTTTATTCTTGTTACAAGTTTCCAAATTCACATTTTTTTATGAATCAGTGTCCATTGAAAACACGGCCTCGAAAATCGAGCAATAGGTAAGAAAAAATCACGTCACATCGCGATGTACCTGCGCATTGATAATTTCGCCGTAAAGACTAATCCTGCTATTTTCTAACCATACCCAAGAGAACAGAAAATTATATATATATATATATGGATATATATATATATATATATATATATATATATATATATATATATATAAAACTAACCTAATCATCAATATGTCATAAAATTTTCACATGTATGGTTTGAAAGTTGGTTGCTCCTAAAAATCATATGGATTTTTTGAAAAGGGCGACATCTATGTGGCAGACCAAAAACTTTTCAGCCTACATGTTACATATATATATATATATATATATATATATATATATATATATATATATATATATATATATATATATATATAACATGTAGGCTGAAAAGTTTTTGGTCTGCCACATAGATGTCGCCCTTTTCAAAAAATCCATATGATTTTTAGGAGCAACCAACTTTCAAACCATACATGTGAAAATTTTATGACATATTGATGATTAGGTTAGTGACGCTACTTTTGATATTTTTAAGACAATGGACAAAATCGAATTTCGTGTGTTAACTAAACACTGTTTTTTGATGGGAAAAATACCGTTCAAGCAAAGCAATAGCTTGGTAAGTGTTACGGGAACTCTGCCCCTGGAAAAGTCACTCATCATTTACTGGTATGCTAAATTTAAACGGGGATAGAAATGATGCTGGACGCTCTGGATGCTTAAATCAGGTGGTTACCCTAAAGAAAATCCACAAGATTGTTTTGGATGACCCTAAAGTGAAATTGCGTGAGATAGCTGACACCCTAAAGATATCAAAAGAACGTGTTGGCCATATTTTACATGAACATTTGGGCATGAGAAAGCTCTATTTGAAATGGGTACCGCGTTTGCTCACAGTAGACCAAAAACAACATGTTGATGATTCTGAGCGCTGTTTAGGCCTGTTTAAGCGCAATAAAAAGGATTTTTTCATGCGATATGTGACAATAAATGAAACATGGATCTACCATTAGACACCGAAATCAAATGGGCAGTCAGCTGAGTGGACAGCAGTCGGTGAAAGCCGTTCGAAGCAATCAAAGACGCAGCAGTCAGCTGGGAAGGTTTGGGCCTTTGTATTTTGGGATGCGCATGAAATAATTTTAATCGACTATGCTGAGATGGGAAAAACCATAAATAGCAAATATTATATAAAATTATTGGTGCGTTTGAAGGCAGAAATCGCAAAGAAATGGCCTCAAATGGACAAGAAAAAGTGCTCTTTCATCAAGCCAATGCACCGTGTCACAAGTCACTGGTTACGATGGCAAAATTACGAGAATTGAAGTTCAAATTGCTTCCTCATACACCGTATTCTCCAGATTTGGCCCCCAGTGACTATTATGTATTTGAAGACCTCAAAAAAATTCTTGCGGGAAAAAGATTTGGCTTCAATGAAGAAGTGATCGCCTAAACTGAGGCCTATTTTGAAGGCAAAGATAAATTCCCCTATAAGAAAGGTATCGAAATGTTAAAAAAGCGTTGGATTGATTGCATCGCTCTTGAAGAAGACTATATTAAAGAATAAAGTCGAATTTTGCAAAAAAAGTAGCTGGTTCAACAACTTTCCAACCTAAGTGATATATATATATATATATATATATATATATATATATATATATATATATATATATATATATATATATATATATATATATATATATATATTATATATATATATATATATATATATATATATATATATATATATATATATATATATATATATATACAGTCTGTCAAGTAAGAATGTATCCGCGATAATTCATTTTTAGTAAATGAAATTCTAGCAATTTAACAAAAAATCGGTAGCACGGAACTTTTGCCTACGACGCATTTTAGAAAAGTATCAGTCTGAACTTTCGTCGAAATCACGTAAAATGTAAAATGAGAGTGTTTGCGCGTCGGTTCGCAGTCTTTCTTTTTTTTTTCATCCAAAGGGGCCGAAAATGACACATTCTGTGGCCGCTAAATATATTAAAGTCGGTGTCGTTCGTATGTAAATCATTTTAAAGAGACCAAAAATGTCAACAACTTTTCAAAACGTTGCTCGGTAGGCAAAGTCACTCCTAAAGTTAGAAACGAATCGTGTCTTTGTTTACACGGGACCCAAAATTGACGCTGCGTCAAGGAGCGGCAAAAGTAAGAAAATCGGGTGTGAATGTGTTCCATGAGACCCTTCAACATCTTCATGCTCATAATGTCAAATTCCGAAGCATGTTGAAGAAACTTTTGCTGGGCGAAAATCACGTTGCCAAGCGGTTCGCTTGTGCTAACGATAAGATGCTAGAGATCGCTGGATGCCAACCCTATTGAAAAAGTTTGGTCCGTTGTAAAGAGAAGGCTGAGAGGAAAGACTCTGAGGACTTTGACTCGGTTGTCTCGCGAGAGTCGAAAAATTTGGAAATTATTGTTGAGTATGCAGAAAATTGCGTCGACAGCATGCTTCGAAGATGCCAGACGACAGATACTGTGGTAATTGCGAGGTTGTTAGGACACCAAAGAATACATTGATGGCAAAACATATTCTCGAAACACATTTTTTCAAAAATATGAGCGGTCACGTTCTTACCTGACAGACTGTATATAGGATAAATTAATTCAAAATATTTTGCGAATTTCCCTTTATATAGTACTAAGGTATTTTGCAAGATGAAAATGATTTTCGCAAATATGTTATTTTTTTATTTAATTCTTGTTGTTGCTAATTATTCAATAAAAACTAAGATGACGCTAGCATGAATAGCTAAATGCTCGTCGAGTGCAAAAATCAAGTATTTAGTACAGTGGTAATAAGTGGCATATAGTGCCGTTGTAACAGATATTTCAATATCCCAATATTAGGGTAAAGTTCAAAATAATTCCTTGCAATATTTAGAGAGATTAACTGAAACTACTAAAAATTTAATAAATACCATATTAATACTTTATATATATATATATATATATATATATATATATATATATATATATATATATATATATATATATATATATATATATATATATACCGGGTGACCCAGCCAACATGTAACACCCTGTAATTTTTTTATTTTGAAAGTTACATATTTGCAGTGACTTCCAGTTTGACCGGAAGTCACTGCAACTTTCTTATTTTTAATAGAACCCTGTATATTTTTTTATCAATTTCAATTTGCTTTGAAATTCTCTTTCCAACGATATTTCACAAGTTGACATTTGTTTGACAGGTGACCGGCAAAAACTGATATTGATGTGACTTAGGCGGCCATGGCGGATATACTAGCCTTTGTTTTTGTTCGTTTTAACTTACTTTGGAAATAATTTAAGACTATTCATTTATCGTGCCATTTTCGCGAGTCTAAGTGGCTCCTACAAAATTGTATGCTTTATATTCAGTTACAGAATTTTCTCTTTAAATAATGATCAATATCACCGAAATTAAGATACGAACACATATTTTTTATTTAACCTAGTTACACGTTACAGGTTTTTTACCAACATACATCTTATAGAACTATCTAACGCCAATTGGATTTAATATTACTTTCAGAAAATAAACCGTTTTATTACACAATAATGTGATATCAACAAGTTCCATTACGGACTTAGTAGGCTGTGATAACACAGACGAACCCAAAGTCATGGTTGCTGAGTATTACCAAAATGGCCATTATTATTGTTTACTTTACGTCAAAAATAATTTTTCGTTAACAAAAAAGTATTCAACGGATGAAAAAGTAGGCATGCTATTTATTTATGGAGAGTGCAGAAAGAATAGGCGACAAGCCGCCGAGTTGTACACGGCAAGATATCCCGATAGGAGGCACCCACCCAACAATTATTTTTCAAAGGAAGAGCAGCAGTTTGGAAGGCAAGCGATTGAACCTGCTGATGAATTTATTGGTAACGAGGAGTCAGAAATCAATGTATTGGCCATTGTTCAGGTAGATCCTACAATTTCTATAAGATATGTTGAAGAACGAACTGGTGTAAATCATGAAACCGCTCGCCGCATTTTAAGAAAATATAAATTCAGGTCCTACAAATATCAAATAAATCAACATTTATTTCAAACAGATTACCAAAGTAGAATGGATTATTGTAATTTGTTTTTTCAAAGATACCACCTTGATAACCAATTTCATTACAACATTCTATTTTCGGATGAATCTAGATTTATCAATTTGTCTATTTAATCGTAACAATATTCGACATTGGGCCCAAGAATGTCCTAGAATTATGCAAGAAAGTGCGGCTTTAATGTGTGGTTGGGTATCCTTGGCACAAGAATTATTGGTCCACTTATATTTGATGGTGCGTTAAATGGAGAAACATATTTGGAGTTCATTCAAAATGATGTTGAAGATTTTTTAGATACTTTACCTTTAAATCGTGGAGACATTATTTTCCAGCAGGATGACGCTCCAGCACACGATAGTAGGAATGTAGTAAACTACTTGAATCAAAGATTTGGTGCAAATTGGTTACATACCAATGGACCTAAAAAGTGGCCCGCAAGATCGCCAGATCTTACGCCTCTTTATTTTTTTATATGAAACCATCTAAAAGAAAAAGTTTACAAAAATCCATCAAAGACAGAAATGATTTAGAAATGTGCTTAAGAAGAGCAGTAAATCAAATTACTGAAATTCAGTTGGAGAACGTTATGAGAGCCACGGTGAGAAACACAAGATTGTGTAGGATTAACAACGGACAGCATTTTGAACATTTGGAATAAATACCTAGCAAATCTAGTATAAAATATTTTTACCTATTTATTTTTATTGTATTACTTAGTTAAAATATTACTTCTTTCTAATAGTAATTAATTACAATTAACGGTTTTGTTGTGTTATTCTTATTATTAAATGTTTTGGTTTTATTATTTGCATTTAAATATTTATTTAATAAATAGGTTTCTTATTTTCTGAAAATAATAATAAATCGAATTGGCGTTAGATAGTTCTGTTAGACGTATATTGGCAAAAAACCTATATAATGTGTAACTAGGTTAAATAAAAAATATGTGTTCCTATCTTAATCTCGGTGACATTGATCATTATTTAAAGAGAAAATTCTGTAACTGAACAATTGTTAGTATATCCGCCATGGCCGCCTAAGTATAAGAGTTTAAATTAGTTCACCTGTCAAACAAATGTTAACTTGTGAAACATCGTTGGAAAGAGAATTTCAAAGCGAATTCTGGTATCTAAAAATGCAAATATGTAACTTTCAAAATAAAAAAATTACACGGTATTACATGTTGGCTGTGTCACCCGGCATATATATATATATATATATATATATATATATATATATATATATATATATATATATATATATATATATATATATATATATATATATATATATATATATATATATATATATATATATATATATATATATATATATATATATATATATATATATATATATATATATATATGAGTATATCTGTTACTTTATAAAATAATTAGCATAAGCAAAAATTAGATCAACTTCACGGGTAATAACCAACATGATACGGATATTACCGAGTTCAGTAATCATAATATAATCCTCACCTACCAATATTGTGATCTTTTGCAGTATTTGCAATGTCCAAAAGTCTTCGAATTTGCTTCTTTCTAACATGTGCTCGTGCAGTACATGCTGCTAGTGTTGCATAGGCAAAATCTGTAAGAAAAAAATCTTAGCTTGACAATTCATTTTATGACAAATTTAGTCCTGAAAACAACCAATTATTACACTCAATATTTTAGTGAATATTGGCTAATTTGTTGTAAGTTCCCACTGACTCAGAAAGAGATGGATATAACTATTATATATTGTGTTTGTATCCGACAGCTTTGTTAGTTTTGTGTTCACAACTGGGAAAAGTGATGACTGATGTAATATAATTTGCTCTAGTAGTAAGTGATTATTATATTGAAAACGACGTAATTTTTGGCCATCCTTAAGGGCGATCCGGTCACAAATTGGCCAACCGTGTACACTTTGTGTTCAGATGTACAAATTTTCTTGTTCAGACGAAATTGCCTAAACTTACCTCAATAGGTGTATTACTATATTACTTCTGTCAATATTTAAGAAGAATTAAAAGAAAAGGTATTTCAGAGTGACGGAAAAAATATATTCAAGTTATTATTACCTAAAAGTCTGAGAAGCAAATAAAATTCTCTCGATGTCTAACTTAATACTTACCGACTGTAAGAAATACTAGCTTTTTTGATAACTGGCGAGAATGCATGTCAATTAGAGTATTCTGCGTTGCTGTTTTTTTTTTAAGCTGTTCATAAAGCTGCTATTGTTCCACTGTTTTTTCATCGTATATCTTGCAATTTTTTTTTTGTTTACTTCACCATTCTCAAAGACTCAGACAAATGCCGGCAGCAACTTTATTACATTCCGAGAGTTATGACGATCTGATCTCATTTAATAGTTTTTATACCTGTTATGACGAACTGTTTGGTAACTGCTATCTCTTGAATGCAATATTGTACAAAACCTAGGTAGTTGTACATTTCTTTGATGTCGAAATTATATAAAACTGCGTGGCAGATTTATTCATTTCAAATTCCAACAAATACCCCATATGTATGTAACCATTTTATGCGGACCACAGCTATGCCTACGGGTTAGGTGTAGAGTAAGTGAAAGAAGAAGCAGTAAAATATCAATTAAAAGTGGTCTTGACAGAGGGGTGCGTTACGTTCAAATACTTAATAGGGGGGGGCACTAATAGCAAATAATATTGGTGCTGAGCTAAGTTTCATTACTAGAAATGAAAGTGGTCCTGGATTTAACAATCATTTCAATCTTTTGAAGCAAGCACCCACGGATTTCTTTGCATTTCAGGGTCCTTTGAGAAATACATCGATCAATTAGGAAATTAGTCTTGTTAAAGATTCTTTTTTCCTCCGTGTTGTATTTTGTTGTCTTGAAGTCATAAGTCTCCCCTGAATCCAGACTGCCAGAAGCGTAGCAGCTTCTCCACACCTCCATCCAAATACGACGCCAACGTGTTGTCAGGAATATCTACCTCATGGTTCTCCGTCCCAAAGTGTTTTATTACTAAAATGGCGAGGATTGAACTCATCGTTACTATATATGGCCGCTTGAAATCTACTGGTTGTACAAATACATATTTTGATATAGAAAAATTAATGCAAAACGGGGCCGCAATCATTGAATTGTGGTTTGTCAGCTTCCCTTATATCTAACCGTAATTAGAATTTACCTAAGTCATGGTTGGCTTCATGGTGCTGAATTGTACCTATTAAATCATGGCCATGGAATTGTCTTGGATCATAACATAACGCACTCAATGCTAAGCAGTACTGGGCCAGTTGTGAAGGCGTAATTGGAATTTCATGATGCCTGAAAAGAAAAAATATATTAGTCGCTTCTTTTAAGATTCTACAAAATTCTATACATAGTTTCAACGTTCCATATGTCCGTTCCTAAATTATAATCCTGTGGAGTGGGACATATTCATTTAGAACATTGTCTTAACTAGAAAGGATAGCGGCAGATGTCAAAATTAATACGAGTATGGATACCTCTCAAAATTGGGGGTGCAATATTTAAAGAGTTCCTCAAGGAAAAAAATAACACAGCAAATCATTTTTATACCACATAGTGAAATAATTTGAAAATTCTTCTTCTTCTTTAAGTTAGATCGCGAGATCTGTTATTTAACCAATCAGCCGTTATTATTTTCTTGGGAAGTGGATTGTCAGCTGTCTTTCCATCTTTTAGGTGGTCTTCCTAGTGGGCGCGTACCGTGTGGTTTGCTTATGAGTGAAATGCGTGCTAGTCTGTTTTCGACCATTCTATTGACCTGCTCGTACCAGTATCTTCTTCGTTGCCTGCTCCATCTAAGCACATCCTCGACTCCGCATGTTCTTCTGATCTTCTCACTTTTGACTCTATCCTGCAACGTTTTTCCTGCTGTTGCTTTCAGGGTCTTCATCTCCGTTGTTCTTATTATACTCTTTATTTTCTACTCCATAAGTTAGGATAGGCCTTATACATGTTTTATATATTTTTGTTTGGCTTTCGATTCGCATGTTCTTATTATGTTATATTTTGTCTCTAAGGCTACCTGATATTGCTGAGGCCTTGTTTGCTTGTATGGTTGTTTCTCTTTCCAGGTTGTTACCACTGGCCACCTCTATTCTCAAGTATCTGCATTGCATGATCTGTTCGATAGGTTGATCATTCACAACTAGTTTACGTCTGACAGGGTCCCTGGAGAAGGTTAAGCTCGCTCTATGAAGCAGATATAGGCTGGTTTATTGTACTCTATTGCTTTTTCCTTTATTTGGAATCCTTGTTGTTCTTCTCTGTTGGTTATGTATGTTTCCAGCTTTGATATTAAAATGCTTGACAGCAGCTTAAAAGTAGAGCATAGCAGAGTTATACCCCTGTAGCTTTCAGGATTCAATTTCTGGCCTTTCTTAAAGATGGGTGTTGTGGTGCTTTCATGCTATTCTTCTGGTATTGTTAGCTCTTCTATCATTTTATTAAAGAGTTTAGTTAGTTCTTTGGCAGTCCATGAGCCCCGTATTTTAATAGTTCCTTTGAGAGGTTGTCTATTCCAGGGGATTTCCTATTTTTTAGTCTTTTAATAGCACTCAGAACCTCTGCCTCGTCTATCATAACATCGTCATTTCTTTTTTCCAGATTTCTATGGTTATCATCCGATTCTTTCGTTGCTTTATAGAGCTCCTTGAATTATTCTTCCATTTTTCTGTTGTTACTTTTTTTGTTTGCACGTATTCATGGGTCGATTTCTTCCTGTTTCTCAACATTCTCCCGACTCTCCTTTGGGCTCCGTATAGGTCGTTCTGCATTGCATTTGTAAACTTCCCCCAGTAGTCCTGTTTTATTTTTGCTATTTTGGAGTTTACTTCATTTCTGGTTTTCATATATCTGAGGTAATCTTTCTGTGTTCGGTTGGAGCTCTTGTATTGTAGATAGCTTCTTCTTTTGCTCTTCACTTCTGTTATAAACCAGGGTTTCGTGTTATTTTGTTTGTTTATATCGATTTTCCTGATTCGTACTGCTCCGTTGGACACCTCTCGTATATTTATCTTTAACTTTGTCCATGCCTCCTCTACGTCATCCAACGCGTTTATTGGTTGATTGTCTAGTTTTACCGCTAATCTTCTTTTATAGAGTTTTCGTGTGATTTCTCTTTCTAATGATTCGATGTTATATTTTTCTATGTAGTTTGGGGTTTCCATTTATTGGCTGGAGGCTTTGCTAGTCTCATTTTACACAGGACAAGACCATGATTTGCGCTTGTATTGGCAGAAGTAAGAACACGTATGTCTATTATTGAAAATTCGATAATAAATAAAAGCAAATCGTATCCTAGTCGTAGAAACTCTAATAGAAAGTATTTTAATAGTTACTTAATATTTAAGGAGAAAAATAGAACCATTTAAATATTAAATATAAACAATTTACGTTATTAATATTTAATATTCACAATGTTCTATAACGAAGTAACAGACAAATTCATCAATAAATAGAACCATTCAATTATGGCGCACAATTGGCAACGTTGAGCGCAGTAATGTGGTTTTTTTAAATTCATCCAGGTTTTCTTTACGTTATCGAAAATCAATACTATTTTATTTATTTATTTATTGTAGTTTTTGACTGCAATAACCCCAAAAGTGACACTTTGAAACTATCTTCTCTTACCACCTTTTCAACACCTTATTCTCGCTATACGGATAATTCAAAATTATTATATTTAAAATTATTATTTCTTGCCTTACCAAAAAATTATTTAATTGTGCTCCAGAATGTTTTAGCAGGTCACTCTGTTGTTTGTATCCTAGTTCCCTTTCCAAAATCTTCATTTAGGATTGGAAACAGCGAAAAAATAACATGATTTACAGATTTCCCGAGACCACGAACCTTGAAATAGATATATGGCATGATATCGAATCTACACTAGAGTGTGGCAAGGACTATTTTTGGAATATAAATTTATTACAAAGTGGATATTTTTCAGGCTAATCCACAAATCCAAAAATAATGATTACGTTGTGAATGATAAATTTGAGGCTAATTTTAATTTTCAGCCATGATATTCCATAACCTTTTTCCTTATACAAACTTAAAATATACCTGTTATAATATTTAAAGTAAATATTCAAACTAAAAATAGTTCACGTTAAAGATATGTAATATACAACACGTAGGCTGAAAAGTTTTTGATCTAGCTATTTAAAACATATTTTTTTTTTGAAAAATTCGACTTTATTCACCAATATAGTCTCCTTCAAGAGCGATACAATCAGTCCAAAGCTTTTCTAACATTTCTATACCTTTCTTGTAGAAGGATTTGTCTTTGCCTTCAAAATAGGCCTCAGTTTCGGCGATAACTTCTTCATTGGAGCCAAATCTCTTTCCCGCGAGCGAATAGATAATAGTCGCTGGGGGCCAAATCTGGAGAATACGGTGTGACACGGCGCATTGTCTTGATAAAAGAGCACTTTTTTCTTGTTCATTGGGGCCGTTTCTTTGCGATTTCTGCCTTCAAACGCACCAACAACTTTATATAATATTCACTATTGATGGTTTTTCTCTTCTTAGCATAGTCGATGAACATTATTCCATACACATCCCAAAATACAGAGGCCAAAACCTTCCCAGACGACTGTTGTGTCTTTGGTCGCTTCGGGCGGCTTTCACTGGCTGCTGTTCAGTCAGCTGACTACCGATTTGATTTCGGTGTGTAGTGATGGATCCATGTCTCATCCATTGTCACATATCGCATGAAATAATCCTTTTTATTGCATTTAAATAGGTCCAAATAGTGCTCAGAATCATTAACACGTATATATATATATATATATATATATATATATATATATATATATATATATATATATATATATATATACATATATATATATATATATATATATATATATATACATATATATATATATATATATATATATATATATATATATATATATATATATATATATATATATATATATATATATATACATATATTCGAAATAGTCCCAATAAACGCAACTCTTTTTTTATATGTCTGTATCCATTATAAATTCAAATTTAACCTCTCAAATACCACTATCATCTATTTAATAATAAAATTATAACTAAATATTTGTTTAACTATAAATAAATAAAATAAAATATAATTATTTTCTCTCACCATCTGAAAATATCGTATATACATTACATTTGTATTAAAATAAATTCTAAATTTTACTGGATCAAAAAAAATTATCGATTACCGGCATTTTTATCGACGTTATATTATTCAAAAACTCTAGGTATTTTCCCTACTGCAAATATACCAAATTTTAAATCAGTTTCTCATTTTGCTGCATAATCATCGCAACGTAATAAGATGTGGAGAAATCGATGTAAATAGGAATTTTTTTTGTGACTTAGAGACCGTCAAACGTGTTTTTTTTTTTAAACGAGTACATGCATTAGCGATAACAGCAAAATGATTTTAAAAAGGGTATACGCGTACTTGAAATTTATATCTAATTATAGTAAGATGTTAATTACAAAAAAGGTTGAGGACAGGTATTCACAACTGAAACATGATATTCAACTTTAGATACAGGTATTATTTTCGAAAAAATAATGAAAAAATAATACTAACAAAATTCCCCGATACATTTATATCACCATATATATGAGACATTAACTCTTTATATACTTGACCATAAATAGATATTTCGACTATTCGATATAAGATATAAAATACGATATATATGAAGCTTCTGTAACTACCCCTCCTATATCATTAACCCCTTACGATCTTTGATCATAAATAATTTAAAATAATGAAAATCATGATACAATATTTGGATTTTTCAATTGCAGTAATCTTAAAAAGATAACACGATATCTATGAAGCATCCCCTTTCCCCTATATGGTTGATCATAAATAAAGGTAAATAATGAAACAAAATAACCCAATTTTTCAACAACGTGAAAAATTGCAACTCCATGTATATGACGTAAATCTTCCTCCTCCTTTAACCACTTACGCGTCATTCTGTGACGTGATGTTTAAAAATTGTTCATTATCTTCGCCAAAACTAAGAAAAATGTACCACATGTTATCAAAATTTACAACACTTTTCTACTCCACCCCTTTTATCTCCTTTCCCTAAAGGTAGTATCGACCAAATACATTCCCATCTCAAGTGTTATATGTGTACCAAATTCAAAGTGGAATCATATTTTGTTTAAGATTTAAATGTTAACAGACAGACATACGGGCTGACGGGAATGGGGGACTATGTTTCTCGTGGTCTAGGTATATGTAATTCATACCAACTTTTTAGTGTACCGTACGGAATACTTATGGGATCACTTCGGTGTCCGTCTGTCATAACCGATTTTCTCCAAAACTATTTGACATAGGAAGAGCAAATTTGGCACAAACCTCGGAATTGATGGTCCAATCAGAGCCGTGTAGTTTTAAAAGTTAATTTTAACTTAAGGTAGTTGATTCGTGACAATTGGAGCCAAAGTATAGTCCGACAGTAAATATAAAAGGTTTAAAATACCTATTGGAGGAGTATTTTATTTTTGTCAGAGACTGTATTTGATAGATGGAAACTTTCATATGCAGACACACACTAATACAATCACACTTTTAATGAAAGTAAATGTGGCAAAGCTGCCAATGCGTATACCGAATGCTCTATAGAAGTAACGTTTTTTATTGGTTATATTTATTATACTCTGTGCATGTTTACTCCTTAGACCAGGGATGTCAAAGATACGGCCCGCGGGCCGCATCCGGCCCCCGGGACGTATCAATAAGGCCCGCGATCGCAATGTGTCACAGAAAGAAGAATCATGTTTTTTTAGAGCCGTATATTATATACTATATAATTAAATAATTCGGTACATTTTTTTTATTTGAATCTGGCCCGCCTACACATTCTAAATTTAATATATGGCCCTCTGCAAAATTGAGTTTGACACCTCTGCCTTAGACTATATTACTACTGTTTTAAAATAAAAAAAAAATATAATTAAATAAAAAATTTCTTTTGGTCGTAATCAATTGCGACATAAATGCAAATTTGCAAAGGAAAAACTCATCAATAAACGCAAAAAAATTATTTCAGGAATGAATGATGAGAAAAAATTAAAAACTGAAGAGCCTAACCTGTGTAGTGGTCGCCGGATGAGTTAGGAAAAATTTAAAGTGTTGTCTGTGTAAAAAAGTCCTTCCATTAGAAAATATAACTCAAGAGAAACGCTTATGTCGTAATTACAAATTACGTACTGCGTCATGAAAAAGCTAATATTGCCATCTTTAATGCCTTTAAAAAGTGTTATTTTAGATCTTATGACTAAAAGAATTGAATCTGAATGTATAACTTTGGAAGATCTAAAAAGTTCTTAAGATAAATTGGGTTCTACAGTAATAGTGCAATTATTATCTAGTCGAAATAGAGTAATTAATTACTTACAAATAGCTTATAATACTTTATTTATTTATCATTAGTATCATTAATTATTTATTTAGTTTTACCCGGAAAATTTATAAAACCGTTTTTTTTTAAATATATATTTAATATTGTTATCAACTGATATGTAACAATGTTGCCAAATAAACATAATATTAATTTAAAATATTATCGAAAAATTAGAAATGTATTTTTGTCTAAATATAAATCTTTTAAATATTAAAGAAAAAATAATAAATATCAAGGCACAAATTCAAATTTTTAATAATATATACCATATTTTTATTTGATGCTTATATTTTTCTTGTTTTATGTCCAATTTTGGGTAAGAATTTTTATAAGGAAATTCGTATGGAATACTAATTGGCCAAGTACGACTTGCACTTGGCCGTTTTTTTTTTGTTGTAGCAATTAATTTTTAATATATAGCTCTGTTTTTTAAAAGAAGTTTTAATAAAATATTATTAGCATTATGTAGAAAGAAATAAATAAATGTGTTTTAAATCTATTTATTAAGTTCATTAATAGGTCTATGAGGCCCATAAAAGTATATGTATATGTGGCAAAAGTTAAATGATTTTTCTGTATTTTCCTCCTACAGTTGTACTATCGGCTGATATTTTAAATTCTCGTCTATGCCTTAAAGTCGCTGTGGTCTATCTACTGGTTTAGGCAAAGGTGTTAACATGTAGTACTTTAAAGCATAACCTTCATCTTCTAAAAAATATGTATATTTTTAAAGTTATCCACACTACTCAGTATATATCACCACTACACCAAACACTTTATTTTTGCACTCGACGCGCGTTTCGCTAACCATGTTAGCTTCATCAGGAGCGATGATTGACTAAAGCTAAACTACAAATCTACCCTATTTATACTTAGCCTAACCCTTGAATTACTCAAGCGGAACTAATGACATAGGCAAGGCCATCAGTTCCGGTCAAGTAACCAGTAGAGTGGACTATAAGGAATAGGCCCTCTGTCTTTATTTAAACTACTTTTACATTTTATGATTTCCATACTTTCGTATGCGTTCAACAACCTCCCATCAGACACATCCTTTATCAATCTTAGATTATCTAATGTTACAGTATGATCAGCTTCAAGGGCATGTTCGGCAATGCTAGACTTTTCTGTTCTATTGTATCTTAAGTGTGCTAAATGTTCTTTAAATCGTGTTTTAATTGACCTTTTAGTTTGCCCAACATACTTTTTGTCACAATCATTACAACTAATTTCATAAATTCCACTTTTCTCACAATTAGGAATCTTATCTTTGGGATTTCCTAAGATATTCCTCAGATTGTCTGTTGACTTATAGACTAAGGTGAGGCCTACCTTATTAAATACCTTATTGAGTCCCTTGCTATAGTTCGGATTATATGGTATGGAGACATACTTGGTGGAATTCTGAATAATAAACCTAAATTTATGTCTGATTATTAGCTTATTTACTAAGTCATCGTCATAACCATTAACTCTAGTTATATTTCTAATACGATTCCTTTCTTTATTAAAGTTTATTTTATTCAGAGGGAAAGTGGCCAAACGATGAACTAAAAAATGTAATGAGGCTAATTTATGTTGTTTTGCAATGATCCGAACTATAGCAAGGGAACTCAATAAGGTATTTAATAAGGTAGGCCTCACCTTAGTCTATAAGTCAACAGACAATCTGAGGAATATCTTAGGAAATCCCAAAGATAAGATTCCTAATTGTGAGAAAAGTGGAATTTATGAAATTAGTTGTAATGATTGTGACAAAAAGTATATTGGGCAAACTAAAAGGTCAATTAAAACACGATTTAAAGAACATTTAGCACACTTAAGATACAATAGAACAGAAAAGTCTAGCATTGCCGAACATGCTCTTGAAGTTGATCATACCGTAACATTAGATAATCTAAGATTGATAAAGGATGTGTCTGATGGGAGATTGTTGAATGCATACGAAAGTATGGAAATCATAAAATGTAAAAGTAGTTTAAATAAAGACAGAGGGCCTATTCCTTATAGTCCACTCTACTGGTTACTTGACCGGAACTGATGGCCTTGCCTATGCCATTAGTTCCGCTTGAGTAATTCAAGGGTTAGGCTAAGTATAAATAGGTTAGATTTGTAGTTTAGCTTTAGTCAATCATCGCTCCTGATGAAGCTAACATGGTTAGCGAAACGCGCGTCGAGTGCAAAAATAAAGTGTTTGGGTGTAGTGGTGATATATACTGAGTAGTATCATTGTGCCAAAGATTCCACATTCCCAACTTAGTTATCCACAGTTTACTGAAAAATGTTGATTTAAGTTAATCTGGGAGGTTAGGATATAAAATTAATATTAATATTATGACAGAATACTAACTAATAATCTAACTTAAATTTATAACGTCCAAGGTTATCTTTAAAATTGTTTCTATGCCATGTTAATTTTACTTTTAGTTTAGTCCCCATATTATATAGTTCATTCAGATCTAATATAAAAGGGATCTAAGAAAAATAATTACTTAATTTTAGAAAAAAAAAAAGAGTTCAACTACTGATCTTTCTTCCATAATAATGATCTTCAATTCGGAGTAAAATCTCAGGAATTATCAGCTTGGTCAAGCGAAATATTTTGAAGAAGGAGAAATTATTTAT
>CM032448.1:49873660-49924163 GCA_019049505.1 Pachyrhynchus sulphureomaculatus
GACGACGCATTTGACTGCGCCAAGGAGGTTTTCGATGTTATTTTGGCTGGTATAGAGGCTAATATCCCTTTTTCGAAAAAATGCCCTTCCAACGACAGACCTTGGTTTGCAAAGAATCTGTTGCTTCTAAACATCTTGCCTACAGATGATGGCGTGGCATGAAATTCCTAACGTCATAAATCGTAACATTTTTGTTCGTGCCAGGAACAGATGCAAAAATATTATTGACTAAACTAAGGAGGCACACAATCAACGAATTAGAAACAAACTTCTTGCTTATCCCAACAATTCCAGGTCCTTTTGGTCAGTCGCTAAGGCAGTTAGTCAAAATTTCACCAAATCCACCATACCACCACTCACACAGCAAGATAATTCTATTGTAACAACAACTGCTGAGAAAGCGAAACTTGTTGGCTGAATTCTTTGCTTTACATTATACTGTAGATTTCCAAGGAAAAACACCACGTACTATTTTCATAGTGTAGTCAGTAGTATTTTAATGAAGCTAGACACCAAAAAAGCTTCTGGCGCTGACGGATTACCCGCCATAGCACTCAAAAACTGTGCGAGGGAACTAACACCAGTATCCTGCTGGAAATGTCCCACAGTTCAGCCGATAACTAAAAAGGTAAGGAGGCTTGACAAACAACTACCGAGCAGTTGCGCTGCTTTCAATAACATCGAAAATCATGAAAAAGGCTATCAATCAGCATCTTCTGAAATATCTTGAAGGATTCAACATTATTAGTGACAGCCAGTATGGATTTCGTAAACAGATCAACAGGATATCTTCTAATTTATGTAACACATATTTGGAACAACGCAACTGAACACTTTGGAGAATCTCGCGCGGTTGCTCTTGATATATCCAAGGTATTCGACCGTGTTTGACACGATGGATTGTTGGCTAAGCTACGCTCTTCTGGTATATCTGAAAGCTTCTGTTCGTTTCTCTCATGTTTCCTCAAAGAGTGTTCTTTACGAGTGGCAGTCGACGGATTTCTTTCAGTATTAACGCCGGTGTACCCCAGGGCTTCCTCTTGTGTCCTACTATCTTTCTCATTTACATTAAGAATCTGCTGGAAAAGACCAGGAATCCAATCTACAGCTTTGCAGTTGACAATACGCTTATCTCTTCATTCACTTTGAATGCTCGAACACCGGATACTCAGGAACATATTCGCAGACGGCAGGAAGTCATTCAACTTAACAAAGACCTGGAAGCAAATTCTATCTTGGGGTGACAGTAACCAAGTGGAATTTAACGCTACAAAAATTTTTCTAAAAGAGTTAACGTTGCTGAATCCGACATAGTTATGTCTCTCTCTAGCATCGTCACTCAATTTATTGGGTGTTAATTTGGGAGGAAATATGTCTTGGCATAAACATGTTGCAAGCATAGCAAAGAGAGTTTCTCGAAAGCTGGGAATATTATTTCGATCTAGAAAGCTTTTACACTCCACAACAACTGTTAATTCTGTACAAAACTCAAATTCGGGCTCTGCTCCCAAACATACACTGTATTTGTTGGATTCTAATCAGAGAAGAGATGTTCGCATGTGTTGCATGCCAGAAATACACATCCGTGTGACGTTCAGCTTATTAATTCTCGTACAACCCTGTTCAAGCAGTCTTTTTTATGGAGAACCTCATCTCTTGGGAATAATTTGCCCAGGACTGTGTTTCCCACCGAGTACAATTTACAGCGATTCAAGACCAACGTGAATCGCTTTTTCCGCACACGTGTCGCTCCTATAGCGCTTTAGAGACTTTCCGGAAGCAAGTGTGCTAGACCCATAAAAAGAATTAATTAACTGTGTTATTTGCAATAAAAGATTATAATTTGAGTTTTACTGTATTTGTTTAGTGGTTTATGTACCTATGCAGAGAAAAAATAGGCCCTACCCTTATAGCGATAAGAATAACGAACTTCAAATAACCGCTCTTATACGTTCCGAAATAAGAGAAATTGTCGTATAGTGAATTTAAAATATTTGGGAAAACAATTATGGTGTGTTTCATGCAAGGAAGCGTTATCTTGTTTTTGAATCTGAAAGACGCATAGGCCTTGTGAGTTTAATTTTATTTCCCGTAACTGTTTGCGAGGTTGCCACGTTTTCGATGTGAATTACACTCTGCATTCAATTATACCGTAAATATCACTCATTTTTATTGTTTTTCTCTAAAAATAATATTGAAACCACTAAATATTAATTGCTTGTGTGCTTCTCAGATATTTAATCTACTAGTTTATAATTTTAGGAATTTTTTCGAATTCGTATTTTCTATACTGTTTTTTATTTGAATTCGGCCCGATAGCATGTTTTCCATTTAACTACGTGTAAATTTGTTGTAACTAAAAAATGCAATAACTTTTGAACGGACTTGTAAAAAAAATTTCCAGTTTTTTGAGGAAATTCGGGAGACTTATCAGAATAACATATAATTTTTTCATCGCTTTTAATATACCTACAAAACATCCTTAATAAAAAAGTTAGAAAATTTTACGCAGAATTTAAAAATAAATTAGAAAATAGGATGTTCTATTTAAAAAAACATATATTATATCGGCCACACTTTTTTGAAGTACCCTGTATACTCAAAAATAATTTTAAACTGTGCACCTTAACATTCCCTAAAAACTATTGTATTTAATATTTTTTCGTCATTCCCAAAACAAATGAGATAATGAACTTTATTCTATCGTTGTCTGACCCTGTACAATTTAAAATATTACACAACGCTATTCGTCTCTCTTTAATGCCGCCTTTTTTTATGGGCATAGCACAAGATTCTGTAAATCAGCAGACTTTTGGAAGCGCTTGCTGAGTGTCGTATTGATCATCGATATTCTAATGTAGGTAATTAAGTACATATATGAGAATGCCACCGCTCATGTTAAAACACAAACTAACCAATCCACCAGTGAATTTCGAATCGAAAGAGAAGTCCGGCAGGGTGATACGCTCTCTCCTAAGCTTTCCGTAACACTTCTATAAAGTATTCTCCAATCAATAAACTGGAAAGAATGGGACTGAACATTGACTGTGAAAAGTTAAATCATCTCTGTTTCGCCGATGATATTGTCTTAATAACGGGCGAAATATAAGAAGCACAAACTATGCTGCACATGCTTCAGGAAGCTTCATGAAAGGTTGGTCTAAAAATCAATCTATTCAAGACCCAGTTTATGACAATTCTTCTATTAAACGACACTATAAAACTGAATAACGTAGAGATCGAGGAAGGGCACCAATATAACCTGGGACATGAAATCAGCTTAGGACGAGATAATCAAACACATGAAATGCAGCAGAGAATACAGTCCCTGGCCAAATTATTAGACGCACTGTATTTTTTTTAGTAATTTTATGTTTCTTAAGAGTTTTTATGCAATAATGGTATATTTAAACTACAATATTATTGATTTTTATTTAAAAGAATTGTTGTAGACTACATATTTGTATTTATTTTTAACATATGGCAACACTGTGTTGGCAAAGTGATACATGAACGTAAACAACTACAAACCTGTATCAGTCGCGATCGGAATCGAATCAGGTACGGACGTGTTTCTGTGGCTTTATGGACTGTGATTGGTTGTTTAACAGTTTTATACTGCTCAGTTATTAGTTTATTTTGTATGCAGTGTTTTAAAAAAGTAATTGGACTATTTTCATTATGGGTAGAAAAGGCGATCTTTCACCACGTAAAAAAGCTGAAGTGAAGGCCCTTGTAATTGCGAAAACATTTACAAACCGAGAAATATCACGAAGATTGGAGGTTTCTGAAGCTAGTGTACGACGCATAAAAAAGAAAATTGAGTCAGGGAAGGAATTAAGCCCGAAAAGGAAGAAAAGATGCGGTAGAAAACCAATTTTCACTCCACGGTCAGAGAGATGTTTGAAGAAAATTTGTGTAGAAAACAGATTTGCTACCACAAAGGCAATAAAATCACAACTCCAGGATGCTAGCGTAAATGCTTCTGAGCGCACTGTTCGAAGAAAATTGAAAGAATTAGATTTTAAGGCCTGTCGCCTCGCCAGGAAGCCCAAGTTAACAGCTGCAATGAAAGCAAAGCGCCTGAAGTGGGCCAAACAATGGCAAGACAAAGATGTGGACTTCTGGAGATCGGTAAGATACAGCAATTTAATCAATAATTGATACATTATTATCATTTTCAGTTAAATAAAGCAAATAAACATGGAAGTTTATATATTTTTCCTATTTTTGACAGGTCTGCTTCAGTGACGAAAGCACATTCGAAATTTTGCAGAATAAAGCTCAGTATGTGCGTCGTCGTCATGGAGAAAAGTTTCATCCTGATTGTGTCGTCCCGACGGTTAAACATCCCACCAAAGTGATGATTTGGTCAGTCATCAGCGGCAAGGGCACTGGACGTCTGTACGTCGTCAAAGGAATAATGAGGCAAGATCAGTACAAAGAAGTATTACAAAATCGGTTGATTCCGCAGCTCAGAGAATGGTTTCCAAATGGGGAACCATTCACTTTCATGCAAGATGGAGCTCCCTGCCACACTGCTCGGTCTCTTAAAGCTTTTTTGACAGAAAAAAATATCCTTCTGTTGGATTGGCCGGGTAATAGCCCCATTGAAAATGTGTGGGAGCTGATGAAAAGAGAAGTGGCTAAAGATGTGATTACCAACAAAACCCAGCTCCTAGAAAAGATTATTCATGTGTGGAATCATCATCCTCAAATGCAGGAGACAGTACAATCTTGCATTGATAGCATGCCGCGCAGAATTAAAGCTTTGATAGCGGCTAAAGGTGGCTCAACTAAATATTGACTTTTACTAACATTAATTTCACTTTTCTTTAAAACTTAATAAATTTATGCTTTTCTAAATTAATGCTGTTTTATTTATGTCAAATAAATAGGTAATTGATTGGATAATATAAAAATAAAAAACAAATCAATTTAAAATAATAAAACGGTACAATATCACTCGGTAATTAATATTTTACATGAAATCTTGCAGTGCGTCTAATAATTTGGCCAGGGACTGTAGGTGTCTCCTGGGCTGCATATGGCAAACTGGCATATGTATTCAAATCTGACCTTCCTATGTGTTTAAAAAGTATTTACCAAATGCATACTCTCAGTTCTTACGAAACCGAAGAATAATGAACTTCAAATAACCGCTCTTATACGTTCCGAAATAAGAGAAATTGTTATTATTAATAAAGGTTTATCTTATTTTGTTTCAATAATGCACAGGCTCTAAACTGTGGACGAATGCTTTATATAATGATAACAGCAAAGTCCTTATATTTAATTTCATCCCTTTACTATTGCGCATGCTTCAAATAAAGGTAAAGACAGTAGCCTACCAAAATAATCATTGTAAAATCTCTTTATTAAAACTATCATGCTTGAAAGACAAAATACGCCTAATTCCACCAACTCATTTATTAATGTATTCAGAAATAAAAATTCGACCCTGTCACAGAAATGTGACAATTATTAACCTAACATAATTTGACTTTGTCATAATAAGCAACTTATGGATAACATTGCAAAAGCATTCATTATTCTTCTTATAGTATGTAGTTACATACCTGATAGTTCACTTAAAATTTCGGAAGACAGTAGAAAATTTCATGAGAATCGTATATTAAGTGGATTTACATGTACTGAAGAATTTCCCTTCATGGTGCTGATTATGATAAACACTACAAAGCAATGGAAAGCACATTGTGGAGGTACAATTATCGATTCTTTTTGGATCTTAACTGCAGGAGGTTGCTTAAGTAGTCAGTATACTCAGTTTTATCAAATTGTAGCAGGGATATCTGGCCCTAGTGAAGAATATAAATATCTACAACTAGAAGATTTTTTTATACACCCCAATTATGATAATAGGACTTTAAAAAATGATATTGCTCTAATAAAACTGTCTCGTCCTCTTGTAAGATCTCAGTATATTAATTTTGTTTCTTTACCAGTAAGGACTCTTTATTCCAATTATATTGAAAATATATGTGAGTTTGCGTTAGTCATAGGTTGGACTCCTACTCGAAACAATATCAGTAATATCCAAGATGTGCCCGAATTATCCGACATGGAGTGTATTTCCTTATCTGTAATGTCAACTATGCAGTGTCAGAGAGTGTACCAAGGATTTAGTGTTTCTATTACAAAGAATGTTTGTACTTTATCAGAAGAAGGAAAGAGCGCTTGTCAAGAAGATTCAGGAGGTCCGTTATTATGTGCCTCGCTACAAGTTGGCATCATTTTATGGCATATTGATTGTGGTATTTCAACTAATCCAGGCGTCTACACCAGAGTAGATCAGTATTTAAATTTTATAAATAGAATAACAGACAGAAGTAGAAGCTGCAGAGAAAATCCTATAGCTCTACATTATATATTTATGTTTTTCCTATTTTTATTAATATTGTAATGACGATTTTAATTTGAAGTTTGGAAATAAATAATCTTATTCAAAATGTACATATTGTTTCTGTTAGCATTACTCCCGGAGAGGCGACATAGGATTTCGTAATTCCAGTGAAATATAAAGAAAGTCTGATACAAGTTTCGCCAAAAAGAAACAGAATACTTAGCGATTATTGTTTATACATTTTTTTTGGATTAAACCAGCCATGTTCATTTTTCAAATAACACAAATGACATGAAAAAGTTCCTTGTATCAATATTTTGAACTCTTTTTCTAACTGATTAGTACAGGGTAAGTCAACGATAGAATAAAGTTCATTATCTTATTTGTTTCGGGAATGACGGAAAAATGTTCAATACAATAGTTTTAGGGAATGTTAAGGTGCACACTTTAAAATTATTTTTAAGTATACAAGGTACTTCAAAAAAGTGTGGCCGATATAACATATGTTTTTTTAAATGGAACATCCTATTTTCTGATTTATTTTTAACTCCTGCGTAAAATTTTATAACTTTTTTATTAATAATGTTATATACATTGATTAATTGATATGGTTTATATACTGGGCGAGGCGGGAAAAAATTGTCTTTTAGCAGTAAGGCTTTACGGAGCGAAGTACCCTAATAGACGTATATCATCTAGAAAATCTTTTCAGTGCTTAATGGAACGGTTTGATGGTAGTGGTAGCGTTGAGTTTACGAAACGAAAAGTAGTAAACCAAAATGCTATCAATGAGGAAATAGAAATGGAGATTTTACTTTATGTTGAAGATAATCCTCAGGTCAACAGCCCTCAACTAGCTGACTAATCTGACACATCGTAATCTACGGCTAATCGCGCCACGAGAAAATACAAGTATCATCCCTTTCATATGGAACTACACCAAGAACTTCAAGACCATGATTTTGAACGACGAGTAAACTTTTGTACCACCAAGAATGGAGCAATAGAGGCCGATCCATATGTTTTATAATGTTTTCTGATGAAGCTACTTTTCGCCGTAATGGAGCAGTTAACAGCCATAACATGCATTATTATTTAACAGTTAATCCGTTTTGGGTCTGGGAAGTTCAAAACTAAAACCATTACTCCCTTAATGCATGGTGTAAAATATTAAATTTTTGAATTATTGGTCCAAACTTTTTCCGCGAACCGCTGAACGGGCCTAGATAACTAAATTTTTTGCAAAACGAATTACCCCAGCTTCTTGAAGAAGTTGATAACTTTGAAAGGGAACAAATGTGAATTCAACAAGATGGAGCTCCTGCTCATTACCACTAGGAAGTTCGGGAACTTTTAAACGATCGTTACCCACAAAAATGGATCGGTAGGGTTGGATTCATTCAGTGGCCCTCTCGATCATGTGACTTAACATCTTTAGACTTCTTTTTGTGGGGCTACATTAAAGATCGTGTTTATGTGAATCCCCCTACAACACCAGTAGATATGGAAAATAGGATACGGGATGTGTGCAGGACAGTAACTCCCTTTATGCTAAGGAAAGTGAAGGAAAATATAGTAAAACGACTAAACATGTGTATTCAAGTAGACGGGCATATGTTTGAACATTTATTACGTCATAATAATTAATCATTACATAAGTTAAATTATATTAAAATTATTATTAACTATTTGTTTATGTTTTCACAATAGCGTAAACGTATTAAAAACAAGGGTAAAAATTGGAAAACTGAAAATAAATCGAAAACTATTAGAAATAGGTACATGACATAGTTAATAAAGTTGGAGAGTTTTTTAAAATCTATTAGAAAAAATGATAATATACAAAATTTGAATTTTTCAATTTAAAATAGTCGAAATGTATAAATTTATTTTGAACACCATGTAGCACATAACTCAAATTTGGTTACATATATCTTTTTTTTCCTCTCCATAGAACCCTCGTACCAATTATGAGTATTCTACCTTCAGAAACAATGGCGCCACTGGTAATTTTTTACAAAACTGAAAACTAGTATTTAAAAAAAAAAATTGAAATATTAGAAAAACTTTTAGGTTTAGGTAAATAATATTATTAAGGATGATTTGTAGGTACAATCGGATATAAAAGTACATGGAATTCTGACCAAACCAATATCTCTCAATATCTTTTAAAATACGGCATTATAACAAAACGTCTTTTTTTTTACAAGCTTGTTTTTCGTATCAACTTTTTATTAAAATCGAAATTCGTTCGACTTTAATTAATTTTTCAATGAAATTTTTAATATTTTTAACAATAATAAAAAAAAAATTAGTTGGGACTGTACCTTGAATTTAACTTTAAAAAGAAAAAATACGTAAAATTTTTACATCAGAAATCACTTTCACAAATTTTCTTAATATACTTAAAAAAAAAATTAGAAGACAGAAAAATACCTCAGAAAACTATAAATTTGATTTTATTTAAATAAAGTAAATAAAATAAGTCTAGTTTTTAACTAGTGAAATGTGACAACAGCGTAACATTCTAATAGTTGGTAGTTGTGATTTTATTTAAATCCAGAACGAAAGCATGCGTGTGCAAGTTGCGCACTAGCATGACTGTTTACATTTATAATATGGCTGCCGTTCGAGGTTAGTGTTGTATGTACAATTGAAAATGTGTTTATTTATAATTTACCACAATGTCGCAAACCGGAAAAAAAATTCGCTGGAAAAGGAAAATAGTCAGCGAAAAAGTTTATTTACAACGAGTCAAGCACAGTCAGCTTGGCCAACAACTAACAGAGCTACGTAAAAACGTAAGTTTGATGAGTGTATGGCATCTGAAAATCAGAAGAACCAGTGAATGATAAAAATGATAAAAAAGAAGAATTACTCGAAGGATGTCGTATAGTGAATTTAAAATATTTGAGAAAACAATTATGGTATGTTTCATGCAAGGAAGCGTTATCTTGTTTTTGAATCTGAAAGACGCATAGGCCTTGTGAGTTTAATTTTATTTCCCGTAACTGTTTGCGAGGTTGCCACGTTTTCGATGTGAATTACACTCTGCATTCAATTATACCGTAAATATCACTCATTTTTATTGTTTTTCTCTAAAAATAATATTGAAACCACTAAATATTAATTGCTTGTGTGCTTCTCAGATATTTAATCTACTAGTTTACAATTTTATGAATTTTTCGAATCGTATTTTTTATACTTTTCTTTACTTGAATTCGGCCCGATAGCATGTTTTCCATTTAACTACGTGTAAATTTGTTACAACTAAAAAATGCAATAACTTTTGAACGGGCTTGTAAAAAATTTTCCAGTTTTTTGAGGAGATTCGAGAGACTTATCAGAATAACATATAATTTTTTCATCGCTTTTAATATACCTACAAAACATCCTTAATAAAAAGTTATAAAATTTTACGCAGAATTTAAAAATAAATTAGAAAATAAAAAAAATAAAAAAATATTTAAAAAAACATATTATATCGGCCACACTCTCCTAAGCTTTTCGTAACACTTCTAGAACGTATTCTCCAATCAATAAACTGGAAAGAATCAGACTGAACATTGACTGTGAAAAGTTAAATCATCTCTGTTTCGCCGATGACATTGTCTTAATAATAGGCAAAATATAAAAAGCACAAACTATGCTACACATGCTTCAGGAAAAGTTGGTCTAAAAATCAATATCCAAGATTCAGTTTATGACAAAGCTTGTATTAAACGACACTATAAAACCGAATAACGACGAGATCGAGCAAGTGCACCAATATAAATACATGGGACATGAAATAAGCTTAGGATGAGATAATCAAACACATGAAATTCAGCGGAGAATAGGTGTCTCCTGGGCTGCATATAGCAAACTGGCATATGTATTCAAATCTAACCTTCCTATGCGTTTAAAAAGAAAAGTATTTGCCAAATGCATACTCCCAGTTCTTACGTACGAAACCGATACTCTCACAATGACGAAGGAAAAATCAATAAAATAAGTATCATGCAACGAAAGATGCTACTCAGTATATATCACCACTACACCAAACACTTTATTTTTGCACTCGACGCGCGTTTCGTTAACCATGTTAGCTTCATCAGGAGCGATGATTGACTAAAGCTAAACTACAAATCTACCCTATTTATACTTAGCCTAACCCTTGAATTACTCAAGTGGAACTAATGACATAGGCAAGGCCATCAATTTCGGTCAAGTAACCAGTAGAGGGGACTATAAGGAATAGGCCCTTTGTCTTTATTTAAACTACTTTTATATTTTATGATTTCCATACTTTCGTATGCGTTTAACAATCTCTTATCAGATACACTTTTTATCAATCTTAGATTATCCAACGTTACAGTATGATCAGCTTCAAGGGCATGTTCGGCAATGCTAGACTTTTCTGTTCTATTGTATTTTAAGTGTGCTAAATGTTCTTTAAATCGTGTTTTAATTGACCTTTTAGTTTGCCAAACATACTTTTTGTCACAATCATTACAACTAATTTCATAAATTCCACTTTTCTCACAATTAGGAATCTTATCTTTGGGATTTCCTAAGATATTCCTCAGATTGTCTGATGACTTATAGACTAAGGTGAGGCCTACCTTATTAAATACCTTATTGAGTCCCTTGCTATATCTCGGATTATATGGTATGGAGACATACTTACATACGAAACATGGAAAGGTCAATGTTAGACGTTACTCTTAGAGATTACATCCCAAATCACAGGCCGATTTCTTGTCTTTATATGACTCTCTGCTGTATACCGATTGGACCAATCTGGGTAAGTGTATTGACGTTAATATCGCAGTTACTGAGTTTTATAACAGACTCTATGAGCAACTAGATACTTATGTTCCATTTCGCAAAAATTTCAAACGAAAATTTCCTGTTTGGTATACATCAAAAATCATTACGGATATTAAATATAAATCCCTAATGAGATCAAAATATAAAAAAACCGGTGATCAATGGTATAATATCGAATTTACAAATATTAGAAGATTGATTAAGGTTAAGTGCAGTGATGATAGTTACATACTTGGTGTCCAGAAAGCAATTAACAGTGATTCGGGAAAGTTTTGGTCTTCTATTAATCAGAAGAATCGAGAATCAAGGATTCCCGGAGCAATTCATTTGCGCGGTGCTTGGTATGAAAAGCCGCAAGACATAGTAAATGTGTTCGCTTCTTATTTTGAAACTGTATTCTTGCCTAACGAGAATGAAATCGATTTTGTTCCGGAGAGTGCTTGTCAGCTTTTCGGTAGTGTTGACATTTCATTAGCTTCTGTAACAGACAGTGAAATTCAACACGCTGCTAAAAAATTAAAGAATAGGCTAACAGCAGGACCTGATGGTATTCCATCTTTTATGGTTAAAGATTGTATGGGTGCACTTATGGTGCCCCTAAAATACATTTTTAATCTGGCGTTAGGGACGTTAACATTTCCGGGGAGATGGAAGGAAACGAGGGTGTGCCCCATTTTCAAGTCCGGCGCACGTAGCGAGGTAAACAATTATCGACCTATTTCTATTCTGAACAATTTTTCGAAGTTATTTGAAGTAATTTTGTATAATCGCATTTATACTCAGGTTAGAGGTATTCTGTAAACCCATCAACATGGATTTATTGATGGCAGATCCATTGTAACAAACTTGGGAGTTTATACAAACTTTACAGAGAACATATTAGACGCAGGAGGGCAAGTTGACGTAATATACACGGACTTTTCTAAAGCCTTTGATAGAATATCTCATTTCGTTTTGCTGCAGAAGCTTTGGCGTATGGGTTTTGATGTGGATGCGTGCAGTTTGTTTTCTTCATATTTGGGGGGCCGCTCTCAGTCAGTACACTATAATGGATATGTTTCCGATTCCTATACCGCAACCTCGGGCGTGCCACAGGGATCCAATCTTGGTCCCCTACTATTTTTGCTATATATTAATGACCTTCGTGATACTCTGAATTGTGGCAGGCTGCTTTTCGCTGATGATCTCAAGCTGTATGCGCCTGTCTCATGTATTCAGGACTGTAAAGTACTTCAAACTGAGCTTTGCGTGCTTGAGGATTGGTGTAGGCACAATAAATTAGACTTGAATATTTCTAAATGTAAAATTATGTCGATTACGAGGAAAAACCATATAATAACATATGAATATTCACTAGGAACGTCAACTGTCGGGCGCACCAACAGTGTAAGGGAGTTGGGAGTAGTATTCGATAACAAAATGAATTTTTCTAATCACATTAGTAACGCAACACTGGAAGCCAATCGTCTATATGGTTTTATAGTGAGCAACTGTAGAAGCTTTAATAGTAAACGATCTTTAATATTGCTATATTAGTCTTATGTGAGATCCAAACTAGAGTATGTCTCTTTTATTTGGAGCCCATTTATGCTACAAACTAATGTTAGAACGAGTTCAAAGAAGATTTCTAAAATATTTATCATATAAGGTAGATGGTGTCTATCCAATGAGAGGAATAGAGTACTGTTATTGGAGAGATTTAATTTTCAATCACTTGACGCTCGCAGAGAGTGTTCGTCTATAATTTTCTTGTATAGATTGTTGCATGGAGTCATCGACTGTCCTCAGCTGCTATCGGAGGTGGCTATATTGGTGCTTAGAATTAATTCACGAAATACTGCTACTTTTGTTTATTCACGTGCTAGGACTAATCTCAGGTTAATTGAACCAGTCAATGTTATGTGCAATAAATTTAACTTAATTAGTAATGAA
This sequence comes from Pachyrhynchus sulphureomaculatus, assembly GCA_019049505.1. Taxonomy (NCBI): domain Eukaryota; kingdom Metazoa; phylum Arthropoda; class Insecta; order Coleoptera; family Curculionidae; genus Pachyrhynchus; species Pachyrhynchus sulphureomaculatus. The sequence continues at coordinate 49,886,769 of CM032448.1, forward strand.
TGTGACATTTTTGCAGACACCGAAAATAAGATTCGGTCAATATGTTTAGATCATTTCACTTGGTAGGACATTTATAAAAATTCTTTTAGAAGCTTTTTTTGCTTCTTGGATGTATGTAACTAATATTTGTTTTATTTCACTTTTATTCTAATTTGTACTGCGCTGATTCATTGAATTCCTTTATTCATTTTTATTTATTTCTTTCTTCTTTTTTTTTTTGTTGTTTTTGTCTATTTTTGTTGTTACTTTAGTACCTTAGTTTTAAGAGAAAATTTCATTCATATGCTTTCTTGTTTTCCCTGTTAATGGTTCTTATTGTTGGGAATAAAGCTATTATTATTATTATTATTATTATAAATCACATTATCAGGAAGAAAACGGGGATACAAGACGCAGTCAAATACAATCAACAATCTTAAATTTAACTGGGCTGAGCATGTTGCTAGGTTTAAGGATGGACAATGAACAAAGAGAATTATGGAGTGGCAACCAAGATCTGAAGCCCATCCCACCACCAAGTCGTTAGACTGATCATTTGAAAAGAGTGGTAGGAAATTGGGTACAAGTGGTCCAGAACCGAAAAAAGTATCAAGACTTGAGGGAGCCTTTCGTTCAGCAGTGGACTGTATAAGCTATATGATGATGATAATAGCACACGTACTGCAAGGAAAAAGCGTTGATCTTGAATCGCTGTAGATGATATTTGGTACCCCAGGAGAATCATTTCATAAGAATGAGGTTCTCATATAAAAGACTGCTTAAAAAGGATTGTACGAGGAGTGAGAAGCTGAACCTCATAATGATGTGAAGTATTAGTACGACGTGTATTTCATCTATAGCGCCATCGGAAGGAATTAAGCAGGCTACACTCATCGACCACTTTCCATGAAAATACTTGTAGAATAGAGTCGCCAACCGTCCTTTGATATTCCAAGGAATAAAGGTTGCTGGTGATTTCTGAGTCTCCAATTAGGCTAACGGCTGTCTTCTGAACAGAATCCTACAATGCAAATGCAGAGCTACTAACAGGGGAGCGGTATTCCGATTTAAGCTTTGTAAAGAATTAACAGTTGATGTGGAGTGTAAAGCTTTCATATTCGAAATAATATTTCCAGGATTTGAGAAGTTATCTTTGCATGCATGCAACATATTCATGCTAAGAAATATTTGCCAACAAATTAACGCCCAGCAAATTGAATAGAGGTCTTAAAGAAATGTCCCGACGTACATTTGGAAAAATAAGACATTTTTTGGACAGAACTCGAGACGTGACTTACGTTTTTGACCAATTTGAATATATATATATATATATATATATATATATATATATATATATATATATATATATATATATATATATATATATATGTTTTAAATACTCGTGAACACGTCAGTTTACTTTCCAACTGCAGAATTTTAAATAAATTGACTTATGATTATATCTAATCATATATCGATTATATGAAAAATACATATTTACTGTCTATTAGGAACAGTACAAAATTCGACTAAATTTGAGATTTTACCGTATATACAGGAAAACCTGTCAAAAGCGGTCACAAAAATTTAGAAATATTGGCCGTTTAAGACAGGTGGCCGTTAGTCCCAGGTTTTGTGCCCTATAAATAAAAGACATATATTTTTCTATTTTCGAACATTTTCTTTATTTTACTAAATAGAGTTAGCACACAGATTGAAAAGTTAAAATGATTTAATAATATAAAAAAATATTTTGAATGTACAGTATATACACATGATATGGATTTTTTTAAAATGTGTACATGTTATTAAGCTTTTTTGAAGTATGTTTCAATTGTTGCTTGCTTAAATTTTTTTAGCTTTTATTTCAAAATCTTAGATTCACATGAAAGTAACACTCGAGAATTATCTTTAGCCATTTCACCATTGTTATTACATAAAAAATAGTATGTCTCTTAAATTTGCACAAACTTCACTCATACTAGACAAAGTAGATTTTTGAACTTCACATTTGTCCACATCACTGCCTGAATCAGAGTTAAGCTTTTGATCTGTATCACGCAGTTCCTCAATAATTTTCGAAATACTGAAGGTTGAACTTTGTGTAGGAACATCATTATCGTCGTAATCCATATTAGTGCTTCGTTAAATTTATGCTTTTTTCAGTTTTTTTCAAAATTGCAATAACTGTCTACAAACGTAAGTAGCCTTTTGATCAAAAATTTTCTATATGTCATCTTAAAATTTTGAATTATTTCTTGGTCTAAAGGCTGACGATATGAGGTGGTATGTGGTGGCAAAAAAACCAGCTTAACATTTTCTAGTGACACTTTAGAATGGGAGGTAGCATTGTCCAAGAAAACCAGCACTTTTCTATTTTGTTTCTTCATTTTATTATCAAATTTATGGAGCCATCTGGTCATAATGTCTGACGTCATCCAGGCCTTTTTGTCAGATTCCCATTCTAAGGGTAACTTGTCAACATGAGAATCTTTAAAACAACGAGGATTTTTACTTTTCCCAATTATTAAGGAATTTTCTTTTTCTCCTTCCATATTTGCACACAATAAAATAGTTAGTCGCTGTTTTGCTACCTTCTTTCTTGCACATTTAAAGCAAATGTCTTATTTGACATGGCTCGGTAATAAAGACCTGTTTCATCAGCATTGTATACATCTCGTGGAGAATAATCTTTTAAAATTAGCGATAATATAGATTTCCAGGCCTCTACATCTTTCAAATTTACATCTGCAACTGACTTAAAAGTAATATTGTGCCGTTTACAGAAAATTTCTAACCACCCATTCGATGCAGCGAAATTTTCCACTTTCAACTGGCTAGATGCCTTCAGTGCTTTTTGTTTGAGTAGTGGTCCAGATATTGGAACTACTTTATTCCTGGCCTTGCAAAACCAATTGTAGGAAACTTGATCCACTGCTAATCCTGCTGACTTGGGAGATTCTCGTTTTTGCTCTAAGTTAACACCCTCTTCAAACATCTTTTTTAGTTCACTCTTATTTTTTAATACATCGAGAATTTGCGTTTTTCCAACCTCGATCTTTTCAGCCAGTTTTCGCGAACTTAACACAAACTTCTTACTTTCAGCGATTATAATAATTTTGTCTTTTAGTGACAAACGTTTTCGTTTCAGCGACATTATTAAGAAAGTATTCAGTACGAAGACAACTTTAAAATAATGGAATGAACAGAAAACTGCAAATTTAAACCAGATAATTTTATCAACAATGAGTATTTAGTTACAGTAGTAGTCAAAGTAAAAGGTTGAAGGCCCATAAAAATAATTAGTATGTCATAAAACCCTTCGGCCGTTATTACGAAGTAAATTTCCAAGGAAATATGCCATAAACATTTCGGTTTAACTGGCCGTGGCCTTAATTAACAGGTTTTTGTATACGGGAATTTATACGCAATAGTTTTCGGGAAGCTTAATACTGTCCGTTACCACATGCGGCCGCTTATGACTGGTGGCCGTTAACACAGGTTTCACTGTACTTAAATATGTAAATCTTCTTAATTCGAAGATAATTTAAAAAAAATGTGATTCCCTAACCTCAAAAAATAGCTTCCAGTTGCAAACATTCTGAATCGTAAGAATGGAACAGTTCTTTACTGCACAAATCTATCTAAATATGATAACTTTGTCCATTTTAATCCAGCTGATAAAGGACTGACATTAAAACTGACGTATCTAATCATTAGGTTATGTTAGGTTTAAATCTCGTTACATATCTAGGAACGAAAATTTAACTATTTAAGATCACCATTTATATTTATTATATTACTGCTGATCATTATTTCGACACACTGTGTGTCCTTCTGGAGCAAGATGTAAATTAACTACAAAGTGTGTTACAGAATATATAATTTGCCTGGTTACAAGTACTAAATTAATTAACAATATTTACCTTAATACTTAAAACAAGTTCATTAAAGGAGATCCACATACATCTAATTGATCGTTGAGTAATAAACTTGAGGATATTTTCTGGTTAGTTTCTAAACAATTCAGTAATTTCCCTTTCTTTTCATTTTGCAAAATTCTCAAATCTTCATTGAAAGTATCATTTTCATCTGTTAAATGCTTAACGTAGTTATTTTTCATTCTATAACTTTGTTTATGTTCCTTTATTTTTTTATAAAAATATCTACCTGTTTGTCCTGTATAGGTTTTATTGCAAGTGCCACAGCACAATTCGTAAAGTCCTGTTTTACGAAGCTGGTTTGAAAAGTCCGTGCAAAAATAAAAACTACTTTTGTGTTTGGGGTAAACCTTTTTAATTTTTCGACATAGTCTCCTTTTAGGCTTATACACTTCGTCCAACGATGTTCTAGTTTGTTGATCCCTTCCGAATAATAGGATTTGTCCAAGTCTGCAAAATATCCATTAGTGTCTGCAATCACCTCCTCGTTTGAATAAAATCTTTGTCCCGCCAGCCATTTCTTCAAATTGGGGAACAAACAGTAGTCCGAGGGAGCCAAGTCTGGAGAATAGGGGATGTGAAACAAGTTGGAATCCTATTTCCATTAATTTTGCGACCACAACTGCTGGGGTGTGTGCTGGTGCGTTGTCGTGATGGCAAAGAACTTTCTTGTGGGCCAATCGCGGGCGTTTTTCTTGCAGCTCGATTTTCAAACGGTCCAATAACGATGAATAATATTCACCTCTAATAGTTTTACCATTTTCCAGATAGTCGATGAGGATTATCCCTTGCGAATCCCAAAAGACAGTCGCCATAACCTTTCCGGCCGAAGGAACGGTCTTCGCCTTTTTTGGTGCAGATTCCCCCTTGGTAACCCATTGTTTAGATTGTTGTTTGGTCTCAGGAGTATAGTAATATATCCATGTTTCATCCACAGTGGCGAAACGATGCTTAAAGTCCTCCGGATTCTTCTGGAACAGCTGCAAACCATCCTTGCAACATTTCACACGATTCCGTTTTTTGGTCAAGCTTGAGCAATCGCGGCACCCATCTTGCGGATAGCTTTCTCATGTCCAAATGTTTATGCAAAATATTATGTACCCGCTCAGTCGAGATGCCCACAGCACTAGCAATCTCACGCACCTTAACTCTTCTGTCATCCATCACCATATCATGGATTTGATCAATGATTTCTGGAGTCCTAACCTCCACAGGCCATCCAGAACGTTCAGCGTCACTTGTGCCCATATGGCCAGTCCGAAAATTTTGAAACCACTTATAAACTGTTCTAATCGAAGGTGCAGAGTCACCATAATGTTTATCAAGCTTCTCTTTAGTCTCCTGAGGCGTTTTGCCTTTCATAAAGTAATGTTTAATCACCACACGAAATTCTTTTTCGTCCATTTCTTGAAAATCACTCGACTTCCTTGATTCACACGAATGCCAAACACAAGATGGCTGAAACTTGGTGTGCGTTCATTCAAGAGATGACATGACCTCGATACACGCCGGTGGTGCCATCTCTCGGACTTTGCACGGACTTTTCAAACTAGCCTCGTATTTTCTGTTTTGTTTTACTTTTATTATTTTTAATATGACGAGCTAATGTGTTGTTGGTATGAAAGGCAATGTTTACATGATTTTTATGGAGAAGATATTGAATTTTATTGGTCAGTTTACTGGTATAATTGAGGGTTGATACCGAGTTGCAGTAAGGGTCGGTGAAAGGCAATAAAAAGTTCCGAGTTGCGGTACAGACCTTTTTCCAACCCAAAATTGACGGCTGAGTTGCGGTTCGTCACAGGCAGGTATAGAGCTATAAGTATGCAAGTTATGTATGAAAATTAAAACAAAAGACGTATTTCAGTAATTACTATATTTGTAAGACATGCATTTGACAAACGTTACAGCATCAATTTCTTTATGTACATATTGAATTATCTTATTTTCTAAAAATGCTGAATTGTATCTATTAGTCGAACACTTTGGTGCACTGCTTAGTATAGCGTTGATTTTGGTGTATGTTTCAGTCTGGAAACACTTGATGACCTCAAAAAATTCATGAAAATTCGGATAAAGCGAACGACTATCCTTTCAAATTTTTAACGAAAAGCCTCAATCCCGTTATTAGTTCTCCAAACGCTGGTGTCGAGCGTGGCCCAAAGGGCTGTAGGGAAAGGAGCACTATCATCGATGTAGTTTTCAACTATGTAGTCAGCAAACAATGTTACTTGTGACTGGACTGGCTGATTTTCTAATAATGGGACGAAAACATCTTCACGTGATCGACAGGGAGAAGAGTTATCCCGAACATGTGGTGAAACCATTTTTCAATTGGAGATTTTTTTTTTATGGGTCTGGCACACGTGCTGCAAGGAAGTCCCTAAAGCGCTCCAGGTGCGACATGTGTACGGAAAAAGCGATTCACGTTGTTCTTGAATCGCTGTAAATTGTACTCCGTGGGAAACACAGCGCTGGGCAAATTATTCCAAAGGGATGATGTTCTCCATATAAAGGACTGCTTGAAAAGCGTTGTACGCGGAGTAACAAGCTGAACCTCATAGGGATGTGAAGCACCAGCGCGACGTGTATTTCTAACATGCACCGCTTTGGGAGGAATTAAGCGGGCTACATCCTTCGAACACTTTCCATGAAAATACGTGTAGAACAGACTCAAGAGGTCAACCGTTCTTCGATGTTCCAGCGAATCAAGGCCGCCGGTCAATTCCGGTTCTCCAATCAGACGGACGGCTCTTCTCTGAACAGAATCCAACAAATGCAGTGTATGTCTGGGAGCGGAGCCCCAAACGTGGGAGCAGCATTCCATAGTTCGTCGAATTTGAGCTTTGTAAAGAATTAACAGTTGTTGTGGGATGTAAAGCTTTCTGGTTCGAAATAATATTTCCAACTTTTGAGAAGCTCTCCTTACTATGCCTGCAACATGTTCATGCCAGGACATATTTGCTCCCAAACTAACGCCCAAAAATTGAGCGACGACGCTAGGGGAATGGAGTGCCCCGACATAACTATGTCGGTTTCAGCAACGTTAACTTTTTTAGAAAAAACTGCCGCCTGGGTTTTTGTAGCGTTAGAATTTCTTCCAGGTCTTTATTAAGTTGAACGACCTCCTGCAGTCTGCGGATATTCGCCTGAGCAGCCGATGTCCGAGCGTTCAAGGTGAATGAAGATACGAGCGTACTGTCATCTGTAAAGCTTTAGATTGGATTCCCGGTCTTTTCCAGCAGATCGTTAATGTAAATGAGAAAGAGAGTAGGAGACAGTATGGAGCCCTAGGGCACACCGGCGTTGATAGTGAAGGTGTTAGAAAGAAATCCGTCGACCGCCACCCGTAAAGAACGCTCTCTGAGGAAACATGAGGGCCACAAACAGAACCTTTCAGACATACCATAAGAGCATAACTTAGCCAACAGTCCATCGTGCCAAACACGGTCGAATGCCTTGGATATGTCAAGAGCAACCGCTCGAGATTCTCCAAAGTTTTCAATTGCGTTGCTCCAAACATGTGTTACATAAGTCAGAAGATCTCCCGTTGATCTATGTTTACGAAAATCATATTGGTGAGCGCTAATAATATTGAATCGTTCAAGATATTTTAGAAGATTTTTGCCTTTTTGCCTTTGTATTCTCTAGTTAATCCTAGAATTTTTCTCCACCAGGATTATCCTAAATGGAATCTGTATCCCACAAGCGTTGTCAATGGAAATTCGGTTGAAACTGCACCGTGAATAGCGCGTTCAAAATCTGACACGACCTTTGTAGGCGAGAAGACACATCCCAATTGCTGGCATTTGGACTTTACCGCAGAGAGTACCAAAGGATACGAAGTTTCCTTCTTGTCGTGCAATAGGCTGAACACCAAGGGAATATAGCGGCCATTGATATATGCCAGAATAGTAAACATTTGTAGAAAAAACTTCGCACAAAATTCAAATGTACCGTCCACCATCACAATTTCTGCCTCGCACAGGCATTCTAAATTACTTTTACAGGAAAATATCACACCAACCTGGACATCATTAAACATCGGGAAATCTTCATGCCTGGCGATTTGGACTAAGATTGAACTGAGATATTCATGAACTTCCTCTCGGGACTTTAACAACTTTGGATAGCACTGTAGTCTGGCTGGGTACAAATTCTTCCCTATTCTTGTTATATCGGAGTCTGTGAAAGTGTTTTCTTGGTCTTTCGTTGTAATGCTCCTCGTTGGTTCTCTTCTTCACTGCGTTATTAATTTTTGGCGATTCAGTACTTGTTCATTATCGTGTTGATGCTAATGATTGCCAGTTTATCGTGAAAATATGTCGTCTGGTCCATTGGTATAAACTTTGGCAGTGCAGTTCTTGTTTGTGCAGACCCAGCACGCCTCTTCTGTCGATTTTAAACGGCGATATTGTTGAAATTTATAATTTTCCAATAGGATCAAAGTTTTGCCTTTCTCGTTCAACATCCTCTGTAATAAGACCATGTTGACTTGAAAAAGTTTAAACGTAAACAAGTAAATTTCAAAAATGCCCTTACGTTTTGTACTTTTATCTAATTTAGGTTAACCCTAATTTAATGTAATAATATTTAAGAATTAAAAATATTTGATAATTTAACTTTACCTACCTGCCGATTTGTCGATTACCGCAACTCGGATGAAAGGTAGGTCCAAATATTTACAACCTTCTAAAGGCCATTAGGCGCCATACCGCAACTCGGTATCTACATAATTGAGTGTAGGAAACTTATCTTTGTATACATCTCGGTCTAAGGCCAACGATTACACTGGCGAAAACACTTTTGTATGGTTGGGGAATGTGAATGACAGAACAGATATCTCAATATCCTAACCTAAGTTTAATATATAACAACATTTTACCTAATTAGCTATGAAGTACTTAAAACTAATGTTAAACAAAATAATAGTAGGACAAATTTTAATGAAATTAATAAAAATATATTTTTAAAAGTTTAGCATAAAACCAACTAAAAATAAAAACATACAAAAAACATGTGCATTCCGCAACCATACGAAAGTGTTTTCGCCAGTTTCATCGTTGGCCTTAGACTGAGATATATTGGTCTGGTTTACTTCTTTTCAAGGTACGAACAATATAAAATATGTTGATCAGTGACTTTAATTTAATAATAAGTATGCTTACTTATACAATTCGTTGTATCTTACCATCGTGTTCCGTAACTTCTGGGATAAGTACCAGTAAATTCTGTTCTCTTGTTTGTCAATAATAGCCTGACTGACGAGCTGTGATACGGCGAAACGCGTCTCAGGATGGATTTGACGAATAAGAGAACGTGGGTATACTGTTGAGATATGGACTTCGACCATTTTCAGCTACTTTTTATTGATAAATTTAATAAAATTTTAAGCCAATTGTTCATATATAAAAGACAAAGTTTTAAGTGTATATGTTTTTATATTTTGTGATTTGAATTATTGTTTGTATTCGTAAGTTGATTCTGTTTGCATTTTTTAATTTACTTTTAGAAATTAAAACCAATACCAAAGAACAAAAATTTTTGAGAATGCCCATAACTATAGGGCGAAACCTCAAATAAAAAATAACTTTTTAAAGAAATAAAAACTCAAGTATTTTACTTAAAAGAACGTTGTTTATTTTCAAAACCAGACACATCAAAATTGAGATTAAATCATAATTGTATTCTTATTTCAGTTCTGTATAGGCTTCATAATCATTGTAGTAACAAAACAGCACACATTCCGTTTAAATCAGTCACCAAAGTTTAGGTTTAGTTTCAAAATAGGACATATTCAGTTTTGTGTATTTCTTTGTAGAGTTCGCTACTGTGCATTTCTCGGAGGTTTTAGTTTCACAATGCATAGGTCAGGTTATCTTTGTGACTGTCTGTTAATAATATCGTTATTTTTATTTATTATTGATTGGTAACAATAATGGAGCTGAGAATACAAGTCATTGAAGAGAAACTTGAAAAGCAGGATAAGGCACACAGAAGAAATAATATTGTAATAAAAAATGCTAAACTAGGAGATGGAAATATCAGAGATTGTACGGAGAAATTCTTGTCGGAGAAGCTTAGCACTAATGTTCATATTGAAACAGCATATAAAATCAATCAACATGATAGTGGTAAAAATTCAGAACTGGACACAGAAAAAAATCATAATGAAAACAAACGGAAATTGCAAGGAACTAACATATACATAGAGAATGATATGACAACTCAGGAAAGAATTATAGAAAGGCAGCTGAGGGAAACGGCTAAACAAGAAAGAGAGAAGGGAAACTCAGTTAAAGTGGGGTAGTCAATAATTATAAATAACAAGTATTACAAATTGAATGAGATATCGAGGAATGAGACACTAACGGGACAGGATGTTACAAAAACGATACAAGAAGGCCCAGAACTAAAAGTGAGTTACAGTATGCGTGCTGTCATAAACAGCAGAAGAAATACAAAAAAACTGCGAAGAAATAGGGGGGGGGGAACTGAATATGACAACGACTAAAGCAAGGAAAAAGGCCAACGAATGGAATAGAGAAATTCACAACGGTAACCAAAACACAGTAAATACAAATATATCAGAGATAGAAATAGAAAGGAAAATTGAAGATGGGAATGTAAAATTGAAAGAAAGTACAATTGGAAGGGAACGCTGACCATGAAGATTTATGTGGAGGTTTGTGGAATATTCGGGAATTATATGGAAAAGTTGATGAACTTATAGAGGAATTTGACAAGAATGACTTTAAACTCCCGGGGCTATGCGAAACAAAGATGAAAAACCAAGGATACAAGAAGCTGAGAAATGATCACATATTAATATACATTGGAGTAATGGAAAATGAGAGAGCGAGGGAGGAATTTGCAATAATAATTAATAGGGATTATACTAAACACATAGAAAAATGGAAAATTATAAATGAAAGATTAATAAGTATTGATATTAAAGAGGAAGAAAATGATAAATTGACAGTGCTAGTGGTATATGGACCGTCAGATAATGAAAGGAAGACCAGCAATAATTTGTTCTGGGAGATTGTCTAAGAAGGAAAAGATCACGTGAACAATAAAATAATCATTATGGGTGATCTTAATGGTAGGGTGGGGAGAAGAAACGAAAAAGATCACACAGTGAGACAATATGGTGAAGATATTATTAATAATAATGGCCGCGAGTAACAGACTTCTGTCTAACTGATAACATGATAGAAAGTAATACCCATTACAGCAATAGAGATGTCCATAAGTACTCCAGACATATGGACAGTCGGAATGAGAGGTCTATTATTGATTTAATCCTAATACAAAGTGAGTATAAAAGAGAAGTATATTACATAAGGGTGATCAGAGGAGCAGAAATTGGTAGTGACCATTTCTTGATGAAAACAAAAATTAAATATACAGAGAAACCTATCCAAGGAGGAATAGAAAATAATAAGTATAATAAATCAAGTATCAAGGCTTACAAACTACATCAACACGAAATGGAAGAAAGATATCAGTTGGCTTTCAAGGAAGAACTCAACAGAGCAAACTGGGAAGAGTTGAATGAGTTGGAGATGCTATGGGAGTTATTCAAATCAATTATTTGCAGAGCAGCTGAAGAGGCATGTGGTAAAAGTACACGGCGAACGAAGAAATGCACACCTTGGTGGAATGACGAAATTAAAGCGCAAGTTAGAAAGAAAAAAGAACTTTGGAAAGCCGATACCAAACATACAAAGAACATAGAAGGGTAGTGATGGACAAGATTAAAGAGGCGAAGCAGCATGGGAGGATTTTGGAAATATAATGGAAGTAAAAGGGCAGGTTAATGCAAAACTTCTTTATAGAACATTGAAAAACCTAAGAAAAGATAGAATAGGTGGAATTCAAGGTATTCAAGACAAAGAGGGTAATTTAGTGTCAGATAGTATAGATTGTTGAAAGGTGGAGAGAACATTTCTATGAAATATTACAAGGTGAGAAAGAAATAAAAACTTGAACTGAGAAAGAAAGCGAAGACATGAAAATAGACGAGGAAGTTACACTGACTGAAATATATGAAGCTGTTAAAAGATTGAAAAGGTAAAGCTGCAGGCCACGACGACGCAAAAGCAGAAATGCTTAAATATATGTATAATGAAGGGTACTTATGTCTGCACAAACTAAATATTAGAGTTTGGAAAACTGAGAGTATTCCGCGAGATTGGATAATAGCCATCATTTTGCCAATATTTAAAAAGGTGATGTCAGAAAATACAAAAATTATAGAGGAATTTCAATACTGAGTGTTGTCAACAAAATATACGAAATAATATTAGAAAAACGATTAAGAAGACGGGTAGAAGATACTATAGATGATAACGAATGCGGTTTTGGGCCAGAGGGAGGCACAGTAGATCTCATATTCAGTATAAGACAATTGGTTGAAAAGATGTTGGCCCACAATAGCAAAATGTACCTGAGTTTCATAGACTTGAATAAAGCTTTTAATTGCGTGGAATAGAAGAAATAGATGAAGTGATGCATTGTTGGAGTGGAGAAAAGAAGGAAGAAAGAGCAAAAGCCGGAGTTGGAATATTAGTAAAAAAGAAGTGGAAAAAGAAAATAACATCTTGGGAACCCATCAATGAAAGAATCATAAAACTAAATATAACAATGATAGGAAAAGACATGGTAATATTAGGAATATACGGCCCAACAGAAGACAGCACACAACAGTACAAAAAGTAAAGAAAAACCAAAAATTAATAATAATGGGAGATCTAAATGGGAGAACAGGAAGGAAAACAAAGAACAATACCGTAGGACCATTCGGAGAAGACATTACTAACACTAACGACAACGGAGAGAGACTAATAGAGCTGTGTGAACTAAACGGCCTCAAAATAACAAACGGATTCTACAAACACAAAGACATTCACAAATGTACTCGGATGCAAGAAACATGAAACTTAAAATCAATAATAGACTACATTATAATTAAAAACGAGACAACTATCAAAATAAAAGACGTAAGAGTAAAGAGAGGGGCAGAATGTGGAACAGACCATAGACTATTAATAGCAAATATAAAAGTACCGTGGTACAAGACAATAAAGCAAAAAGAAACAATAGATAAAGAAAACAGAAATACTAATGAGATAACAGAAAAAGCAGACAAAGAAATAAAATACAAAATACACTTATTGCCAGACGAAACGATAAGAGACCTATACAGACGACGATTAGATCAAAAATTAAAAGAATTTAACTACGACAACCTCCAACAGATGTATGACCACATAAAAGAATGCATTAAACAGGCGGCCCTAGAGCATTAGAGACAACGAGAAAAAGATACATAAAATTAGAATCTGTGAAAAAACTAAAGAATCTATAAAGGAGAAAAAAAGACTATATGAAAAATGGCTGAATACAAAGTCAGAAGAAGATCTACAGAAGTATAAAGAGAAAAATGCAGAAACGAGGAGGACGATAAACAAAGAAAAGAACGAGAGATGGGAAAAATCGTGCGAACATGTAGAACAGTATATAGGAGGAACTAGAAGCACAGAGTCATGGAGAATAATTAAAACATTAAGGACCAACAATAGAGAGAAGATGTATATAGAGTATATCCCAGAAAGCGAGTGGGAAGAATGTTATAAGAAGCTGCTAACAGAAGACAATAAAAACACTCAAAAATAATAAATCTGCAGGGCCTGGGGTTGTGGTAAATGAAATGATTAAGTACGGGTCTAATAAATTACATCGAATGCTGAGAAACATGTTCTACCGAGCGATAAATGGAGAAAAAATACCAGAAGAATGGTCAAAAGCCTATATAGTATCTATATTTAAAAAGGGAGACCGTAGAAAATGCACAAACTATAGAGGCCTAAGCATAATATCGAGTTTTTTTTTTATGGGTCTAGCACACGTGCTGCAGGGAAGTCCCTAAAGCGCTCCAGAAGAAAAACAGGAAGACCCAGACGATCGTGGAGAGACGATGTGGACGAGGCTATGGAGGACAGGGGTCTAACAGATGGAGACTGGCAAGATAGAAACGGATTGAATCAAAGGCTGAGAGAAGGAAGACAGCGTCAGCTGTAGAAAATCCTTGAGATATATATATATATATATATATATATATATATATATATATATATATATATATATATATATATATATATATATATATATATATATATATATAATTGCGTACCCAAGGAGAAAACATGGCAGAAATTGAAGGATCGAGGAGTTGACAAAATATGCTAAGAGCTGTAAGATGTGTTATTAGGAACATAATAAGAATAAATAATATTAATTCAAAGGAAGTTTTCAGAACCGCAGGTGTGCGATAAGGAGGAGTATTAAGCCCATTGCTGTTCATTATCCTACTGGATACTATATACAAAAAATGTTACCAAGAATTAAAGAGGGCAAGATTAGGTGTCTACAAACTCCAACAAGTGTACGTGTCTGAAATATTATATGCTGATGACCTAGTAATTGTTGCAAATAATATGGAGAATCTACAAACGAATTTGCTGATATGAAACCGGGAATTGATGAGTAACAACATGAGTATTAATACAGATAAAACAGAAGTAATGCTAATAAGTAAAACAGAGGAGCAAATGCGCATAACTCTGAATGGTGATACAGTGAAACAGGTCAAAGATTACAAATACTTGAGGAAATTCAGAAGGAAATATGGAATTAGAAATTAACAACCGCATAACGAACGCCACTAAACTCTATTATGCACTAAGTAAGACTTTCATAAGGAAAAAGGAAATAAGTATTGCCACCAAAGCTAAAATATTCAAAGGTGTGTATATGGTATACCTACACTAATATATGGAAGTAAAAGAGCTCTGAGCAGCAGAGATAACAGCAGAATTCAGGCTCGTAAAATGCGATACCTTAGAGCAGCGGCGAGAATGACCAGAAGAGATTGTATTAATAATACTGTAGTGCGGGACCGATTTAAAGTGAATTATGTACTGTCAATAATAGAAAAACGTCAGTTAATCTGGTTCGGACATATAGTTCGCATGAGAGACAATAGAAAGGCTAAAGTTGTTTGGAAGACTGGAGTGGATAAGAGGAAAAAAGGAGGCCGGCCCAAAAATAGCTGGAAGAGTGAATTATCCAAAACGTTTCAAAGAAGAGAGATCGAGTTGAGACATGCAGAGAGGATGGCTACAGATCGTCGTGTATGGAGAAACTTCTGCCGTGACACCTTAACACCGTAAAGTAGAAGAGGAGCGATTATGTATGTATATATGTATGTATGGTAACAATAATTATTTGCTACATTT
This sequence comes from Pachyrhynchus sulphureomaculatus, assembly GCA_019049505.1. Classification (NCBI taxonomy): domain Eukaryota; kingdom Metazoa; phylum Arthropoda; class Insecta; order Coleoptera; family Curculionidae; genus Pachyrhynchus; species Pachyrhynchus sulphureomaculatus. The sequence continues at coordinate 49,901,992 of CM032448.1, forward strand.
ATAATGGAGTTTCACCCTAAAGAAAATAAACAAACAGCAAGGAAGAAACCTCGAAACGAAATAAACTGGATAAGAAACAACAACGGTAAGTTCTTGTTTATTTATGTTTTCTCTAAATATTATTATTAATACCGCTTATTTACATTATTTGGACAATAAACTTTTATTATTTAAAAAAATTATTATTACCAGCTTTGAATATAATTTTTTTTTTTCTTTGGTGTATTTTTTATTATTCATACGTATTTCTGATTAGAGGTATGAAAATCCGTAAGAAAATTTAGAAAAGAACTGTAGAGTCACATTTTGGAAATATATAGTTTAAATGGCCATTTTAGGCAAACATTTGATCAATCCGAGAAAAAAATACTATTGACTTTATTATTGATTTACTATTGACCCGACATATATATTCCTACGTACTTTTGGTACTGAATCCAAATATGGTAATGGTGCAAAAACGGCCTCAAAGTGGTCAAAAGTCCTCAAATTAACAATAATACTTCTTCTTCTTCATCTTCTTTATAAACAAGATTGCTTGTTAGTTTCACAACCATTCTGATAGTCTTTACTGCTCTTGCGATGCGGACTGCCAGCTATCCCTCCAGCGTAGTCCTGGAGATCTTGTTCCCGGCGGTTTGTGATTTCTCGCCATTTTCACCATTCTATCACCTGCCATGCGTGTAATGTGCTCGTTCCATTCTCTGCCTCTCTGGCAGATCCATCTAACGACGTCTTTGGTTTTGGTCTTCTCTTTAATGTAAGTGGTTTCTTGTCCAGTAGTGTGGACCCTGCGATGGTTCTTAATGTTTTCATCTCTGTAGTTCTCATCATTCTTTTAGTTTTCACTGTATCGGCTCTTGTTTCACCTGCATATGTCATTAGAGGTCGTATGCAAGTTTTTTTATATTCTGACCCTATATTCCATTGTCATGTGCCTATTGTTTCATATGCTGTGCTTTAGACCATCTGATATTCTTGCTGCTTTGTTAGTCGGTTGCCTTATGTCGTTGGTTAAATCGCCGTAGCTTGATATGTCAGCTCCTAGGTAGTTAAAAGACGTGTCTTGTTCAATAGGTTTGTAATTGATGGCTATATCTTGCATCTTAATGGTTGTCTAGATATAGTCATGCACTTTGTTTTTGTTATAGATATCTCCATGTTAGCTACGGCAGCGTATACGCGTATACTAGTCATCTGCATAGCATATTATTTTGTTCTTTTGATCACCCAGCCTATAACCTTCTTCTCTGTCCAGTACAGCGTTTATAAAGTTTTAAAATTATTAAGTTGAAAAGTAGAGGGCTTAGACTGTCGCCCTGCCGAATGCCACTTCAGTGAATTGAAAAATAAACTGGATTGTTTCATACTTAAGTACACAAACAGTTACAAACCAGAGAAAAGTAGGAGCGTTAATGGTACAAAGGGGGATAAAGGGCTTACTATTAAGTACTTTATTTTTATCATAACAACAAAGCAGAAAATACCTGAATGTCGGAGGCATTTTTGGACACATTAAGACTCTCTAAAAATCGTGAAGTTGGTGTTGTAAACAGACATTTTCAAAGGGGGTTAGTGCCAACAGAAAAATGAGGAGGGGGCAGGAAGAAAGTTCTCTATAAGGAAAAGAAAAAGAATTCAAAGTTATTGAAAGTCTTTACATAGTCACATAAAAAAAGTTCATTACCACGAACCAAAATACATGGATCTAGTGTATTTTTTGACGGTGAATTTAAATCTGTAGTTAAAAAAAGTGTCTTTTTTTAGCCTTGAAATGGGGTAAAACTATAGTAATAATGACTCTTAATGAAGTGTAAAAAATGGTGGATACTTTAGAGTCTAGAGAAGAGAATATGCTATTTTTTTATTTAAATAAAATGCACCTTTATAGGGGGTGAAAAGTACCTCTAAAACTGAAATAAACGCACGTGAGTTTAAATAACATGTACAAAAGACAAATTCTTGTAACGACTCTTAATGAAGTGTGAAAAATTGTAGATATTTTATAGTCTAGAGAAGAGAATATGCATTGAAATCACAAGCAGCAAGCTATTTCTATTAATTAACTCAAAATTCACCCTTATAGGGGGTGAAAAGTACCTCTAAAACTCAAATAACGCTCGTGAGTTTAAATAAAAAGTAGAAAAGTAGCTTTTAGGACAAACTATCTGAATCTATTGTGACAACCAGAGATTACTCTTAAAGGGTTGGGACTTACTCCTATAGGGTGTAAAAACCACCCCTACCTATGGAGGTATCTCATAAGTTTCAATAACAACGAAAAAAGTTCAGGCTTTTGGAATTTTAGGCAGGGTGAACAAATATGGAGTAGATTCGCTCGAACCACCGATATACGACTATAAACTACCCTTAGCGGGTGGTAGAATCTCTAATGATGCACATGGGTGTGATTGAAATTCGGAAAGGATCAAGTACTTTTATCGCATTGTGCCAAACATTCAAGACAACTTCCTTCCTGATCTTCCTAATAAAGTCGACAATCATCTCTAGGAGAGGAGGGAGAACTATTTCCAGGGATTGATGGATCTTAGAAGTTCTAGCATCTGAGAAAAAAATACAGGCTTTCGCAGTCTTAGGAAGAATGGACAAATACAGCCTGTATTTTTTTTTCTCGTATGCTAGAACTTCTAAGATCCATCAATCCCAGGGGGTAGTTCCCCCCACCTAGGGATGATTTTTCGACCTTATTAGGGAAATGATCTAGTTGTCTTGAATATTTGGCACAATGAGATAAAAGTACTTGGTCCTTTCCGAACTTCAATAATTTTATAATATGCCATCTGCATCATTAGAGCGTAGGGGTAGTTTCTACCACCCTCTAAGTTTATAGGCGTGTATCGGTGGTTCAAGCGAATATACTCCATATTTCTTCACCCTGCTTAAAACTACCAAAGCCTGAGCTTTATTCGTTGTTACTGAAATGTATGAGATACCTTCGTAGGTAGGGGTGGTTTTTACACCCTATAGGAGTAAGTCCCAATCCTTTAAGAGTAATCTCTGGTTGTTACACTAGATTCAGATATTTTTTTCCTAAAAGCTACTTTTCTACACGTTATTTAAACTCACGAGCGTTATTTGAGTTTTAAAGGTACTTTTCACCCCCTATAAGGGTGGATTTTGAGTTAGTTAATAGCTTATTGCTTATGGTTTCAATGCATATTCTTTTCTCTAGACTATAAAATATCTACAATTTTTCACACTTCATTAAGAGTCGTTACATTATAACTATAGTTTTATCCCATTACAAGGGATGATTTTGGCCAAAAAAAATGACACGATAAATCTTTTTTTTAACTTTTTTTTTGTGTAGTTGTGTTATTGTAGAATCGAAAATGGTTCTAGTGTTTAGTACCAACTTAAACATAAATAAATGTGGCGGCTGTATGATGGTCAACAAACAGACGATGATCTGAATGTAAAACATTCCAATTTTCCTTTTATTTTTTGAACAAACTTTAATATTGGGTTTGGAAGTTCAAGAACTGATGAATGCTCTACATGCATTTCTTTGTGCGAAAAAATAAAGCATGAAAAAATGATGCAACTAAGCAAGGTCTGATGACGCAGAAAAGAATCCATAAGTTAAAAGCAAAATGTTTTTACTCATGGTTGAAAGAGAAACGACAGAACCTTCTCACATTGAGCTTTGGTGGCCAAAAAAATCAAGTCTTACTTCGCTTTCCAGATCAAAGCTCTTCATTTCATTCTCATTCAAGGCAGTTAGCCAAGTAAAATTTGACTATAATTGTTGATGACTCTAAGTGCAAACAGAAGAAAGGAAACGTTTTCATTTCCCATTGAGATGAAAGTGAGTACGGTAAAGGTCCAAATGAAATAATTTTGGCTGTTTACCATCTCTTAAAAACGTACAAAATTCCTGAAAATATTACAGTACTTAGGCGAGTATCAGATGGTTGCGGAGCCCAGAATAAAAATTGATATATGATGGGAATGCTGGGCTTTTGACTATTAAACCATACTCCTGCAACAATAAAATAAATTGAATACATTTTTCCAATTGTTGGACATCCTTTTCTATCATTTAGCACAGTATTTACTCGCATTGAGAAAGAACTTAAAAGGGAAATCGTAATTATTTATCCCCAAGAATACGCAACTATTTTTTAAAAATTTGGCATAGTTGTTTCTCTTGCTTTTGATGGAATAAACCAAAAGTGGAAGGATGTTGTAAGCAGTCACCACCAATGAAAATTTAAGTTTAACCAGTGCAAACAAAAATTTTTTTTTAAAACAAAGCACAAACGGTGAAAACGTTCTAATTAAGGAAGAAGTTCACTATAAATCATAACAACTGATCAGACATATAAATGTATGCAAGAAGTCGAAAAAAAATCAAGACATTGTAGGACCTTCCAGCATTCCTCCAGGAGTCAAAATCGCCCCATTAAAACTTATGAACGTTACCAACTTATCAACAAAACATTTTAAGCATGGAAGAACCTTGAATCATTAGGATTCAATAAATAACTGGTTTCACACGAAAATTTGAACCCACTTTCTGAAGATCTGTGCAACAACAAAAATGACGAAGAAGAATATCTCCTTCAATTTTAAGTTAAAGCTGTTTTAAGTCTTTATTATCTTTTTGTGGTACTTAATTTTAATAATTTACTAACAATAATTTTAACATATTAAAAAATTTTTTAATAAAATATGTCAAAATAAACAGTTTTTTTTCAATTTATTTCTTTGCAAAAGCAGGTATAACATAAATTTTGATTTTTTTTTGGTCTGTATTACTAATAATTTTTTGAAACTTTGACGTTATTTTGTTGTATTTGGAACCTAAAAATTAGAAGTATTTACAATCATTAAAATATTATCATATAATAAAAAACAGTTTTTTTCATATATGTCTGGAGACACAAACAATATTCACTCACATCAGGCAAAATTGGATTATTGAGATTGAAATTACCGGTAACTGCTTTTGAAAATCAGGGAAAGGGCTGTTTGGAATTAATGTCACATTTTGCGAAAATTATGCAGAAACATAAATTCGAGACTTTTTCTACCCAGGGAGAGAACTAGACCATTTTATAATTAAGTAAAGGTAGACTAGATTCTTAAAAGCTCTTATCTATCTATGAAAGTATTTGAAAATTGATACGAAAAAATGCATATAACCCATTTATATGCGACACTTACAAATTTTCTACTGAAGTTTATAAAGAGGACCGTGCAATCAATTATGACACAGGTGGCAACGTTATGCAACTTTAATTGCAAATACGTAAGTGATGATAGGCTTTTAATATATCAACGAAAACTCTGTATTCTGTTATAGTTTGCCCTTTAAAAATCTCTGCAATAACACAACTCTACAAAATAATTTTTTGTTTTTGTCCTAAAATTTATTTTATGATTTTTCTATTCATTATGATAAGGAAAAGGATCCATATTCCATATAAAGTTTGCTTTTGTGGTAGTTATGATAATAATACATTTTTTTGAGTTATCGTAGAAATATTAAATAGTTCTGGTATATTTAAAAGTACCGTGAAAAAATAAACGGGTCGTAACTTTCACACAGGGTCTACAGATGTCACTTAAGTGATAAACAACAATTGACTGTTTTGTAGAAGACTTAAAGAGGTTAAAATGTCGTCGAGAAAGTGTAAATATGATGCTGATGCATTTTGTTATATATGTGGTATATTTATTAAAGTACGAGATATAAAATTTTATTTAAACGCATGTGAAAAGCTTTGTGAAGCCTACAAAACCTATTTCAACTGCCCTGTTTCGAATCTAGACAAGCCCTGAGCTCCACATATTGCCTGTAGTAATTGCAAAAGATGTTTAGAAGGTAAACAATTTTTAGTAAAAAAAATATAAATATGTTTATTTTTATCTTTATTTATGAAATTCGTAGTACCGAGAATTTGCAGTACCGAGAATTTGGCGAGAGCCAAGAGACCACGTTAATGACTGTTATTTTTGCGTAGTAAATCCAGCTAAAAGACGTAGAGGCAAAAATGCGAAACCCATCGAATATCCTGACCTTGCTTCATCTTCTGCTCCAATCTCACATAGCCCACAACTTCCAGTACCTGAACTTCCTAAAAAATTGTCTCCGTCAAGCTCATCTCAGAGTTCAAATAAAAATATTGAAGATGAAGAATTTTTACTGTCACAGGAACCACCGAAACCCCATTTTCTTACCTCAGAAGACTTTAATGACTTAATAAGAGATTTGAATTTGCCGAAGAGTAAGGAAGAGCTTTTGAGTTCTCGTTTGAAGCAATAAAAGTTGCTTGTTGATGTCAAAATAACAGATCAACGAAGTCGGCATGAGACTTTGCTACCTTCTTCACCAAAGAAGATGGACTTTATTATTGTAACGATATAAGAGGTTTGTTTGAAGCAACTGGAATGCTCTGTGTTCCCAGTGAATAGCGTTTATTTATTGACAGCTCGACGAAAATCTTGAAAGCCGTTTTATTACATAACGGAAATAAATTTCCATCTCTTCCAGTCGCTCATTCTGTACATCTAAAATAAAACTATGAAAGTGTTAAATTTTACTCGAAGCTTCAAAATATCAAGAGTATAAGCGGCAGTTCATTGGAGATTTTAAGATGGTAGGATTTTTAATGGGACTGCAAGGTGGATATACAAAATATCCGTGTTATCTCTGTTTGTGGGATAGTAGAGCGGATGCTCAACACTATGTTCAACGATCATGGCCACTAAGAATGGAATTTTGTGTTGGAAAACAAAACGTTAAATGTGAACCTATTGCTGAACCTGAAAATGTATTAATGTCGCCTTTATACAACAAGTTAGAGCTTATGAAACAATTCGTAAAAAAGCTAGATGAAAAATCTGAAGCTTTTACATTTTTAAAAAACTTTTTTCCAAAGTTGTCAGAAGAAAGAAAAGGTTAAAGCTGGAATTTTTGTTGGTCCACAAATGAAAAAAAAATTTGCCAGTGAAGAATTTCCAAAATTACTTACTAGTGCTCAAAAAAAAAAGTTGGAATAGTTTTAAAGCAGTAGACTCTGGATTTTTAGGGAATAACAAAGTTGAAAATTACCAAGAGCTAGTTGAAAACATGTTAGAAAACTTTAAAACCATGGGTTGCAGAATGTCTCTAAAAGTACATATGCTGCATGCTCATTTAGATAAATTTGAAAACAACATGGGGGCGTACTCAGAAGAACAAAGAGAACGTTTTCATCAAGATATTGTGAACTTCGAACAACGTTATCAGGGCCAATACAACGAAAATATGATGGGGGACTACATTTGGGGTTTAATGAGAGAAAGTACTTATGAACATGAAAGAAAAAGTAATAGAGTTTACTTTTAAACTTTTTTCCACTATTTTGTAATTTGATATGATAGTAAAAGTTGATAAAAATCATATAGAAATATATTTGTTTCGATTTATCAGTAAATAAAAATTTAAACTATGGTTTTTCTAAAATACTGTTCAACCGTTCTCCTGGATACAAAAGCAAACTTTTTCGGGCCATATATATTTTTTTCGTCTAACTGTCGATAAATCTATCGAAATTTCATACCCGCTTATCAAAGTGAAAATTTCATGTGTAATTAAAATTAAAATAAAATATAAAATATAATCGGTCCATTACTGTCCGGATAACGGTTGCTAGGCCTAAGTAAGCTTCCGCTGTGAAAGTCAATTTCTGTTACGTAATATTGAATCGGGGTTTTAATGGTTCCTAGGAAGTCGAAACGTGTAAGTATTCAGGTTTAATTAAATAAAGAAGGTTTTTGTACCTTATTGTTTAGTACGACATGTAAATTCAATATCCTGGCCACCTTGTTTTGGCATCTGTGGATTTCCTTGAGGCTGATCGGTGCCTCTTTATTGCTTGTAATACAAACTTTATTACTTTTGCCATAATTATAAGGATATTGTGTAACAAAGAATTTGCTGCAGTCGATTGAAACCTGATTTAAATATTTGCCGTGAGCGTTTGCAATCAATTTAAAATCAACAAATTGTTGGCAATTCGATAATTTTTAAAAAATTCTCTCTGATACTCGTACCTTACATATCATTTCCGAATATTGCAAACAGGCATACGCCTGACAAAAAAGATGCAATTATGCATTACTGATCTAAAGTCAAGGTAAAAACTTAAAAAAAGTCGTCTGAATAAAATGACCTACAGAATGATGAACATTATACAGGTTTATTGTATGCTCCAACATGCGATAACTCAGTCGAAGAGGTTGAAAGTTTTTACGGTGAACTGGCAGTGGTGGTGAAACTCGTGAAAAATGGCGAAATAACTGTAATTATGGGTGATTTTAACTCTAGGGTGGGTTTAGAAGTGGACGGGAAGTGGTTGGACAATATGGCTTGTGTCTGAGAAATGATCGCGGCGACAGACTCGTCCAATTTTGTATAGAGAATGATCTTTTTATTAGCAACACATTTTTCAAACTCCCATCCAGGCGGTTGTACACTTGAAAATCACCTGGCGATAGGACTAGGAACCAGATAGATTTTATTTCCGCTAAATAAAACATGAAGAAATTTGAAAAATCTGTAAAAACCTACTCTAGGGCACACGCAAGTTCGGAGCACAATACGAGGCTGGTTTGAAAAGTCCGTGCAAAAATAAAAACTACTTATGTGTTTGGGGTAAACCTTTTTTATTTTTCGACATAGTCTCCTTTTAGGCTTATACACTTCGTCCAACGATGTTCTAGTTTGTTGATCCCTTCCGAATAATAGGATTTGTCCAAGTCTGCAAAATATCCATTAGTGTCTGCAATCACCTCCTCGTTTGAATAAAATCTTTGTCCTGCCAGCCATTTCTTCAAATTGGGGAACAAATAGTAGTCCGAGGGAGCCAAGTCTGGAGAATAGGGGGGATGTGAAACGAGTTGGAATCCTATTTCCATTAATTTTGCGACCACAACTGCTGAGGTGTGTGCTGGTGCGTTGTCGTGATGGAAAAGGACTTTCTTGTGGGCCAATCGCGGGCGTTTTTCTTGCAGCTCGGTTTTCAAACGGTCCAATAACGATGAATAATATTCACCTGTAATAGTTTTACCCTTTTCCAGATAGTCGATGAGGATTATCCCTTGCGAATCCCAAAAGACAGTCGCCATAACCTTTCCGGCCGAAGGAACGGTCTTCGCCTTTTTTGGTGCAGATTCCCCCTTGGTAACCCATTGATTAGATTGTTGTTTGGTCTCAGGAGTATAGTAATGTATTCATGTTTCAACCACAGTGACGAAACGACGCTTAAAGTCCTCCGGATTCTTCTGGAACAGCTGCAAACCATCCTTCCAACTCTTCACACGATTCCGTTTTTGGTCAAGCGTGAGCAATCGCGGCACCCATCTTGCGGATAGCTTTCTCATGTTCAAATGTTTATGCAAAATATTATGTACCCGTTCAATCGAGATGCCCACACCACTAGCAATCTCACACACCTTAACTCTTCTGTCATCCATCACCATATCATGGATTTGATCAATGATTTCTGGAGTCGTAACCTCCACAGGCCGTCCAGAACGTTCAGCGTCACTTGTGCCCATATGGCCAGTCCGAAAATTTTGAAACCACTTATAAACTGTTCTAATCGAAGGTGCAGAGTCACCATAATGTTTATCAAGCTTCTCTTTAGTCTCCTGAGGCGTTTTGCCTTTCATAAAGTAATGTTTAATCACCACACGAAATTCTTTTTCGTCCATTTGTTGAAAATCACTCGACTTCCTTGATTCACCCGAATGCCAAACACAAAGAAATAGACCAATATGGCTGAAACTTGGTGTGCGTTCATTCAAGAGATGCTACTAACTAAACATGACCTCGATATGCGCCGGTGGTGCCATCTCTCGGACTTTGCACGGACTTTTCAAACCAGCCTCGTACCCCTCCTCATGGAGTTTCGAATACACAGGTTCAAAAGGATTACCAAAAAACAACCAATAAACCCCATAGATACAAATAAACTGAAGAACCCTGAAATTAGAAAACAAGTATTAAACCGAATGGAGGAGAAATTTAAGAAGCAGAAATGGGATGAGTTAATAGCGGTATAAGAGGAAGAAATGGGTAGAGCGGAGAATAGAAAAAAACAGGAATGGATGACAGAAGAAATACTAAATCTGATGGACGAAAGACGATTACAGAAAACAAAAGATGTCTCAAAATACAACGAACTAAACAGAGTAATATGTCGAAAATGTAGAGAAGCTCAGGAAATCTGATTAAACGAGAAATACAGAGAAATAGAGGAACTACAAGAGAAACGTGACGCATTTAATCTACATAAGAAGGTGAAGGAATTGGGAGGAAAATCAAGAAAAAACAAGAAACAATTCTGAGGAATGGAAGTAATGAAATTATACCGGATATTAAAGACAAAATAAAGACATGGGAACAATACATATAACAACTTTTCAATGGATCAGAAAACAAGGATAATGAGGGGTCAGAAATAACAAGAAGAGAAGTTATTCATGCTGCACAACTACAAAAGGATGGAATCCTCTAAATATTTTCAGATGAAAGTCCATTTATTAATCGACTTCGACATCTTATTTAACAAGAACTATGAAACTGGACAAATCGTTCTTGACCTTGTTAAAACCGACTTTCTTCCCAATCCCTAAAAAGTCACAATCAATGAAATGTGACGATTATCGCTTGATAAGTTTAATGTCTCACATTCTCAAGATATTCCTGAGAATCATCCATACCAGAATATATGAAAAATGTGAAGCAAAAATAGATAACACACAATTCGTATTCCGAAAAAGCATGGGTACACGGGAAGCTTTATTCTCAATAAATGTATTGCTCCAGCGTTATAAAGATATATATGTAGATGTATATGCATGTTTTATAGATTACAATAAAGCTTCTGACTGTGTGACGCACGAGAAATTAATAAAAATTCTAGAAACAACAAATATAGACAAAAGAGATATAAATATTATTAAAAATCTGTACTGGAATCAATTGGTGGAAGTCAAAATTATGTTGGAAAAGTAAGAAAGGATAGAAATAACCCAAGGTGTATTCTGATGCTGTATTTAATAAGCACATTTATAAATCCATTGAAGGAATAACAGTTAATGGGAGTACACTGCACAACATACCGTACTGTTCTATTAGCAAATAATGTCAAAGATCTCCAGCAACTGATCAATCGAGCCAGCCAAACTATGAATATAAGAAAAAAAACCTAGTGGATGGTAATAACAAAGAAAAATCTACCACCAGATTCCCTCGAAATCTGGGACAACACCGTAGAACAGGTCTCGACATTTAAATATTTGGGAACCAATATAAATGACCAGTGGGACCCAAGAAAGGAAATATATTCCCGAATTGAACAGGCCCGAGTAATATACATGAACAGGAATAAATTATTCCATCGTACAAGTCTCAGTCTCGAACCCTGAATGAGAATGGCGAGAGCGTATGCATTCTCCGTGCTATTGTAAAGATGTGAGTGCTGGACCGTTGACCCTGGCTTAGAGAATCGACTGGAATATTTTGATATGTACATTTATAGACACCTCTTCTTCGCATCTCCTGGTACAGAAAATAAAAAACACAGAAGTACATGTGTTTGATTCTATTCAGAAGAAAGCTATTCACCTTACTGAATTTTTTTTTTTTCATTCAAGGGTTTTTATAAAATATTTTAAATACATTGAAGTTTACTATAGAGGAAAACACAGGAGCCACCAAGCACGCAAAATGTTCTACTTTTCTACAATGGATACATCACGAAAGCCTATTTATAATGTTCATTTAAAGAAGACGTACCTGGGTAGTTCAACCTGAAAGGAGGAGGAAGGAAGAAATTCAAACATAAACTAAAAGTTTTGCCTAAAATAGTAATTGCCGAATTCCTGTACTTCAAAGTAGATCAAAAGGCGAAAGTGTTATCTTAAATCTACATCAAATGTAATCAAAATGTACAATTTATGCAAACAAAAATGTAACGAATATCGGTGCTATCGGTAAAGGAAAGAAAAAAAACGAAATAAGGGAGAAAGGTTAAGAAGATTAAAAAAAAATCAAATACCATTACTTATATCGCTCTAGAAAAATCTGAATTATATGCAATTTAACAGCCTTCTGCAAATTTGAAAACTGCATTGTGTCCTCTTTTTTACAAGTAATGGGGAAAGTAATAGAAGGCAACGATACCACAGATCGTAATTCTGTTGCAATATCTTCGAAGACAAAACTGTCACTATAATCCTTAAGATAAAATCTGAATTTATGCAATTTAAAAAGCAGCCCCCCTGTAAAATCTGAAAACGGGGCATTGTGTCTTCTTTTTTGCAAGTAATGGGGAAAGTAATAGAAGGCAACGATATCACAGATCGTAATTCTGTTGCCATATATACAGCACTTTACTTTATGAGTGCACAACCTAACGTAAAAATCCAACAAATCTGTTATTATGACCATTTACTGGGTCTTCAAATTATAATCCGTTAGACAACTAAAAGATCATAATTTTATTAACAAGAATACGCAATAACTGCGAATTTTTTGTAAATGTATACCATTTGATATCGTAATTCTATAAAATTTATAAGAAATGCTATAGATTCTATTGGAGAAAGTTTAAAACATTACCTCTGAAACGGTCTCAATCAAGCAAAAAATAACCGGTCAAGTGCAAGTTGGACTTGCGCAAGCAAAAAATAACCGGTCAATTAGTATTCCGTACGTTGATTGTTTTTAAAATAAAAATTTTTACTGTGGAAGTATAAAATGATCAGTGATTTCACAGAACACATCCCAAATGAAGTTTCAACAATTTTTTTTTTTGATCTTTACTGAAAACTGATGTCCTTGAAACTTTTGTTTTTTCATATACCAGATAAATTATTAAAGGCACTCGTGATAATTACCAGAATTTTTTCAAAATTTTTTGTTAGTACTTTTCGCACTTTTTTAAAAATAATACAAAGAGAAGTCATTTTACAAGCTTTCATTTGACACCCCACTCGATGAACTGGTAAACATTTTTTTTTTTCACTTTCGATTTCACCCCCCAAAACTAACCCCTTAAGTAAAAATTTAACTTTCAAAACCCCATGGCCCTGATGAGGCCATCAATTCCTATGTTAGTGCCAAATTTCAACTTTCTATCGCAAATAGTTTCGGAGAAAATCGGGTGTGGCAGACAGACAGACAGTCAGACGGACACCGAAGTGTTTCGTACGGAACACTAAAAAGGAAATTTCTTCTTTAATATTTAGATCCTATTTAAAAATACTCGTTTTGAGATGAACGAAATTTAATCTTTTTGCAGTCATCGACGAAGAAAAATAAAGATGAAGCAATATACAAAATTGAAAAAGTAATTACTGAAGCACAGCTTTTAGATCTTTTGATAATAACTACATTTTACATTTATAGATAAAGCTTTTACTTTAGTACGAATGAAAAAATAAATGAAATGGAGATTATACCATTAACAAACACATCTGGTCATCTATAAAAACAATTTTAGATAGAACCTTGTTTTTTAATACATCATACTAGCTGGGCCCGCGGCTCCGCTCGCGTGGACTTGATTCACTATCTCGACTTATCTCGCAATATTTCTCCTTATCTCCCATTATTTCTTCTTATCTCCCATTATCTCACCATAACTCCCATTATCTAGACTTATCTCTGCTTATCTCCCATTATTTCTCCTTACCTCCCATTATTTATACTTATCTCCCATTATCTCACCTTATCTCCCTTATCGGGCTTATCTCGACTTATGTAACATTACTTCTCCTTATCTCTCATTACTCACCTTATCTCCCATTATCTGGGCTTAATCGAATTATATAGAATATGTATAAATCTATAAAAACACGTAAATGGGATAAGTGGTTCTCAAGTGATAAGCGCACTAACGAACAGACAGAGAGACGTTGCATTTTATATATATTATATAATTTGCAACATGATATTGTTCCATATTAAATGGTTTAGGCAGTGTATTGCAAGAGAACGAGCTAACGGTAACCTTTTTTCCGACGTGATTCACTATTATCGTCACTGCTTATTCTTTATGTTACGTAACGCAATGAAATATATCCTGGCCAGAGAACATATCTATGTTTTAAAAAAAAAGTACGTAATGCACTAACGGACAGACAAACAGACAGATAGACAGAAGGACGTTGCATTTTATATATATTATAGATAGATAACCTGGCCAGAGAACATATGTATCTTTTAAAAAAAAGCACGTAAATCTGATGCGCTGGGTTCTCCAGTGATAAGCGCACTAATGGACAGACAGACAAACAGGCAGAGAGACAGGCAGACAGATAGAGAGACGTTGCATGTTATATATATTCTAGATAGAAGATTATAAATTAACCTGTCCAGAGAACAAGTGTATGAATTAAAAAAAAAAAAAACACGTAAATCGGAAAAGTGGTTCTCGAGTGATAAGCGCACTAACAGACAGACAGACAGAGAGACGTTGCATTTTATATATATTATATTCTTTGCTACATGATATTGTTCCATATTTAATGCTAGGCAGTGTATTGCAAGAGAACGCGTTAGCGGCAAACTTTTCTCCGACTTGATTCACTATTATCGTCACTGCTTATTCCTTATGTCACCTAACGTAATAAAATATATCCTATAACCTGGCCAGAGAACATATGTATGTTTAAAAAAAAGCAAGTAAATCGGATAAGTGGTTCTCCAGTGATAAACGCGCTAACGGACAGACAGACAGACAGACAGACAGAGAGACGTCGCATTTATATATATTATAGACATAAATTATTATTATTTTATAACCTGGCCAAAGAATATATGTATGAATTTAAAAAAAGACACGTAAATCGGATAAGTGGTTCTTGCGTAATAAACGCACTAATGAACAAACAGACAGAGAGAGAGACATTACATTTTAAATATACTCGTACTATAGATTATAGATATTCTCTGCTAGATAATATTGTTCCATATTTAATGGTTTAGGCTGTGTATTGCAAGAGAACTCGCTAGCGGCAAACTTTTTTCCGACTTCATTCACTATTATCGTCACTGCTCATTCCTTATGCTACCTATCATAATAAAATATAGCCTATAACCTAGCCAGAGAACATGTGTATGTTTTAAAAAAAAAGCACGTAAATCGGATAAGTGGTTCTCCAGTGATAAGCGCACTAACGGCCAGACAGACAGACAGACAGAGAAACGTTGCATTTTATGTATATTATAGATGTAATAAAATATATATCTCTAACCTGGTCAGAGAACATATGTATGAATTTAAAAAATTACGTAAATCGTTATAAGTGGTTCTCGAGGGATAAGCGCACTAACGGACAGACCGACAGACAGACAGAGAGACGTTGCATTTTATATATATTATAGATATAGATTATTATTATTATTATATAACCTGGCCAAAGAATATATGTATGAATTTAAAAAAAGACACGTAAATCGGATAAGTGGTTCTCGCGTGATAAACGCACTAATGGACAGACAGAGAGACATTGCATATATTATAGATTATAGACTATAGATATTCTCTGCAACATAATATTGTTCCATATTTAATGGTTAGGCTGTGTATTGCAAGGGAACGCGCTAGCGGCAAACTTTTTTCCGACTTCATTCACTATTATCGTCATTGCTCATTCCTTATGCTACCTATCGTAATAAAATATAGCCTATAACCTGGCCAGACAGACAGACAGACAGATAGAAATAGAGAGGTTGCATTTTATATATATTATAGATAAATTTAATTAAGTAGTATTAGGGTTCTAACTCAGTTTAAATGACGCCTTTTAAATGAAATGCTTCCATTTTCAAATTGATCCAAAAGAAATCAAACACACTCGAAATCAAAACTGATGGATTTTAATTTTTCAATAGCCAATATCTCAAAATTTATTTTCGTTAATTATAATTTTAAGACTAATGATACACAGAACCACAAAATTTTTTTTTTGTCAATTTACTTTGACTATAATAGGTCTAGGTTATGTTTTTTGGGTAGCTGATCACGAATTCGAGGTCCCTTTTTGGTCTATCACATCTGGATTTTGCATAAAATAGCCATAAAATTGGTAAAAATGAGCTCAAAATGAGATTTTCGTCGTTTTAAAGGGCGTGGTATTCCGGAATGATCAAATTCGCCATATACTATCACTTTTGGGGTCTGCAGGTATTATTTCAATGTCCCAAATAGGTTTTGATAGCGATCATATGTTCTGCAACTGTCAAGTGCCAAAATGCCTTGACGAAGGGATTTTATATTGCTAATGCAACCCATGCTACCTGACGCTATTGGCGATTCTGATCAAGATGAGAGAACGCAAAATATCATTTAACAGCTGTCAAGTTTACTTTGGCAGCTGTCAAGTTGCCTTAAATAACTGTGAAGTTTGCTTTGACAGCCGTCAAATGTCGAATTAAATTGTCAAAACAATGCAAATATTCTGTTCCATTGAAAAATCGTGTTACGAATATTAGCGATCACCAATATGGCTTTCGTAAACATAGATCAACAGGAGATCTTCTGACTTATGTAACACATGTTTGGAACAACGCAATTGAATACTTTGGAGAAACTCGAGGGGTTGCTCTTGACATATCCAAGGCATTCGACCGTGTTTGGCACGATGGACTGTTGGCTAAGCTACGCTCTTGTGGTATGTCTGAAAAGTTCTGTTTGTGGCTCTCATGTTTCCTCAGAGAGCGTTCTTTACGAGTGGCAGTCGACACCTTCACTATCAACGCCGGTGTGCCCCAGGGCTCCATTCTGTCTCCTACTCTCTTTCTCATTTACATTAACGATCTGCTGTAAAAGACCGGAAGTCCAATCTACAGCTTTGCAGATGACAGTACGCTTGTCTCTTCATTCACTTTGAACGCTCGGACATCGGCTGCTCAGGCGAATGTCCGCAGACAGCTGGAGGTCGTTCAATTTAACAAAGACCTGGAAGAAATTCTATCTTGGAGTGACAGTAACCAAGTGGAATTTAATGCTACAAAAACCCAGGCGGCAGTTTTTTCTAAAAAAGTTAACGTTGCTGAACCCGACATAGTTATGTCGGGGCACTCCATTCCTCTAACATCCGTGACTCAGTTTGTTGGGTGTTAGTTTGGGAGCAAATATGTCCTGGCATAAAACATATTGCAGGCATAGCAAGGAGAGCTTCTCAAAAGTTAGGGATATTATTTCGAACCAAAAAGCTTTACACTTCACAACTGTTAATTCTTTACAAAGCTCAAATTCGACCAACTATGGAATACTGCTCCCATGTTTGATGCTCCACTCCCAAACATATACTGCATTTGTTGGATTCTGTTCAGAGAAGGGTTGTTCGCCTGATCGAAGACCCGGAGCTGACCGGCGGCCTTGATTCGCTAGAACATCGAAGAACGGTTGGCGACTTGAGTCTGTTCTACGAAGTATTTTCATGGAAAGTGTTCGAAGGATGTAGCCCGCTTAAGTCCTCCCAAAGCAGTGCATGTTAGAAATACATGTCGCGCTGGTGCTTCACATCCGTATGAGGTTCAGCTTGTTACTCCGCGTACAACGCTTTTCAAGCAGTCTTTTATATGAAACACATGGAATAATTTGCCCAGCGCTGTGTTTCCCAGCGAAATACAATTTACAGCGATTCAAGAACAACGTGAATCGCTTTTTCCGCCCACATGTCGCTTCCTGGAGCGCTTTAGGGACTTCCCTGCAGCATGTGTGTTAGACCCATAAAAAAAAATGGTTGGATTAATTATAGTATGGAGCCTGATCTTAATTGACAGCATTCAAGTGCACTTCAACAGCTGTCAAATGATGGACAAAGCTTGCAAACCCGTCAGAACTTTCTAAATCATTGGCAAGAACACTATATCTTATGATTTTATTGCGCTGTTATGGTTCTGATATCCACGCACTTTTATTGGTAGCTGTGATTCTTATTATGACATGAAATGGCAAATGATACTGTCAACATGCCAGGATTTTTAAAAATTCCTTTATAATATATGAACTTGGTGGCTCTCGTAATGATCCTTACATATAAGTTTATATTTGACAGCTTCAAGTGTAATTCAACAGCTAGCGATGGCGAATAGAACTGTCAAGATGGTAAGAGTATCGTTGACAAGAATACTATATTTTATGATTTCATTGCACCCTGTTCCAGTTCTGATATCTGAGAAGACCATGATATTAGTCTATACCTCTGAAGATACTGTCATGCTGTATCCTTTCATCTGATCCTCATTTAAACGATGTTAATCAGCAGTTACCAGTGTACTTTAACAGCAATCGAATGACGGACACTACTACCAAGATGACGAATGTATTCTATGTCGCTGACCACTCTGCCTCATGCTCTCCTCAGATCTGATATTTACAAGGTCACCCAATTTTAGGTTTTATCAAGCAATATATTCAGAGCAGTATTGCCTGTCCAGATCACATCCTATATTAATAGGGTCCCCCATTAATGCCTCATTACTACTCATTGCACTCAGATTTGACTGTTGGGTTGACCTGGGATATTACGTGTGGCTCATAGTCGAAGCCCAACATTAGTCGGCTGTGAGAAAACAACTATTCTATTGTCTTCCAATGATATTAGGTCTTCTTTGTTAGGAAAGATCTACGAATAGTCTTCCTATCATGGGGTTTTTCCGAATCGCCAGTCCAGCAATAGTCCGCCAGCATATGATCATCCCAAACTCTTTGATTCCCCCTTTCCATCTTTTTTACATCTTGATGAAATCTCTCATCCTGCTCCTCATTAAAAGCACCGAGATTTTTAGGCAAATAGTCTATGTACGAGTGCAGGAAGTGAATTTTGAGATTCATCAAGCAACCCATATTTTTGTAATCGGAAGACTTTTCATTCCCTAGAAATTTGGAAATTACTGTAATTACTGTAAAACTTTCCAAGTAGCCTTTTCTATTTTTGTCATTCTCCTTTCAAATTCTTCATCCTTTATGAGTGTTTTTATTTGGGGACCATCAAATACTCCTGCACTTATTTTAGCTTCTGATGAACTTTAAGGACAGGTATTGGAAAGCCTCGCTGTCATTTACTTTCATCGCTTTGACAAATTGCTTGACCAAATCAAGTTTTAAGTGCAATGGTGAAACTAGTACCTTCTCTGGCGGGATTAAGCTGTTGTAAAGAATATTCTTTAAACCGGGGGTCCAACTTTTCCGACGGGGCCAATCTTTCTTGATGATGAAACATGGAACTATAGTAAAGCCGCTTTCCTGTCGTAACAAAATTGTTGTAATTTTTAAATCTCCGCAGACTAAGCATTTGTGGACATTATATTGTAATTTCTCAAGGTCTAGAATTTGTCCTTCCCTATATGCGCATGCGCAACAGGCACATGAGCACGCACACTACCATTGTGTAGAAAAACGGCTTTCAAACTTCTTGTCGACGAATCTATAAAGAGGGTCTCCAAGCTCGTTAATCAAACCGTTAACATTAATACAAAAAACTAAATAAACATCTTTGGTGAAAAATTATCTAAATGACATATCTCTCTGGCGATAAAAACTTATATTGGTACCCGGAGCAAGACATTTTTTCTCGTTCAGTCCAGATTCTAGAAGTTCTGAACTCTCTTTTGAAAGTCCTAAGTCCCTAACTAGATCATTTAATTCACCTTGATCAAAGAGCCCTTTTTTCCCATGGTCATAATCTGATTTGTAGTCGGGATCATTCGTCGATGATTCGGAATTATAATCCTGGTCATCTAATTCATCGGGCTTAATTACATCATCTACCAACAGACGTTCATTGTCAATTTCATTTGAGTCATAACCATTATCATCGGATGTTTGACTGTTATTCTCCTTCCAAAACACTGGAAAAGATACGGACTGAACGTTAAGATACGTCAGGGAACTCTTATTGTTATAGCATTGGAACAGAAAAAACATTTGTCTGTTGAATATCCATTTTTATACTTGCTGAGGCATAAGAGACAATAACAGCATAAACTATTTGGTGTCCAGAAGGAATTGAAGTTGTTTGTTGATATACCCAAACAAGTTTCATATTTACTCCTGACCAGTTCAGTAAACGATCTTCTGTACTTCGATATGACATATACACTACAAACAACACAGAAACTATTTGGACTTTTTTGCCACTCCATTGCATGTAGCGCTGAAAATTTCTGCAGGGAAGCTAAGAGAAGGAGCGAGTGAATAAAAGTAGTCCAGTCAAATGATGTTGACTGTCCCGTTTGCAAAAAGTGATTGGAAGCTGAGTTCTCAAAAGAACTGGTTGTGGAAATAGAAGTGAAAACCACTGATTGCAGGGAAAGTTCTGAAAAGAACGGTTGTGGAAGTAGCCGTGAAAACGGCTGATGGCAGGGAAAGTTCTAAAAAGAACTGGTTGTGGAAGTAGCTGTGAAAACGACTGATTGCAGGGAAAGTTCTGAAAGGAACTGGTTGTGGAAGTAGCCGTGAAAACGACGAATTGGAAATATTTTTGGAATATATTCTTCTTCTTTTTCTATTAGGCAATGCTTGTTCTTCATTGATAGTCTTATTGTCTTGGTGGTGGTTCTATGTCCAGTCAAATGATATTGACTGTCCCGTTTGCAAAAATTGGTTGGAATCTCAGTTCTCAAAAAAAATGGTTGTGGAAATAGCCGTGAAAACGACTGATTGCAGGGAAAGTTCTGAAAAGAACTGTTGTGGAAGTAGCCGTGAAAACGGCTGATGGCAGGGGAAGTTCTGAAAAGAACTGGTTGTGGAAATAGCTGTGAAAACGACTGATTGCAGGAAAGTTCTGAAAGGAACTGTTGTGGAAGTAGCCGTGAAAACGGCTAATGGCAGGGAAAGTTCTGAAAGAAACTGGTTGTGGAAGTAGCCGTGAAAACGACGGATTGGATATATTTGAAATATATTTTTGTTCTTTTTCTATTAGGCAATGTTTGTTCTTCATTGATAATCTTATTGTCTTGGTGGTGGTTCTGTGGACGATGACATCCAGCTCTGTGTCCCTTGTTTTGATGGTCTGTCTTGGGGTCTCCTGGTGCTTGGCTTCCCGTCCCTAGCGATTGTGGGAAGCCTGTTGGCGCTCATTCGTTCCACGTGATTGTTCCATTCTTTTCGTCATGTTTTGACGACTTTTATAGTGTCCTGGATGTTACACTCATTCCTTATTTGCTGGTTAGGTATTCTGTCTCTCAGTGTTCTTCCTGTTATACACCGTAGGGTTCTCATCTCGGTTGTTCTAAGCAATTGTTTGGTTTTACTAGTCTCTGATCTAGTTTCCGCAGCGTATGTTAATACTGGTCTAATACAAGTTTTGTATATCTTTATCTTGTTTGCTATCGACATCTACCTGTTACACCATATCACATCCCTTAGCTGACCGGATGCTGTAGCGCCTCTTATAGCTGACATATATTAATTTGTGAAAATAACTGATTGCAAGATGGAATCAGAGAAGAGTTGTCTGTTCCTGAAAGGGAACGTTTTAAAGATAAGTTCTAAAGGGTCTAGTTTGTCACATTAGTCTTCCAAGACATGAAGCTATTTTCATATTATACAAAGATGCCGTGGTCAACTATATGAGCTCTCCTGCAGTAATTTGCCTTTCAAGGAAAGAAGAGTGATGATGAGTAATTTTACCCTAAGTTGCAATCGGTATGACGGGTAATTCTTGAACATGTATGATAATAGCTTATTCAATATTAATTTGACAAATAAATATTTGTAGAATGTCTTTAATGACTACAGAATTCGAAAGTAGGAGCATTAGACCGATAATGCCAAGTGTTTCATTTTTTCATCTTTAATTGGTTTTAAATAAATGTTGAAAATTAGAACGTTGACAGGAGTATAACGTTTTTTTCAACGATATGCAATATTCTAGTTACCGTGGGGGTTTGATTTAGCACATGACAGTTCTCAGAGTAGAAGCGCAAGGCATATTGTTAATGTAACGAGAAACAATACCCTCATGATCTTGTTAGTTTTGTCCGTCATTTGACCGCTGTCAAAGTACACTAAGAGCTGTGAAATCGGTGGTAATAGGGATTATAAACAGAGGGGGGGGGGGGGTAAGAGTATAAGAGTGTAGTTAATGATAATGGTCTATCCGATTATTCGTATCAAATATTTGAAATTAATTTA
>CM032448.1:49924263-50309263 GCA_019049505.1 Pachyrhynchus sulphureomaculatus
GACGTCGCGGGAAATGGCAAAACGATGAAGAACTGGCAACTGAAAATACCTGCCAAAAGGGTTGTGCCGGCTAGTAAGCCGACACCCACCAAGGCGGGAAAATCAAAGCAACGCATGAGTTATACTACAGGAATCAACGAACACACCATGCGTTGCTATAATAAAATCACAAGTCCTGACAAAGAAAACACTGAGAAGAGAATCACTCGCCGCCGGGACCCACCACCATCAATCCCAAGCGCAACCGACGAAGTAATTAATCAAAAGCTTCCGCAACGACAAAGAAATCCCAACAGCACAAAACCAAAATTCAAAGGGCAAATAAGAATAGAAAACAAAATCAACAACATCAGAAGAGATCTAGGACACCTTACCCAGTTTATGAACGGGAACGCGTCCAAACGAGTCACACAGGGCATAGACAAGATCAAATCCAGGTCTCCCAACAGAACACTGCCAGAAACCCTTAATACTTTGAAACAAAAATTATCTGTATATGCCGCAAGACTCCGCAGATACAAAAGAACCAAACGAGAGGAAAGACATCAACAACCTCTTCCGAAGAAGCGAAAAAACAGTTCTACCGGAAAACTATGTAAAACAAACAGACAGCAGTGACCGAACCACCAAATAAACAAGAACTCACAGATCATTGGAAAAGTATCTGGTCAGAACCCAAACTACCCAATAATAACACCCCCTGGAGCAAAACCGAAGAAGACAAACATAAACATGTGACAGAACAGAAAAAATTCCACATTAACTACTGTGGGATCAAAGAGCATGATGAAGCACCTGGATACAAAAAAATTCCGGAGGCAATAGCCAAACGTTTGGATCTTTGGGTGGGGGCTGGTTCGGGAGCGTCGACATGCAGACATCATAACTTTAAAATAGATTTTTGCAATATACGAGGTTTAAACTCGAATATAATTCAGTGCATCAACACCTGCAATCAAATAAACCTCATGTACTCGCTCTATGTGAAACCAAGGTCAGTCCATAGACCAGCACGGTCAACGGTCAACGGTCAACTATCTTTACCCTGGGTACAACTTCCATTCCCGATTTAGGCATAACTTTGGAATCTGTCTTTTTGTTAGAAGCGACCTCTCTTGCTAACGGGAAGAGGCTCTGGAGCCCCTACACTTTGATGTTATGTGGTTAAAAATAACGACTCAACAAACCACAAGGTTCATCTGTATCCTGTATCGACCACCAAGTGATACCAATTTTCGAACACTTTTCGCTTCTCTTGCAGACACCATCGATCATTTACAAATTAACGAACCAAATGCCGAAAATGTCATCCTGGGCGACTTTAATGTCGACAATATCAACTGGCTTAAATATTCAAATACTACCGCCGAACAAGGTCGTGAAGCTGAATCATTCTCAATCAGTTGTGGTCAAACTCAGCTTATTGACGAACCAACACGGATCCCTGATCGAGCCGGGGAGTTCGCCAGTCTTCTTGATCTGTTTTTAATCACCAATCCGGAGATTTACACGGTCACCGTAAATCCGCCGTTACGTTCGTCCGACCATAAACTGCTTTCGACATCGAGTATCCTGTCAATCAGTGACAGAGAGGCGCCTGAGCCGCGCAAGATTTGGCATTACAAATCTGCTAAATGGGAAGATCTCATGGAATATTTTCGAACTTTCCTTTGGATGGACATTTGTTTTCGATCCGACAACCCATCTGACTGCGACAGGGAGGTCTCCGATGTTATTTTGGCTGGTATGGAAGCTTACATCCCTTTTTCAAAGAAATGCCCCTCCAATGGCAAGCCTTGGTTTCACCGAAAATGCAAAAAACCTGTTGCTTCTAAACATATTGACTACCGACGATGGCGTGAAAATCCTAACATCATAAATCGTAACACCTTTGTTCGTGCCCGGAACAGATGCAAAGGAATTATCGACGAAACCAAGGAGGCATACAATCAACGAATTAGAAACAAACTTCACGCTTTTCTCAAAAATTCCAGGTTCTTTTGGGCAGTCGCTAAGGCAGTTAGTCAAAATTTCACCACATCCACCATACCACCCCTCACACGGCCAGATAATTCCATTGCAACCACACCTGTTGAGTGAGCGAACTTGTTGGCTGAACTCTTTACTTCACATTCTACTGTCGATTTCCAAGGAAAAAACACCACCTACTATTCCCATATTGCAGTCAAAGATGCCCGATATTGTCTTCAGAAAGCGTATCATAAAGCGTATTTTAATGAAGCTAGACACCAAAAAGGCTTCTGGCGCTGACGGAATACCTGCCATAATTCTCAAAAACTAAGCAACGGAACCAGTTTTCTGTAGACTTTTCGACCTATTCTACAGAAAGGGAATATTTCCATCCTGCTGGAAATGTGCCACGGTTCAGCCGATACCTAAAAAAGGTAAGAAGAAGACCTTGCCAAATAACTAACGACCAGTCGCACTGCTTTCAATAATATCGAAGGTTATCCAATCAGCATCTTCTAAAACATCTTGAACGATTCAATATTATGAGCGATCACCAATATGACTTTCGTAAACATAGATCAACAGGAGATCTTCTGACTTATGTTACACATGTTTGGAACAACGCAATTGAACACTTTTGGAGAATCTCGAGCGTTTGCTCTTGACATATCCAAGGCACTCGACCGTGTTTGGCACGATGGACTGTTGGCTAAGCTACGCTCTTATGGTATGTCTGAAAAGTTCTGTTTGTGGCTCTCATGTTTCCTCAGAGAGCGTTCTTTACGAGTGGCGGTCGACGGATTTCTTTCTAACACCTTGACAATCAACGCCGGGGTGTCCCCAAGGCTCCATACTGTTTCCTATTCTCTTTCTCACTTACATTAACGATCTGCTGGAAAAGACCGGGAATCCAATCTACAGCTTTGCAGACGACAGTACGCTTATCTCTTCATTCACTTTGAACGCTCGGACATCGGCTGCTCAGGCGAATATCCGCAGACAGCAGGAGGTCGTTCAACTTAACAAAGACCTGGAAAAAATTCTATTTTGGGGTGACAGTAACCAAGTGGAATTTAACGCTACAAAAACCCAGGCGGCAGTTTTTTCTAAAAAAGTTAATGTTGCTGAACCCGACATAGTTATGTCTTGTACTCCATTCTCCTAGCATCGTCGCTCAATTTGTTGGGCGTTAGTTTGGGAGCAAATATGTCCTGGCATGAACATGTTGCAGGCATAGCAAGGAGAGCTTTTCAAAAGTTAGGAATATTATTTCGAACCAGAAAGCCACTCCACAACAACTGTTAATTCTTTACAAAGCTCCTATGTTTGGGGCTCCGCTCCCAAACATACACTGCATTTGTTGGATTCTGTTCAGAGAGGTTGTCAGAGAGGCTGTTTGTCTGATTAGAGACCCGGAACTGACCGGTGGCTCAAATTCGACCATCTATGGAATTCTGCTCCCATATTTGGGGCTCCGCTCCCAAACATACACTGCATTTGTTGGACTCTATTCAGAGAAGAGCTGTTCGATTGAGTGGAGACCCGAAACTGACCGCCGCGCCGGCCTTGATTCACTGGAACATCGAAGAACGGTTGGCGACTTGAGTCTGTTCTACAAGTATTTTCACGGAAAGTGTTCGAAGGATGTGGCCCGCTTAATTCTTCCCAAAGCGGTGCATGTTAGAAATACACGTCGCGCTGATGCTTCACATCCATATGAGGTTCAGCTTGTTACTCCGCGTACAACGCTTTTCAAGCAGTCTTTTATATGGAGAACATCATCCCTTTGGAATAATTTGCCCAGCGCTGTGTTTCCCACCGAGTACAATTTACAGCGATTCAAGAACAACGTGAATAGCTTTTTCCGCACACATGCCGGCCCTGGAGCGCTTTAAGGATTTCCCTGCAGCACGTGTGCTAGACCAATAAAAAAAACTAACCCCTTAAGTAAAAATTTAACTTCTAATACTACACGGCTCTGATGAGGCCATCAATTTCTATATTAGTGCCAAATTTTAACTCTTTGTGTCAAATAGTTTCGGAGAAAATCGGGTGTGATAGAGAGATAGGTGGACAGACGAACAGACAGACAGACAGACGAACAGACACCGAAGTGATCTTATAAATGTCCCGTACGGAACACTAAAAATAACACATAAAACCGTATTCGCCCAACACCGTTGTTATATTAACCATTGATCTAATTTCAAGGATGTAGGGAAATTAGATACGGACTATCACTATGTACCATAATACGGTGTCGCTAACTACAGGCAATGTTAAGAAGAGAAATCACCATCTTAAACAGTACCGGGTAAGACAACGATAGAGTAAAGTTCATTATCTCATTTGTTTTGGAAATGACGAAAAAATGTTAAATACAATAGTTTTAACGAATATTAAGGTGCACAGTTTAAAATTATTTTTGAGTATACAGGGTACTTCAAAAAAGTGTGGCCGATATAACACATGTTTTTTTAAACGAGACATCCTATGTTCTAATTTATTTTTCAAATTTTGCGTAAAATTTTATAACTTTCTTTATTAATAATGTTATATACCTAAACCTAGTAGTTTTTCTACTTTCAATTTTTTTTTAAATTACTAGTTTTCAGTTTTGTAAGAAATTGCCAATAGCGCCATTTTTTCTGAAGGTGGAATACTCATAATTGGTACGAGCGTTCTATTAGAAATGAAAAAAAGATATATGTAAAGAAATTTAAGTTAGATGATATAGGAGGTTCAAAATAAAAATTTATACATTTCGACTATTTTAAATTGAAAAAATCTCAAATTTTTTAAATGGCACACCCTGTATATTTTTATTTTTTCTGATAGATTTTACAAAAACTTTTATTAAGTATGTCATATATCTATTTCTAATAGTTTTCGGTTTAATTTGAATTTTTCAATTTTTATCCTTGTTTTTAATACACTTACGCTGCGCTGTCATCATAGTTGCCAAGACAAAACAAAAATGTAGGCGTTGTCAAATTTTTGACATTAAGTAAGTAAAAATAGTTTAATTTGTTGTAGTAGGTATAAAGGTAATAGTTATAGATTTTCCTAAAAATTTTGATGAAAAAATTGATATGGTTTATATACTGGCGCGAGGCGGGAAAAAAATGTCTTTTGGCAGTAATGCTTTACGGAGCGAAGTACCCTAATAGACGTATACCATCTAGAAAATATTTTCAGTTTTTAATGGAATGGTTTGATGGTAGTGGTAGTGTTGAGTATACGAAACGGAAAGTACTAAACCAGAATGCTACCATTGAGGAAAAAGAAATGGAGATTTTACTTCAAGTTGAAGATAATCCCCAGGTCAGCGGCCGTTAACTAGCTGACTTATCTAACACATCCCAATCTACGGCTAATCGCACCACGAGAAAATACAAGTATCATCCCTTTCATATGGAACTAGAGCAAGAACTTCAAGACCGTGATTTTGAACGACGAGTAAACTTTTGTACCACCATGAATGAAACAATAGAGGCCGATCCAAATTTTTTACCAAAATAATGTTTTCTGATAAAGCTGCGTTTCGCAGTAATGGAGCAGTTAACAGCCATAACATGCATTATTATTCAACAGGTAATCCATTTTGGATCCGGGAAGTTCAAAACCAAAACAATTGATCGCTTAATGTATGGTGTGGAATATTAAATTTTCGAATTATTGGTCCATATTTTTTCCACGAACCACTTAGCGGGCCTAGATATCTAAATTTTTTGCAAAACGAATTACCCCAACTTCTTGAAGAAGTTGATAACTTTGAAAGGGAACAAATGTGAATTCAACAAGACGGAGCTCCTGCTCATTACCACCGGGAAGTTCGGGAATTTTTAAACGATCGTTACCCACAAAAATGGATCGGTAGGGATGGATTCGTTCAGTGGCCCCCTCGTTCATGTGACTTAACACCTTTAGACTTCTTTTTGTGGGGCTACATTAAAGATCGTGTTTATGTGAATCCCCCTACAACACCAGTAGATATAGAAAATAGGATACGGGATGCGTGCAGGACAATAACGCCCTTTATGCTTAGGAAAGCTAAACATGTGTAGTCAAGTAGACGGGAATATTTTTGAACATTTATTAGGTCATAATAATTAATCATTAGATAAGTTAAATTATATTAAAATTATTATTAACTATTTGTTTATATTTTCATAATAGCGTAAGTGTATTAAAAACAAGGGAAAAAAATTGAAAGATTCAAAATAAATCGAAAACTATTAGAAATAGATATATGACATATTTAACAAAAGTTGGAGGGTTTTGTAAAATTTAGAAAGAAAAAATGACAGGGTGCGCCCTTTAAAAAATTTGAGAGTTTTCAATTTAAAATAGTCGAAATGTATAAATTTATTTTGAACACCCCGTAGCATCTAACTTAAATTTCTTTACATATATCTTTTTTTTTCATCTCTATAGAATGCTCGTACCAATTATGAGTATTCCACCTTTAGAAACAATGGCGCTACTGGCCCCCCCCCCAATTTTTTTTACAAAACTGAAAACTAGTATTTTTTTACAAAAATTGAAATATTAGAAAAACTACTAGGTTTAGGTATATAACATTATTAATAAAAAAGTTATAAAATTGTACGCAGAATTTAAAAAAAACATGTTATATCGGCCACACTTTTTGAAGTACCCTGTATACTCAAAAATAATTTTAAACTGTGCACCTTAATATTTCCTAAAACATTTGACATTTTTTCGTCATTCCCGAAACAAATGAGATAATGAACTTTACTCTATTGTTGACTCAACCTGTACATATGACAAATTGGTCAGTATAACTTCAAATTAATTGTCTTTAATATGAGTAGAACCATTAGCTTAGGAGTATGAAACACTGCCTGGTTTTTAGTAATTTAATCATGGAAGTAAGTTGAATTAATGCATATCTTAGTTTTTGTACTGTTAAAGATACTTTAAATATTAAACTGACAAATGTGAATGTCGTTGTATATTTTACCGTGTACCAAATCATGGGTTTTCTTGAAATTATTTTAGTTTGTGTTAGTTTTAATTGTGAAGATCTATAAAATATTATTTCGAACCAGAAAGCTTTACACTTCACAACAACTATTAATTCTTTACAAAGCTCAAATTCGACCATCTATGGAATTCTGCTCCCATATTTGGGGCTCCGCTCCCAAACATACACTGCATTTGTTGGACTCTATTCAGAGAAGAGCTGTTCGATTGGGTGGAGACCGAAACTGACCGCCGCGCCGGCCTTGATTCACTGGAACATCGAAGAACGGTTGGCGACTTGAGCCTATTTTACAAGTATTTTATGGAAAGTGTTCGAAGGATGTAACCCGCTTAATTCCTTCCAGAGCGGTGCATGTTAGAAATACACGTCGCGCTAATTCTTCACATCCGTATGAGGTTCAGCTTGGTACTCCTCGTACAACGCTTTTCAAGCAGTCTTTTACATGGAAAACATCATCCCTTTGAAGTAATTTGCCCAGGACTGTGTTTCCCACCGAGTACAATCTATAGCGATTTAAGAACAACGTGAATCGCTTTTTTCCGCACACGTGTCGCTCCTGTAGCGCTTTAGGGACTTCCCTGCAGCACGTGTGCTAGACTCATATATAAAAAAAATAATAACAAGTGTTTCGTAATGTCCAATGTACCATATACTGTCAAGTGATGCAATGTTTCGACAGTATATTAATTATGTTGATAATGAAGTTAGGGCACCAAAAAAGGGTCTGGCGCTGATGAGATATCTGCTATAGTACCCAAAAAATGCGCGATTGTACTAACACCAGTTTTTCTGTAAACTTTTTAGCTTATTCTATGAAAGGGGAATATTTCTTTCCTGGTAAAAATGCGCCTCAGTTTAGCTGATAAAACAAAAAAAGCAAAAAGACATTACTAATCAAATACCGACCGGTCAGACTACTTTCAACAATATTGAAAATTATGGAAAATACTATCAATCGACATCTTCTAAAATATTAAAAGGATTCAATATGCCATGACTATTAATATGGCTATATCAAAGGCATTCGGTCGTATTTAGCAGGTGTACAAGTATGCAATGCGGATTTCAGACAACAGATGGTGCATCAATGCAGTTTGTGCTATAAAGATTTGACACTGCGCCATTTTGTTGTGTCATCAACAAGTGTCAGACGCGCACGAGTGATAAATTGGAAAAGTGTGTGCATAGTGTTGTGTTGTGTTCAATATGTCGAAATTTATACCGAACAAAGAGCATTCGCGGACAGTATTAATTTTTTGTTTTCATTTGAAGAAAGCTGCTGTTGAATCATACCGATTACTTCGAGAAGCTTATGGTGAACATGCTCCATCGCAAGATACGTGTGAACGATGGTTTCGGCGTTTCAAAAGTGGTGACTTCGATGTTGCAGACAAGGAACATGGAAAACCGCTAAAAAAAAAACAACTCGCCGAGCAATTAGGCATTAGTCAACAAGCTGTTTCCAATCGGCTACGAGAGATGGGAAAGATTCAGAAGATCGGTAGATGGGTACCACATGAGTTGAACGACAGGCAAATGGAAAAGCGCAAAAATATGTGTGACATTTTGCTCGCTCGGTACAAAAGGAAATAGTTTTTGCATCGTATAGTTACAAGGGATGAAAAGTGGGTTTATTTTGAGAATCCCAAACGCAAAAAATCATGGGTAGACCTAGGCGCACCATCCACATCGACGGCAAGACCGAATCGCTTTGCCAGAAAGACGATGCTCTGTGTTTGGTAGGACCAGAGGGGCGTGGTCTATTATGAGCTGTTAAAACCTGGGGGAAACGGTTAATATTAAACGTTACCAACAACAATTGACCGATTTGAACCAATTCACTGCTTGAAAAAAGGCCAGAATACCGAAAGAGGCAACACAAAGTCATTTTTCGTCATGTCAATGCTCCATCATATACGGTAAAAGCAGTTTGCGACACGTTGAAAGCACTCAGCTGGGAAGTTCTACCTCATGCGGCTTACTCACCAGACTTGGCTCGTTTCGATTAGCACTTGTTTGCACCGATGGGTCACGCACTTGCTGAACAGCGTTTTGGTTCGTACGAAGATGTGAAAAAATGGCTCGATGAAAGGTTCGCAGCAAAAGGGGAAGATTTTTACTGGCATGGTATTCGCAAATTGCCCGAAAGATGGGAAAAATGTATAACAAGCGATGGAGCATCCTTTCAATAAAGCACTTTTTATCATTCTTCCGAATTTAACATGTTTATTTAGAAAAAAAAATCCGCATTTCATACTTGTACACCTGGTAGCTTGATGAATTATTGGCTAAGCTATGCTCTCATGGTATGTCTGAAAGGTTTCATTTATGGCTTTCGTGTTTCCTCATAGAGCGTCCTTTGCGAGTGGCAGTTAATGGATTTCTTTCTAATATTTTCATTATCAACGCCGGTATGTCCCAAGGCTCCATACCGTCACTTACGCTCTTTTTCATTTACATTAATGATCTGCTGGAAAGGACCAGGAAACCAGTCTATACCTTTGCATATGACAGCATGTTTATTTCTTCATTAACCTTGAACGCAAATATCCGCAGACAGCAGGAAGTCGTTCAATTTAATAAAGACCTGGAAACTAAAAAAGTTACGGTTGTCAAAACCGACATAATTATGTCTACATTCCTCTAACATCGTCACTCAATTTACGGAGCGTTAACTTGAGAGCAAACATGTCTTGGCGTAAACATGTTACGTGCATGGCAAAGAGAGATTCTCAAAAGCTAAGAATATTATTTTGAACTAGAAGAAACAAAAAAATACAGCTCCCATATTTGGGGTTCTGCTCCCAAACATCGACTGTTGGATTCTATTAAAAAGAGTCCTGTTTATCTGATTTGAGCACTAAAACTCACCAGCAACCTTGATTTCTTGGAATATCGAAAAATGTTTGGCGACTTGCGTCTATTTTTCAAGTACTTTCCTAGAGAGGGTTCAATGGATGTACACCGTCTAATTCCTCCCAGGGCAGTGCATGCTAGGAATACACAGCGCGCTATTACCTCACATTTTCATGAGGTTCAACTTGTCTTTCCTCATATAACTTTTATCAAGAATTCTATTAGGTGGAGAATCTCATTCCTTTAGAATGACTTGCCCACGACTTTTTCCCACTGAGTACAACTTACAGAGATCCAAGACCAACGTAAATCGTTTTTTTTTTCGCACACGCGGCGCTCTTATAGCGCTTTAGTGGTCTATCTGCAGCACCTGTACTATGCCCTAAAAAAATTGTAACTTATATTTTAGTCGCTAGGCCAGTTATTTGTTTTTAACCAATTAAGGTAGTGACAGTAGCTTGCCATATGTTATTTTATAATTTATATATTTTTTAATGTTGCCCGTTGGCCCAGCGTCAGAGGAAAATTTTGACGAAAAGCTCTAATTAAATATTAACAGGCTGCATTTTGACATACAGGTAGTTTTTTTGACGTAGAATATGATAAGAAAAATTTGCTGCTCTAAAGCAGTGATTCCCAAAGTGGTTCAGGTGGACCCGCAGGGGTCCACCGGAGACTCGACGGGGGTCTACGTTGGCGTGAAAAAAAAGTGGGGGTTCACAAGTTGTAAGTGGGGGTCCACGAAAATTTATCTGGTTTCGATAGTAAAGAACAAAAATGTTGGCTTGGCTTTACCTATCAATATCGGCAGATAATACACTACTCAAAAAAATTAAGAGAGCAAAAAAAAAATCCCAAATTTTTCGGTGATTTTTGACAGGCTGTATTTCGGTGAAAAATGGTCGTATTGAGACTTTAAGCATTTTGAAGCTTTAAGATTCTAATTTTCAGATTTTTTGGCTAAAATTTTTAGGAGCTACGGTTCTCATGCAATCCTAACAGATAGCGCGAAAAAATAATATTGCAAATATTTTGCTTTTTTTTTGGTCTACGGGCTTGAAAAAAATTTTTCAGTTAGGGCCGACATATGGATCAGATAGCCTGTTTATTTAGCATTAATTTCCTTGTTTTAAAACCTCCCTTAATTTTTTTGAGTAGCGTATTTTAAGAAGGTCAGCGACTTGTAAAAACTTTCATATTCGATATTTCCGAACGCAACCCGTTCAGACGTGCAAAGGGACGAAATACGACTTGTGCTGTGCTTGCAATCTTGCATGAACTTGTTTGATTCTTTACCAATATAAATACAAATGCCAAGGACAAACGTTACTCATTTGTTTCCGGAATTTTGAAAAGAAAAGTGTGGTAGGTAGGTAACTGATACGAAACATGGCTGAATCTAAGAAGAAATGTCGACAGTACAGTGTTGATTATTTGAAATTTGGTTTTCTTCCATCAAAGATAAACAAACGATTGCCCATATGCCTTTTATGCAACAAAGTTTTGAGCAATGACTCTATGAAACCATCGAAGTTCGAAGATCATCTAAGAATATGTCATTCTGATAAAATAGGTAAAAATTTAAAATATTTTCCAACATTGAAGGAAAAATATGAAGAGACCCACCGTGCACAATATGTTCGCTTCAACGTCTCGAAGTAACGATGATGACTTGCGGGCATCTTACAATATCTCTTGCTTATAGCGAAATCTGGAAAACCGCACACCATCGAAGAACGGTTAATGTTACTCGCTGTTGAAGAGGTTTTAAAAACTGTTCTGCACAAACCTCCATTTGACGTACTCAAAAGAATTCCTTTGAGTAACAACATTGTACAAAGAATTCCTTTGAGTAACAACATTGTACAACTGGACGAGTCAACTTTACCTGGTAATGAAGCATTATTATTGGCATATGTTCGATTTTTTATGGACGAAGAAATCCATGAAGTGCTGCTATTCGCGAAAACTTTGGAGACGGACACTAAAGGCGAATCAATATTTAATGTCCTGAGTGATTTTTTTAAGGAAAAATCAATTCCATTTACAAACATTATTTCGGTGGCAGCAGATGGAGCTCCTGCCATCTTCGGGCGATATCGTGGGTTTATAAGCCATCTTAAAAGAATTATACCAGGAGTAACTGCAATTCACTGTGTCATCCACCGACAACCCCTGGTAGCGAAAAATTTGAGTGATAGATTGCACCAATCGCTTCAATTTGTGATTAAAGCAGTTAACAAAATAAGAAGCAATGCGTTGAATACCCGGTTATTTGCACAATTGTGCGACGAAAATGATGAAGGTGCACGTTTAACAAGATTTTACTCACTTTTTGAATCAGTTTTAGAGTTTCTGGAAAGTAAAGATCCAGATTTAAAAGAAAACCTGATCAAATTGAAAGCAGACATCGCGTATTTGACAGATTTGTTCAAAAAATTTAATGACATTAACTTGCAGTTACAAAGGGACAGCTTAAATTTAATAAAAACAAAGGGTGTAATTTCGGCTTTTCTTGGAAAATTGAAATTTATAAAGCAAAATATTAGTCGGCGCGAATTCTCCCAGTTTCCAAACTTGTCACAGGCAGAATGTCTTGATGAGGATATTCAGACATACGTTCAACATTTAAATGCCCTGCATGATGACTTCAAAAATATATTTGCAGATATTCCGACGATGGAAATACCACCATGGATCATAAATCCATTTGATGAAACGGAAGTGGCGAATGTGGTATTACAAGAGGAGCTACTCGAGCTTAGCACCAATGAGGAGCTGAAGGTGAAATTTAAAAAAGGCTATCAAACATTTTTGGCTGCAGGCAGAAATACCCGAAAAATATCCTGGGCTGTCGGAAATTGCGAGAAAACTTTTGATAGCGTTTTCCTCGCCATACCTTGTCGAAAAAAGTTTTAGTGTCGTTACAAACCTATTAACAAAAAAAAGGAGCAGATTGAACATCACAGAAGGGGGAGATTTGCGGTTATTCCTTACAAAACTGAAACCAAATATTTATAATTTGCTGTTAATCCATTAAGTACATCCCTCCCATTAAAAATTATGTATATATTTTTTTAATTGTTGATTTGCATTGTTGAAGTTACGGTACGTTATTAATGTTTAATTTTAATTCTGTTAAGTCTGTAATCATATTATTTTAATAAATAGAACACAAGAAAATATATTATTTTTCTTTTTATTTTTACCACTCCGAATTTAGGGTTGGAACTCAGCCACGACGCAAATTTCCATTGTTAGATCTACTCTTCACATTTTTTGACGAGTTTTGGCAATATGGTAGAAATGTAGCAGCAGGGGGTCCACCGAAACCAGTAAAATTTTGAAAGTGGTCTACGAGAAAAAAAAGTTTGGAACCTCTGCTCTAAAGTATATGCTACGCATATAAAATAATCAAAAATCAAAAATAAAATAAAAAATTCGATTTTTCGCAAATATCTCTAAAAATAAAAGAGATATTAAAAAACTAATAACACCACGTTAACGAACAAAAAATTTAAAAAAAAAAAGTACATAGATTATTTTTTTTTTAATTTCGCCATAATTTAAAGAAAAATATTTAAAATAAAATGCCTGGTTTAACCCCTTCAGTTGAGGGCAGCATGCTTCCAACCTCATTTATGATTAAATTAACGTTTCCATATACCGTTAAACATTTTAAAATTGGTTATTAAGGGGTTTCTCGCGGTGTTGATTAAGAATCCGATGACAGATTTGAAAATTTCAAAATTGTGGCCAGAGAGTACATAATTCATTTAATTTCTTTGAGTAATTTAAATGTTTAAATGAAATATAAATACTTTTTACTTAAAGCTTAGACCTTTATCTTTAATTTCCCACTTTTAAATATTTTTTTATTTGAAGTTTACGTTGTGTGATTAATAATAAGCAAAAAATACGTTGAACATGAACACTTTTTTAAGAGCAAAATTACAAAAAAAGAGAAATTTTTTAAAGTTTTTAATGAGTTTCTTATATCACGTTTACTTTTAACTGTAATTAAAAAAAAATGTCCGACTTTTTTTGATCATTATTGCTTTGAACGTAAAATTGCCGGCGGCGCACTACAGCAGGCAAATTTTCATTGTTTAAAACTCAGTTTTTAAATAACACAGACAATGTGGGTATTTTTAATTATTCTTATATTGAAACTTAAGGTATAATAATGATATATGCCCAAGAACACGTTTTAAGTTTTATAAATTATAAAGCAACAAAAATAAAAACTATTAGCATCGTCGGAAAGATGAAAGTCTCCTCTTTAAGAAGCTATTTTATAATTTAACGTCCCCATTTCCACAAAAGTCCACCCCATTGTACTTCGTGACAAAACACGTTACCATACCCTGACAGCCACGTTTAACTACAAAAAATTCAAATTTGGCCTTGCCATCACCCTCCCGGGAGATGTGAAGATTCACCCTGCCACCCCCCAGGACTTTAGAAATATTACTAAATTTCTAGATGAGAACAGGGAACCGTATCACACCTTCCAGGTCCCTGAGGAATGTCTGAACCATGTCGTCCTAAGAGGAGTCGTCGTTGAGACTCTCGGCGGAGGATATAGCGGACGACCTTCGTGCCAAAGGCCACGACACAAGGAAAGTAATCCGCTGGCACTGCAAATCAGGGGATCCCATGCCCTTGGTTTTGGTGTTTAGTGCCAAAATCAGATATGAAAATATTTTCGCCCTTACCGCAGCCAAACATAATAAAATAAGGTACCCCAACACCCAAAGTCCAAAAGCACGCAGTGCTTCAACTGCCAGTTATATGGATACTCTTCGCATCTCTGCAGGGCCCTGCCTACATGCGTTAAATGCGGGCAGGTCACCTCACATCCAGATTTCAAAAATCCTTGATGTCCCCGCCCAAGTGTGCCAACCGTGAGGCTATCCAAAACACCCGTCACAAAGGCCACAAACAAAACCCCAGTTCACCATCTCCTGGGCCAACCGTCGCCAAGCGGCGGCTTACCCACTTCCAATCCCAAGTAACATGACCGACGCTCTTTCTTCTATTAATAGCATGAACTCTGCCATGTAAACCCTGTTCAAAAATATACAGAATTTCCAAAAGATTTCTGCCACATTCATGCCTTTACTTAATTCTAACGCCCAAGTATGAGTAAACGAGCAAATAAGATTTTCCCAAAAACGCTTAACATCCTCTCATGGAACGCTAATGGCATTCGTGACAAAAAATATGAACTCCTTCACTTCCTACAGATCATAACATCGGCGTAGCTCTAATCTAAGAAACCTGATGCAGGGCTTTAGAGCCCTGCATCCGATTCAGTTTACCCAACTACTCCGTCTACTGTGAGAATCAGGGCTCACCTAGGAGGCACCATGATTCTTGTCAAACACTCCCTAAACAATCACCAACCACCTCCCCTTCCTCTGATCCAAACCGAAGCCACTTCCATTGCCATTACCATGGCAAATAACACTACCATTCACCTCTTCTCCGTTTACCAACAAAACGAAGGTAACCATCCTATCGATTCTGCAGACTACCACCTGCTGTTTGGTCCCAATAACCAAAATTCCGTTCTGGGCGGAGACTTCAATGTCACAAACGTTCTCTGGGGAAACCTAACGACGAACGTTAATTGCATCGACATTGAAGCCATCCAGAACCAAATCCCTTTCAATCTTGTCACTCCACTACACTGTCACCAGAAAAGCGATGCATCTGCTGGGCAAATTATACCCCATCATAAATCGCTCCAGTAAGTTGCTACCATGAATCAAGTTACAAATTTACAACATCGTTATAAAGGCATATATATATATATATATATATATATATATATATATATATATATATATATATATATATATATATACGCCTGCCCCACATGGTGCCAGCTCTCCAAGACAAGGAGAGCCCAACTCCAGGCAATGCAGAACAAGGCCCTGAGGATGATCACGGGAGCTCCTTGGTTTATGAGGAACCGACTACTACACATACCTCGGTGTGTCTACCTTAAAGGCACACATCGGGAAAATCCAGCTGAAGTTTTTGGAGAAGCACCTCAAACATGCATCAGGGACGCCTTCCGACTCCAACCACATGCCCGCTGCCAATTTCCGAGACCATCTGACCCTCTCTCGGATGAAGACAATGACCTCGCCCTCGCCCGCCGGCGCCGTGACAGAAAATTGGTAATCTAGATTAAGGTAATAAGTCCTAGTTTAAGTTAACAGCGTAGGTCTTAGGCTAAGGTAGTTTTAAGTCTTAGGATAAGAAAGCCATGTAACATGAAACACATTTTCTAAGTTAAGTTAGTATAGGACTACTAGTTTAAGAGCTTAGGTTAAAGTAGGATAAGCAAACAGTCACATTAAGTTTTTGTACCTTCATAAATATAAGTAAGAGGCGTGGCCTTACTTTATAATCCAATAAAAACAACAGATCTTATAATTCTTTTACACTCTAAAAACAAGTATTATCGATAAACCTTCCAGCGGTGCGCGTAGACTTTGAAATTAACCTGTTTGGTTCTCGACACTTTTTGAATAACCAATCCGAATTTTGAATAAATTCTCACGCTAACAAAAAAAAATTTGGAAAAAATCTATATGCTATTTTTTTGTAAAATTTCCCGCTCTTTCATGTAGCGAACGAACCCGAATTTTTTATTTTATTTTGAATTTTGTGGGCTTAGAGTACATCAGACTTTATCAAACTTTGTTTATCGAATTGTACGTCCAAAAAACTACCTGTCTTCCAAGAGCCAAGAGCTCAAAACTCCTGGCGACTGGGCTATATGTTTTTCACCTATTTTTTATTATCTTTTTATTATATCATGTCACTTATATGTTTATAATATTTTTTAAAATTTATATATTTATTTTTGAGTTTTGGTTATTACAATTTTTAATATTTGGATAGCCGTAGCGGAGTAAAACATTTTAGTTTAGGTTGAAAAAGATCCAATAAAGTATGAAAAGCAAATCTATCCAGCTTTTAGTAGCGTACTTTAATTTGAATGTTTATTACCAAGTATATATAAACGTCATATAGTTACAAATTTATAACAATTCTTCATTTACTAAATACAATAGTTAGTTTATATGCGAATCAAATGATACATGTAAAACAGACCGTTTAATCCCAGTAAACATAAAACACAGTGGTGACACTCAAGAAGATTTTTTGGCCCTATTTTTTATCACGCGTATGCCCACTATCATACCAGCAACATAGCTATTAGCGCAGTAGCGGGTTATGTTTACAGCTGGATTTCAAGGAGCATCTTTTTATAACGTGCTCCAAAATTCATTATTAATAATTTTCCAATAAGTAAATGACTCGTTTGACGTTATAATTGAAAATAATTGTAAAAAGATGTCAAGTGGTTAGTGTTTTTAGATTTCTCAAATGTTCCAAAAGGTAATTTATTTATAATTCTTTATTTCTATTATGCAATAGAGTATACACTGGTGAGCAAAAAAATCGACTCAAATGATTTTGCCTTATTTAACACCGATCCTTCAATTAAATTTTCAAACAGTGACATTATTTTTGGTGTCATTAGAATGCTGATTTTCTACTCTTAATAATACTAAAAGTTTTATTGATTAAAACGGTTTTACTCAATAGAACCGTTTTTGCTCGCTCAGCAACGTACTGGTTGCGCGCTATTCATCTCTATAAAAACACATGCAACTGCATTTTCGTATCATTCCTTTATCGAAACTTGAACCGTCAACATCTCTGCTATGACTTCTCACTAATTACGTCAATCGAAAAATGGATACCACCCCGGAAGAAACGGCACAAGTCATTACCCTATTGCAAGAAGGGCATAGCCAACGTGTAGTCGCTGCGCAACTGCACCTGAGCCAGTCAGCTCTCTCCAGATTCTACAGACGTTACCAAGAGACTGGCGTCTTTACACGGAGACCAGAATCAGGAAGAAGAAGGTGTACCTCGGAGTAAGACGATCGCTCCATTGCCAATACAACTCTAAGAAATAGTCACTTGGCGCTAACTTAACTCCGAAAAGACCAGCTAATTGACCCAAATTGACAGCAGCCCATCGACAAGTGCGACTCAGATTTGTCCGAGAACATGTCGACTGGACCTTAGAGCATAGGCGCTCTGGTTTATTCTCCGACGAGTGCCGAGTGTGCCTACATGGCAATGATGAAAAACGACTATTCTATAGGAGGCCTAGGGAGTGCTACGTGCAGTGCTGCATTACTGAAATGGTCGCCTACGTAGGAGGTTCTGTCATGGTGTGGGATGGCATCTTACTGGATGCGAAAACTAATTTGATTTTCGCGACTGATGAGATTTGCAGCGGTAGATTAACTGCTCACTGAACATCGAGGAAATCCTGCAGGAACACGTCGTTCCTTACGCTGGGTTTATTGGCGATAGCTTCGTGCTAATTCCCGACAATGCAAGGCCATATGCTGCTGCATCAGTGCGAAAGTGAGGATACCCACATTAGACTGGCCTGCGCGGAGTCTTGACCTCAATCCAATCGAGCACTTGTGGAATGATTTCAAAAGAAGGGTTCAAGCCAAAAATCCAGCCCCTACATCACTGAGGGACTTAAAGGTTGCGATGGCAGAAGAGTGGGGAAGAATCTCACAGACAGTGGTGAAAAAGCCCACCTGTTCCATGAAATACCAGCTGGAAGAATTAATAAGGACTAGGAGGGGTAATAAAAAAATATTGATTTTGGTTGTTATGAATAAATTTGATTGTTATACTTAAAATTTGTTTAATTTTTCCTTTCTCTTAAACCTATTTTCAATCCTTGTTCTCCTTGTTTCCCCTTTCAATCATTTTAATCAATAAAAAGAATGAGGTATGCTATGGGGTGTGATATCATTAGAATTGGCTTTCAAATGATACTAAAATTCGTACAAATATACGAACACTAAATTTTAGGATCCGTGTTAAATGAAGCCAAATAGTTTGAGTCGATTTTCTTGCTCAACAGTGTATAAAGATTATGATAATTGTAAAACAGTTGATGTTTTATTATTGTCAAGTATTGGTTTATGTTATTCCACTTGTACCTTTTTTTTCTGAATTCAGGGCAAAACGTTTGCTAGAGTTAAGTTATATTATCTGCTAAAATTCGCTAACCAAACTTTCATAACTCAGTCTGGGCATGCAAATGTAGTAATTCTCCATCACGAAGGAGTTTGAATAAATCAGTGCATAGATTTAATTTTTTTATATAAGTAGTATATAGGCACAAAAAGTCATTGTTGTATAAAATTATTATCTTAGAGTTAACTAATGATAAAATGGAGCAAAAAGTGTGTTCCCTTCAGTTTTAAGTTCAGAAGAAAGACGCCTCATCTTTAAATAATTATAATTATTTTCAATCTCTCCAGATTACTGGGATTCGCTGGAATATAAAGACCATGATTGTTGACATTATATGCGCGACCTGAAGGCGTGCAGAGATATATTCTCAAAATGAATATTTTTTATCCCCCGGATAATATCTCTAATAGTTAAGAAATATAAATTCAACAATGAGATATTTAAATGAATAACGTGCAGCAAGCATTGAAGCCAAATGTATTTTTTCGTTGTATTTTTGCCTGTTTCTTGTATATCTGTTTCAATAAAAACTAGATAAAAAAAATGTTTAAGTTAAGTGAACAGTAAAACAATTTTTTTTTTTTTTTTCGTTTACTGGTAAACTCCACATTTATTTTAACATATCAACATGTTTCGCTATCACTGCAGCTTTATCAAGATTAAAAGAACAAGATGGAAAATTTGTTATATATATAAGATCCCTACAGGTAAAATACAATAATGTTGGAAATCCCTAATTATACTATTATAAAGACTTTATATTATAGGTAGCAAATTAATTAAGTACGGTATTATTCAAATGTATTTAAAAGAGGTGAATTATTTAATTCTAATTTGTGGTTTAACAAATAATTAGTATTTTTATTTAGTATTTTAAGTTTATTGATTTCCTAAGATTCAAGCAAATTTAATTTATACCCTTTATTTTCAACAAAATTTTAAAGTTTTTATTAAACTGATGTTCCGATTCTATTAAATGGTTAGCGTAATTTGAGTCTGATTTGCTAGTTATAAAAGATGTAAAATGTTCTTTTATTTTTTTTTTTAAATTTCTTCCTGTTTGACCAATATAAGTACAATCGCAATTTTCACAATTAAGTTTATAAACACCCGATTTTTGCTCTTTGTCTGTTTTTGATTTATTATTTCTTATATATTTGCTCAGGGCAGGGGGTGCTCAAACTTGAACTGCTGGCGATCTACCTCAATATTGTTAGACTACGATCGATCGACTCTGAGAGGCTGCAAGTAAGTGTGATGCAGGATTGTCGTCTAGGTAGGGTGTATCGTGGCATAGATATTAGTTTTCCACACAATATGCATTTCTTTAGTCAAGGTAAGTGTAGGTCTTCTCTAAAATGTCAATGAAAAAACTCATAATTATTCAAAATTGCGAGTTTATTGGTTTTTTACAAGACAAATGAGTTCTAGTGTCTAAACTTAACTAAAGAGTGACTTTGGATGTTGAAGCGTGGCACTGCATGTCCTCAGTATACTTTTCATAAGATGGTACGTAATTACCGAGTGCTAATCGCAAGCATGATGACATATGTTCGTCAGTTAGTCGATTGCGATATTTTGACTTAATTATCTTCATTTCAGAAAATGCAGACTCGCACAAGTAAGTTGACCCAAAAACATTGCCGTCAGTTGAAGGGCGATTTGCCTTAGATTCGGATATTTATCTTCAGATATAAAAACACCAGAATTTTGTATCAGATGCTGTGGCTTTGAGATGTATATCTGATATAATCTGCACTAACTCATTTTCAACAGAACATGAGTCCATGTTAAACTGACTTTATATTTCAGTAGCTAATTCCTCAATGTTTTTACACGAAAAAGGATAACTCATAAATTATGCGATATTTGCCAATTTACTGAAATCATAAAAACGTATTTCAAATTGGCCCAAAATATTTGATAATTCTGCCTCATAAATATCATAATTCAACTGAGGAATCCTTGCTTTCAAAGATGGAAAATTTTTCAGATCCTTCCTTTTCAGTTGATCTATCGTAAGTTGCAATTTACTTTTGAATGCGTTTATTGCGCTAATCATCTCAATAATAGTTTTTCCTTTACCTTGAAGCTCCAAATTAATGGTGTTTAAATGCATTGTGATGTCTGTCAAAAATGCCAAATCAGTCAGCCATTTTCCGTTTTTCAGTATCTGAGTGTCATCACCTCTTTTGTCCAGAAAAAAAGCTGTTATTTCTGGCAATAATTCTTGAAACCTTTCTAGGAATTTTCCGCGACTCAACCACCTGACGTCCGTGTGAAGAACTAAATCAGTGTGTTCAGCTGACTCACTATATTCCAACTGCAATTTAAAGAGCCGTCGTTGCAAGCTACGTGCACGGATAGAATTCACAATTTTTATTGCAATGTCCATAATCTCCTCCATGTTTAGAACTTTTGAACACAAAACTTGTTGATGTGTAATGCAATGGAAGGAGAAAAATGAAGGAAAATCATCATTAGCTCGACACAATGCCACAAAACCGTTTTTGTTT
This sequence comes from Pachyrhynchus sulphureomaculatus, assembly GCA_019049505.1. Taxonomy (NCBI): domain Eukaryota; kingdom Metazoa; phylum Arthropoda; class Insecta; order Coleoptera; family Curculionidae; genus Pachyrhynchus; species Pachyrhynchus sulphureomaculatus. The sequence goes on from CM032448.1 coordinate 49,945,720, forward strand.
CCAGTCATTGCTGGTGCTCCATCGGTTGTAATGCACACTAGTTTATGTATTGGTAGCTTGTAGTTTATTACAAAATTGAAGAAAACGTCATATATATCTTCGCCACGGGTCTTTCCTTTCAGCGGAATCATTGTCAAAAACTCTTCCTTAGCCGACATGTCACTGAATACCATTCGAATAAAAATACACAGTTAGGCAGTGTCTGTCATATCGGTGAATTCGTCGAACTGTAAAGAAAAGTATGTACATTCCATGATATCATGTTTTAGTTTATCTGCCATGTCCTGACTCATGACTTCAACACGCCTTGTGACACTCGGACGAAATAACTGAAGTTCTCTAATAGCAGACATAATCTCTGTTTTATTTTTAAAATCTCCAAATAAAGTCTCACCCGCTTCAATAAATGCTTCCTTCACAACCAATCCATCATCAAATGGTTTCTTGTGTTTAGCCAATATATGAGATATTTTAAATGACGCGATGGTTGCAGCTTTTGATTGTTTGGCTGGTCTTGTGAACATGGTTTGTTCTTTTTTCAAACAAGTTATCAAATAACGTATTTTTCGTTTTCTTAATTCACTCTGTGACGGAAAATCCTTTTCATAGTTTTTATGAACCGTTTTATGATGCCTCTCTAAGTTCCCACGCTTAGGTATTGTAACTGACACACGGCAAATGAGACAAATGCACTTATCCTTTGCCATACAAAAGAAAAATTCTTCCTCCCAATCGTTATTAAAATGATAAGTTTTACTTTTCTTCGCCAATTCATTTTGAACTATTTATTAATAAACTTTGTATCGATGTATCGCCTTCAAGTTACAACTCAGACTGACTCCTATTCCTGCAGGCGCAACATTTATATCGGCGCGAACGAAGTCTCGAATGTTCCCGTCAAACACGCCGCCCAAAGTTTCTAGAAAAATCGGTGGGAATCAAAAACGCGCCTTTTCTTTGACAAGTACCGCGCGTTCCTTTGATAAAGCCGCCTTTTGCCGCTAGCAGGGGGTTATTACGATAACAGAAAGTGATGAGAGGGTTATTCTGGCCTAATTGTGGATCGAATAAATTTTAGTAGTTTATTCATTACATTTTGTTTTAGTTACCTAAAATAAAATCTGTGAATATTTCTATATCGGAATTTTTTTCTCGAGATCGACTCAAAAAGCACTCGCGATCGACTTGTCGATCGCGATCGACCGTTTGAGCACCCCTGGCTTAGGGTATTATTTGTTTTAAATGCTACATTAATATTTAGTTTTTTTTTTAAGACATTTCTAATTTTATTGCTAGTCACACCTACGTATGTAATAACACTATAGCATTCTTGATTCATATTTTGTCTAGGAAAAATTAGTTCTAAGGTTTTTTTTATATTTTTTCTTTTCTAAAATTTTGTTTACTATATCTACATTATATCCGTTGTTTACTGCAATTTGTTTTATTATGTTTAGTTTTTTAAGAAAATCTTTTTCATTTAATGGGATAGATAGTAGTCTATGGATCATGCTATGAAAGGCAGCTAGTTTGTGTTGGATTGGGTGACATGATTTATTATGTATTGTTATGTCAGTATGCGATGGTTTGTGGTAAATAGAGAACGTATGTTTATTATTATTTTTTGTTATAATTAAGACTAAGAACTTTATGCTATTATTAGTTTCTTCTTCTGTAGTGAATTTTATGTTAGCATGTAAATTATTTATATAATCACAAAATATTTTGAGTTGACTATCTGTTCCTGTGAAGCAGGCTAAAATATCATCGACATATTTATACGAATAAATGAATTTTTTAAAAAACAGATGTTCACTGATTTTGGATTCTATAAAATTCATGAAAATTTCTGATAGTAGGGGACTAAGGGGATTACCCATTATGAGGCCTTATTATTAGTGTATATAGTGTTATTAAATTCAAAATAGTTTTGTGTTAAACAAGTCTTAAATGAGTAATGAGTATTTCTTGTTTTTTAATATAATTAATGTGGTTTGAGTTTAAAAGCTGTTCGACTAGTGTTATAGTATCTTGAGGTGATATATTCGGGAATAAATTGGTTACGTCAAAAGAGATGAGTTTCGTTTTGTTGGGAAGTTGTATATTTTGAATTCTATTAACTAAATCATACGAGTTTTTTTTTTGAAACTTAGCACACAAAATTAGTATTCTCGTTAATTATTTCTATTAATTTATTTGACAACTTATAAGGTGGTGCTGAAGTAAAAGAGACTACTGGTCTTATTGGATATTCTTTTTTTGGAGACTTACCAGTAAACGAAAAAAAAAATTGTTTTACTGTTCACTTAACTTAAGCTTGGTGGATCTCCACCAAGTATCGGCCAAAACAATCCAGTTAAAAAAATGTTTCTAAAAAAAAAATTTCTCGTTTCTTTCTTCCTTTTAATCAGCAAAATTTATTTTTATTCTACAGAATAGGATTTTTCTTGAAAAAAATTGGAATATTTGCAAAACTCCCGGGTATCATACCACCAATACAGAAAACACAGTCGAACTGTCGCTACTGTGTTTTCTGTTTACTGTGGTTTAATCCTTTAAACGATTGTTCTGAATGGTCAAAAACTAGTTTGACAGAATAATTGTCAAATGAGCTATTTATCAAATTTATTAAAATTTTTCTTTATTACTATCTAATTACATACTTTGCAAATCATTAAATACCACAATTATTCAACATTTAAGTGAACGTGTATTAGGTGGATTTACATGTTCAACAGAAGAATTTCCCTTCATGGTACATATTATGAAAAGACATCGAACTTGGAGAAGCCATTGTGGAGGTTCTTTGATAGCCCCTTTTTGGGTTTTAACAGCAGCACATTGCTTTCGCAATAGAAATATTTATTGGTATCAGCTCATCGCAGGAATCAACAATCCCAGTAATAAATACACATATTTAACACCAGAAAAATTATTGCACATCCACGGTATAATGATAATGGTTTAAAAAGTGACATTGCTTTAATAAAGTTGTACTATCCAGCTAAGAGAACTCAATATATCAGCTACATTTCCTTACCATCAAGGGTATTAAATTTAAATTATATGGAAAATTTATGTATGTCAACTTTGGTTATAGGTTGGGGTTTTAAAAATAGAGAGCAAGATATACCTGATTTAACTGAAATGCAGTGTGCTTTTTTGCCTTTAATAACAACGCAACGATGTCGTGAAATGTATGGTTAGTATAGAATTAGCTATAAAATTATATTACTTGGAACCGCTTAGATTGACATTAATTTAAACGATTTTCTTTATACGATTTAAATAAGAAATACTAAAACCACTACAGGTTGAAACTACCTTGATGCCTAAAAAGTAAACGATATATTTGGCGGAACTGAATTTTAACCATGCATCAATATATTTAATTGTATATATATATATATTATATATATATATATATATATATATATATATATATATATATATAGATATATATATATATATATATATATATATATATATATATATATATTATATATATATATATATATATATATATATATATATATATATATATATATATATTATATATATATATTATATATATATTATATATATATATATATATATATATATATAAAATATAATATATATATATATATATATATATATATATATATATTATATGCACGAAAAAACTTCCGTAAGCCCAATGCAAATTTTTATCGGTTATAACTAACTTCCGGATAAAGCGAACCAAAATTTGGATGTTTTGTGTCTATTTATAATGAACGTGCCACTCCCTGTGCTCGATATCGCGCGACTCGATCTAGGGAATTCACCGAAACTCGCTCGGAATCCCTACTCTACTTGTTTCCGCCGCGTTTACTAGTTCGAGCAGTATTATTTTCAATTCATTTGTTGTGTTATGAGGTTCTAATGCATATTTGATCAAAGTAGTAAAGTGAATGTTTAAGTTTTTATTTTAAAATGAGTAGACAAAAACGTAAAGCGTTTACTTGAAAAGACAAACACGATATTTATAAGGAAAATAGAAAATTGAGTTAAACAAAGTGATGTTTGCAAACAGCTGAATTTAACTAAATCTACGTTTTCCACTATATGGAAGAAGAGGCAAGAAATCTTATCAATCTATGATAAGGCTTTAGTTGTAAAAAAGTAAGAAAATCTACACATGACCAAGTCGATAGAAGACTCCTTAAATGGTTTAGTCAAAAACGACACGAACATGTTCCTATTACCGGCTATACTTTACAAGAGAAAGCTGGTGAATTAGGAAGAAAAATAGAGAACACCAAGTTTAACTGTTCTAGAAGTTGGATTGAATGATTTAAAAAGCAACATAATATTAGTTCAGGTTAGTTCAGGTTATGACTGTCATGATCAGTGGTTGGCCAATGTATGGCCGGAAATTCGAGAAAGCTATGAATATAACGACGTTTTTAATGCGGATGAAACGGGTTTGTTTTACAAGATGACGCCTGATAAGACATTAAAGTTTCTCGGAGAGAATTGTGCTGGTGGAAAATTATCAAAATTCAGGATTACTGTGTTGGTAACTGCAAATATGTCTGGAACAGAGAAAAGAAAATTGTTGGTTATAGGAAAGTCCGCCAATCCCAGGTGTTTTAAAAACAAATATTTACCAGTAAAGTACAAATCAAATAATAAAGCCTGGATAACATCAGAAATTTTTAAAAACGAACTAATCGATTGGGAAAAAAAAATTAAAATTCACAAACAGAAAAATATTACTTTTGATTGACAACTGTCCAGCGCACCTACAGCAAATAAAATTGGTTTTTATGCGTCCAAACACAAGTGTAAAACTCCAGCCTATAGATTAGGGTGTGATACATTCTTTAAAATGTCATTACAGAAAGATTTTACTTATGAAAATGTTACAGACGATCGATAAAGGTAACATTTTTTCTGTAACTCTCTTGGACGCTATAAACTTTATCCATATGGCTTGGCAAAGAGTCAGTAGAGAAACCGTTTTACACTGTTTTAAGTATGGCGGATTTTTAAGGAAAGAATGTAGATGTGACTCAGATGATGAGCTACCGTTGACTCAGTGGATTGAATAACATCGAGAAGATCCTACTGATTGTCTAGAATTTGTTTACGATGCTGACATTCAACAAAGTACAGTGGAAATCAAGATTAAAAAGTTGTTTAATTACTTTAATTTTGAAGAATATGTATGTGCTGATATTGAATTAATGACGATAGAAATATTAACTGATGATCAAATTGTGACATCAGTGACTTCTGGAAAGAGATAATATTTATGTTCCATCCATTTCAGAAATGACTAAGAAAATGACTGAAACTCGCAATTTTTTGGAATCTCGTGAAGTTCCTGAACATACTTGGAGTAGTTTTGTGACCTTGACAATTATATAAACACCATTTCTTTTTCAAGTAAAATTGTACAAACCAAAATTACTGATTTTATTGTATAAACTACGTATTTTAATGTTTTCGTTTATACTCGTATATGTCCCAACATACATAATAATAACTTTAGCGTGACTTGTTTTATTTTCCTTTATATTTATATTATCATTATACTTTAAAGAACTAATGATAAAGCAACACCGTTTTAATAATTTTTAAATGTGTGTAGAGTTTTAAAATGTCAAAAATGATTGTGTATATGGCACTTGAAATGTTTTGATTATTGACAAGAAAATAAAAATCTTTCAAAGACTACATGATACAAATGGACATTGTTACTGGTTGTATTACTGAAATTAAATGTTTTGAAAAAGATCACTAGGTTGATCGAAACGTAAACATACATGTAAATTGAAGTTTTAATTCACATAACCTTAAAGCCAAGAAAAAATGGTATAATATATATATATATATATATATATATTATATATATATATATATATATATATATATATATATACCTATATATATATACTATATATATATATATATATATATATATATATATATATATATATGTATATAGATATATATATATATATATATATATATATATATATATATATATATATATATATATATATATATATATATATATATATATATATATATATATATATATATATATATATATATAATATATACATATATATATATACAAAAAATATTTTTAACTACTTCTGGTTGGACCGGAAGTGACTGCAACTTTTATATTTTTTTATCAATTTCAATTCGCTTTGAAATTCTCTTTCCAACGATGTATCACAAGCTGACATTTGTTTGACAGTTGACCGGCAAAAACTGATTTAAACTCTTAAACTTAGGCGGCCATGCATAGTAGCAATTGTTTTTGTTCGTTTTATCTCACTTTGAAAAGAATTTACGACTATCCATTTATCTTGCTATTTTCGCGAGTCTAAGTGGCTCCTACAAAATTTTATGCTTTATATTTAGTTACAGTTTCTTTTGAAATAATGTTCAATATCACCGAAATTAAGATTGGAACACAGATTTTTTTATTTAACCTAGTTACACATTACAAGTTTTTTGCCAACATACATCTAACAGAAATATCTAACTCCAATTAAATTTAATATTATTTTCAGAAAATAAACATACATCTGACAGAAATATCTAACTCCAATTAAATTTAATATTATTTTCAGAAAATAAACCATTTTATTATGCAATAATGTGATAACAACAAGTTCCATTACAGACTTAGTAGGCTGGGATAAAACAGACGAACCGACAGTCATGGTTGCTGCGTGTTACCAAAATGGCCCTTATTATTGTTTACTTTACGTCAACAATAATTTTTTGTTAACAAAAATGTATTCAACGGATGAAAAAGTAGACATGTTATTAATTTATGGAGAGTACAGAAAGAATAGCCGACAAGCCGCCGAGATGTACATGGCAAGATATCCCGACAGGAGGCACTCATTCAACAATTATTTTTGAGGGTAGAGCAGCAGTTTAGAAGGCAACCGATTCAACCTGCTGATGTATTTATTGGTGACGAAGAGTCAGAAATCAACGTATTGGCCATTATTCAGGTAGATCCTACAGTTTCCGTAAGACATGTTGAAGAACAAACTGGTGTAAATCGTAAAACTGCTCACCGCATTTTAAGAAAATATAAAATCAGGTCCTACAAATATCAAGTAAATCAACATTTATTTCAAACAGATTACCAAAGAAGAATGGATTATTGTAATTGGTTTTTGCAAAGATACCACCTTGATAACCAATTTCATTGCAACATTCTATTTTCTGATGAATCTAGATTTACCAATTTGGGTCTATTTAATCGTAACAAGAAAGATTTGGCTTTAACGTATGGTAGGGTATTCTTGGCACAAGAATTATTGGTCCTATTATTTGATGGTGCGTTAAATAGGGAAAGATATTTGGAGTTCATTCAAAATGATGTTAAAGATTTTTTAGAAACTTTACCTTTAAATCGTGGAGACATTTTTTTTCCAGCAGGATGGCGCTCCAGCCCATAATAGTAGAAATGTGTAGTAAACTACTTGAATGAAAGATTTGGTGCAAATTGGTTAGGTACCAATGGACCTAATAAGTTTCTGCGGCTACATAATATAATTACATGATTCTCTACGTGCAGTAAACTCTCACGGCATTTCAGATTTGTCAAAGATTGTATTCCCCTTGAAAATCCAGGAGTCTACAATATCCCGTGTCGTCATTATCATCATCATCATAGTAAGTGTGTATCAGTGCAGAGTCGGGCATAGGTCTCCCCCAACTGGAACCATCTTCTTCTTCATTCTGCTCTCTCATCCATGGACTATCCAATGTAGCTGTGGTAAAACCTGTATAGACGAAATGAGCAGAATAAATATGTATTGGAATTAAAGAACATTAAACTACTACTTCAGTCCTTGCAGAACACCAGCATGAAAAAGGGCACCAGATTCTCTTTGACTAATAAAAGATCCTTGCAAAAAAAATCCTTTTTCTATCCTAAGAAGATTTGGGAAACCATCGAAGTATCTTAACATCCACATAACAGTAATAATGACGTTGGTCTTAATCTAGGAACTGATTACCCATGAAGCCCAGCCGCGCCGCCCATCCACCACTTCGGTCCGTTAATATGGCATGTGCGAGCGGCATTAAATCGGTTTCGTGCTAGATTCTGAAGAAGTTCTAAGCTGACAGGATAAACGTCGAAATATTAGCATCACTTTTCAATCGACAAAGAAGAAATTCTGACAAATTCTTCCTATACTCTCATAATACTTTTGAAACTACAAAATATTTAAAATCTCACACCCCATGAACCTCCTTCCCCTAAAATAATACCATTCAAAAACCATAGGTTACTTTCTCATTTCGAAGATTATATGCGCGCTAAATTTAGGATCAATATCTTAGTTCGTTCGGGAATTATCGTGTCAAAAGACAGACAGGCCAACGGAAATTGGAAACTATGACCTGACGTCATCCAGGGATCCTAAAATATAAAGAAATTTAAAGATCTCGAAGGGTATTTTTTCCCAAATACAATACTCCTCTTTAGCAGAGGTAATAAAAATTGAGCAAGTCAGTGATGTACCTAGTACAATTCCTTGTTTACTGTAGAGGGTGGTCCAAATTGGACACTTTTAAAGGTAAACCACTTTATCTAAAGGAGATACGAAAACTAATGTCGGTATCTGAGGTTCAATTTTTATGATAAACTCAATCGCAAACCGCATATCGATATCCAGTATCGTTTCAGATATACAGGGTGTTTTTAAAAAATCTGCATTTTGAAAAAATGTAATTCTTTTCCTATTGAAAATTTTTGATTTTTGTAAAAACATTTTCATGTGGATTTCAACAGTGTAAGTTATATTTTTTTACAACTAATATTTTAATAGTTATTAACGCAAAAATACATTTTTTAAATGGGGTACCCCGTATATTTTTCCTTATCTGAATAGAGCTTTAAATTACCATTCTAAAAACATAGCACACTTTATATTTTGCTTAAATCTACTTCAAAATATAAAGGTTTTTTTCAGTTTTTTACGCGAGTTTTTAAATGCATATTTTTGTGAAGTAGGCTTTGGACGGAGCGGCCATATGGTTTTAATTCAATTGTTTACTCGTATTTGTCAAATTTTACTTCAGAATCAGTTATTGAATTGTCAAATAAATCGGAATGTAGTTTGAAAATTACGAAAAATGGGATATGATAGTGTATTTCATACAAACCGGAGAAAATTCGGAAGCGGCAAGTAATTTGTACCACGAACAGTATCCAGAGAGGCGTCAACCCTTCAAGGATATATTCGCTCGATTGCGACATAACCTAGTTAATAGTGGCCAGTTTGAAAAGAAACGTCCCAAAAATTATGCATCAAACAGGGATAAGGAGTTAGAAGAAATAGTAGTTTTAGGAACACTTCAAACCCGACAGTTAAAATAATCCACTGGACTACCAAGAACTAACGTAAGTCGTACTTTGAAGAAGCACAAATTCAGGCCATATAGGACAGGAAATGTTCATCACCTTAGAGACGGACATTTTCAACGGCGTATGGATTTTTGCCAAAGGTTTTTGGAGAATTGTAACCATGTTCCGAATTTTTCATTAAATTGCGTGTGGACAAACGAAGCTTATTTAAGCAATGCCGGTATTTTTAACCGTTACATTTCTCATACGTGGGCACAAGAAAATCCTCATTTAGTTGTGGAGCAGCAAGGCAGATTAGGATTTAATATATGGGCAGGAATTTTTAGAGGCAGGGCTATAGGTCCATTTACTTAGGAAGGAACACTCACCTCTCAGAGGTGAGTGTTCTTTCCTTGTTGATGAACACGACGGGGCACCCCCGCATAACGCTGCAGTTATCAGTAATTTTTTATCGGCCAATTTCGACAATAACTGGATATGCAACCAAGGTACGAACCGTTGGTCGGCAAGGTCGCCGGATTTAACACCCATGGACTTCTATCTCTGGGGAAGATTGAAAGACCTAATTTTTAAATTGCCGAGAAATACCAGGCAAGAGTTAGAAGTCGCAGTGATACAAAATTTTGCAGCTCTCAGTCCTTTTGAACTAATTAACTCGGTAAGAAGTGTCCAGAAAAGGTGCTGCCTATGTGTAAATGAAACTGGTCGACATTTCGAACATCTCTAATAGAAATTTTTTTTGTTTTAGTTTGCTCTACTCGGAGTAAATTGTTTTATTGTTGTTTTGTTTTATTTTCTACATAGTTTAAAGTACTATAGCATTTAGTAAATTTCATTGTAGTTATTATGACTCTTAGAGTTGCTTCTGGAATTTTTTTTTACGATTTGACTGCTATCGGTAAACAATTGATATTGCCGCTCCGTCCGAAGCCTACTTTACAAAATGTGCGTAAATACTGAAAACCTTTATATTTTGAAGTAGATTTAAGCAAAATATAAAGTGTGCTATATTTTTAGAATGGGAATTTAAAGCTCTATTTGGATAAGGAAAGATATACAGGGTATCCTATTTAAAAAATATATTTTTGCGTTAATAACTATTAAAATATTAGTTGTAAAAAAATATAACTTACACTGTTGAAATCTACGTGAAAAAGTGCTTTAAGAATGTTTTTACAGGAATCAAAAATTTTCAATAGGAAAAGAATTACAAACATTTTTCCAAAATGCAGATTTTTGAAAAACAACAATCTGAAACGGTACTAGATATCGATATGCGATTTTCACCATTGAGTGTATCAAAAAATTGAGCCTAAGACACCGACATCAGTTTTTCGTATATCTCCTTTAGATAAAGGGGTTTATCTTTAAAAGTGTCCAATTTGGACCACCCTGTACAATTAGTGTACATAAAATTTCCTACCTTCTCCATCCTGTCCTATCTCTCGATTATTATATTAAATTTCTTTGTAAAAGTTTATTTGGTGACATTTTTGATTCAAAATAAAATAGCGCTAAAAAAAAAAATCAATTAAAAGTTTGAGATTTCATTGAGCAGTTTCAACTTTAGACCTTTTTAATGAATGTGACCGCGAATGTTTATTTATGAATAGTTAATATCAAAGGCGTAAAATAATAAAATAAACTCATTTTCATTTAACTATTATTTTATAGATCGTGTCCGTAATAATATAGTTTTGTTTTCGTGACTGTCTTATTTTTTTTCATCCAAGAGCTGTAGCATAATTTGTTATTTATGAATAATTAACATTTTATTAAAAAGGTCCTTGTGAGGAATATAGAAGAGCTTGAATTTTCTTCTAATTGATTGAATTAATTCATTTAAAATACTTGGTGACTAAAGCGCGTTGCTAAAAGCGTCCATTTTTTATTTGTGAACATTTTAGTATTTTTATTAAGCGTTCTACTTACGAATTTTAAGCCTATTAAGAAGTATGAATATTTTATAAATTATACTAGCCGTGCCCGCGGCTCCGCTCGCGTGGTCTTGATTCATTAATATCATTACTGCTTATTCCTTATGTTACCTAACGTAATAAAATATCTGCCATTATTTCCCCTTATCTTCCATTATTTCTTCTTATCTCCCATTATCTCTACATAATTTCCATTATCTAGGCTTATTTCTGCTCATCTCCCATTATTTATCCTTATCTCCAATTATTTCTCCTTATCTCCCATTATTTCTCCTTATCTCCCATTATCTAGGTTTATCTCGACTTATCTCGCAATATTTCTACTTATCTCCCATTATTTCTCCTTATCCCCCATTATCTCACCATAACTCCCAATATCTTATCTCTGCTTATCTCCGATTAGTTCTCATTATCTCCCTTTATTTATACTTATCTCCTATTATCTCACCTTATCTCCCATTATCTAGGCTTATATCGAATTATATAACACATATGTATACATTTGTAACAACACGTAAATCGGATAAGCGGTTCTCAAGTCATAAGCGCACTAACGGACAGACAGAGAGACGTTGCATTCTATATGTATTATTATCTCTACATAATTTCCGTTATCTAGGCTTATCTCTGCTCATCTCCCATTATTTCTCCTTATCTCCCATTATTTCTCCTTATCTCCCATTATCTTACCTTATCTCCCATTATCTAGGTGTATCTCGACTTATCTCGCAATATTTCTCATTATCTCCCATTATTTTCTCCTTATCTCCCATTATCTCACCATAACTCCGATTATCTTATCTCTGCTTATCTCCCATTAGTTCTCCTTATCTCCCATTATTTATACTTATCTCCCATTATCTCACCTTATCTCCCATTATCTAGACTTATATCGAATTATATAAAACATATGTATAAATTTATAAAAACACGTAAATCGGATAAGCGGTTCTCAAGTGACAAGCGCACTAACGGACAGACAGACAGACAGAGAGACGTTGCATTTTATATATATTATATTCTTTGCAACATGATATTGTTTCATATTTAAAGGTTAAGGCAGTGTATTACAACGCGCTAACGGTAACCTTTGATGACTTGATTCACTATTATCGTCACTGTTTATTCTTTATGTTACCTAATGCAATAAAATATATCCTATAACCTGGCCAGAGAAAATATTTATATTTAAAAAAAAGCACGTAAATCGGATAAGTGGTTCTCCAGTGATAAGCGCACTAACGGAGGGACAGACAGACAAGCAGAGAGACAGGCAGACAGACAAGACAGGCAGAGAGACGTTGCTTTTTATATATACGAGTATTATAGATAGAAGATTATAGATAACCTGGCCAGAGTATGAATTAAAAAAAAAAAACAAGTAAATCGGATAAGTGGTTCTCGAGTGATAAGCGCACTCACGGTCAGACTGACAGAGATACGTTGCATTTTTATATATATTATAGATGTAATAAAATATACATCTATAATCTGGTCAGAGAACATATGTATGAATTTAAAAAATCACGTAAATCGGATAAGTAGTTCTCGAGGGATAAGCGCACTAACGGACAGACAGACAGACAGAGAGACGTTGCATTTTATATATATATATTTATTGTAGTTATACATTATTATTGTTATTATTATTATTATGTAACCTGGCCAAAGAATATATGTATGAATTTGAAAAAAAGACACGTAAATCGGATAAGTTGTTCTCGCCTGATAAACGCACTAATGGACAGACAGACAGACAGAGAGACATTGCATTTTATATATATTATAGATTATAGATTGTAGATATTCTCTGCTATATAATATCGTTCTATATTTAATGATTTAGACTGTGTTTTGCAATGGAACGCGCTAGTGGCAAACTTTTTTCCGACTTCATTCACTATTATCGTCACTGCTCATTCCTTATGCAACCTATCGTAATAAAATATAGCCTATAACCTAGCCAGAGAACATATGTATGTTTTTAAAAAAAAAGTAAGTAAATCGGATAAGTGGTTTTCCAGTGATAAGCGCACTAACGGACAGACAGACAGACAGACAGAGAGACGTTGCATTTTATATATATTATAGATAAAGAGTTCCGAAATAAATTTTTATAGGGTTTTTGGGGTCAACATTAATCTTCATACTGTATAAAAAAAAACTTTTAAACACAGCGACAATAAAAAATTTAAATTATCATTTTCTTTAACACTATTAATTTTTCCGAAAATATTTTTTATAGGATATTGATGCAATTAATTATAAGATTGTGACTGAAGCTTCTTTTGTAAAATTATTTATTGTGGAGGAAAACAATAAATTTTTGTCAACATTTTTTTTAAGTCGCTTTTGGTGAGAATACATTGATAGAATACATACAGAGAAAATTGCTTAAGTTCCTGTGCTTCAGAGATGGCGGTACTTACCCTCCTAGAGGTATAGAAAGCAAGATCTTGTTAGCGCGTTTCAACATGCCGTCCTTGATGAATCGAAGGATTTACTTGCTGGTTCAATTTTTGTTCAAGATATGTAAATCCTTTATTGATTGCCCTGACCTACTTTCCCAAATTAACTTTCATGTGCCGTCTCGACTTACCAGATTTCATCATGTTTTTTGCTTGAGTACACCAAGAACTAATATTTTAATGAAGACTCCTTTGTATCAATCCATGAATATCTTCAATGTGGTTTGTAGCGATTTCGATATGCATAACTTAACTCATGCTCAGTTTACTAAATTGATGAAGACGATGGTTCTTGATGCTCGGTGGACGTGTCCACATTTTTGAACGGTATATACGGGTTTATATATATATTGTTGTTACATTTATTTAAGCAATTATTGTAATTTTATTTTTTTTTTTCTTTTCTTTGTAATTTACACATTTGTCTTGTAAATGGATATTCTATCTGTTAGACAATAAAGAATATTATTATTATATATATATATATATATATATATATATATATATATATATATATATATATATATATATATATATATATATATATATAAAACTATTTAACTTAATAATATAGGAGATTTTTTTTGTGAAAAGTTGTGAATTTAACCGGGACTAAGAGCTACGAAATATGAATACGTATTCGGTGCAAGCAGCGATATACTTATATAATTTTCACCACATCACATTTGCAACATTTGACCAATAACAGATAAAATAAGTCTCCATGATGACTAGTGACCAACGGATACGTATCGAGATAAAATAATTTTATTTTATTTGTTTATAATTAAACAATTCTTTAGAGAGGAAACATTGGTTTTCAACTTTTACTAGAAAGCTGTCTCGTTTTTTAACTTAACAATATATATTATATATTCTTGGTAATTCTTATATTGAAGATGAATGCATGACTGAATTTTATAGAATACTTCATCAGTCATAGTACGGAACATTAATTATACAGGGTGAGTCAACGATAGAGTAAAGTTCATTATCTCATTTGTTTCGGGAATGGCGAAAAAAAAATGTTAAATACAGTTAAATACAATCCCAATAACATTCCCTAAATGTTTTAGGGAATGTTAAGGTGCATAATTTAAAATTATTTTTGAGCATACAGGGTACTTCAAAAAAGTGTGGCCGATATAACATATGTTTTTTTAAATGGAACATCCTATTTTCTAATTTATTTTTAAATTTTTTACGTATATAGCGTAAGTGTGTTAAAAAACAAGGGCAAAAATTGAAAAATTCAAAATAAATCGAAAACTATTAGAAATAGGTATATGACATACTTAAAAAAAGTTGGAGAGTTTTATAAAATCTTGGTACGCAAACTTGGTTGTGATGACTAAAAAATCTTTCTGCAGCATGAACTTCTATATTATTAGTAAAACTGCAAAAAAACATTGGCTAGCAAAGTTCCGTCTCTAATAGAACTAGTATCTGTTATTATTTGTATAAGCCCAGTGCTATTCAAATAGGTGGCTAGACTATTAATAACATATTCCAAAAAATGTATGTTAAAATTTGCCACAATTGATCATTGTTGTACATGTATGTTTATACTTTTATCTATACAGTGAGTAACATTTTTTATTAAACAGGGTGGGGACTTGTATACAAGTACGAAACATATATCAAAAAATTTAATAGTTATGTTTATATACCAGATAAATTATGAAAGGTAATTCGATCGTGATAATTTTCGTTCAATCTACACCCTATAGAAAATATTCCATTTTCCATAAAAAGTTTTCGCGATATATATCATATAAATTTTTGAACTTGTGTCTTCATAAGCTTTCATTTGACACCTCACTCGATGACCTTGAAATTTTTTTTATTCACTTCGCATTTCACCTCCCAAAATAAATCATTCGAGTCAAAATTTAACTTTCAAAACTACACAGCTGTAATTGGGCCACAATATTTCCGACAAATTTTAACTTTTTAAGTCAAGTAGTTTCAGAGAAAATCGGCTGTGACGGACAGACAGACACGCACTGAAATGATTTCATAAGTGTTCTGTTTTTCAGTTTTGGTACGGAACACTCAAAAGATTTCAGTTATTAAAAAATGCTATCACCAACTTTTTTTAATGACACCTCAAAAGTCTTACATAAAATGAAAACCTACTAAAACGTTAGCTGGAGGTAATAAAAAAATAATGGTAATTATCTTAAAGTAAATTGATTTTCATGTATCTTTCAATTAAACAAATTCAAACTAAACAAAAGAATTTAATTTACTATTAATGGACCGCATATAACATGTAGGCTGAAAAGTTTTCGGTTTAACCTTCACGCCCTAAACGCCTTCAAGAGCGATACAATCAGTTCAACGCTTTTCTAACATTTCTATACCTTCCTTGTAGAAGGAGGATTTGTCTTTGCCTTCAAAATAGGCCTCAGTTTCGGCGATAATTTCTTCGCTGGAGCCAAATCTCTTTCCCGCGAGAATTTTTTTGAGATCTGTGAATAGATAATAGTCGCTGAGGGCCAAATCTGGAGAATCTGGTGGATGAGGAAGCAATTCGAACTTCAATTCATGCAATTTTGCAATCGTAACCATTGACTTGTGATACGGTGCATTGTCTTGATGAAAGAGCACCTTATTCTTGTTCATTTGGGGCCATTTCTCTGCGATTTCTGTCTTTAAAAGCGCCAATAACTTTATATAATATTCGCTATTGATGGTTTCTCCCTTTTCAGCATAGTCGATGAAAATTATTCCATGTGCATCTCAAAACACGGCAGCCAAAACCTTCTCAGCCGACTGTTGTGATTTTGGTCACTTTGGGCGGATTTTACCGGCTGCTGTCCACTCAGCTCACTGCCGATTTGATTTCGGTATGTAATGGCGGATCCATGTTTCATCCATTGTCACATATCACATGAAAAAATCCTTTTTTTCGCGCTTAAACAGGTCCAAACCGCGCTCAGAATCATCAACACGTTGTTTTTGGTCCATTGTGAGGAAACGTACCCATTCCGAATAGAGCTTTCTCATGGCCAAATCTTCGTGCAAAATATGATCAACACGTTCCTTTGATATCTTTAGAGTGTCAGCTATCTCACGCAATTTCATTTTACAGTCATCCAGAAGAATTTTGTTGTTTTCTTTTAATGTTTTCCAGTGTAACCATCTCAAATAATCGTCCAGAGCGTTCAGCATCATTTGTATCTGTACGACTGCATTTACATCAGCATACCAGTAAATGATGAGTGATTTTCTAGAGGCAGAGTCCCCGTAATACTTATCAGGCCATTGCTTTACTTGATCGCTATTTTTCCCATTAAAAAACAGTGTTTAATCAACACACGAAATTCTATTTTTTCCATTGTTTTGAAAATATCACAAGTAGTATCACTAAAACCACTGTAACTTATAAACTAATTGTCGAAATGTCATGAAATTTTGACACGTATCGTTGGTACTTCCTAAAAGTCATATGGATTTTTTGAAAAGAGCGATATCCTTGTGTCAGATCAAAAACTTTTTAGCCTACGTGTTATAAGCCGAAACAACATTTTGTAGGGAAAAGTATTCATAAATATGCAGAAGGTCCGGAAGCATATTAGATTCTTTTCAGAAGAAATGTATACAGAGTCTGGAGCACAAAAATTAAAAAAAAATATTTTTATTGGACAGGTTTAAAAAATTCATTTACGAATTTACGAATACTCTTTAGAAATATTAAAGAATACGTGCGAATAAGGAAGTGTAGGTATTACAGCTATTACTTAGGTAATGTATGTTATAATGGATAATGTAATAAAATTTTTACTAATATGACGCATATACGATTGAATAAATACTATTTCCATTCTTAAAATAGGTCCTACTAGCAGGAAAACTGGATTTGTAAAAAAATCTTGACTTATTTAGAAAAAAAAATCCTTTGGTAGGTGCTCTATTATTTGATGTAAAGTAAATTCCAAGATATAAGCTCCTGCCTTTTTGCTTGCCAGGTATTAAGATACGATATTGGATCTATTTTTACCTATATATTTACTACCTGGCAATCCGGTTTGGAGCCCTTTAAATATTTGATAATATAGGCCTAATGACCACAGATCCCCATTATGATTCGAAAGATACTTTTTATTATTTTTATTTTTAGTTTTACTTACAACGTAACAGTTCTATTTTAATTATGTGCCGTCCGTGGGAAAATTGCAATAGTGGTTATCGCAAGAGAAAACATTCACTTGACGCTAAACAAATAGTGAAAAATGTTTACTACAGTTTGGTAAAAAGAAATTTAAACAAACAAAGTGCTTTGCGAGAAACCAGTGAACTAACAAAAACCCCAATTTCTACGATTAAGGGTATTGTAGGAAAACCATCACTCAGGAACAGGAAAAAATGGAAAGATTTTCAAATGCATCATGTAGACCATTGTGAAAAAGACGTCATCAGGAGAAAAATATATTCTATGTATGACGAGCAGTTGATGCCCACACTAGATAAAATAAAATTAAGACTGGTGCAGGACGGGATCAATATACATTGTGGCCGATCAACCCTTCACAGAATTCTCTTAAGAATGGGATTTACGATGGGGTTACGATGGGGTTCCGAAAAATCAACAAAAAGCAAGTAGTGATGGAGTCACAAAGATTACAAATTTTGCGACGTACTTATTTACAAGAAATTAAAAAGTACCGATCAGAGAATTGGCCAATAATTTACCTTGACGAAACATGGTACCCATGACAGCAGTACAAGATGTCAGACTAACGCACCTTCAAATAAAGGTAAACGAATAACCATTATGCAAGCTGGATCTGAAAAGAGGTTTCAAATTGTCTACTATTATCTGCAAAAAACATAAAAGATTCTAGTTTGGACTATCACGAAGACACGACCGCAGAACTTTTTGAAAATTGGTTTCAAAATTCCCTTTTGCCAAATGTTCCCGAACAGAGTGTTATAGTTATAGACAATGCAAGTTACCATAGTCGCCTACTAAATAAAATTCCTAATGCCGCCAACACCATATCGGAAATACAGGAATATATGTTAGAAAATGACATTTATTTTGTTAGTTATAAAAAAAGTGATTGAGTTTTGAAAGACTATAAATTGAAAAAGAAATATGTTTGTGATAGTATGGCTGAGGAAATGAGAGACACTGTTTTGCGGCTTCCTTCGTATTATTATGTGTTTAATTCAATTGAACATATTTGGCATCAAGATAAATCAAAAATAAGGGCGCAAAATGTTTCTCCTACTTTAAGCGTGTCAGTTTGTTGAATTAGTAAAAAAAGTTATAAATGATATACCTTGTGAAAGCTGGAAGAATTCCGTGCAGCACGTTTTTAAAGTTGAAGATTCATATATTTATGTAAATAACATAAAACCACTGATAATTGCCTCAGCTGGTGACAGTGATAGTGAAACCGAATTAGGCTTAAGTTAAAATATATTTTTATTATACAATATGTCCCCTCTTGTAAACCCCATTCATTCAAACTGTATATTTGTGCTTCTTATCCATTTGCTTTTACATGCATCTATAAATAAACATCTCTAAAAAACACTTATAATTTTATTTATTTGCATTAATGAATAAAATTCTTAAGTCCATCTCTGCAACCTATCATAAACAAAAGGTCGGAATTTTTATATTGCCCACTTAAAACGGCAAAAAATCAGTATCTTATATTTTGGGATAGGCTATAACATACATTATAGGTTGTATTTATAACTGGGATTCATGTTTTATAAAGATTCGAAAAAAAGATACGATAGTAAAGTATACTAATAAGATAAAGATGAAATTTAAATATTATCTGTCCCAACTTTCTCAATTTTTTTATCTTCTGTAATTGTGACCAGTTTCGTGTCAACTTTAGCACATTCTCGAGCATATTTTTATTTGTTTATTAGTCTTTAGTGCCTGAAGATGTATCAAAGTTAACTCACAACCTACTTAAACTTAAGACTGGTTTTATTCAATTTCCACTAACTACTGATCAGATTTCTACTTCATATAATGAACTTTCATGAATACATAAAGATGATGATACATATAAAAAGTATGCATCATTGCGGACCATACCGTCAATACATCCTAGTAGTATATACAGTATGATGGTTAAAGTTGTCACAAATTACACGGTAAGAATTTGTTTCCAAAATGTTTAAAACAGTGGTTCTCAAAATATGACTCGCAGTCCTCTGGGGTTCTCAATAAGCTCCCAAAAAGGTCGCGAGAGGATTTGTAAAATAAAACAAAAACACCTTTTTAAGGCATTTGTGTAAATAATAATACATGACACAAAAGTATTGGCATAACTTAACTGCTGAATGTATATGTCATAAATTCAGGAACATAAATATGACTATTCCTCCAGCTTACAAAATATAAATAACTTGAACAAAGAAGAAGTATGAAGTAGAAAATATTAATGCAACTTATATGCCTATTTTTTTAGAAACTAGCGTCTCAAATCCAGTTTCTGTGTTCCACATACCCACAATAATATTATTTTCCAGGGTTTTTTCACTTTTGTTTTGTTGGCAGTCGTAGCCTACCACTATATTAACTCTCGTTAATATAGTGATACAATTAGAATCAAACCCTTGATAACTTAGAGATATTCTTGCATCCTTTTATTCCCAAGCTAATCTAGGTTCTTCATCTTTCATCATTATGTCACTTGATATTTCAATAAATTTTTCTTTCGTGTCTATTAGATTTTCAGCATGTTGGCAGAAACTGTATAAAAACGGATTCTGTATTCGTCTGTTATAACTATTTTGAATTTCTTTGCAGAAATAATCACAGAAAAATTTCTTGAAATTGTGCAAACTGACTAGCATGTCTCCAATAACAAGCACAGAATTTATCATTTTAAACTTATTAAAATTTTCCCTGAATGCACTGAAATATACGTCTATTTTCCAATGTTAGTTGAGCTTAAATGAAGTATTTTTAAAATCCGTTAATTATAATAACAAGAGGCAAAGGAAGGCAGTTGAAGATGTCAAAGAGAAGGGAAATACGTTCTCATAATTCGATTACATCAGAAATTCTACTTTAAACTATGTGAAAAGCATATAAATTTAAATAATCCATGTATTTGATGAAGACAACGCGGTGGAGGACTTCGTGCGCAATTGGTTACTGACCAGCCCTCTTCTTTTTACGACAACGGTATCAAAAAGCTTCCGATACGCTGAGAAAAGTGCATTTCCAAAGCAGGAGATTTTTTTGAAAAATGATATGTATTTGGTTTATTTGTTATAGTAAATAAAAAAAATTTAAAAACATTTCGTTTATATTTAATCAACCCTAGTATTCAACAGTAAGAACAAATTCTTGTAAAAAATTGGATTAGTATTCTGTCATAGCCTTGCTGCCATCGATGCTTATAAAAACGCATTTTGCTGAGTTATATTTATTAATATTTTTCATAAATGCGTCGAATAAACTCTCTTCAGTATGGCATAAAGTTTGAGAAACACAAACAAAAAACTGCCCTACTCGGTGACAAATACTCCAAGGACAGAAAATATAACTATCGCTACAGAAATATAAATACGTGATATGAGACGTCGTTGCAAAACGAAGCCGGCTGGCTACTGGCGGCACGTTAAAAATGTAACTAGTAAAGTTTCTCAGAGATGCCGTGTTTATTAGTCCCTACTACTATTACTTATTATACGAATTCTACTTGCACGACATCTTTGAGGAACTCCACGAATCACATTTTAACTCTCTGGCGGTAGTCAGCTCGCTTCATTTTGCGGGGACGATATGTTCCACCTGTTTGTCTTTCTCTAGCGATAGCTATATTTTCTGTGTCACAGGTAACAAAGAAGTAAGGTTCAGTACTTAATGATAGATGGCACTAGCAACAAAAAAAGAAATTGAACTCCTTGGCAACAGATGTTCTCAGTGATTTGCCCGTGCAGTCACTATTTCGTTATGAACAAAGTTGAGCAAGAGGCGAGGTTAACAAAATTATTATCATATTGCAGTACCGTTTTAGTTTGGGAACCACTGATTCATACAAAAGAGAAAAAGATTTGTAAATGGTATTCCTTTAATATTAAAAAATATTTTATTCATATTTATGCCCCATAAATTTAATTATTGAATTCTTTTTATTAGGTTCACTAGTAGATGAAAGAGTACTTTGTACGTTGTCAGACGAAGGGAAGGATGCTTGTCGAGGTGATTCGGGAGGACCATTGCTATGTGCTTCCATTCAAACTGGCATCGTTTCATGGGGATTTGATTGTGGTCTTCCAAACAATCCAGGCGTCTACACTAGAGTAGATAGATACTTGGATTTTATATACGGAACACAAAATAATACCTCCGGTAAAAGTTATATGATCATTCATTTTATTCTTATTTTCTGGTTTTTGTTCGAAGAATTTAATTAAATTGTATAATATTTCTTCCTACATAACTGTAACTGAGCTATCAAATAAATAAGATTATTAAAAATCTGTGTTGTAAATTTTGTATACCAGTATTGGAAAACTTAATTATAATATAATTTTAAAATCATCTTTTTAAGCTGGGATTTATTTCACAAAGTTATGTCTTATGTAAAATAATTGTAAGAATGAAGTAATTGTGATTACAAGTAAACATGCTTTGGTATTAACATATTGCATGCATAACAAAGAGAGCTTCACCAAAGCCGACATACGCTGTATTTATCAGATTTTGTTCAAAAGAGAGCTTTTTGGCTGATTGAGAACCTGGAACTAACCAGCAACTTTGATTACCTTGAAATATCGAAGAATGGTTGGCGACTTAAGGCCATTTTATTAGTATTTTCAGTTCGATATCCATATATATATATATATATATATATATATATATATATATATATATATATATATATATATATATATGTATATATACATAGATATTCAGTGTGACAATGTAAGTCCGCATCATATGAGATTTTTTTTAAATAATCACTTTAGCCCAGATCTGGTTATGGCATCCATTTGTGCTTCAAATAAAATCAGAAATAAAGTATACGCATGACGTCACATGTCAAAAATGACATTTTGGTAAAAATTTTTGAAAAAAACGTATAATTTGGCCAATTTTTAAAAATAGTTATTAAACAAAATGGTTTATTTGGTCTTTCTAGATCTGTTTGTCAAATTTCAACGGCCTACTACTATTTTGAATTTTTGGCAGTTTTTTTGACATTTCGGCAATTGTTTTTCATCTTAATTTATTGCAACTTTATTTAAATCATTGAATTTGTCAAAAACTAGGCACCTATAATCTATTTAAGAACAAAATGGAGTCGCGTCCATAATTTTTTTATAGAATATTAAAATTTACACATTATGATGAATCATATTTGATGCAAAGTTCGATTAACTTTTGTTTTTAAATAGAAAACTATTTCTCGCTTACGTAGTTTGATAGTGAACACACTTGAACGTTTGTAAATTAACACAAATCTTACATTTTGATCTTTTTAGTAATGTATTTAAAGTTTCAACAATGTAATGTTTTTTCTATAAACGCTAAATTAACAATTGGCTTTTTTAACCTATTTAATAAATACTTGTATCAAATACACGCATATTGCAATATTATACATTTCGGTGTGTCCACCGTTTCATTCAATGCAACGAATGGTTCTTCTAGAAATTCCTTTGACGGAATTTTTCACAAACTCGGGAGGTATCTCCTGACCACACTGCCTAATTATAGCTTCTAGATGATCGATATCTCTAAATGGTCTAAACTTGTATAATTTTTATTTGAGATAACCCCATAAATAGAAATCCAATGGGGTGATGTCGGGCGATCGAGGTGGCCAACAATTATCCTGATCTCGCCCAATGACCCTGCCAAGAAATCGTTCATTTAAAGTGTTTCGTACTTGCAAAGTATTGTGTATTGGTGCACCATCTAATTGATACCACAGAGCATATCTTAGATCGACAGCCATGTTATCCAGAACTTCTAAAATTTCGTTATTTAAAAAATCTAAATATCGTTGTGAGTTTAAATTATGTCTAAAAAAATATGGCACCTATCATATATATCACACCAAATAGTTTTAAACGAGTATTGGTCACGACACTCAATTATGAAGTTTGGATTTTCTTGGTCCCACCATCGACTATTCTGCGAACTTACTATTCCGTTAGAAGTAAACGTGGCTTCATCAGTCCATAAAACATTGTACGGAAATTTGGAGTCCTCTTCTATTTTTTCTTGGTACCAGAATGAAAATAACAACCGAATATTGAAATCTCTATCCTGTAGAATGTTTACTAATTTCGGTTTGTATGGTTTAAATTTATTTTTGTGTAAAATTTTACGTGCATTTTTCCTGTCGTTCTCCGGTTTAGGCTTCGAAATAGTTCTAACACTGGTTTTGCCTTCTTCCACTACACTTAAGCACACATCTAACTCAGTATCTTCGGTATGTTTACGTGCAACACGATTTTTTCGGAAAGCATTTCCCACAGATCCAGTCGATTTAAACTTTTTTATAATTCGGTTCACAGTAGATTGCTGCAAGTTTTTTTCAGGATGAAGCTCGTTAAAAACATTTGCAACAGGTGTATTTTCCCCACACAATAAAACAATTTCAATTTTTTCTTAAAGAGAAAGCATGTTGTGACACCATCTGTTTGTTTCCATTCTAGTTTGAATTACTAACTAAATATTTGACTGCTTACCACACCATATTGCGATCTCTAGTTCTCAATTGTTTCCAGGGCCTACTATTAATAAACGCATAGAAATATCGAGTTTTGGTTAGCGTGTTAATTTCTCTATTTAGCTCTTTTTCCTGCAGAAGGTAAGTTTTCAGGAGGAAATCGGTACAACCATAAAGGGCCTTTCTAATTTTGCGAACGTTAATTTTGATAGCCACGACTAAAAATGGCTGGATTTATTTTAAATAGCAGTTACGTCAACAATGACACCGAAAGCATTTTAATGTAATTTTTCAGTGGTATTATTAACGCGAAACTGCCAAATTAATAAGTAGAATATGTGTAATATTTTTATTACGCTTGCTAAATCTAAAATGCATAATTGATCTAAAAAGTGGTTTTAGCTGAAGTATAAAAAAAAAACAAATAGGATAAAGCAGAAAGTTGTTAATTTGGTGTTTATAGTAAGAAACATTACATTGTTAAAAATTTAAATGCATTATTAAAACGATCAAAATGTAAGATTTGTGTTAATTTACAAACGTTTAAGTGTGTTCACTAACAAAATACGTAAGCGAGAAACATTTTTCTATTTAAAAACAAAAGCTAATCGAAGTTTGCATCAAATATGATTCATGATAATGTGTGAATTTTAATATTCTATAAAAACATTATGGACACGACTTCATTTTGTTCTTAAATAGATTATAGGTGCCTAGTTTTTGACAAATTAAATGATTTAAATAAGGTTGCGATAAATCAGGATGAAAAACAATTGCCGAAATGTCAAAAAACTGCTAAAAATTCAAAATCGTAGTAGGCCGTTGAAATTTGACAAACAATAAATAAAATAATAATTTTTTTTTTTATTTGGCCAAATTATACGTTTTTTTTTCAAAAATGTTTACGAAAATGTCATTTTTGACATGTGACGTCATGCGTAAAAATGACTTACTATACTTTATTTCTGATATTACGAGATCTGGACTAAAGTGATTATATATATATATATATATATATATATATATATATATATATATATATATATATATATATATATATATATATATATATATATATATATATATATATATATATATATATATATATATATATATATATATATATATTTATATATATATTTATATATATATATATATATATATATATATATATATATATATATATATATATATATATATATATATATGTATATATATATATATATATATATATATATATATATATATATATATATATATATATATATATATATATATATATATATATACATATATATATATATATATATATATATATATATATATATATATATATATATATATATATATATATATATATATACATATATATATATATATATATATATATATATATATATATATATATATATATACATATATATATATATATATATATATATATATATATATATATATATATATATATATATATATATATATATATATATATATATATATATATATATATATAAATATATATATATATATATATATATATATATATATATATATATATATATATATATATATAGGATGTTGTGAAAGTAGTTTAATATATTGCGTATATATTGAATATATTTTTTTTTCTCAATTTAAACATTTTTAGTAATTGATAAAATTCCTATTTATTACCCCAGTCTGATGCCTATGATTAACGTTGCCACATATAAATTCTTTCTTTAAAGTAACCTAATTTTTGACAAAAATATTTTCATAAATTAACAGGATTTTCAAGTTAAAATATCAAAAAACTGTTGTTCTTATAATAATAACAACTTAAAATATATTTCTGTTTCAACCAAATTTGGCTAACAAGTGCTCAAAATGATAGTTACTTCATTTTTGTTCAGTTTTGCAAGTAATTTCTCATCAGAAAAAAAAATACCTAGAAATAAGACCATTGTATCCAAAACATATTTTTTATAGTGCATTGTAGCATGTATTTCTCATAGAATGATTGAATGTTGAACAAATTTAGGATGTTTACTATCTCAAATAAAAATATTAACCATATGAAGCCACTGAAAAACACAGTGTTAACATAAAGTACATGTGGAATCCCGCACTTTATAACCAAGCATTAAAAGCAGGTAAAAAAACTGTTGTTCTTAAGCACACATCAACGCAAACTTTATTACACCTGAATTACAAATTTACCAAGCTAGACCGTACATAATTTATTCACAGTAAATAAATCAGCTTGCCAATAATACCGAGACTTAGACAGGGAATGGTTAAAATATCGACAGACTAAAAATAAAATTTGCATTTAAACGTGCCTTTCTACTCTATTGACTAAAATAAAAAATCATAAACTACAAAAATGATTTAAAAATATACTAGACCTAACTACTAAATATCAGATTAATCAGTGGACGAAATAATAATGAATTTTAGGGACACTACATTACTTTCTTTGTAAATGAAAAATATAGACACCTTCTATATTTGTTTACATAATGAACCATCCGAGTTTCACTATTAGATATTTTAGATCTGTTTATAGCAATACTGAAAAGACACATAGATACTTCAACACATCAGTAAATAGGTTTGAGTTTAGAGGCACGACTGTCACGGACTGACGCATTCGTTACCAAAATTCAGTATAAAATTATTGAATTCATGAAAACATGGTAACTGAATTATAGTTAAGTATATAATTGTCAAACCCAAAAAAACAATGTTCGAAAATTGCCTGCAGAAATTATATTATTCACTAATGTATACTACTATTTAATAATAAGCTAAAAAGTATACTGATTATTTGAATTAAATGCTTTTCTTTATTTAACTCCTACATATGTTAAATAAAAATTATTATGCTAAATTTATGTAACTCTACAGTTATATGTAATCTACGCTGTTTAGATATGACTTAAAACTTGAAAAAAAAAGATATTTACAGGTCTGTCTTAACACATATCCTAAATCTAATTATAATTGTAAAAAATTTCCATCTGTATGTGAATAAAAACTTTTTATACTTTAAATTTTAAAATAAAAAGAGAGAAATGAAACCAAAAGTAATGATATCATGAATCCGCATAAGAACCGGTGCCGTGATACTATAACCGCGAAGAGCTAGTTTTATAACGCAACTGGAGCGACAGTTGATAACTCTATGAGTTTTGTCGGTCATCGGTAAAGTTCTTTTAAGAAATTTGAATTTTTTCAAGAATAAATAGCTAGTAATTTTATTATGTTGTACGCTTAAAAATGAATAGTGAACTATGTGATGCTCATTTTCCTGTTTCCGGAATTTACACTGTTAGTTATAAAAAGGATTGTTTACACTATATCGTGCTACTAATAAAACTATAATGAAAGTTTAACAAGTTTTTTGGCGAAAATGTAGTGATTCGTGGCATTACAAGAAATTTCACTTTTGAATAGAAAATTATATAGGTTAGATTTCGGCTCTTTTATGCATTCATTTCTTCGTTTAAAATACTGAGCATCAAATGTGGTTTGTTTCTATAGCAGTAAAAGCTTTTCTAAACTAAAATAGTTGAAGAATCATTCATTAGTTATAGCATGAAATAAAAATAAAAACATATATTAAGTCCAACAGCATTGTAAATCAACAGGCTATTATTAAGATACCAGTCACTTGTTTTTTGAGATAAAATTATTGGTATATCTCCTGAACAACCATAAAGCCTAAGGATTCATTTTCACGTTGTTGAGAAGCAATATTTTTAATTATTTATATTCAGTTGCTTTTGTTGCAATGATTTGCTGATTTCAATATATTAAGCGATTCTCATGACACTATATATATAAATATATATATATATATATATATATATATATATATATATATATATATATATATATATATATATATATATATATATATGTAACACGTAGGCTGAAAAATTTTTAGTCTAGCTATTTAAAACACATTTTTTTGCAAAATTCGACTTTATTAATCAACATAGTCTCCTTCAAGAGCGATACAATCAGTCCAACGCTTTTCTAACATTTCGATACTTTTCTTACAGAGGAATTTGTATTTGCCTTCAAAACAGGCCTCAGTTTCGGCGATAACTTCTTCAATTCTGCGAATAGATAATAGTCGCTGGGGGCCAAATCTGGAAGATACGGTGGATGAGGAAGCAATTCGAACTTCAATTCATACAATTTTGCCATCGTAACCATTGATTTGTGACACCGTGTAATATCTTGATGAGGCACTTTTTTTTGTTCATTTGGGGCCGTTTCTTTGCGATTTCTGCCTTCAAACGCACCAATAACTTTATATAATATTCGCTATTGACAGTTTTTCCCTTCTCAGTATAGTCGATGAAAATTGTTCCATGCGCATCCCAAAATACAGAGGCCAAAACCTTCCCGCCGACTGTTGTGTCTTTGGTCGCTTCGGGCGGCTTTCACCGGCTGCTGACCACTAAACTGATTTGATTCTGGTGTGTAGTGATGAATCCGTGTTGCATCCATTGTCACAAATTGCATGAAAAAGTCATTTTTATTGCGCTTAAACAGGTCGAAACAGCGCTCAAAATTATCAACACGTTGTTGTTTTTGGTCCACTGTGAGCAAACGCGGTAAGTATTTTGAACAGAGCTTCTTCATGTTCAAATGTTCATGCAAAATATAAACAAGTTCTTTTGATATTTGTAGAGTGTCAGATATCTCACGCAATTTCACTTTACGGTCATCCAAAACAATTTGTATGTATATATATATATATATATATATATATATATATATATATATATATATATATATATATATATATATATATATATATATATATATATGTATGTATATATATACTTCTTTATATAAAGAAACTTTCTGAGAAGTTGAAATGGATCTGCCACAAAATTCAAAATAAACTAGATTCATTATTTACAGACTTGAAAAATCATATTCCCACAATGAATGAATTGAATGTAGTGTATGCAATGCCATGTACGGATTGTCCAAAGAAATATATTGGAATGACTTGTCAGTTACTAAAAAACAGACTAAATGGACATAAATATACTAGGAATGCTTCCACTGCCCTTAGTAAACACGAATCAGAAAAAAACATGACTTTAATGAAACCAAGATCCTTTGCAAAGACTGGAATTATACCAAAATAAAAATCAAAGAGATGATCGAAATAAAAAAAGAAGAAAACACTGTGAATAATAGGATTGACATGAGAGGAATCAGTCTTATATACATATATTTAATTAAAAAATAAATATGGTGGAATGCATATCCTCTTCATAATACAAAATGGTATATATACTTAATATCGTATCAGTTTTTTGTTAAGACGCCCATTACAGAATATAAAATAAAAATACAAAATCAATAAAAAAATACAAGTATGTCGACAAGAAATGTAGAATTTGAAATTCATTACCATACAAATAGCTGACTTTCAAGGTATGTACTTTTGATTAGTTTATATTGTTGTTATATGTGTAAATATTTTAAATGTCCGAGTGTGCGTAAAATATTATATCTTTGTTAAACCTGTAATTGAGATCAAAAAGATTTTAACATATGTTTTCTAATTTTAGAATGAGTAATAAAAAAGTATATATATTTATGAAAATGACTAAAAAAATAAGGCGAAACGTCAAATATACAACTAGTTTGTAATTTCCAAAAGAACCTAAATACCCAAGAAAAATCAACTAAGTTCATATAAACAAAAGATTCAACGAAAAATTATACATAAAATATATATATATATATATATATATATATATATATATATATATATATATATATATATATATATATATATATATATATATATATATATATATATATATATATATATATATATATATATATATATATATTATATATATATATATATATATATATATATATATATATATATATATATATATATATATATATATATATATATATATATATATATATATATATATATATATATATATATATATATATATATATATATATATATATATATATATATATATATATACATTGAAGTCTGCTTATAACAAACCCGGTTATAACGAACTTCCGGATAAAGTGAACCAAATTTGGATGTTTTGTGTCCGTTTATAACGAACTTGCCGCTCCCTGTGCTCGATGTCGCGCGACTTGATCTAGGGAATTCACCGAAACTCGCTGGGAACCCCTATTCTACTTGTTTCAGCAGGGTCGCTAGTTCGAGCAGTATTATTTTTAATTCACTTGTTGTGTTATGCGGTTCGAATGCATATTTGATTAAAGAAGCATAATGAATGTTAAAGTTTTTATTTTAAAATGAGTACACCAAGAGTAAAGCATTTGCTTTAAACATAATGCTATAAGGAAAATGGAAAATGGAGTTAAACAAAGTGATGTTTGCAAACAGTTGAATTTAACTAAATCTACGGGTTCCACGATATGGAAGAAGAACAAGAAATCTTATCAATCTATGATAAAAGAAACTTCTAAAAAAGTAACAAAATCTACAAATGACCAAGTCGATAAAGGACTCCTTAAAAAACGACATGAACATGTTTCTATTAACGGCTATACTTTACAAGAGAAAGCTAGTGAATTGGGAAGGAAAATAGAGAACACCGATTGAATGGATTGAATGATTTAAAAAGCGGCATAATATTAGTGGGGATAAGATAGTAGGAGAAACTGCAAGAGCCGATCTGACTGTTGTTGATCAGTGGTTGGCCATGTATGGCCGAAAATTCGAGAAAGTTATGAATATGTGGACATTTTTAATGCGGATGAAAAGGGTTTGTTTTACAAAACGACGCCTGATAAGACATTAAAGTTTGTCGAAGAGAATTGTGTTGGTGGAAAATTATCAAAAGTAAGGATTACTGTGTTGGTAACTGCAAATATGTCTGGAACAGAGAAAAGAAAGTTGTTGGTGACAGGAAAGTCCGCCAATTCCAGGTGTTTTAAAAACAAACATTTACCAGTAAAGTACAAATCAATCAGTAAAGCCTGGATGACATCAGAAATTTTTAAAAAAGAACTGATCGAATGGGACAAAGAATTAAAATTCATAAACAGAAAAATATTACTTTTGATTGACAACTGCCAGCGCACCCTGAAGTTGACCTACTGTAAGTAAAATTGGTTTTCATGCCTCCAAACACAAGCGCAAAGATCCAGCCTATGGATCAAAGGGTGATACATTCTTTAAAATGTCATTATAGCAAGATTTTACTTATGAAAATGTTAGAGACAATCGATATTGGTAACATTTTTTCTTCTCTTGGACGGTATAAGCTTGGCAAAGAGTCAGTAGAGAAACCAATGCAAACTGAAGGCGAATTTTTAAGGAAGTAATGTAGATATGATTCAAATGATGAGCTACCGTTGCTCAGTGGATTGAAGAACATCGAGAAGATTCTACTGATTGTCTAGAATTTTTTTACCATGCTGACATTCAACAAAGTTCAGTGGAAATCGAGATTAAAAAGATGTTTAATCAGTTTAATTTTGAAGAATATATATGTGCTGATAATGGCGATAAAAAAATATTAATTAATGATCAAATTGTGACATCAGTGACTTCTCAAAAGATTTTAAGCGATAATGACGATGAAGACGAATTTGGAGAAGGAGATAATATTCGTGCTCCATCCATTTCAGAAATGACTAAGAAAATGACTGAAACTCGCAATTTTTTGGAATCTCGGGAAGTTTCTGAACATATACGGAGTAGTTTTTGTGACTTTAACAATTATATAAACAACATTTCTTTTTCAAGTAAAATTGTACAAACGAAAATTACTGATTTGATTGTATAAACTACGTATTTTAATGTTTTCGTTTATACTCGTATATGTACTAACATTCACAATAATAACTTTAGTGTGACTTGTTTTATTTTCCGTTGAACGTTTTCTTTTAATTTAATAATTATTATTATTCATTTTTCTAAGCATTAGCGCCCAATCTAAATAAAAAGTAGTGAAAATTGATATTAGATTTTGTTTACTATTTGTAACGAACTTCGGATATAGCGAACCATTTCTAGTGATTTTTTGAAGTTCTTTACAAACGAACTTCACTATATGTATATATATATATATATATATATATATATATATATATATATATATATATATATATATATATACAGTAGCAGATTCTGAGATGGGTTTGCCAATATTTTTTGTTTATCATGCAAATTTTATACAATATTTAGAAGTATACCTCCGTAAGCTTTAGGACACTAACAGAAATTTGGCAGTATCGGAAATTATTAACAGTACAATATTTACAAGTAATTTAAATAAACCTAAAAAATAAAGTTAGTAAAATAAGCATTTAATTTGTGCATTCATGTGGAAAATTAAACAAAGGAAAATTTACTACTCAGTATATATCACCACTACACCAAACACTTTATTTTTGCACTCGACGCGCATTTCGCTAACCATGTTAGCTTCATCAGGAGCGATGATTGACTAAAGCTAAAACTACAAATCTACCCTATTTATACTTAGTCTAACCCTTGAATTACTCAAGCGGAACTAATGACATAGGCAAGGCCCTCAGTTCCGGTCAAGTACCCAGTAGAGGGGACTATAAGGAATAGGCCCTCTGTCTTTATTTAAACTACTTTTACATTTTATGATTTCCATACTTTCGTATGCGTTCAACAATCTCCTATCAGATACATTTTTTATTAATCTTAGATTATCTAATGTTACAGTATGATCAGCTTCAAGGGCATGTTCGGCAATGCTAGACTTTTCTGTTCTATTGTATCTTAAGTGTGCTAAATGTTCTTTAAATCGTGTTTTAATTGACCTTTCAGTTTGCCCAACATACTTTTTGTCACAATCATTACAACTAATTTCATAAATTCCACTTTTCTCACAATTAGGAATCTTATCTTTGGGATTTCCTAAGATATTCCTCAGATTGTCTGATGACTTATAGACTAAGGTGAGGCCTACCTTATTAAATACCTTATTGAGTCCCTTGCTATATTTCGGATTATATGGTATGGAGACATATTTGGTGTTATTTTCTTCGCGTGTAAAAAAGGTGGAATTCTGAATATTAAACCTAAATGTATGTCTATTTATTAGCTTATTTACTAAGTCATCGTCGTAACCATTAACTCTAGTTATATTTCTAATACGATTCCTTTCTTTATTGAAGTTTACTCTGTTCAGAGGGAAAGTGACCAAACGATGAACTAAAAAATGTAATGAGGCTAATTTATGTTGCTTGCAATGAAATGAATCATTAGGAATATATCTATCTGTTACTGTATCCTTCCTATAGGTATCAAATTCTAATCTATTATTATTTTTAATAATTAAAATATCTAGAAAAGGTAATTGTCCTTTGTTCTCAACTTCGTAAGTGAATTTAATGGAATCATACCGGCTATTTAATTTAGAAACAAAATCATTAATGTTTGCTCTCTTTGTATCAAAAATCGCGAAAATATCATCCACATACCTATACCATACCCTTGGGAAATATTCGAGTTCTTGACTGGCTTCGATTTCAAACTTACTCATGAATAAATTGGCTATGAAGGGTGACAAGCAAATTACCCATAGCTGTTCCTTCTTTCTGAACATAAAATTGATTGTTATATTGGAAATAATTTTGTTCCATACAAAGTTTAGATAATGTTAAGTATTCACGAATAATTTCGTCTTCAAAGTTATTCATTCTAAGTAATTCTTCGAGATATTGTAAAGTTTGTGGAATTGGCACACTTGGGAACAAAGAACTAACATCAAAAAAAATTAAGACTTCACCTTCATTAAGAACTAGATTTTTTGTTTTATTAATGAATTCTAACGAATTCTTCACTGCGAAAGTATTTAATGGTAACTTCTCAAGTTCTTTTGATAACCATTTGGATATTAAATATGTGGATGATCCGACCGATGAAACAATGGGTCGCATTGCTTTTCCAGGTTTGTGAATTTTGGGTAAACAATACAATTTTGGTATGGTCTGATTACTCACATTTAATTTAAATTTTATATGATGATATCATTCTCGGTAATGGATTTCTTATTACCTTTTCATAAGGGCCAGATTCGATAAGATTATCTACGCGTTCAAAGTAATCTTTCTTATCCAATATAACAACCTTATTTCCTTTATCCGCTTTTAAGTAGAAGACATCTTTCTTTTTCAATCCTTTAACTACTAACTAAAAAAAGGAAAATTTTGTAAATTTCTTGTCGGGACATTGAATTTTATTTCGGTTAACAATGCCAGTAAATGAAACAAAGCATTTTCCAATTTAAATAAGAAGTAGAGATCGGAGAGATGTCTTTTATCAAATAGAATTAATAGGTTATAAGTTTGTACTGCCAGTTCTACTATACTGTGGCCTTAAAATCCACTGACTTGAAGTTTCTTCTAAACGGCGTTAGATAGTGAGTGTTCAAATGATAAACGCAACAATTTTGGATTTCTGTACTTAAATTAGATCATACTATCTTATTAGATTTATTAATAGTTGTCTGAAAATGCCAGTTAAAAGATTACTTAGAATGTATCTTCCTCTAAAGATAACTAAATTATTCTTTTTGTTGATAAGCAGTGAATAAAAAAATTCGATATCTCTCGCCAATTATACTGTAAACGGATATATTGTTGTGTATCATACCAGCATATACTCTGATTTAAAGTCTACAGCTCACGTACAATCTCTTCGTGATAAATTAATTACTTGTAGTTAGTTGTGCCCTTACTTCGCTGACCGACAAATCAAGATGGGTTCCTGCTTGTAAATGAAATCT
This sequence comes from Pachyrhynchus sulphureomaculatus, assembly GCA_019049505.1. Lineage (NCBI taxonomy): Eukaryota > Metazoa > Arthropoda > Insecta > Coleoptera > Curculionidae > Pachyrhynchus > Pachyrhynchus sulphureomaculatus. The sequence continues at coordinate 49,980,970 of CM032448.1, forward strand.
TCCGAATATCTCTTTGATTACCATTCCTGAGATTTATTCTAATTCGAACGGTTGGGTTCACTGCAAATTTATTCCAGTTTGGAATGTTTTACCAGTTAGTGATAAAGAAAGAAGCTAATAAAATTACAAATCTACTAAATGGGAAAAACTTAAAGACAATTTCGGAACCTCTCCTAACTTGTAGCTTTGATAGTCAATCTGTTTGTGCTCAGAAAATTTGTGAAGGCTTTTTTAGCTGGCATCGATCTTTACATACCCTTTTCGAAGAAATCAAGCAAACCTTCAATGGAAAGTGTTACGACACTATTAGTTCCCATCATCATAAACCGTATGATATCTGTTAGTACTAGAAAGAGATGTTCGCAAATAATTTACAAAACCGTGGGGCATATAATAAGGGAATTAGAAAGCGGCTTTTTATCTGTCCCAATAATTTCAAATCTCTTTTATAGTAAAAATTTTACTAAATCAACCATATTACCGCTTACACCATCACATAATATTGAAAACTCGGTAAAAAAGATCAACTCGTTAGCTTATTTCAGGTCTTCAGCAGAGTTCAGTTCTTTACACTCATTTGAAACATTTTTTTTATGGATCTCGAGTTTCTCCAGATCGTACACTGTCAGTAGACGCTGACCGATTTCTTTTTAATATATACTCTTATTAACCGTGGTATACTCTAGGTTTCCAACAATGGATCTCTTTTGTTTTCACTACATATATTGGAACTGGCTGGTCCTTGTAGTAAGACCAACAACAGAAAATTCACCTTAAATAGCCGATTTCAATAGTAAAGGCAAAAATTGACATTAAAGAAATGATGACATAAATATTTTTTTCGCGCCGCCACTGGTGCACCATACAACTCCATAATAAATAGATTTTTCCTAAACAAATTCAATAATAAAAAAATATTATAAAAAATTGTTACCTTTTAAAATAATTACTTCCTAACATCAAATATTAATTACATAAGGTATCTATTTCAATATTTTTTTATAAGTAAAAATTTTAACACATGTAATCCGCTAAAATTTTATTTGTTTCATTCTGAAGAGCAGCATAATAAATAAATTATTGAGGTAGGTCTTTAAAGTCATTCACCTTGTTCGGCTTTCTTCTAAAGATCCTTTGTAATCGTTTGTAGAACGCCGGAAAGCAATTATTTCTTTATTACGGCGCCCGATGCCGACCTAAAAGGTTTTTTTTAGGCATCTGTAGACTTAGCTTTTTAGTTTAAGTTGGTAGAGAGTTGGGTAAATCGCATTATTTTTGTTATTGGCGTTATCCTTTTTTTTGATTCCTTCTTTTGTTTATTGATATCTTTACCTTTTTTAGTTGTATTTTACCTCAGTTTGGTTGATCATGATTCTTCTTTTTATAGGGAATAATTTCCACAGTTTTTTGTACAGTAATTTTTGTAGTATTAGGCAAAAAGATTAATTTTTTAAAAATCTTTAGCGTTAAATCGCCAAGTAGATTATTTAAATTATGTTGCTGAGCAACTTCCTTGTTTTTATTCTTGATAATAATAGAAGCATATGATCGATGTGCTTTCATTACTTGAATTCGTTTGAGAGAGATAGCATTTATATTTTCAGCAGCTTTAAACAATTTTTGGGAAATACGCTTTTGTCCATAGGCCAAACTCTAGCCGCTTTAATTCCGTTCACCATGGTGCCAATGATAGTAGCTCTTTGGTAAGCTTCTGCATATAAACTTGCAACTTGATATTGCTTTACTTAACGACCGGATTTGTCAACCATTTTTTTTTTGCTTGAGTATAAAACTGCTCCAAAAAAAGAGACGTCCAGTGGCTGAAGCAGGTAAGTACTAAGGTAACACAGTTGTAACATTATTATCTCATTAGCCTTTTCTATGTTCAACGCTTCCAGATTCTTCGAACGCGTTGTATTTCCATCAAGCAGAAGTAACCCTTTATTTTCAGGGGTTGGCTTTGCGACGCTTATAAAATGTTTTTTCCATTTTACAAATAAGATTGAGTTAATATAGCAAGTGTCTGGAATGAAGGTGTGCCATTTTCAAATTAAGAAGTTTGTCTCATTCTTTTGAATATAAACATTGGTGGTACAAACTGTCCAGCTACACTGGTCCAACACAAGGCCTCTTTCTCCGCTTGTGATTGCGCCGATTTGTTTCATTTTTAATCCTAAAACTTTTTGCCTTTTTTCTGAACGATGTAAAAACTCACTTTCATTAACATTAAATATTTTTGTAGGTGAAACTATATTTTTCAAGCTGAGGGTCGATTTGCCCTACACTCCTCCACTTCAAAAAACAGCTGTTAAGGAGCAATGATCCGGGTGCTCTCGGGAGTTCCAAGGCATTATTTCTTTTCAATGTCGGCCTTTCATGGACGGGTTGATTTTGTGAATGATTTCATAAAATGCACTTTTGTCCCTTTTTTTAATTTTTCAAAAAATTTGGAATTTGACAAAAAAGCATTGAATGTGCTTCTACATGACCCCACGAGTAACCCGTTTCAATATACGAGGATGGATTGAATTACGTCGAAAAATATTTTTATTTTTCGACGTAATCTCCACCTAGCTTTATGCAGGTGGAAATTCCAAAGCTTCTACACCTGTTTGAAAAAATGATTCTTCAAGGTCTTCAAAATACTGATTAACTACAGCTTCGAGTTCTTCATTTGATGACTATTTCTGGCCACCGAAGTGTTTTTTTAGGTTTGGAAACAGATGAAAGTCAACTATGTGTCAAATCAGGAAAATAAGACGGGTGTTGCCGCAATTCGAAACCACAATCACGAATTTGAGCCATAGACTCAACAGATATGTAAACGCGAGCGTTGTCCTGATGGAACAAAACTTTCTTTCTCAGTAATCCTGGGCGTTTCTCTTTAATTTCTTGACGTAAACGACGCAAAAGGGTGCAATAATAAGTCAAGTTTATTGTTTCGCCTTTCGGAAGGTAGTCCACCATAATAATACCTTTAGCATCCGAAAAAACTGACGCCATCACTTTTCTAGCAGACAGAATTGCCTTCGCTTCCTTTGGGGTCGGTTTACCAGATTTTTTCCACTGTTTGGATTTTTGTTTTGACTCTGGAGTATAGTGGTGAACCCAGGTTTCGTCCATTGTCACAAACCTGTTAAGAAAATCTTGCGGATCACCTTTAAACATCTCCAAACAGTCGCTAGAAATCGTGAGTAGAATTCATTTTTATTCAACTGAAAACAATCTGGGGACCCACCTAGCGGAAACCTTAGAAAATCCGAGTTCGTTGGCAATGATGTTTTGTGTTCATTCATACGAGATGCCTATAGTGTCTGCAATCTCCCTGATAGTTAATCTACGGTCTTTCAATATGAGATCACACAATTTGCCGATGTTTTCTTCAGTCGTAGACGTCTTGGGCAGACCGGAGCGAGGATCATCTTCGATGCTCTCTCGTCCACGTTTAAATTCTGCAACCCATTTTTTCACAGTAGTAATATGATGGAGCAGATTCCCATAGTGTTGTTTTCATATCATCGTGGATCTCCTTTGGTCTCTCTTTTTTTAAACAGGTACTTGATGACCGCACGCTGTTCAATTTTTTCCATTTTTCTAAAAACGCTGCACTTGGTCTCACTAAACTCGTTCTAACCTAAAAACCACAAATTCTACAGCAACAAAATTTTACACTGTGACAACCAAAGGAAGTATGAATTTATTGAGGGCACTATAATAAAAATATTATAATTAATTTTTGGTGAAGCCTCGAACTTTTCAATCCATCCTCGTATGAAGTGAATTTCATAACACCCTGTATAGGTGTGTAAAATTTTAGCAGTCATTCAAAGCTTCAATTATTATTACTCTTTAGTATTTGTAAAATTTATAAAAAACAAAAAGCCTTGTGGCCGAACAGAAACTATTCTTTATTGATTACTTTCTCAGAGTTACGCTCTTTTAAATCTAGATGTTGCTCATAATGACTTTTTAATGAAAGCAAAAATGAGAGTTTAAAATTAGGTTGCATTTGTTTAAAAATTGGCATAACTTCAAACGTGGAGCCCATTATTTTACTTAAATTAATGTTTTCAGTACTAAATTTATGTTACAATAAGAACAAATAAAATTATTATCGCTCTGATTTAGATAGCTAATACTAATTTAAGTATAAATAAACTTAAAATTTAAATTTTATCCTGATTTAAAGAAAAAACCGACTGTCATACTACATATTTAAAGTAACAGCCTGTGAGTATGATTTTTTTTATTGTTCACCTCCCCGTCTGAGTAGGGATTTGACTCTTTTTTCTAGTCTAGGGATATCAGTGAAGATGTCGTAATACCCGTCAACGTTGTCCAAATACCCAAAACATACATTTCTGTATTTCACAGCACCTTTTAGACAACGCGGTAGTGCTGCCTCGGACGTTATGGCATTTCTGCGAAAAACTACTACTACCTATGTACGTGGGCAGGCCAAATATACTTAAATAATTTAATAAATAAGTATACCAACCTGCGGGATTGAACCCTCGACCTTCTGCACTGAGCCCCGGGTCGCCACGACCGTTATGACCTTTCTTCTTCTTCTTCTAACAGCTCTTCACAGTCCACTCCTGGACATAGGCATCCCCCATACTCTTCCATAGTTTTTGTCCTGTGCTATCTGATGCCATTTATTCCCTACACTGTTTTTGATGTCATCTAGCCAGCGTAATTGAGGTATGCAAACACTGCGCTTATGAAGGCGAGGTCTCCACTGTACAATGCGCCTTGTCCATCTTGAATCGTCCTGTCGTGCAACATGGCCCACCCAGTTCCACTTCAATTGAGCAATGCGTTCTATAACATCTTCAACTTTTGTTCTATTCCTAATATTCTCATTTGTGATATGATCTCTGAGACTTATTCCTAACATCATTCGTTCAATAGCCCTTTGTCTTGTTCTGAGTTTGTTGGCTGATCTAATGGTGAGCGTCATGGGCTCCATCCCGTATGTCATTACTGGTAATATGCAGGTGATATGACCTTTACGATTACAAAATATTTTATTATTTTATATATTTATTTTATAAATTAAATATTCATTATTATAAATAATATTGATTGAATGTCATCGATAGATTGAATACTAAATTTGTTTTCTTTTTAATATTATAAACAATTCAAATAGTTGACTATGTACATAATTTGAATTAGTAATATTTTTATTTTGACATTAATTTAATATATAAAAAAAATAAATTAAGTATGAATATATTTTTCAAATTACTCTAACTTTGTATCAAAGGTAGCAGAATTTTGAACAGTTATTTTTGCTTCGATTGAAAGAAAATCATTATAAACAAAATTTAAATGTAAAATATTGTGTGGGGTACGGACAAATATTGATTTCCTTAACTTTAAGAATTTTTCTTTTTATTTTAAAAATCTCGCAAACATTAAAAGAGTGGTAAAAATTAAAAAGTCAAATAGAATGCTAAAGCAATGAACGGTTATGTAAAATTAGCAAAGGAACATTTGTTTTTTTTTTTTGAAAGTTTGAAGATATTTTAATATTTTTTTTTTTATGGGTCTCTACAGGAAGTCCCTAAAGCGCTACAGGAGCACACGTGCGGAGAAAATTCACGTTGTTCTTACTCGCTGCAAATTATACTCGGTGGGAAACACAGTCCTGGGCAAATTATTCCAAAGGGATGATGTTCTCCATATAAAAGACTGCTTGAAAAGCGTTGTACGCGGGAGTAACAAGCTGAACCTCATAAGGAAACATGCACCGCTCTGGGAGGAATTAAGCGGGCCACATCCCTCGAACACTTTCCAAGAAAATACTTGTAGAATAGGCTCAAGTCGCCAACCGTTCTTCGATGTTCCAGCGAATCAAGGCCGCCGGTCAGTTCCGGGTCTCCAGTCAGACGAACAACTCTTCTCTGAATAGAATACAACAAATGCAGTGTGTGTTTGGGAGTGGAGCTTCAAACATGGGAGCAGTATTCCATGGTTGGTCGAATTTGAGCTTTGTAAAGAGTTAACAGTTGTTGTGGAGTGTAAAGCTTTCTGGTTCGAAATAATATTCCCAACTTTTGAGAAGCTCTCCTTGCTATGCCTGCAACATGCTCATACCAGCACATATTTGCTCCCAAATTAACGCCCAACAAATTGAGTGACGATGTTAGAGGAATGGAGTGTCCTGACATAACTATGTCGGGTTCAGCAACGTTAACTTTTTAGAAAACACTGCCGCCTGGGTTTTTATAGCGTTAAATTCCACTTGGTTACTGTCTTCCAGGTCTTTGTTAAGTTGAATGACTTCCTACTGTCTGCGAATATTCGTCTGAGTAGCCGATGTCCGAGCATTTAAAGTGAATGAACAGATAAGTGTACTGTCATCTGCAAAGCTGTAGATTGGATTCTCGGTCTTTTACAGCAGATCGTTAATACAAATGAGTAAGAGAGTATGGAGCCTTGGGGTACACCGGCGTTAATAGTGAAGGTGTTAGAGAGAAATCCGTCGACTGCCACTCGTAAAGAACGCTCTCTGAGGAAACATGAGAGCCATAAACAGAACTTTTCAGACATACCATAAGAACGTAGCTTAGCCAATCGTGCCAAACACGGTCGAATGCCTTGGATATGTCAAGAGCAACCGCTCGAGATTCTCCAAAATGTTCAATTGCGTTGTTCCAAACATGTGTTACATAAGTTAGAAGATCTCCTGTTGATCTATTTTTACGAAAGCCATATTGGTGAATGCTAATAATGTTGAATCCTTCAAGATCTTTTAGAAGATGCTGATTGATAGCCTTTTCCATGACTTTCGATATTATTGGAAGCAGTGTGATTGGTCGGTAGTTATTTGGCAAGGTCTTCTTGCCTTTTTTAGGTATCGGCTGAACTGTGGCACATTTCCAGCAGGAAGGAAATATTCCCTTTTTGTAGGATAGGTTGAAAAGTGTACAGAAAACTGGTTATAGTTCCCTCGCATAGTTTTTGAGAACTATGGCAGGTATTCCGACAGTGCCAGAAGCCTTTTTGGTGTCTAGCTTCATCAAAATACGTTTTTTGATACGCTGTTTCAAGACAATATCCGGCATCCTTGACTGCCCTATGGGAATAGTAGGTGGTGTTTTTCCTTGGAAATCGACAGTAAAATGTGAAGCAAAGAGTTCAGCCAACAAGTTCGCTTTCTCAACAGGTGTCGTTGCAATAGAACTATCTGGCCGTGTGAGTGGTGGTATGGTGGTTTTCGTGAAATTTTGAATAACTGCCTTAGCGACTGACCTAAAGGACCTGGAATTATTGGGACAAGCGAGAAGTTTGTCTCTAATCCGTTGATTGTGTGCCTCCTTGGTTTCGTCGATAATTTCTTTGCATTTGTTCCTGGCACGAACAAAGGTGTTACGATTAATGGTGTTAGGATTTTCACGCCATCGTCGGTATGCAAGATGTTTAGAAGCAACAGCTTCTTGGCATTTTCGGTCAAACTAAGATTTGCCGTTGGAAGGGCATTTCTTCGAAAAAGGGATGTAAGCCTCCATATCGGCCAAAATAACATCGAAAACCTCCCTGGCGCAGTCAGATGGGTCGTCGGATCGAAAACAAACGTCTAACCAAGGGAAAGTTTGAAAATATTCCATGAGATCTTCCCATTTAGCAGATTTGTAGTGGCAAATCTTGCGCGGTTTAGGAGCCTCTCTGTCACTGATTGGTAGAATACTCGATGTCAAAAGTAGTTTATGGTCGGAAGAACCTAACGGCGGATTTACGCTGACCGTGTAAATCTCCGCAATTGGTGGTTAAAAACAAATCAAGAAGACTGGCGAACTCCCCGTCTCGATCAGGGATCCGTGTTGGTTCGTCAATAAGCTGAGTTAAGCCACTACTAATTAAAAATGATTCGGCTTCACGACCTTGTTCGTCGGTAGTATTTGAATATTTAAACCAGTTGATGTTGTGGACATTAAAATCGCCTAGGATGGCTATTTCGGCATTTGGATAGTTAATTTGTAAATGATCGATGGGGTCTAAAGTTAGTATTACTTGGTGGTCGATAGAGTATACAGGTGAACCTTGTGGTTGGTTGATTCGTTATTTTTAACCACATAACATCAAAGTTTGGAGGCTCCAGAGCCTCTTCTCCTTGGCAAGAGAGGTGTTTTTGTCGTCGTTTTTTTTTAATGAAAATTGTGATGTGTAACAGCAGTAACGTCGTGACGATAATCGAATGTACTAATTAAAGAAAAAGCTAATGCTAAAGCTGAATTTTAACCAAAACTGACGAGATACAGTTTTCTCATAACATGCTAACCTCTTGAGGACACACTATATCGTAAAAAACTGTATCAACATAATGAGGCAACGATAAATGTTTCAAAAATTTATATTTATTTTTTTTTCACTTTGTGTAATACTTCAAAGTTTTTGTACGAGCACAGAAACTACATCTGTAATAATCTAGAGAAAGAAAGTTATTAAAACCTGAAAAGCTCCACAGCTAAAACTGATTCTAATAATAAATTTTGACGTTTTATTGGCATGTATAGGGGGAATTTTAAATACGGGCTATTTAAATGATTTTTGTGACTTTTTTTTTTGTATTAAACAATATAATATAAAACAAAAAGCGGCCACGTTTTTATTTTTCGAAACAATATCAAAAAAGCAAAAAAAAATTATGACAATTTTTAATAACTTTATTTATTTAACTATAACGTAACAAAACTACTATAAATAAAGAACTTAACGTCCTTAGTTAACAAGAGTAAACAAAAAGTAATAATATAATGCGAAATTGTACTAAATTTGCTACTATTTAAACTATTTCGTGTAATATTTTTTGTGTCATTCATTTATAAAATCTAAGTGTAGATCTACTTGAGTGTAGACGGTGGGACTATTATAATCAATTTTACTCCATCCAGCGATATTAGTTTGTATAGCGTGACATAGCAAATAATCGTGTGTGTCTGTTAAAGAAAAATCTAATGCTAAAGCTAAATTTTAACAAAACTGACGATTGACAATTTTCCCATACCATGCTAACCTCTTAGAAGACACTACATATCGCAAAAAACTGTATCAACATAATAAGGCAAAGGTAAATGTTTCAAAAATTTATATTCACTTTCTTTTCCACTTTGTGTAATACTCCAAAGTTATTGTACGATCACACAAGCTATATCTGTAACAATCTAGACAAAGTTATTAAAACCTGAAAAGTTCCACAGCTACAAGTAATTGCAAATGGTGCTAACAATGAATTTTGACGAGCAATTTATATGCATGTATAGGGGGGATTTTTAATACTGGGTATTTAATTGATTTTTCGAATTTTTTATATTATATAAAATATGAAACAAAAAGCGGCCACGTTTTTATTTTTAGAAACAATATCAAAAAATGCAAAAAAAAAAAATTCATGACAACTTTTAATAACTTTAATTATCTATAACGTAACAAAACTACTGTAAATAAAGAACTTAACATTCTGAGTTAACAATAGTAAACAAAAAGTAATAATATAACGCGAAACTGTACAAAATTCGCTACTGTTTAAACTTTTTCGTGTAATATCTTTTTGTTTTATTTCATTTATAAAATTTAAGTGTAGATCAACTCGAGTATACACGGTGGGACTATTACAATCAATTTTACTCCATCCAACGATACCGGTTTGTATAGAGGAACATAGCAATGGACCTCCTGAATCACTGTGGCAATGACTTTTTTCTTCAAGTGATAAGGTACAAATGCTTTTCTCAGTTAATGACTGAAAGTGTTCCTGACATTTTTTTATTGAAATTAAAGGTAGGTAACTACACTGTAGATTTGATAAGCCTCTTATATCATTCCAAGCTAAGTTGCTCCATCCTATATTTAAAGGTTTTTGGCATACTTGCTCAAGGTAGTCATAGTCAAATGAGTTTGATGGTAGAGATACATAAGTAACACTAGGAGATTTTAAAATCGGACTAGTCAATTTTAATAGGCCAATATCATCATCTTGACTATTGTGTAAGGCATAGTTCGGATGAATAAATATATTACCCGATTTTTACTTCTATGGAAGGTCTTTGGGGACTATTCAGACCGGCAACTATTAAAAATTGATGAAATTCTCTTAAACAATGTGCTGCTGTTAAAACCCAAGTGGAATCTATCAAAGTTCCACCACACCACCTTGACCAAGATCCATTTTCTGTCCTCTCCATAATATGTACCACAAAATTATAGTTATTTTTGGGACATGAGAATCTGCCTCCATATACCTTTGGAATTCTAGTATGTAATAAACAAATAATAATTAGTTTCCATAAAAGTACTAAAAATTTTATCAAAAATTTCATAACTGTAAATGTCAACCCGACTTTTTACTGTATGATAGTTTGTTGGTTAGTTAATTGTAGGTGGGATAGATGATTGTGTCTGATGTACACTCCAGCCTTTTGGATTATTATCTTTCTTCTAAGCCCTTTATATGGTAATTTATCCATGATGTACATCTCCCATCTCTTATGTCTGTTCGGAGTTTATGTTTACATGATGTGCATAGAGGTCTAATTTGGTTTGGATCCTTGTCAAACAAAGGACGTTAGTTATTATGGGGTCGCCAATTAAGTTCCTTGCATGGCTAAATGTTCCGAGCCAACGATCTAGATGTTGCTGATATGACCGTCTGTTGAATTGTCGTTTTTACCATCTGCTTTGGCTTTTCTGTATATATAGACCAGCCCCTTGTCTTTGTCAGAGTCTCCACCTCCATTCAAGATTTAGATCTGACCCAATTCTATTGTTTTTCGAAATTATAGGACGTTATCATATATTCAGATTACATATCCAAAAGTTTGTCACCAATTAGATTCATAACTCTTGTGTGCCTAAAGTTGTTATTTTGATTCCCCATTTGTCCTCATTCGATAGGCCCTATTGATAGCCTCTTTCTTTATCTATAGATCTAAGGGTATTGGTCCTAGAATTATTTCCATAGCTCTGGTGGGGATGCTACTTATAGCTCCGGTGAATGCAGTTTTTTTCCAGATAATCTTCTGCGTGTCATGAGGTACATTTTTTTTTATTAAGGTTTTTTGTAATTTCTTTGTTCCAGGCTAATTTGGTGTCTACTCTCTGGAGATACTCAGGTTGTTATAAATGCCTGAGTTTTTTCTTTTTGTGAACAGTATGATAACAGTCTTTGCAGTGTTGAGTTTCAGGTTTACTTCCTCACACTCGTACGTTGTTAAGTGCTCTTTGTATGAGCGTTACCACAGTGGCGGTATGATTCCCTTGGATCAGTATTTTTTTATGTGCCTAGCACACGTGCAGGGAAATCCCTAAAGTATCACAGGAACAACACGCGTGCAGAAAAAACGATTCACATTGTTCTTGAATCGCTGTAAATTGAACTCTGTTGGAAACACGGTCCTGGGCAAATTATTAGAAAGGATGAGGTTCTCCATATAAAAGACTGCTTGAAAATGGTTGTACGAGACGTAACAAGCTGAACCTCATACGGATGTGAACTACTGGCGCGACGAGTATTTCTAGCATGCACCGTTTTGGGAGAAATTAAGTGGGCTATATCCATCGAACACATTCCAAGAAAATACTTGTGAAATAGACTTAAGTCGCTAACCTTCCTTCGATTTTCCAACTAATCAAGGTTCCTGGCCAGTTCCGGGTCCCCGATCAGGCGAACAGCTCTTTTCTGAGTAGAATCCAACAAATGCAGTATATGTTTGAGAGCAGTATTTTATTGTTGGTCGAAATTGAGCTTTGCACAAAATTAACAATTGTTGTGGAGTGTAAAGCGTACTAATTTGAAATAATATTTCCAGCTTTTAAGAAGCTCTCTTTGCTATGCTTGCAACATGTTCATGCCAAAACATATTTGTTCAAAATTAACGCCCAGGAAATTAAGTGACGATGCTAGAGGAATAGAGTGCTCTGACATAGCTATGTCGCCTGGATTTTTGTAGCGTTAAATTCTACTTGGTTACTGCCACTCCAAGATAGAATTTCTTCCAAGTCTTTCTTAAGTTGAACGACTTCCTGCTGTCTGCGGATATTTGCATGAGTAGCCGGTGTTCGAGCGTTCAAAGTGAATGCTGTCATCTGCAAAGCTGTAGATTGGATTCCTGGTCTTTTCCAGCAGGTCGTTAATGTAAATAAGAAAGAGAGTAGGAGACAGTATGGAGCCCTGGGGCACACTGGCGTTGATAATGAAGATATTAGAAAGAAACCTGTCGATTACCACTCGTAAAGAACGCTCTTTGAGGAAACTTGAGAGCCATAAACTATATCATTAGCATATTCCTGAGCATAAAATCCCCGTGCGTTTAGCCGAGTCCGCAGCTCATCTACCATTAAGTTCCAGAGAAGTGGCGATAGCACTCCTCCATATGAATATCCATGAGTCACCTCTGCTTCTAAGGTTCCTTTATATAGCTTTTATTTGCCGATATAAAAGCGTGTTGTTTATCCACTTACTTATGGTGCTGTCGATATTATATCATTGAGACGAAGGGTGCATAAAAGCATCAAGGCTCCTTTTTTTATCTAGGTCTAGCACACGTGCTGCAGGGAAGTCCTAAAGCGCTCCAGGAGCGGCATGTGTGCGGAAAAAATCTCTTGAATCGCTGTAAATTGTACTCGGTGGGAAACACAGCGCTGGGTAAATTATTCCAAACGGATAAAGTTCTCCATATAAAAGACTGCTGGAAAACCGTTGTACGCAGAGTAACAAGCTGAACCTCATACGGATATGAAGCACCAGCACGACGTGTATTTCTAACATGCACAGCTTTGGGAGGAATTAAGCGGGATACATCCTTCGAACACTTTCCATAAAAATACTTGTAGAACAGTCTCAAGTCGCCAACCGTTCTTCGATGTTCTAGCAAATCAAGGCCGCCGGTCAGTTCCGGGTCTCCAATCAGACGGACAGCTCTTCTCTGAACAGAATCCAACAAATGCAGCGTATGTTTGGGAGCGGAGCCCCAAACATGGGAGCAGTATTCCATAGTTGGTCGAATTTGAGCTTTGTAAAGAATTAACAGTTGTTGTGGAGTGTAAAGCTTTCTGGTTCGAAATAATATTCCCAACTTTTGAGAAGCTCTCCTTGCTATGCCAGCAACATGTTCATGCCAGGACATATTTGCTCCCAAACTACGCCCAACAAATTGAGAGACGATGCTAGGGGAATAGAGTGCCCCGACGTAACTATGCCAGGTTCAGCAACGTTAACTTTTTTAGAAAAAACTGCCGCCTGGGTTTTTCTAGCGTTAAATTCCACTTGGTTACTGTCACCTCAAGATAGAATTTCGTCCAGGTCTTTGTTAAGTTGAACGACTTCCTGCTGTCTGCGGATATTCGCCTGAGCAGCCAATATCCGAGCGTTCAAGGTGAATGAAGAGACAAGCGTACTGTCATCTGCAAAGCTGCAGATTGGATTCCCGGTCTTTTCCAACAGATCGTTAATGTAAATGAGAAAGAGAGTAGGAGACAGTATGGAGCCCTGGGGCACACTGGCGTTGATAATGAAGGTGTTAGAAAGAAATCTGTCGACCACCACTCATAAAGAACGCTCTCTGAGGAAACATGAGAGCCACAAACAAAACCTTTCAGATATACCACAAGAGCGTAGCTTAGCCAACAGTCCATCGTGCCAAACACGGTCGAATGCCTTGGATATGTCCTTGTGGTGTAGCGACGATCTGATCCTCACTATGAAGTTGTGTAAAGCTGTCTCCCATGATTTTTCTAGTTAATAGGCATGTTGATTTATGTAGAAGTTTTTCTAGAAGTGCCTCCTATCTTTATATGCCTCTTTACCAATTTTTTCAGTGTTTTTAGCAGAAAAGACGAAAGGCTGATTGGTTAAGATGCCTTCGTTTCGGTGTGTCACGTCCAAGTTTAGGAATAAATGCTACGTTTGAAATTCTCCAGCCCAGTGCAATGCGTGCTCGATATGCTGTATTGTCGTGCTTGGTTAGCGGAATCCTGCAGAAGAGTATTGATCTTACCAAGTTAAAAATTTTCGTCAGTAAGAAAACAACATAAAAAGCGCTTAAGCACATATAAAGTTCACAGTACGATAGTAATGAATTTTTGCAATAATTTGATTAGTTGGTTTAAAGTTCAATGTTGAAGTTGAAGTGAGGTAAACAGTAAGTAAATAAATATACAATAATTGATTATTTTCTATTCAATCTTAATAGAAGCGCAGATATACCGGGTGACACAGCCAATATATAACACCCTATATTTTTTTTTATTTTGAAAGTTACATATTTGCATTTTTAGATACCAGAATAGGACATTATGAGACCTTTTTATCACTTAAGAAATATTTTTAACTACTTCCGGTTTGACCAGAAGTGACTGCAACTTTCTTATTTTTAATGGAACTCTGTATATTTTTTTATCAATTTTAATTCGCTTTGAAATTCTCTTTCCAACGATGTATCACAAGTTAACATTTGTTTGATAGGTGACCGGCAAAAACTGATTTAAATTCTTAGACTTAGGCGGCCATGGCGGATATACTAGCAATTGTTTTTTTTTTTCGTTTTATCTCACTTTGGAAAGAATTTAAGACTGTTCATTTATCGTGTCATTTTCGCGAGTTCAAGTGGTTCCTACAAAATTTTTTGCTTTACATTCAGTTACAGAATTTCTCTCTTTAAATAATGATCAATATCACCGAAATTAAGATAGGAACACATATTTTTTATTTAACCTAGTTACACATTACAGGTTTTTTGCCAACATACATCTAACAGAAATATATAACGCCAATTGGATTTAATATTATTTTTAGAAAACAAACCGTTTTATTATGCAATAATGTGATATCAACAAGTTCCATTACGGATTGTAATAAAACAGACCAACTGAAAGTCATGGTTGCTGCGTGTTAACAAAATGGCCATTATTATTGTTTACTTTACGTCAAAAATAATTTTTCGTTAACAAAAATGTATTCAACGGATGAAAAAGTAGACTTGTTATTAATTTATGGAAAGTGCAGAAAGAATAGCCGACAAGCCGCCGATTTGTACATGACGTGATATCCCGATAGGAAGCACTCACCCAACAATTATTTTTTAAGGGTAGGGCAGCAGTTTAGAAGGCAACCGATTGAACCTGTTAATGTATTTATTGGTGACAAAGAGTCAGAAATCAATGTATGGGCCATTATTCAGGTAGATCCTACAATTTCTATAAGACATGTTGAAAAACAAACCTGTGTAAATCGTGAAACCGCTCGCCGCATTTTAAGAAAATATAAATTAAGATCCTACAAACATCAAATAAATCAACATTTATTTCAAACAGATTACCAAAGAAAAATGGAATATTCTAATTGGTTTTTGCAAAGATTGATAACCTTGATAACCAATTTCATTACCTTGATAACCAATTTCATTAAAACATTCTATTTCCGGATGAATCTACATAGATTTATCAATTTGGGTCTATTTAATCGTAACAATACTCGATATTGGGCCCAAGAAAATCCTAGAGTTATGCGAGAAAGTGCCTATCAAGAAAGATTCGGCTGTAACGTGTGGTTGAGTATACTTGGCACAAGAATTATTGGTCCTATTATATTTGATGGTGCGTTAAATGGAGAAAGTTATTTGGAGTTCATTCAAAAATATGTTGAAGATTTTTTAGAAACTTTACCTTTAAATCGTTTATTATTTTATTATTATTATTTATTATTATTTATAACATTATTTTCCAGCAGGATGGCGCTCCAACCCACATAGTAGAAATGTAGTAAACTACTGGTACCAATGGGCCTAATAAGTGGCCTGCAAGATCGCCAGATCTTACACCTCTTGATTTTTTTATGTGGAACCATCTAAAACAAAAAGTTACCAAAACCCACCAACAGACAGAAATGATTTAGAAATGTGCTTAAGAAGAGCAGTAAATCAAATTACTGAAATTCAGTTGGAGAACGTTATGAGAGCCACGGTGAGAAAAACAAGATTGTGTAGGATTAACAACGGATAGCATTTTGGACATTTGGAATAAATACTTAGCAAATTTATATCATCACGTATTTACCACGGGGTACATTTATAGTTTTAAATTATTTTCAAAGTGAGATAAAACGAACAAAAACAATTGCTAGTATATCCGCCATGGCCGCCTAAGTCGTCTAAGAGTTTAAATTAGTTCTTGCCAGTCACCTTGTCATTCTTCCGAGAACTAAACAAATAAAAAAATATTTTTGACGTAATCTTATTCATTTTAAAATGAATAGGATAATCTCGTAACAACTAAGAAACAGGATATGGAGATCTAGAAAAACTACGTTAATGAATCATTGAATGTGTAGGCAAATGACGTAAAAAATGAACTTCTCTATTACACCGTCCTCAATAAAAATATATAACATAAAAGATTATGTAATAAAAGGTTTCTTAAATTAAAATACAACACACTGTCTTGGTACGACTTTATACTAATGGCATATTGTAATAACCGGTCAAGTGCAAGTTGAACTTGCGCAATTAGTGTTCCGTACGTTGATTTCTTCTGAAATAAAAATCTTTGTTACGGAGGTATAAAATACACCCCAAATGAGTTTTCAATTTTCAGTTGTTGATATTTACTGAAAACTGATGAACTTAAATTTTTTTTTTATATGCCAGATAAATTATTAAAGGTAATGCACTCGTGATAATTTTCATTCAATCTACACCCCGTGGAGAATATTCCAGAATTTTTTCAAAATTCTTGGATCAATACTTTTTGAGATTGAGGGGGGACAGCGATTTTTTCAAAAATAATACAAAGGAAAGTGTACGCATGTAAGACATTTTTGAACTCGTGTTTTTACAAGCTTTCATTTGACACCCTACTCGATGACCTTTTCCACTTCCGATTTCACCCCCCCACCCCCCAAAACTAACCCCTTAAGTCAAAATTTAACTTTCAAAACTACACAGCTCTGATAAAGCCATTAATTTCTATATTAATACCAAATTTCAACTTTCTACGTCAAATTGTTGCGGAGAAAATCGGGTGTGACAGACGGACAGACAGATGGACAGACAGACAGACACCGAAGTGATCTTATAAGTGTTCCGTATGGAACACTAAAATGGAGAAGGCCGCTTGTAGTAGTTTTATGCAAAAAAATTTGTGAAATATAAAAGAATGTGGACCAGATGCAAAATTAAACCTTATACGTAAAAAATATCGACACTGTCCTTTGGCTTATTCTGTTAGAAACGTTTGCGTCTTACGTTTAGCATGAAATAATTATTATGTATTTAGAAATAATTGGTCAGCTATAGATTAGATTCCCAATCAATGGAGATGTACAAGAAATATAAAAAAAATAGTACAATTCTCGATCGATTTCACAAAAAGATAAAAACAGATATGTGGAATGTTATGGCAGTACTTGGGAAGATAAATCTTGTAAGAGCTTGAATAGAAGGATCAACCAGTTCACTAAGAACTGGACAACAAATAACTTCAACTTCCCGAACCATTAGGACTGGCTTTAAAAGAAAGATGTACTACCGTCACTACTATTTAACGTGATCTTGAATAGAATCGTGCAAAAAGTAACACACATAACAGCTCTTACTTGCATTATATTAATCATAGACATAGTACTACTCAGTATATATCACCACTACACCAAACACTTTATTTTTGCACTCGACGCGCGTTTCGGTAACCATGTTAGCTTCATCAGGAGCGATGATTGATGAAGCTAACATGGTTAGCGAAACGCGCGTCGAGTGCAAAAATAAAGTGTTTGGTGTAGTGGTGATATATACTGAGTAATATCATTGTGCCAAAGATTCCACATTCCCAACTTAATGGACATAATAGAAAATACAACCATGAATGTTAAAGCTAAGTTTACTTAGTTACAAATTGCTATAAAACATATTGGCTTCAAAATCAATGGCGAAAAAAAAAAATTATGGTGGTTAGGCATATAAAAAGGGATAATGGATTTTTGAATCCAGATTTAAGAGATTATTGCACCAAATTTAATAAAATAAACTTTTCAGTAATCGAAAACTAATAAATAATATATTTTTTATTGAATACGCAGTACAACAAATCATTACTTTTTGTTTGACTTCAGCGTCGAATAGGCTCATTCCAATAGAAATTTTTTCTAAAAAAAAGTCAACTCTTAATATCAAAGTGCAGTCTCACGGTTAATCGTATTCAGAATAAGTAATTGAAGAAGGATTCAATATAAAATTCATCAATTTTTAGTGTTCCGTACGTAAGATCACTTCGGTGTCTGCCTGTCTGTCCGTCTTTCTGTCACACCCGATTTTCTCCGAAACTATTTGTCATAGAAAGTTGAAATTTGGTAATAATATAGGAATTGATGGCCTCATCAAAGCCGTGTAGTTTTGAAAGTTAAATTTTGACTTAAGGTGTTAGTTATGGGGGGTGAAATCGGAAGTGAAAAAAATATTTTTTCTAGGTCATCGAGTGTGGTTTCAAATGAAAGCCTGTAAAAATACGATTAAAAAAGATATATGTAATATAGTACTTGGACTCACTTTGTATTATTTTTAAAAACTTGCGAAAAATCGCTGTCCCCCCACCTTATCTCGAAAAGTACTGATAAAAAAATTTTGAAAAAATTATCACCTTTAATAATTTATTTGTTATATAAAAAACAAAAATTTCAAGGTCATCAGTTTTCAGTAAAGATTAGAAACAAACTTTGTTGAAAACTCCTCTGGGGTGTGTTTTGTGAAGTCACTGATCATTTTATACGACCGTAACAATTTTTTTTATTTTAAAAGCAATGAAAGTACAGAACACTAATTGTGCAAGTTCAACTTGCACTTGACCGGTTATTTTCTTATTATTGAATATTTCTCCTCGAATTTGGATATAATGTCGATAGACTCAGTTCGTTTTAAACCTTTAGTGCAATTGCACCGAATATCCTCAAAACTAAAATTTTTGCATTATGAATTGCGAGAATTACTTGAATCATACGGAATAGAGCAATTTCATAAAGAAATTCGTTTTCTGCAGAAAAAAATATCATCAGAATCACTCTATGAGGGCCCGGGATGAAGAATGTTGTACTGTGTTATTCCCGGTAGCGTCAGTTGTAATAAATTTCTGGGTGTAAAATATAGTTAAATAACTTGCTATGATCTTGGTATTGTCGATTACTTTTGTTATTTTTCGCTTTGTCATATCTTGCACATTCTATTCTTTTAAAATAAAACTGGTCAAGCGCAAGTTGGACTGTGATTTATAAACATTTTTTTACGGAAGTATAAAATGATCAGCGATTTCACAAAACACGCCACAAATAAGTTTTTAATAAAAGAAGTAAGAGCGGAAATTATAAGCATGTCTAGTCAGATATTGACTCAGCAGGATAAACAGACCAACCAGAATAAGACAAAAAATTCCATGTGACATGTATATATCTTAACATTCAATATATATTTTGACGTTTTTTCTTAGTCAATAATGTATAATAGTTACAGAATCTTAGTTATATAATACCCAACACTTGAAGCAGTAGCTATCAGTTCCGGTTCAATTCACAACTTTCGACGAAAAAAAAACCTGCACTATTTTGGCCGTCAAATAGTTTTTTTATACCCGATCAATTATCAAACGTAATGCACTCGTAATAATTTTCGCTTAATTTACACTTTATGTACAATATTTCAGAATTTTTTCAAAATTTTTTAATCAGTATATTTCGAGATAGGGTGGGTGGATAGGGGTTTTTGGCTATTCTTTTTAAAATAATACAAAGAAGAGGGTGCGCAAGGATTGCCTTATATATATTTTTGAACTCGTGTTTTCACAAGTTTTCATTCACCCCACTCGATGACCTGATAGTTTTTTTTTACTTCCAATTACACCCCCCAAAACTACCTCCCTTAGGCTCTCCTTAAGTTAAAATTTAACTTTCAAAACTAGACGGCTCTAATTGGGCCATCAATTCCTATATTTGTGCCAAATTTCAACTTTCTATGCCAAATAGTTTCGGAGAAAATCGGGTGTGACAGACAGACAAATGGACGGACAGATGAACACCGAAGTGGTTCCATAAGTGTTCCGTACGGAACACTAAAAATAAGGAATGCTATAAAGAGATTTAAAAGAATATATTCTATATAGAAATTAAAAAAAATAATAGTAAAAATTTACTTTAAAATTGAAAACTGATCCATCATCATATAAAAGATCGATAAAAAAATATTGTTGCATATTAAAATTTTATATATATTTTATGATTTTCAAATTGACTTGAATATCTTCTTTCTCAATAATCCCAAAACGATAAAATAGCATAAAATATTAAATAAAATTCAGTTTTATAATTTCTACGTAAAAGGTTATTTAAAAATTTATCGCCATTTCTTAGCGTTTGGAAGTCTGTAGCCAATTATATCATATTTTCTTTAACTTAAAAAAATCATCCTTAATAACTATGAACTAAAACTCAGTGATCAATATATTCCTGAATCTGGCTTAACGATAAGTATTTACAAAATATCGAGCATCTACAAATTATCCTAGGTTTCTCAATAGTTATATCCTACCTTATTCTTTAATAATATGGTTTCATGATGTCAAAATTAAAATTTTGTAGTTAGGATTTATACATCGTTTTTTAAACCAACCGATATTAGCCTCTAAAACTGTGCGTTAGTTTGAGAAAACTATTATCGGCTCTATAGCACTCGACTCCTAATTTAGCTTAAGGTTTGGAACTCACAGACAAGAGTGATTTGAAAACAAATTTTATATGCATTTTATAAATCCAATGACCGAGGAATATCTTCCTCGCCATTCTTTTGATGTAGACCATTCATTACATAGCAGTTATACCAAAGAGTTGATTTTTGTACTTGACGTTTGTTTCACTAGCATCCTCAAGAGAGATGACTGACAGTCAACTATTGTGTTCGTAACATTTAGTGTTCGATGTAAAGATGATAACTAATATTACATGTCACATGTCATGTGTACTGAAGATTTGAGAATCCACGCGGATTTTTTAAATTTCGAACTTTCAAGCGGGAAATTCTGTATTTTATCTCGCTCTTAATTGTTGCTCAAAATTCTCGAAACTTCCGTAAAAAACATGCAACAAAATTAACCATTTTTGGGACACTCGTGTCTAAAAAGCAACACTTTCTTAATACTGTCAACCTCTGGCCACTAGTCATTGGCAATATTATATCCGCATGAAAACAACCGAAACTAAATAAATTCTGAGTTGAGGCAAAACCGAAAGTGGAACGTTAAATGGCATTTTAGGATAAATAAAGAAAAACTGCCATATTTATATATAAACCATTTTACTTTATGTTCACTGAAGCTGATCAAGTTTCAAATTGTCATTTTATGGGGAAAATAACTCAAAAACGGCACAGAACAATATTTTACGAGAAAGTTTAAAAATTTTGGGTGTAACTCAAAAATAATTTCAATTGGCACACATTTGAAATAATCAAACGGAGGAAGCTATTTTGCTAGAAGTCATGCTAATAAATGCTGTAATTATTCAAACATTCAAATCTGCTAATTTAAAATACCCAAAACATACGGAAATCTTATCTTTTAATTGTTCGCAAAGAGTGGTTTATTTTAATTTAACGGTAAAAACTCCTTTAAAAATTATATCCATAACATAGCGAGAGTAATAATAAAAATTTAGCATTAAATATATGCATAAAAAACATTAACTTCACTTACCGCCACAACATAATAACAATTTCAACTTCCATCTGCTTACTTGACAGTTGAAGTTCGAAGGCACTTGGTAAGAACCCTTCCAACACATCTTCATATACGTGCAGAAGTTTGAGGGCGGTTAAAACTTTGGGAGTGTCGTTCCTCCAACCCCAATCAGTTTCCCTGAAAAGGAAATGAAATTAATGACAGCAGAAAAGATTTATGGTGGCACTTGTCTTGATAATATTTATATTAACAAATCTATTAATGCTAACGCTGATGTTAGAAATTATTTTATCTTCGACAGCAGCTTTAATAATTACAAATAACTCTAGTGCAAAAACATAATACAAGCGCGATTTTTCTACCGAATTACTTCTCAATTTGTCGATACACTAAATCAGAGGGATTGGCTTCCGGTGTATGATATTACGAGGTCTACCTTGTAAGTTTTTACAAAAACATGTTTTTGAGTTTCAGTCAAATTATGCGGAATCCGTCGGAAACAGATCGTTTTCACAGCTAAATATTCATGCAAAATTGAATGTACCTCTTCAATCATGTTGTGCACAACATCGATGTTTTCTGAAACAGCAACCAATTTTGGTCGACCTGCACGAAATTCATCGCTGACGGAAGCACGAAATTCTGCAAACCAATTGTAAACAGTCTTTTCTGACGGTGATTCATTACCACAAGTTGAATAAAGCGACGAAAACCTTCACGTGAATTTTCTGTTTGTTCACAAAACTGTTTTTTTTTAAACGCTCACTGTAAACAAACTACTGGACCAATTTCTAAGCTGCAACTGTTTTAACAATAACAAATTTCAAATTTTACAATGGTAATGCCTCATCTCAACAGCACCATCTAGCGGTCGTTTGTAAAAACTTTAAAGGCGGCCCTTGTATAGATTCCCAGTCCAAATGAGAATCATTTCATTCATTGTCTACATATCATTTCAATTTAAATTTTCCTATTAAGCTTAGCCATAAAAACGATTAAAAAATATATTAATAATTTTCATTTTTATTTTCTTTTATTAATTTCTCATTGGATTGTATACAGGATAACTCCCACTAGAGTAACCACTTTTAAAAAAAAAATCATTAAAAATAAAAAATAAGTCTTGTAATATTAAAACTTTTGTTATATTAAAAATTTAAACTATAAAGTAAAAGTAGTCTCAGATTACATATTGAGAAATAGTCTCGTCAGTCTGTATGTAAAAGTTTCAAGCAAACACAGCAAAAGTCCCAGGCCTTGAACATAATAGAAAATGGAGAATTTAAAAGATTATTCATTAGATAAAACGGTAATATTATAATGTGGACTTTTTCTTTTACATTTCAAATAAGTGCTTTATGTATATCCTAATTTTTGAGAATGGATTGGGCGGATATTAATACTGAGAGAGAACAAAATTAAGATATCAGCTAGCCCGTTTTGTGTGCAGAAAAATGGAGGTCGAGGTATCACTGTCTTTATTGATTTCTAAGCTAGGCAAAGCCTCTTTCTTATAATTTTTAAAGTATAAAGATAATTTCTATTACTAAATGTAAACTTATTCTATCTTAACCTAAGTTCTTACAATAGGAATCCTATACTAACTTAACCTAGGAAATGTGTTTAGTATATACATGAGATTCTTAATGCTAGGACTTAGAACTAAGACTAAAACTACCTTAGACTAAGATTTACGCTAACTTAAACTAGGACGTAACAATGACTTAAATTAGGATTAATTTAAACTTAACCTAGAATGAAAATCTTCTTGTCACGGCGGGCGAGGGGGGTCATCGTCTTCGTCCGAGAGCAGCAGCGGGTCCGACGGTCTCGGGAAGTGGCGGCTGGCTTTAGTTGGGAGTCGGAACGCGTCCCTGATGCACGGGTTGGGGTGCTGGGACGCCTTCTCGAGGAACTTCTGTTGAATTTGCCTCATGTGTGCCTTTACAGTAGGTACACCGAGGTCCCTGTGAAGTTGACGGTTTCTCATGAACCACGGGGCTCCCGTGATCATCCTCAGGGCCTTGTTCTGCACTGCTTAAAGCTGAGCTCTCCTAGTTTTGGAGAGCTGGCACCAGGTGGGGCAGGCGTACGTGAGACCTACCTTCACGATGGAGTTGTAAACCAGAAGCTTGGTCCGGGGCAGCAACTTACTGGAGGGGTTCAGGATGGGATAGAGTTTCCCCAGTAGTTGCTTCTCCTTCTTGGTTGCAGTGCAGACCTGGTCTTTCCAGACGAGTTGTCGGTCAAACTGGACACCCAGGTATTTGATGGTCTTAACCTATTGGATACGGGAGACTTGGAGTTGAAGATGTCCATGAGAAGTGCCGCTGCCCTTGGAGAAGACGATGGTTTAAGTCTTGGCGGGGTTGAGTTTGATCCTCCAGCGGTCAAACCAGGAATCTAGGGTGTCGAGGTGGCGCTGAAGTCTGCTGGTGAGGAGGCGGCTACTTCTGGAGTGGGTGATAATTGCGGTGTCATGAGCATAAAAGAGGAGGTTGGTCTGATCCGATTTGGGAATGTCGGCTGTGAAAATGTTAAAGAGTTGGGGGAGAGGACGGAGCCTGCGGAACTCCGGCTCTAATGGCCTTGACTTCGGAAATGGCCGTTTCGACTCTGACTTGAAAGGTTCTGCCAGAGACGAAGGACTGAATGAGTTTTGTTATGACAGGGGAATAGCCGTGTCGAATCAGTTTCAGAACGAGGCCGTCGTGCCAGACTCGGTCGAAGGCCTTTGATACATCGAGAAACACAGCTCCAACTTTCTGGTGTTTATGGAAGCTGTTAGAAAAGGTTTGGGCGAGTATAGTGGTGTGGTGAGTGGTGCCATGAAGAGGTTGGAAACCGAATTGTTCGTCAGGCAAAACACCTAGAGCCGTGGACTTTGCTCTGATAATTTCGAGGATGACTTTTTCAGCTATCTTGCCTAGTCCGGGAAGTAGGCTGATCGGGCGGTAGCTGTTTGCCTCGTGGGAGGGAGAGCCTGGTTTTTTGATCATAATGACCTCAGCTTTCTTCCAGTAGGGAGGAAAGTAGCTGGGTCTCAGTATGCTGTTAATGATGTTGGTGGTTTCGGAGATCTGTTTTTTCGGGAGTTTCTTGAGGGCTTTGTTTGTGATTTTGTCAGGACCTGGGGCTTTACGGATGGAGGTAAGGCGGATGATCTCATTAACAGCGGAAGGGGTTGTGAAGTATGTGTTGCGAGGAGGTTGGGCGAGATTGAAACTACGTATGGTAGTAGCGACTCTAAGATCACGGGCTGGGTCAGGATGAGCGGTAATTTTTGTACGCCTTTTGAAAATAGTCACTATAGTTGTGTAAAGCTTAGTTGTACTGTTTTGGGCATCATTTATTTTAGAATAAAAAGAATCTAAGTTCAGCACAAAAATGAAAAACTACTGAAGACTATTTAGTTGTTGTTAGAAAATTGAATAAAGTACAACTGATACGTCCTACAAGATAGAACGGGATTCAGTGAAACACTACGCTAATACCAAGAAAAGTATATTAACAAAATAAAAAATTCGTATATTTATTACACCCTTAGATTTAAATAGACTAGATTAATAACCCTTTATGCTATGGGAGTACACAGATAGTTTTTAACTTAGAATCATGAAGGTAGTATAGCTTCTCGTATTACTTATTATTGAGAATAAAAAAATGGCTTTAAAAAGGCACGATATAGAAAGATGGTTCCAGGTTTACTTCCGTGTGAAACCGACTCCGGGGATCACACTTGTTACGTAGTCGTCAGGAACACAAGTAGTGGGTGTAGCTACTGACTTACTGTCTGGCTTCTACTCGTGGCTTTTCTCTCTACTGCTTGGCCTCCCCTGGCCTGACCTCCTTATTTTCATTTGGGTAACTAATCAACACTTGACCCAAAATGTTTTAGGATGGGTAGAATATTTCAGGAATGGCTCAATGATAAAAAACACTCTGTATCATGGACTGCAAAAAGGATGCCTTCACTACATGAAGGACGGACAAAGCCATCACTCCGTGACGGACAGAGAAGGTCACTGTTACATGCTGGACCGGAAAAAGCCCTTAAAAATTGCAAATGGATGCTTATATAACATGGTTCTCCTTCCTTCGAAGTAAAGTGTTCAAAATGTACTAGTTCACTTCAGGAACGCAAAATGAGACGGGAGTGTTAAACTCGCGACTTGATAGACAACGACCTATGATGCTCGTCTTAATCATAATCCAGACACATTCAATGCAAATGAAATAAGTTAAATCGATCACATACGCCCACTACTGGTTGAGTTACACTGCTTAACCAAATATAAAAAACTGTAATAAGATTTTAATTCACTGCTTAACTTAAATTAACAATTATTACATGAATTAAAGAAAGACAAACGGTTTTGTAACATGATCTTAAAATCTAGAAAAAAATGAATGTTACAATATCAACAACTTTTTATGGCGAACATTTCTCTGACAACCACCGAATATCATCAGAGCACCAGAGAGAGATCAGGTGAATCAATTTTTGAAAAGTCTGTCGAGTAAAAATGTGCCCGCGATAATTCATTTGTAGTAGATGAGAGTCAACAAAAAATCAGTAGAGGGAACCTTTGCCTACGATGCATTTCAGTAAAAGTATCAGCCGATTCCGAACTTTCGTCGCGTCGGTTCGAGGCAGTCTTCCTTTGTTACTATCAAAAGAGGCCAAAAATGATGCATTCCATGGTCGCTAGATATATTAAAAAGTCAGTATCGTTTGTGAAGAAGTGGGTAAATCATTTTAACGAGCTGAAAAATGTCGACGACTTTCCAAAACGTTGCTCGGTAGGCAAAGTCACTTCGAGAGTCGAAAAACGAATCGTGCCTTTGTTTTCAAGGGACCCAAAATTGACGCTACGTCAAGGAACGGCAAAATTAAGAAAATCGCATTTGAAGACCATTCGACAACATCTTCGTTCTCAGGATGTTAAATTCCGATGCATGTTGAAGAAACCGTTGCTGGGCGAAAATCACGTCGAGAAGCGGCTTACTCGGGCCCACGATCAGATACTAGAGTGGTTCTCACAATCGCCGAACCGCGGACGCCAACCCTTTTGAAAACTTCTATAAAGAAAGCTCAGAGGAAAGACTCTAAGCACTTTGACTCAGTGGTCTCGCGAGATTCGAAAAATTTGGAGATCATTGCCACGCGAGTATGCAGAAAATCTCGTCGTCAGCATGCCTCGAAGATGCCAGGCGATTGATTATTGATGCAGGAGGCGATTGGACAACTTACTAAGGTAATTGGGCCGTTGCTAGCACACCAGCGAATACATTGATGGCAAAAAATGTTCTCGAAACACATTCTTTGACAGACTGTAATAGTTTTATGAAGATTAAGTAGGTCAACAATGTTCCAAAGATATAATTTTAAAATGAGACCTCGGTATGGACTAATCTCTATATCAAACATTCTCTCTAAATGCTAAATATTTTAAGAACCTATTTTAAATAGATTCTAGTCGTGATTTGTCAATAGAATTCCAGACAGTGGTTGCAAAATTAAGGCGATTAGGCATAAGGGCGCAATAGATTGTAATTAAAGTATTTAAATGCCTAAAGTTTTTTCTCTGTCGGACAAATTCCCGCATTCTATAAGTACCATAAGTACCAATAATAACATTATCTATGTGGACATCCAACGATAATTTCGTATCAAAAAGAACCCTAAGCACAGTAACCCCAATACAGTAGGGAAAGTAAACCCCAAGTTGGTGATGAGATTTTAACGGCGCGTACGTCGACGGGTCCCTCTCCCTTTTAAAATGGGAGCTCAATGTTTACAACTGATCTCGGAATGTGTTTTTTGAAATGCATTGTCGATCGTTTCTTGATGTGACTGCAGTTTATATGAATTTAAAGACCGAAGGAAGGGAGAGACTGTATAAAAAGGGAATT
The DNA here is from genome assembly GCA_019049505.1 of Pachyrhynchus sulphureomaculatus. Lineage (NCBI taxonomy): Eukaryota > Metazoa > Arthropoda > Insecta > Coleoptera > Curculionidae > Pachyrhynchus > Pachyrhynchus sulphureomaculatus. The sequence goes on from CM032448.1 coordinate 50,008,597, forward strand.
AAAAATATTTGTAAGTGAAGAGAATCGAAGGGGTTGACAAACAATTTATATAATCATGGGGAAAGGATTGTGCCGTTGCATATTGTAAAACTAATTCAAAAGTACGCAGGGAGTGAATTTTTTCTTTCTCCCAAAGATGTTGAAAGGTAAGTGATTTAATTAAAGAATGTCAATTGCGTAAGAAATCGTACGCGGATAAATTGAATATTTTTAGAAGCTATTTTTCATATGACATTTTTTTTTGGTTATAGAGCAAAGATGTGGCTTGCAGCAACCAAGCGCGTCGTTAATTGTCCAATTGAAAATTGGTGCAAAAAATATAAAATATGCGCCTCACATTTTTTCTGAAAATGCCTTCCTGTCAAGTTTTTCACTTGTATTCATTTCTTTTCTAACAAAGCGCTCCATTCTTTTTTTTTTTTTTATATTATTCATGCTGCATTAACTTAACGTTTTATTAAATCAAAACATTTTCAATCATTTGTATAATATCTATGATTTTGATTGTTAAAACTTGGTACAGTAATATTATTTCTATGACATTTTGAGGATTTGTTTACAAGTTACAGTGGTTACTTTTGATATTTTAAAAACAAAGGAAAAAAATCAGATTTCGTGTGTTGATTAAACACTGTTTTACCATTCAAGCAAAGCAGTGGCTTGACAAGTGTTACGGCGATTCTGCCCCTGGAAAATCACTCATCATTTACTGACACGCTGAATTTAAACGTGGTTGTACAGACATCAATGATGCTGAACGCTCTGGACGCCCAAATGAGGTTACACTGGAAAACAACAAAAAAAATCCACAAAATTGTTTTGGATGACCGTAAAGTGAAATTGCGTAAGATAGCCGATACCCTAAGGATATCAAAAGAACGTGTTGGTCATATATATAGGCATGAGTGGCCCAAAAACAGCGTGTTGATGATTCTGAGCGCTGTTTGGACCTGTTCAAGTGCAACAAAAAGGATTTTTTCATGCGATATGTGACAATGGATGAAACATGTATCCACCACTATACACCGGAATTAAATCAACAGTCATCTGAGTGGACAGCAGCCGGTGAAAGCCGCCCGAATCGACCAAAGACACAACAGTCGGCTGGGAAGGTTTTGGCTTTTATATTTTGGGATGCGCGTAGAATAATTTTCATTGATTATGCGGAGAAGGGAAAAACCATCAATAGCGAATATTATATAAAGTTATTGATACGTTTGAAGGCAGGAATCGCAAAGAAACAGCCTCAATGAATAAGAAAAAAGTGCTCTTTCATCAAGACAACGCACTGTGTCACAAGTCAATGGTTACGATGGAAAAAGGGCCGTATTCTCCAGATTTGGCCCCCAGCGACTATTATCTATTTGCAAACCTCAAAAAATGGTCACGGGGAAGAGATGTGGCTCCAATGAAGAAGTTATCGCCGAAACTGAGGCCTATTTTGAAGGCAAAGACAAATCCTTCTACAAGAATGGTATAGAAACGTTAAAAAAAACATTGGACTGATTGTATCTCCCTTGAAGGAGACAATACATTGATTTTGTAGCGTTAAATTCCACTTGGTTACTCTCACCCCAAGATAGAATTTCTTCCAGGTCTTTGTTAAGTTGAATGACTTCCTGCTGTCTGCGGATATTCGTCTGAGTAGCCGATGTCCGAGCGTTCAAAGAGAATGAAGTGATAAGTGTACTGTCATCTGCAAAGCTGTAGATTGGATTCTCGGTCCTTTCCAGCAGATCGTTAATATAAATGAGAAAGAAAGTAGGAGACAGTATGGAGCCTTGGGGTACACCGGCGTTGATGGTGAAGGTGTTAGAAAGAGAATCCGTCGACTACCACTCGCAAAGAAGGCTCTCTGAGAAAACACGAGAGCCACAAACAGAACTTTTCAGACATACCACAAGAACGTAGCTTAGCCAACAGCCCATCGTGCCAAACACGGTCGAATGCCTTGGATATGTCAAGAGCAACCGCTCGAGATTCATATTTTAGAAGGTGCTGATTGATAGCCTTTTCCATGACTTTCGATATTATTGAAAGCAGTGCGATTGGTCGGTAGTTATTTGGCAAGGTCTTCTTGCCTTTTTTAGGTATTGGCTGAACTGTGGCACATTTCCAGCAGGAAGGAAATATTCCCTTTCTGTAAGATAGGTTGAAAAGTCTACATAAAACTGGTGTTAGTTCCCTCGCACAGTTTTTTGAGAACTATGGCAGGTATTCCGTCAGCGCCAGAAGCCTTTTTGGTGTCTAGCTTCATCAAAATACGTTTTATAATACGCTGCCTGAAGACAATATCGGGCATCCTTGACTGCACTATAGGAAATATTAGGTGGTGTTTTTCCTTGGAAATCGACAGTAGAATGTGAAGCAAAGAGTTCAGCTAACAAGTTCGCTTTCTCAACAGATGTCGTTGCAATAGAATTATCTGGCCGTGTGAGTGGTGGTATGGTATACATAAAACGCTGAAATATTCCTATGTGTGTCGGTCATCGTCCGATAAGCAACAATATGTTTCTGCGGATTAAAGTTAAAATTTATGTTGTTTTATAAAACGACGAAACAACTATTCTATTCATATAAAAGGCATAAATAAGTCGTCAAAATGTAATCAATAACCCTGTACTTGAGCTGATTGATGGTCTTGTTTACTATTGATGCTTTAGTTGACTTACCTCTGAGATATGAGAAATCGCAACGCATTTTTAATACTGCTGTCAACGTATTTTTCAGTTGTCTTGTCAAGTACTTGTTCAGTGAATGGGGTTGTAAGTTTGGACGTTTCTGTTGTATCTGAAAAATATAAAAAAAATAATCATCACACAGGGTAGCCGGTTAGTGTGTAAATAAAGGATATCTGTACTCTCGCTCTCTCTCTGTGATGTAAACTAAACTTTTTTTAAGAGTATACTTTAAATTACTGTGGTTTTCTATCCGAAAATCGGAAGAGATTCTTATAGGATTTTTCTGTTTTTCATGTATATTATCCATAACTATATTTATATATATATACATATATATATATATATATATATATATATATATATATATATATATATATATATATATACATATATATATATATATATATATATATATATATATATATATATATATATATATATATTAGATACAAATATACATATTAAAAAAATTGCGAAACGAATTATATGCTTTTTTGTATAGTGTAATTTAGACAATCTGAAGCTTATTCAGGGATGTAGTAAAAAAATGGGTACATGTAAATTGCCTCCCGAGATAAAGCTGGACCCTAAATAATAGGTAAATTGCCTCCCATAAATTTTAGCTACTTGATATAGATGTGTAAATTGGGTCCCGGTTAATAAATAATAAACATGTTTTATAAGTTTGATTTTATTGAGGAACAAAAAATGGAGACAACAAATTAAAAGAAAATACCTAATTTTAAATTTTAAGACATAGCCTAAACCTTAAATCTACCTATAATACTAAAATGTAAACGTACATGATGATATTTCACAAATAAATATATATATATATATATATATATATATATATATATATATATATATATATATATATACATAATATATATATATATATATATATATATATATAATATATATATATATATATTAGAGTGACCGGATCTTATAGAGGGGAAAAAAATGTCGGAATCTTGTTCGTCTGGACCCCACAAAACGATTCCCCTTTCCAGATATTGAGATAGCCGAAATTTGAGCTGGATTAAACGACGTTAACCCGTGCCGCTCGTCGCTCAAAGTTTGAAAAAATCCAAATTTTTGGCCAAAATGCTGACATATGTAGCCATAACTCCAGAACGGTAAATAATAGAAACACGCTTAATATCTCAAAAGAAAGCTAATGTTGTTCTTCAAAATTTATATTCTATACATAATTGTTGTTATTTTAAGTCAAACCGAGTTACAACAGCCTTTAGCCCCAAAAACGTGACCTGGTACCACTAGGAGCATACTTCGTATATTTTGTTATTAAGTGATAAATTTTGCTTTTTTTTGGTATATTTTTGAGTTTAAAGTAGAAATATAATAAAGAAACAAGTAATACTGATAAGTCTAATGACATATTTTATTTTAAAATATAAAAATTAGGTATATAATACAGACAAAACAGACACAGAAAAGATACAGACGTAGTACCTACATGAGTTGATAATTTTACATAGTTATCTAATCTATTCTAGAGCTTTTGTTAAAGTAGTTTATAATGCTCGGCATTTACTTACAACTTGCAGGACATATTGCTTTTGGTCTTCATCTTTTGTCAGAAGGTCGTTTAAAGTCGGATATTAATTTAACACCACGCTCAGCCATATCATTAACTACTTTTAATGTTTTGACAATTTTCAATCCTTCTTGGAAGTCATTATTTTGACATTATTTGCAATTACTTCTGGAGTTAGCTGCTTTTGTATTAGATTATCACTGATACCTGTGTCGTATTTTCCTTTGTCTATCTTGGGCCACGCAGTGAGGAATCTCTTGAAAATGTCTGGATGAGGTCCAGTGGTTGATCCCATTTTTGTGTCGAATACGCCTCTTAACAGAATTTCCAAGAGATGGTGACGCCAAGCTAGGTATAACAATTCTCTTCCTAACATTTGCTCCAATATGACGCAGGCTCCTTTGAGTCTTCCCGTGTTGGATGCTGTAGTGTTGAGAAGACCCCATTCATGTAGGCATTCATATACGGCTACGGCTTGCTCCTCTTCAGAGCTGTTTGCTGTTACAGGAACTCCCAGCAGCTGTTCCTTTTCGCCATATGAAATAGCTATAGCTATTCGCTCACATTGTTCATTTTTTAAAACACCCGGTAAAAGATTACCGTCCCAATGGACAACGACGGGCACTTTTTCAGGAATGTTTACTTTATCAAAATTTTTTTTATTATATTGTTCTCTGAACATTTGCCTTCTATCATGTAATAAAGTTTTCGAGACTTTGTACTCAAGAGGGTCAAGGTTTAGTGCTTCTAGAGTAGCTATTAAAATTTCTCGTGGCATTTCTGTCGGATACCTTACATCTATCTAATAAAATGGACAATTTCATGTTTAAAATCTCTTTAAACGCCCCTTGCAAATGAAACTTTCCTCCTCTTGCTCTCAGATGGTCCTGGATCTTCTGCAGCTTCTTCAGGAATGTCCATTTCCTCCAAGCTCTCAAGTTCCTGGTAGATGCTGTCCTCTTCAGTGTCTTCTTCTCCTTCTTCGAACTTGTCTTCATCATCCGTCTCTAAGAAGCAACAAAAGAAAGAAAAAAAAAGACTATAAAAACTTGTCGTTTTAGCAGAATAGTAATAATACATAGGTACTAAATTACCTACTTCTAAATATCAAAATTATTTAAAAAATATAAACTCAATCATAAAGATGCCAAATCATGCTCTCATGTACAATTTTCTTTCAATTATAATGAAACTATTTACTTATTTGTTTATCTATTTTTTAGAATACTAATAATAAAAAAAACTCACCAATATCAAAAGTTGCTTCTTGGATTTGTCGGTTCATTTTTGCAAGTTCCTTTTGCACCTTGATTTCTTCAGCTCGAGACAACTAGAGATCCACTCCAGTCATGGAACCTGGACGGCCCTTCTGCCTCTGTTTCACGAGAAACGCCTTATCTTCTTCCGATTTCATCAGAGCCAAGGCATCTTGTTGAGCAATATCAAAGAGATCATCCAACCTTTCAACAAACTGTTTAAATTTGTTCTTGGCCGTTTTCGATGTTTTCTTCCGGTCTTTTTGAAGAGTTCTCCACTCGGCGGGAAGTTTTTCCAGCTTAGTAATTGCATCTTGCTCATGTTTTAATCGGGATTCGAGCTTTTCTCCCAAAAAATGAACACTTCTCGTATTGTAAGTTTTGCTGATTCTCTTACAGTTAATTTCACAGTACGTAAATTATAAAATAAAGCACACAACACTTGACGATTTGAGGGTAGTTTACAACCGGTGATCTGGTGAATGGGATAGCCCACAAGAAATATTTTATCCTTGGTCCGGCTTTGTACACCTCATGTGGATGCCATTTCAGAGGCCAATAGGTAAATAACAGTTAACTTGGAAAATGAAACAAAATATATTGCAAACTTTAATTTCAATTAAATGTTTTCAAATGTCTTTTAAAATAATACTATAATAGTTTATAAAAACAATAACACACATACTTGGGAAAATTTAAAAAAAAAAAACGTTAAAATATCTTCACTAGATAATTGTTCGATCTAACCAGCTCAAAGGCACTTTAGAAACTAAACTGAATAAATAAAAGGTCGGTTGTACGCTGAAGTAAAATCACCATCCCTAAAATAGAAATTAGATTCACCCTCCTTTTTACCTGTCAAACGGGTCTTTCTTTGGTAAACTAGTCAGGTAATCCCCATATAATAAAAGATTAAATTTGAACAAAAGGCTCTTTATGTTTGAAAATTGAGTTCCAAAATACTTTTTAACAAAAAAATGTTAATTCCGAGACACATTATGTAAAAACCCGTAAAATTCTTAGAATACTCCCAAACTGGCTCCTACTGGTACCAGGTCACGTTTTTGGGGCTAAAAGCTGTTATAACTCGGTTTTGACTTAAAATAACAACAATTATGTATAGAATATAAATTTTGAAGAACAACATTAGCTTTCTTTTGAGATATTAAGCGTGTTTCTATTATTTATCGTTCTGTAGTTATGGCTCCATATGTCAGCTTTTTGGCCAAAAATTTGGATTTTTTCAAACTTTGAGCGACGAGCGGCACGGGTTAACGTCGTTTAATCGAGCTCAAATTTCGGCTATCTCAATATCTGGAAAGGGAATCGTTTTGTGGGGTCCAGACGAACAAAATTCCGACATCGATTTTTGCGGTCACCCTAATATATATATATATATATATATATATATATATATATATATATATATATATATATATATATATAGATATATATATATATATATATATATATATATATATATATATATATATATATATGTATATATATGTATATATATATATATATATATATATATATATATATATATATATATATATATGTATATATATATATATATATATGTATATATATATAATATATATGTATATATATATATAATATATATATATATATATATATATATATATATATATATACATATACATAATATTCCATACAAACATAAGTAGATATGCATTTAATAAAATGCATTCTGCTAATTTCCTTGTTTTGTAAAGCTCGCAAATCATTTTGATGAATTTTTTACGATTTTTTACATTAATATTATGAATTTTTAGCAGTTAAATGAACACTTTTTATTTCACATAAATTTCTGTTTGGAATTCTTTAAGCTTTTCTCTAAAAATAAAAATATTTGGATGAACTTTGTAGAAGGAGTGGTTAAAATGTTTGTGGAACAATTCACAAGCATTGATAGGCAGGTAAGTTTCGCTGAATTTTCAGCCCGAAGATATGGAGGAATTAAAGAATCCTCTGATATGTAGTTGTCTATCAGAATATTTTTGAATATTTTTTAAGTCGGGTGAAACTTTTACCAAGTCAAGTACGAGACAATCGCTGACTTCATCCGGTTTTAAAAAAGTAAGGGCTAGTTTGTTGAACAGCCTTGTAGGTACCTTTCAAAATCATTTACAACTTTGAAAATTTCTAGTTTGACAAAATTATATTTAAAAATATCTGTTATGAAATTAAATAATTTTATGTACGTCTCCGTCCGTTTATCAGGTAAGAACGAAAAAATTAATGGAATATAATGTCCGTTGTAACACCCATGAATACTAAAAAATTGACAAAAGAACTGAGAGCAATAATTAAAGGTACCGTCTAAATAAATTCGTGAGACCTTTTCCAAAAACTGGATATTTCATTTACAACAAAATACAACTATTTGATCACTTCTACTGTTAAAAGTAAAAAACGGTTCACCTTTTGTTGATCTTTTCCAGAATTTTAAAAGTATCTTCAATACTCTTCGGCAATGCAGGGTGTTTTTTCCGACGAACGTTGTATATATTTCTTCTAATATAAGCAACGTCGGACGTAGTAACTGTTAATGGTAGATTTTCTTGTAGTACGCGTCGTATGATTTTGGCGGGTTTTTCTGACACATCTTCGACAGCTTTTCTTTTACAGGACGGGACGTGTTAAAAATTCGACGATGTAATTTTTCTATCTTTACGTCATGGCAATGTTCCTGCACATGTTTTGTAAGGACAATATTGTTGTCCACTTCTCCCAGAGTAACAAGGAAAGTGTGCGCAAGTCCAACGCTTTTTCATCACTTTTTAAACACTTTTGGAAGCTGTATTTATAATTGTTTAAAATTAATAACTGCTTTCCTTTTTTACTTAAAATGATACTAGGATTCATGTTAAGAAAATGTTTCGCGTCTTTACTGATAGAATTTAGAAATCAAATTGACAAATGTTATAAGTTATATATCAGCTACATCTACCACACTTATTTGCAATATTGCATACCTACCCTTAATTACCGGGAAATACCCATTAGGTAGAAAAAGGTTTGGGAGGCAATCTACCTATATGAGGCTCATTAAATCTGACCATTTTTACTCCCAACTGTGGTGAGGCAATCACCTTTATTAAAATGGAACTTTAAGAGTTTTGTCTTTCAATTAAAAAAAACAATCTCTTACGATAAAACTTTCAAAACTTGCTTAATTATTGTAGAGGGAGACAACTTCTCCAAAAAATATTTTCGGGCAGTAAAACCTTACACCTTAAAAAAGTAAAGATTGAGATGATGATGATGATGTTTTTGGGTCTTGGGCGCGTCGACAGTTAGATCATTTAGCGCCCCGCAGTGGTGTTTAGACTAAGATTATGAAGTTGATGTCCATAAGGAATTCTCTTATATTGTTTCTGTGGGTAATGAAATTTGTAATTATAGACTGAAGACTTGATGGGAGGTTGTGGAAATCACGAAGTTGTTGGTGGCAGTTGGATTCGAAAATATGTCGGATCTTGAGAGGGGAATCACAGTCAGTGCAAGTAGGTGCCGGGTTATTTTTTAGTAGGTGTATGTGTGTAGTGTATGAATGTCCTATGGCTAGTCTGCGCCATGTTACATGGCGCCTAGTAAGTTCAGTGCAGTGAATGGGAGGATGGAATGTGGATTTGACCTGCCAGAGTTTATTTTGAGTGTCTATTAGGTCCCAGTTCAGCTGTGATAGTTGATTAAAAAGATCTTTAAGGTGGTGATTGAAGTCTCTAGGGTAATTTTCGCTGTAGACGGGGGAGCCCTGTACAATCGCTCGTTTTGCATAATTGCATAAAGATTGAGAGATAGTGCTTTCCGAAGAAACAAAGAGTCTCTTCGACAACTCGACAATAGTCAGAGCAAAGTGTTGCTTCAGATTGACTAACCTAGCTTTTTATTTTCACGAGTGTGTAATCTAACAAATTTTTTGTGGAATTATGAACTACTTCAAACAATTTTTTTTTTTTCCGGGGAATTTCGTTTGCTTGTCATCAAATATAAGTTTTTTAACATTCGATTTAGTCTGTGAAACAGTTTTTCTTGTTATCGTGATCTCGAACCATGCGAATGATTTAGTTTTTTTCAGGACATACATAAAAGTAAAATTTTCAAAGATAAAATATATATTTAAAAAAAAAATACAGTATCAGAGAGAACTTTAAATGCAACTTATGCATGAAATAGGGAATCTCATCGACTATTAATATTTGCTACGGTCTGATTAATATTCAGTTTCATTTTCTAAATAAATATTTCACGCCCTAAATGCACAGAGAATATTTTTTTAAATGTCAACAAACACATCCTAATAAGAGCACTGTTTGCTATTCTATTTGTGACATTATGTTGACATTTATTTAATTTTTAATGCTGACATTATTAAAGTTAAATGCCTTGCCATCCCTTGCTGGTAATCTTTTTATTCTTGCCCGGGAGGACAAAGATAATTAATTTAGAAAGTTCAAGACCTTTCATTTTCATGCTTAGATGGGTTTAAAAGATATAATATTAATACTTAAATTAAGTGCCAGGAAGAGCATTTATAAAAAACTTAATTAACCTGCCGTTATTTAATTACTTATTTAAACAAATTTTGGGTTAGAAAAATTATTAGTCTGAAGCAGATCTCTCAATCTACATTTATATGCTAATTTTTTATCTATTAATCTATCTATATATATATATATATATATATATATATATATATATATATATATATATATATATATATATATATATGGTATATATCGGGTGTTATGGAATTCACTACATATATTGGAACTGGCATTCCTCGTAGCAAGACCGATTGCAGAAAATTCACCTTAAATAGCAGATCTTAATAATCAAGGAACAAATCTACCCTAAAGAGATACTGAGATGAATATTTTTTTTACGTATCCGCTGGTGTAAAGTCTATAGTGTTATTCACATTTGAATAGGTTTTTTCCTAAGAAAATTTAATTAAAAAAATATTATAAAAATTGTTACCTTTTAAAATAATTACTTACTGACACCAAATATTAATTACACAAGATTTATATTTCAATATTTTATTATAGTTAGTAAAAATTTAACATGTAATTCACTAAAACTTTATTTGCTTCATTATAAAAAGCACAAAGTTATAAACAAATTGTTGAGGTAGGTTTTAACGTCGTTCACCATGTTCGGCTTTATTTTCTTCTGAAACCTACAAAGGATTTTTTGTCTGACGCCGACAAGAAATCCTTCCTTTGTTATCGGCGGCCGCTGCTGGAAACAAAGGATTTATTATTGGCCTCAGCTGGCTGTGGGTAGCGTTTTAGTTCAGGTTAATAGAGTTAATAGAGGGTTGGGTATATCCTATTATTTTTGTTCTTAGCGTCTTTATTTTTTTTTATCTCTTCATTTATTGATTGATGCCTATCTTTTTTGGTTGTACTTTTCTTCTGTATTTGATCGGATTGACGAGCAATTATTGATAATAATAGAAGTGTCTTGTAAGATCGATGCTTTCATTATTTGAGTTTGTTTAGGAGAGAGCATTTCAGCTGCTTTAAACAAATGGTTGGGAAAGATGTTTTTGTCCGCGAGCCAAACTGCTGCGGACTTTAGTCTGTTCACAATGGTGCCAATGATATAGCAGTTCTTTGGTAAGCGCAAATAAAGTTGCAACTTCAGATTGCATTACTTGACAACCTGAATTTGTCCTCAACCATTTTCTGCTGCTTGAATAAAATAACTGCTCATATGTTAAAAAAAATAGACATCCAGTGGCTGAGGTCAGTGAGTAGTAAGGCAGTTATAACATATCCCATTAGCCTTTGCTAAGTTCAACACTTTCAGGTTCTTCAAATGCGTTGTATTTCGATCAAGCAGAAATAACACTTTATTTTCAGGGGTTGGCTTTACTATGCTTTTAAAATGTTTCATCCATTCTACAAATAAGTGTGAGTTAATATAGGCAGTGTCTGAAATGGTGAAAACACTCTCAGAAGATGTACCATTCCCCAATTCACGATTTTGTCTTATTATTTTGAATATAAACATTGGCGGCACAAACTGTCCAGCCACACTGGCACAATACAAGGTTGTCGTATTAATTCCTGTTTCTCCGCTTGTGATTGTGTCAAGTTGTTTCTTCTCTTTTAATCCTAAGACTTTTTGTATTTTTTTCGGAACGGTGAAAAATCCACTTTCATCAACGTTAAATATTGGTGTAGACGAAAATATATTTATACCTACCATTTATTCAAGCTGAAGATCGATTTTCCTCTACTCTCCTCTACTTAAAAGTACGTAAGTGCTCCACCAAAACATCAAATTCACGTTTAGGTTATTTATTTACAGCGAAGATTTACAAATTTAGCAATATGTTGTGGGTAAAAGTGGGGTTAATTAAAAAATTTGTAAACAGTGTAGAATATAGTAGCAAGATAGTCGTTCGGTACAGCTGGTTTAGTTACAAATATATCACGCAGAACTTAGGATATTTTATATGGATATCGATTGCACAAAGTACATAAAATAAATAAATACGTTCTTAAATCTACTTTGTTTTTACTTTAACACTAAAAAACGCTTACATTTGTTACAAGAAAATTGTTTACCATTCCGGTATTAATCTTGGAGAAGTTAACAGAAAAACCTATTTGAAATTCTGTTTTTATTTTGCCCAAATCAAATGGTTATTAACATAAAAGTCAAAGTTTTGCCCCTTTTTTAATTTTTCAAAATTTTCGAATTGTAGTATTGAATGTGCTTCTACATGAGCCCATGAGTCACTCGTTTCAATATATGCAATGAATTTCATAATACCCTATATATATATATATATATATATATATATATATATATATATATATATATATATATATATATATATATATTATATATATTTTTTGTTTTCCGAACGTAAGTAAAAATCAGCCATAGTCCAAAACAAACCCAGTACAATAAAAAAACATTTAGCCTCGCATAGTCACGTAGAGTGATTCTGAGAATATTCTTGGCAGAAAATGAATCCGTCTACCTAATTGCATTATAATATCCGCTCTTGAAATTTTCGGTATTGAAATTACATAAAACGCGGTTTTGAGGCTACTTTGTATAATTATATTAGAGGTTTACAATAAACTCACAGCGACACTCGCACTGCGTATTTCTACAACTTTCAAGAAAATTGTCAGTTATGGCGTCCCCGCCTCGCTCGTCCTTGCATCTGTTTGAGCCTTCGCACCGTTAACAATATAAATATACATGATAACAATTTTTACATTTAATTTATTCTCCTGAATCATATGTAAATGCTATATTCTTTGGATTTATAATCTACATTCTTGTAATAGATGTGAAGAAAATTAAAAAGAAATAATAAATATAGACTTAAGAAATATTAAAAGTAAAATTTAAAATAAAAATGTATTTTTTTTTTAAAAATTGAGAATTGTTTGTTAAAGCGAATAGAGTAATGGTAAAAATTCCCATTCATTTTTGAGTTATGACGATTATAATGAACTCGAAAGCCTGCGCCGCGAATGAACAGTTTGGTAAACGGACTCATTTTCTGCATAAAAAAAACGTTATTAAACTGAGGAACTATTATTACACTATTAGTCACATTATACTACGAGAATTGAAGACTAGTTAGTCTAGACCACTTTTCATTATCAAAAACAAATGCGGTTGCTATGGAGTCTTTTCACATTTAGTAAATACGTACACAGAGTTTAGTGGTCCAGATTTCATTGTGCTATTTATAGTAAATTTTTGATGAATATATAACCTACAGCAAATGCAAATTGAGTAAAATCGATTGTCGATCGGTAAAGTACCTCTTTTAAAAAGGAGTATTCACTAAAAAAAACATAATACATTGAAGCAATAATGTCCTTCCTACGTCACTATCAAAAATTGGGTTGCGAATTTTCAGAGAGAAAGATATCAAATGATGAACAAAGTCACAACCTCCAACCTCCAACTGTTTTAAAAAAGGTTTATCTAGCTTTTTAAATCGTGTGATAAGTATGGATGAAGTGGATCCATCATTATAATCCAAAGGAAAAAGAACAGTCAAGTAATGGAAATATAAATATGCTGACTTAGTTTGCCCCAAAAAGATTCGCTTATAGAAATCACCAATAAATGTTCGTGCTTCCGTTTTTTGGAACAATGATGGGATACTTTTTACAGATTACTTAAAAGGCAGCAAAACAGTTACTGGAGAATATTATAGTTCATTATTAACTAATCTTCTCCAAGAAGTTTTGGAAAAATGCCGAGGAAAAGGGCCAAAAGGGTCCTATTTTTGCCATAAATCGCTGTTAGTTTTGCAAAAAATAAACGAATTAGCAGGAGATTTAAATTCCTTAGTCGAAGCACAAATTGATTGTAAAAATCGTTTTTTATTTTTCCTGAAATGTTTGTCTTTAAATTTATACACTTTTGCATGCGTTCTAACCAATTCTCGAAACATTTTCCACTCTGAAGTTGGTACCTCAAAAACATGGTTTTGAAAGGATTCAGCAGCTTTTTGAGGTGATGAAAATCGCTGTCCACGCATTTTTTTGACATTACAGAACAAAAATAAGTCGTTAATCGATAAATCAGGTGAGTACGGGCAATGAGACATTAATTCGATGCTCTTCTCCATCAAATAATCAATTGTTGGACGTGTTGTATGAGACCTGGCATTATCATGATGAAGAATAACGCGACGTTTTCATTAGTTTTTCCTGATTTCATCGATTTCTGGTAAACAAATTGTTGTAGACCATTCAGCATTAACTGTTCTTCGATCCTCTAAAGCAATGATTGCAACATGTCCAGTATAACTAAAGTAACAAGCGATCATTTTCTTTGAAGTGCTTCGCGAACGAACCATTTTTTATTCGATTCGGTTCATCTTGGAACACCTAAAAAGTTGATTGTTGCTTAGTTTCCGGCTCGTACGAATATATCCAAGTTTCGTCTCCTGTTACGATATTGTATACGGATTTTGTATGTCCTCGGTCGAATTTCCTTACACCAATTAACACGAGCCTGTTTTTGAATTTATGTCAAATTATGTGGAATTGATCGGGAACAGATCTTTTCACAGCTAAATGTTTATGCAAAATTGAATGTACTGCAGTTTCCGATATACCTAACGATGCCTCTTTTTCACGGTAAGTTACGTGCCGATTCTCTTCAATCATGTTGCGCACACACCGATTTTAGTCGACCTTCACGAAATTCGCTTCTGACAGAAGCACGACCATGACGAAATTCTGTAAACCAATTATAAACAGTCTTTTCTGATGGCGAGTTTTACTAAAAGTTGAATGAAGCGATTTGAGACATTGTTGTTGAGTTAGGTCTGTAGTAAAATCGTAAAAAATCATCCGACGAAAACCTTATCTTGAAATTGCCGTTTGTTCAGAAAACTGTTTTTTCTTAAACGCTCACTATAAACAAACTTCTAGGCCAAATTTCTGAGCTGCCACTGTTTTAACAATAACAAATGTCAAATTTTACAACAATGGTAATGTCAAATCTTAAAAGGCGTAGGAAGCTTTACCTAATAGTTTAACAGAGACCCAAATAGAAAATTTATCAGTTGTTGAATTACGCGAGGTGCTACGTTAGATTCCAACCATCATCTGTTGATAACAAAATTAATACGTTCTTCTGAGAAGAACAACAACAATATTACAAATTGTAACATTTACTAAATTTTTCTAGCAAAATTCATTCATTTTATGTAAGGATGCTAACACTAGTATCGACCTGGTTTTTTATGATTCTTAAATATTAACCTTCAGAGAAGTACATCATCGTCTATATGTTTACTTATTTTTTTAGAATCGAAGTTTTTGACATTTTAAATATATTTCTTTAGAAAAATGGAGGGAAAATACCTTGTCAATAATTCAATATTAACCAGATGAAATGGCTCGGACTATGCGTTTTAAAAATAGCGCAAACTTTTTAAATCATTCTATCCACAAATTCTTCATTTTTAGATATATATTCTGCCACTGAAAAAATCGAATCGATATTTATTAAACAATACAATGATGAGAGAAAGGTGCCTAAAAGAAAAAGGTAATAATCCTACTGATGAATTCGAAAAGAAACGTTGAAAAACAACAGTCTAAATGCAAGAAATCCACGCTTGGAGATAGTCAGTCGGGTCACCTTTCAAGCCACCAGACTCCAATGGACCAACAGCATCAAGTACCTGGGCCTCCACCATTCAAGCGGCTAGTATGGAAAGACCAGGTCACCACCTCATCACCAAAGCCAATCAACTCCTTGGCCAGCTATACCGCCTTCTAACGAGTCCAGTAAAAAAAGTATTTGAAATTGCACAGTCTAAATACAGCAGTATTATGATTTTATCCTCTCTAGAATATCACCAGGAGTATTGTCCTGAGTTTTAGACCTCGAAAGACTTGTACTCTTTTGTTTATAAGCAATTTAAGTTTTCAAAACACGTTTTTTGAGCTTAAAATGTGAATAACTCCGGTTATATCAGTTGAATCGAGACAAAAAAAAACAAACTCTTCGTAATGAAATTTCCAACCAATTCTCGTTAGTTTTAAGTCGCCCTACAAAATTGAAACAAAGTAAAAAACTTTTTTTTTTCATTTTATTGTATAGGTCAATTAAGTAAACCGATAGGATTGAAACTTTCAGAAAATATGCCTTTTGGTATAGTTTTTTAATACTACCCTTAAATTGTGGTACAATAATATTAAATCCAGTGGGCACCATTGAATTTGTTATTTAAAATTTGAATTGTTGGCCATTTTATGCCATTTGGTCCAAAATGGATCTTTTTTTTTAAATTTAGGTCTCGACGCCAGCTTTCCGATGCCAGTCATTTTGACCGTTTTTTTTTTACATTTGTTAACTAATCAAATAACAACAAATGTCATTTTGAAAAAAAATTGGAAATTTTTTATCACCTTTGGTAGAGAATCGCGAGCCCTTTATTCAAAAAAAGTCATTTTCATTAACAATTTTTTTTTCAGAATAACCGAAAAAACGCATTTGTTATTATTTGACCAATAAAAAAACATTTAAAATGACTCCAAAAAAATTGTTTTTAATAGCATTGGAAAGCTGGCGTCGAGACCTAAATTTTGAAAAAAAAAGAACAATTTTGAACCAACCAAATGGCATAAAATGGCGGGCAATTCAAATTTTAAATAACACATTCAATTGTGCCCACTGGGTTCAATATTTTTGTTCTAAAAATTCACGATATTTTTGCTATAACAAAAGGCACATTTTCTGAAAGTTTCAAGCTGATCGGTTCACTTAATCGACCTATATAATAAAATTTAAAAAAAAAAAAACAGTTTTTTGCCTGTTTTATTCAATTTTGTAGGTTATATACTCACACCAACGGGGATCTGTTGGAAATTTTATTACGAAGAGCTCGTTTTTTTTGTCTCGATCCAACTTATATAACCGGAGTTATTCACATTTTAAGCTCAAAAAACGCGTCTTGAAAACTTAAATTGTGTATAAACAAAAAAGCACAAGGTTTTCGAGGTCCAAAACTCCGAACAATACTCCTAGTGATACTCCAGAGAGTATAAAAACATAATATTGCTGTATCTAAACTATGCCTACCTTATCATTATTTTGACCTTTTTTTACTGCTCTATAAAATTGTCAACACACAACAAGTTGACAATTTACAAAATGATCTTTAAAGCCACGGCACCTATTCCATGATGGCAAATGTCACGCACCCACATAGCCACCCTCTAGTCCGTTCAAAACAAGACCGTCTAAATCGTCGCCAAAGGGTCATGGTTCGTTAGTAACACCCAGACTTATGGAAACCTCCAGATGCCGATAATATAGGAATTCATGAACAAGGCTCAGCTCAAATACCTGGATAAACCTACTCGCCACCCCAACCCCACAGTCAGAAACACCTAAGAACCTCTATTCGACTAAAACCCTCCGACCTCCTACTAGGAATTAGCTTTAAGTTAATCCTAAGTTAACTTTAAGTTTAATTTTAAGTTTATACTCCTATTATCCTATTTCCTAATTTATTTTTAACTTCTGCGTAAAATTTTATAACTGTTTTATTAATACACAAGTCTGCAAAAAAAAATAATTGAGAGCTGTTTTGGTTTTTTTTGCGTAATTCTTATGTTTTTGGGTGTACTGAATCCGAAAATGACTTTCATTTTGTCATAGAACGTCACGTTTTCTGACAATGTAGGTATCTATGTTAATCAAGTTATCATCTTAAAATAAAAGATAAAAGACTAAAAAATTTTTTTAAAATTTATAATTGCGTAACAAAACTTATTTTTTTATCTAAAATACATTCATTAGTAAGCACTAAACTCATTTCTTTTTCCCAGTGAGACTCCTTTTGGTACATTTTCGCTTGTAGGAAGCATCTGGAAGGTCTCTCTGAAGCGTCCAACAGTAGTCTGCCATCATTAAGACGCTCCATCTTCCCTGGTATCTTTTTCCATCTCCTTAATATCTTGGTGAAATCGTTCACCTTGCTCTTCACTCAGATCTCCTAAATTTTCTGGAAAGTAGTCGAGGTGGGAATGAAGAAAATGTACTTTTAAACTCATTAGGCAACCTAAAGCTTGAAATGCTTTTAACATTTGACGATTTGTTTGTAGCTAGGGTCTTTGTTATTGCCTAAAAATTTCTCTATGACCTCCTTACAGGCAATCCACCCTTCTCTTTGAGGATCCGTTATGGTTGTGATGAATTGTGGATCAGCCATAAGCCGTCTAATATCTGGTCCAAACGAAAACACCTTCCTTCAACTTTGCCTCCGAGAGGCCTGGAAACTTTGATATTAAGTATTTGAAGCAATTTCCATCTCTTGGAAGTGACTTTACAAATTGCCTCATCAATTCCAGCTTTATGTGAAGCGGTGGTACAAGAACTTTATGAGGAGGTACCAAAGTTTCATGCAGGACGTTCTTTTCGTCAACTTTAAGCTCCCTCGGAGGCCAACACTTTTTGGTCCAGTAATTTGCTCGGTCTCTACTATCCCATAGACACAAAAAGCAAGAGAATTTGGTAAACTCAGATTGTTGTCCGAGCAACATGCCCAAGATTTTTAAATCACCGCACACTTGTCAACCGTGGTCTTTATATTTTAATTTGCAAAGAACCAATTCCAAGTTCTTGTGGGTTTCCTTGAGGTGTACGGAATGACCGACAGGAATGGAAGCATAGAACCCGCCATTGTGAAGCAGAACTGCTTTAAGGCTTCTTTTTGAAGAATCTATGAAAATACGCCACTGTGCTGGGTCGTATGAGATCTTAAATGTATCCATCAAACCTTCAATATTGATACAATAAACCAACTCGTCCTCTTGGGCAAAGTAGGAAGTGAACTGCTTCTCACGATATCTAAACCAGGAGGAAGACACTCCCGGCAAAAGTAAGTTCCTGCTTTTGAGCCTTGATCCAAGCAACTCAGCAGCGTTTTTGGGAAGATTCAAGTCTCTTACCAAATCATTTAGCTCGCCCTGGGAAAACAATTTCGGACTGCTGTCATCTTCAAACTGAAAACTTGACTTGTCATCGGGTTCAGGTACAGCACCATCTTCGTCAGAACTTGGAATCTCTTCCAAGGTAGCAGGGGCCTTGGGCACTGGTATTTCGGTCCCATGAGGGATGGGACGAATAGCTGATTACAGATTGGGGTATGAAATGGACTGCTTCCATTTTGGATTATAGCCTTTCACATTACACGAACAAAAGTAACAATCATCACTATGGTTCTTTTGCTCGCGCCACACCATAGGAATCGCATATCGGAAATCTTTTTTCTTGCTCTTAAACCAATTTCGAAGGTCTTCAACACATCGTTTGCAGACTTTATGAGGTGCCCAAACTTTATCCTGATCTCCAAGTTTTAAGCCAAAATACGTGAAGTATACTTTTTTTTACAAAGTCCGTAATATTAAGTTGTTGCTTTAATACCATATATTCGCCACAAATATAACAGAAAGTGTCAGACGAATTCACACACTTCCGCACAGATGACATTGCACTATATTGAACCAAGATCCCAATGACGAGTTAACACGTAATTGTACCGCGCCACTTTCTACACTATCGGAGCGCGCATGTTCTGGTTACAACGTTTATGTTTGTTAATTTAGCTCACACAGGGCGTTCTTTATTTAGAAAGTAATGATAGTTATGGCCTGTATACATTTAAAAACAGTAATCAAAATAAAATTGTACCTATTTATTTATGACTTCAAGTTAGCCCAAAAAAACCTTTTTTATAATAAAATTTTGCGTTTTGCAAAATAACCTGACGTTCTGGAATTTTTTGAGTATTTTTTTAGTTTTCAGAACACCTAAATACATAGAGATCAGTTGAAAACAACCAGACAGCATTTTTGTTGCAGACCTGTGTAATGTTATATATCTAAACGTAGTAGTTTTACTAATATTCCAATCTTTTTTAAAAAATACTAGTTTTCAGTTTTGTAAAAAATTACCAGTAGCGCCATTGTTTCTGAAGGTAGAATACTCATAATTGTACGATCATTCTATAGAGATGAAAAAAGATATTTGTAAAGAAATGTAAGTTAGATGCTACAGAGTGTTCAAAATAAATTTATATATTTCGATTATTTTAAATTGAAAAATCTCAAATTTTTTAAGTGGCACACCCTGTATACTATTATTTTTTGTGATAGATTTTACAAAACCCTCTAACTTTTATTGAGTATGTCATATACCTATTTCTAATAATTTTCGATTTATTTTGAATTTTTCAATTTTTACCCTTGTTTTTAAGACAAAACAAAAATGTAGGCATTCTCAAATTTTGACATGTCTATTAAGCAAGTA
This sequence comes from Pachyrhynchus sulphureomaculatus, assembly GCA_019049505.1. Classification (NCBI taxonomy): domain Eukaryota; kingdom Metazoa; phylum Arthropoda; class Insecta; order Coleoptera; family Curculionidae; genus Pachyrhynchus; species Pachyrhynchus sulphureomaculatus. Next base: position 50,028,957 of record CM032448.1, read on the forward strand.
AAAACAGTTTAATTTGTTATACTAAGAGAGAGTAAGATCAACAATCTTTTTTTTATCTCAGTTTTCAAGAGGCAGTTTCTAATTAGCATAGTTAAAATTTAAAACATTAATTGTGAAAATAATTAATGAAAACTTAAATCATATGTTATTAAATGAACTACCTAGGTTACCAGATTCTTTCACAAAATAAACAACGTCTGCAACCACAACAATATACAAAAACACTTTGTAAATATATATTGCAAACGTATTTTACAGTAATTCAATCTACAAAATCCCTGTGAAACTAGGTTAAACTTTAAAGCCTTTACGCTGCATTTGAAATTCTGGGTGCGCTAACAGCAAACAAAAATTACAACAAGCTTATCTGGTTTACACAGAAGAACTTACATTAGAAAATATAAATAACCAACTCAGAAGGGAAGTAAAGAAGGAAAAATGCCTATCTGAAATTTCATTGCAGCCATATTAGGAGGATCAAGGGTTACAGGTTACGATAAGAAATATGAGGAATAATATTCAGGATAATAATAACTAAGTATGTAAAACATTCATCGATCTATGGAATGCTTATGTCACTGTGCCAAAAAATACACTTGAAAGCTGGATGAGCTGTGTACTGAAGCAGTGTGATTTGAGAGCTTCGGCATCAAAATATTCTTATTAAATATTATACCAACGTGTCGAGGCTAATAATAATAAAAATAATAATTTGTTGTTAAGCTCGACAGAGGAGGCTATCGTGAATATCTAGAGAATATGCAGTTATCTGATGGGAACATTCTACATCACTTAGATGCTCACACAACCATTTCATTTACTCGAGAAAGAGACATTTAAAGTTAAAACACCGCCATCCATAGAACAAGTAACCACATTCTGGAAGGATATAGGAGATAAAGAAACCATTAAATGCGGATACTCCTGCACTCGACTGCTTTGGGACTTACTGCATAGAGTTTCAACAGCAGAACGACGTTAATCGTGTGTTCACAAAGAAGGAAGTATTAAATATCAATAAATGCACAAAAAGCTTTGCTGCCCCAGAATCAGATGACATCAACAATTTCTTGTGGAAAAAATTCTCTAGCATCCATTAAACATCTCGCTAGAATATTTAATGCCTGGCTAAATGAGGGACAACCGATGCCTAAGTGGTTTGTAGATTGAAGACCGGTATTTATTCTGAAAAAGGGCGTCTTGTCCAACCCCAAAAACTATAGACCCATCAAGTGCCTTAATTCTTGTTGCAAAATATTCACTCGCATTATCTACAACAGATTGCTTGGAACGATTGACCTAGTTTTTCAAGATATCAGGGAGCAGCGTGGACAAAGAAAAGGACCTGAAGGTTCCTAGGAGAATCTTCGAATTGAAAAGAGTTCGACACAATAACTTTCGAACCGATTCTTCACCTGTTAGGAAGGCTAAAAGTGGCACCAACTTTGAACAACTGCATTGAACGTCTAATGCCGCTCTGAAAAACTAAATTTACTGCAACATTAGGTACCCACAAAAGGTCGAACTTGAGCCGGTGACTTTTAGAAGGGAAATTTTTCAAGGTGACTCATTAAGCCCACTTTTATTGTGTATTTCGCTGCTTCCTCTCTCAGTTGCTAGACATCGCAGGCCTAAGGTCACTCATTTATTTTATATGGATGACCTTAAGTTTTATGCTTCTTCAGAACGAGATCTCAATTAATCAACTAGAGTAGTTGACGAATACATGCGGGATGTTGCTATGGAATTTGGATTGAATAAATGTGCCGTTGTTAAGCTGGACAGAGGACGCTATTGAGAACATCCAGAGAACATGCAATTATGTGATCGAAACATTCAACACCATTTAGATGCCGAGGAAACGTACGACTATCCAGGTATTGCTCAACATCGCATGCAAGATACAGGAACTATTAAAACAGAACTCCGCAGCAATTATCGAAAACGACGAAAAAGGATCTGGTCGAATATACCTTTGACGTCATCAAGGTAGAAGAGGAGTTGTGAGCTTCTAATGTCTGCATAATCAAGTTGTCGTGAGACTAGCGTATAATGTAAAATACAATTCCGATTCTCTCCTGGCATTGGTCTACGGCGATGAACGGAAAAGAGTGGGAGCCTTTCTGTTAAGGATTGCGGAAGATGCAGCGGAAAAACTTTGTCGGAAAGTAAACTTTAGCGACGTCATCGAACAACGCAATAATGAAATTAACATCCTAAAATTAGAATCATAACAATTTTATAAACCGCGCACAGAAAAACCCAAACATGGAGAGTTTTATAATTTTATAATTCTTTAATCGGCCAGTCTTAAGTCAGAGGTTGAGAAATTTTTACTAGCTTGTCAGGGTGATGTGATTAATACCCTATTGTATCGTAGTCGACTTACCGAACTATTCGACATTAAGTGTGGGGCTTAAAACAAAGAACCAGAATCGCTAGTGCCTTTACTTTTAGCGTGTCCTGTTCATGTTATATTATATGTATCGTCATTCGGACGGTATTGATGTCGTTCCTAGATTGCCGTATTTTCCGAGAGAGATCGAGTCGGTTGTAGAAAAACTACCGCATTTACAAGAATTTCCCTTTTCGACCACAAGGCGTTGAAAGCCAACAAACCGGATATAGTACGTCTCCATAAAACAGCAAAGAAAGTTTATATAATTGAGTTTTCGGCACCTGCAGAATCAAATATAACAATCAAAGAGGAGGAAAAACGTCCTAAATACAAAAATTTAAACTACGAACTTCTCGCTTTGTTCTCTACATTTAGTACTAATGGTCGTCCTAGTCATCGGAATTTTAGGAGGAATTAAAAACACATCCCTAAGAAGATATCGAATTCCTGTGTCTCGACTAACTAGTCTCAGATCGCTCAGGCCGATGAATCTGGTCGATGGTCACTAACCAAACGGATGTGAGGCGTGATCATCATTTTCGGACCGCACCGCGTGATAGCCTGAGTGAGTCAGAGCCACAAGACTTGTCATGTCGGATTCTGTTTTTTTCTCTTTTAGATAATAATAGTAATAATGTACAGGGTGGTCCAAATTGGACACTTTTAAAGGTAATCCCGTTTATCCAAAGGAGATAAACGAAAACTGATGTCGGTGTCTGAGGCTCAATTTTTATGATAAACTCAGTGGTGAAAACCGCATATCGATATCTAGTAGCGTTTCAGATATACAGGGTTTTTTCAAAAATCTGCATTTTGGAAAAATGTTTGTAATTCTTTTCCTATTAAAAATTTTCGATTTCTGTAAAAACATTCTCAAAGCACTTTTTCACGTGGATTTCAACAGTGTGAATTACATTTTTTTTTCCACTAATATTTTAATAGTTATTAACACAAAAATATGTTTTTTAAATGGGATACCCTGTATATTTTTTCTTATCCGTATAGAGCTTTAAATTACCATTCTAAAAATATAGCACACTTTATATTTTGCTTAAATCTACTTCAAAATATAAAGGTTTTCAGTTTTTAAGCGAGTTTTAATTAGGCTTTGGACGGAGCGGCCATATAGTACGAGTATAATTCAATTGTTTACTCGTAGTTGTCAAATTTTACTTCAGGATCAGTTATTGAGTTGTCAAATAAATCACAATGAAGTTTGAAAATTACAAAAAATGGGATATGATAGTGTGTTTCATACAAACCGGAGAAAATTCGGAAGAGGCAAATAATTTGTACCACGAACCAATCCAGAATCCAACCAGAAATCCAGATATATTCGCTCGATTACGACATAACCTAGTTAAAAGTGGCCAGTTTGAAAAGAAACGACCCAAAAATTATGCATCAAACAGGGATAAAGAGTTAGAAAAAATAGTAGTTTTAGGAACTATCGGAAATAATCCCAAGACTTCAACTCAACAGTTTAAAGAATCCACTGGACTACCAAGAACTAACGTAAGTCGTACATTGAAGAAACACAAATTCAGGCCATATAAGACAAGAGACGGAGATTTTTTCAGCGGCGTATGGATTTTTGCCAATGGTTTCTGGAGAATTGTAACCATGTTCCGAATTTTTTATTAAATTGCATTTAGACAGACGAAGCTTATGTAACCAATGCAGGTATTTTTTAACCATTACAATTCTTATACGTGGGCACAAGAGAATCCTCATTTAGTTGTGGAGCAAAGAAATCAAGGCAGATTTGGATTTAATGTGTGGGCAGGAATTTTTAGAGGCAGGGTTATAGGTCCATTTATTTACGAAGCAACACTCACCTATCAGAGATATTTAGAAATTTTAAGGCAGCAAATAGAACCTCTTGTTGATGAATTGCCGTTAATGGACCTTAGAATTATATTTTTTTCAACCGACGGGGCAGTCCCTCATAACTCTGCAGTTATCAGTAATTTTTTATCGGCCAATTTCGACAATAACGGGATAGCCAACCAAGGCTGAAACCGTTGGCTGGCAAGGTCACCGGATTTAACACCCATGGACTTCTATCTCTGGGGAAGATTGAAAGACCTAATTTTTAAATTGCCGACAAACACCAGGCAAGATTTAGAAGTCGCAGTGATACAAAGTTTTGCAGCTCTCAGTCCTCTTGAACTAATCAACTCGGTAAGAGGTGTCCAGAAAAGGTGCCGCCGAACATCTCTTAGAGAAAATTGTTTCGTTTTAGTTTTTCTCTACTCGGAATAAATTGTTTTATTATTGTTTTGTTTTATTTTCGACATAGTTTAAAGTACTATAGCATTTAGTAAATTTCATTGTAGTTGTGACTCTTAGAGTTACTTCTGGGATTTTTTTTTACGATTTGACTGCTATCGGTAAACAATTGATATTGCTGCTCCGTCCAAAGCCTACTTCACAAAATGTGTATTTAAAACTTGCGTAAAAAACTGAAAACATTTATATTTTGAAGTATATATAAAGTGTGCTATATTTTTCAAAATTATAATTTAAAGCTCTATTCGGACAAGGAAATATATTTTTGCGTTAATAATTATTAAAATATTAGTTGTAAAAAAATTTAACTTACACTGTTGAAACACACGTGAAAAAGTGCCTTGAGAATGTTTTTACAGAAATCAAAAATTTTCAATAGGAAAGAATTACAAACATTTTTCCAAAATGCAGATTTTTGAGTAACACCCTGTATATTTGAAACGGTACTAGATATGGCGATACGGTTTTCACCGTTGAGTTTATCATAAAAATCTAGCCTCAGACACCGACATCAGTTTTCGTCTACCTCCTTTAGATAAAGGAGGATAAGTGTCCAATTTGGACCACCCTATACTAATAACTCGGGTTGACTAAGACTAAACATTTACAACATGGTAGCATAAAAACTGAAGTAACTAAATCTTATGCTGAAAGGTATAGCAATATTCTCAAATCCAAATTAAATGGTAAGAATACGTAAACAGCCATTAACAGTCTCGCTTTCTCAGCTCTAGCTTACACATTCCGAATTATAAAACAGACTAAAAAACAGACCTTGAGAAGATTCAAAGAAGAACCCGGGCTACCCTGATTAAATTTAAAGCCCACCACTCAATAGTATCAGTCGGAAAGCTAATAATACCCTGTCAAAAAGGAGGCCGAGGGTTGGTAGATATCATGCATTACACAGCAATCAAATAACATACTCCAACTATATTTTCTCCAACGCCGAACCCCTCTACATGAAGCTTTCTACCCCTTTAGTGTTGTAAGGCCCGTGGAGTTGAGTTATTCCATATTTGTCTTTTCCATATTTCCTTCCAACTCTTTTTATTCTATGTGGCCAGTCTTGTGTGTTCCCACTCTATTCCTCTTCTGGCCACTGCCTCTCTAACATACCCTAACCATGCCCTTCTAGGTCGACCTCTTGTTCTTTTCTTGCTCACTTTGGCTTCAAACACTTGTCTAACTATTCTTTGTTCAGGCATCCTTTCGACGTGACCATACCACCTTAGTTGTATTTCCTCAACCTTTTCCACCATTAGTTTCAGGTTCATATTCTTTTTGAGTTATATATTCCTAGCCCTGTCCATTCTTGTATTGTCCTCTATTTTCCTTATGAGTCTCATTTCTGTAGCCGTTATCTTTCTTTTCTGTCGTTGTCCATGTTTCTCCTCCATTGGTGTTGCAACCTTCTCGAATACTTGGGCTTTAATATTTTTTGGTATCTCTTTCTTTCCTACTAATGTATTCTTTATAGTATTAAATAATCTTCCTCCTCTTGTTATTCGCTCTTTGATCTCCTCTTCCATCCTTCCATCCTCCGTTATTGTTGATCCTAAATATTTAAACTTCTCCCTTGGTCCAGCCTTTCCTCTCCTATCTTTATTTCATGTTGTCATTTTTGTTTTCCTATTATTATACTATTTCAGATTTTTCTTTGATCAAATCTAAATCTCCAATAAGGTCATTTAGTTCTGATTGACTAATCAAATGTGATTCTGATGTAATAGTTGGATCTTGAAATAGCTCTCCACTAGAAGGAATGGGTTCGCTTTTTTCTTCTATAGAACTCGATGAACTTGATGGGCTCAAAGGTCGTTTCGGTATAGGAATTTCAGGGGGGAATGAGATAGAGGCATTGACGTTGGTGGTATATTAACATATTATATCGGCAGATAACAGTTATACTTTGCTAAATGTCACCAACATGACCGATTCAAGACTCCCTGCAGCCAGCATTTACAGGGAGGAGTTGGAAGAGATCTGGATTGGAAAAACAATGCATGATAGACAGCCAAACAAGCTCAGCCAAAACTATATTAACAGAGCTTCTTGGAATAGATTGCTCACTCAAGCTGTTTATGTTAGCCATACAGGACCAAGAAATTCCAACGAGAAACTATGGTAAGTACATTTTAAAGCAACCAGGAGTCGTTGACCGGTGTAGAAGGTGCAATGAATGAGGTGAAAGTATCCAATTAATTTCTCCTACCTGTAGTACACATGCTTCCAAAAGTTATCTGCAAAGACACGACCAGATGGCAAAAATTTTACACCAAAAATTGACCTAACTGGATCACCTCGGAGAAGACTCGTCCCTTTAATACAGTTATCAACCGAAAGACGTCGGCGAAAACAACACATATCGACTTTACTGGAATCGCAGTATACTAACAGATAAGACCATTCCATGAAATAGACCAAACATTACTCTACCTGACAAGGACGAATCAATCACATATTTTATCGACATAGATATCCCGAATTTACATCTGCATCTGCAAATTACATGAAATGAGGAAATAGCAAAATACATGCCTCTCTAAAAAAATTTAAAACAATATGGAAAAAAAGTGAGGTTCAAATCATACCTATTACACTATGAAAAAAAAAAAAAAAAATTTTTTTTCACTGGGTTTACAGTATGAAATACTGATTGTGCCCGCCAACTCAATCAAAACTGATTAACAAAATAGTCACATCACGTCAGGTTTCATAAAGAAAAGCTTTTTTATCGGTTTATTCAAAAATACGCTAAATTAGTGACAAACAAATTTTATTTTTTATTAAAAAACTTATATTTTTTTGATAAATTGGCTTTTCTCTTGTAGCTAGTCCTCGAAATATCCTTCTGAAGACACCAACAGAAGTCTGCAAGCATAGCTGATTCCCATTTAACTTGATAACACTTTTCAAACTCAGCTAATTCTTGGTGAAAACGTTTTCCATGTTCATCGCTAACTGAGCTCATATTTTCTAGAAAAAACTCAAATGGGAGTGTAGAAAATGGATTTTTAATCACATATTGCATCCTAGTTCATAATAGACATCCAGCATTAATTTTATTTTTTCATGGAAATCTGGTAATTTGTGGTTGCCGAGGAAATTTTTCGTAACATCAATAAAAGCCAACCATTCCTACCTTTCTATGGAACTTAGACGAGATAGAAAAGAGGAATAATCAATTAATTTTCTTATATTAGGTTCTACAAAAATTCCTTCTTTTATTTTAGCATTACTGAGCCTAAGAAATTTATTTTTAAGAAACTGTAATCCAGGTCCATCATTACGTAACGCTTTGACCAAATTCTTGATTAAACCAAGTCTGATGTGCAATGGTGGTAAAATGATTTTCTCAGGTGATACTAATGGTTCTTTTTTAATATTTCTTTTAACCAAGAATGTACCTTCTTAAAGGCCAGTTTTGTTTTACGTAATGTTCTGAACGCGCTCTGCTATCTCATTCACATAAGGAACAACACTATTTCGTACACGGTTTGCAATCCTAAAATCAAAGCCACTACTTTTAAAACTGCACATATTTGCCATTTGAACATGGTGTATTTGATTTTTTTCTAAAATAAGTTTTAAAAAGTCATAGGTGATCCGTCAATAAGTAGTCTCCAGTCTTCTGGCGAATGCTGGTGGCCTAGTGCCAAGTCCATCAATATCATTACAAAAAACTAAACTATCATCTTTTGAATAAAAGGTAGTTAAAGGTAATGATTTCGATAAGCTGTAATTTTAACATCAGTCTGTAAAATATTCCACTGTATTAATTTCGATTCTAATATTTCAGATTTTTGTTTGATCAACTCTAAATCTCTAACAAGGTCATTTAGTTCTGATTCACTAATCAAATCTGATTCTGATGTAATAGTTGAATCTTGAAATAGCTCTCCACTAGAAGGAATGACTTCGCTTTTTTCTTCTATAGAACTCGATAAACTTGATGGGCTCAAAGGTCGTTTCGGTACAGGAATTTTAGGAGAATGAGATAGCGGCATTGATACTGGTGGTATATTAGCATTTTTTTTTATGGGTCTAGCACACGTGCTGCAGGGAAGTCCTTAAAGCAGTACAGGAGCGATATGTGTGCGGAAAAAGCGATTCACGTTGTTCTTGAATCGCTGTAAATTATACTCGGTGGTAGACACAGCGCTGGGCAAATTATTCCAAAGGGATGATGTTCTCCATTTAAAAGACTGCTTGAAAAGCGTTGCACGATGAGTAACAAGCTGAACTTCATACGGATCTGAAGTATCAGCGCGACGTGTATTTCTAACATGCACCGTTCTGGGAGGAATTAAGCAGACTACATCCTTCGAACACTTCGGTGGTTCTTCGGTGTTCCAGCGAATTAAGGTGGCCGGTCAGTTCCGTCTCCAATCAGACGAACAGCTCTTTCTGAATAGAGATTCTCTGGGACAAGCAGGAAGTGTGTTACTAATTCGTTGATTGTGTGCCTCCTTGGTTTCGTCGATAATTTCTTTGCATCTGTTCCGGGCACGAAGAAAGGTGTTAGGATTTTCACGCCAGTTGTCGATAGGCAAGATGTTTAGAAGCAACAGAGCAATTTCGGTCCAACCAAGGCTTGCCATTGGAAAGGCATTTCTTCGAAAAAGGGATGTAAGCTTCCATATCAGCCAAAATAACATCGGAAACCTCCCTGGCGCAGTCAGATGGGTCGTCGGATCGAAAACAAACGTCTAACCAAGGGAAAGTTCAAAAATATTCCATGAGATCTTCCCATTTAGCAGATTTGTAGTGCCAAATCTTTCACGGTTGAGGCACCTCTCTGTCACTGATTGGCAGGATACTCGATGTCGAAAGCAGTTTATGGTCGGAAGAACCTAATGGCGGATTTGCGGTGACCGTGTAAATCTCCGGATTGGTGGTTAAAAACAGATCAGGGATCCATGTTGGTTCGTCAATAAACTGAGTTAAGGCACAACTAATTGAGAATGATTCAGCTTTACGACCTTGTTCGTCGGTAGTATTTGAATATTTAAGTCAGTTGATGTTGTGGACATTAAAGTCGCCCAGGATGGCAATTTCGGCATTTGGATAGTTAATTTGTAAATGATCGATGGTGTTTGCAAGAGAAGCGAACACACTCAAGGCACCCACAATTTATCTTGATTTTCAATTGCGGTCTTAAAATAAGCCTTATAACACATTTTAAAGAGCGGGGATTTTTTTTTTCATTTTTAGCGGAAATTTACCATAAACGTTACAAAACAAACTAGGCGAATTAACAGAAACGCGTGGTATTTTGTATATTTAGTACAAATCTAAATGTTTTGATCGCATTTATACACGAAAAAATAATATTTTTATGACTAACCTCAAATAAGTGATACGAGGAATAAATAAAATAAATTACCATACTAGTTATTAAGGTTATGAGATACGATGTCGCCATAAAACCTTTTTTTGTATACTAGATTTACCTAATACGAATCACTATTCGAGATGTCTGTGAATTTTTTAGTGTTGGATAGTGTTAGCAACCACTAGTCTAATCTCCATAAGAAAATTAAACTAGCAGCGGGTATACTTAAAACAAAATCCGTTACAGTGATTGTAGACAAGAAAGGTAAGACTATTTGGGATGAAGACCAAAGGGTGATTAGGTGGACAGAATACATAAAAGAACTTTTCCAACAGGAAAACAGAGAGGAAACAAAAATAAGTGAGAATTTAGTATCAGTAGAGATGAGGTAATAAAAGCCATCGGAAGACTAAAAGATGGTAAAGCACGAGGAGTGAATTAAGTAAGAGGAGAGCTTCTGAAACTATTACAAGAACAGCACGTTGATACCCTAGTTCAGGGGTGCTCAAACTTGAACTGCTGGCGATCTACCTGAATATTGTTAGACTACGATCGATCGACTCTGAGAGGCTGCAAGTAAGTGTGTTGCAGGATTGTCGTCTAGGTAGGGTGTATCGTGGCATAGATATTAGTTTTTCCGCACAATATGCATTTTTTTAGTCAAGGTAAGTGTAGATCTGCTCTAAAATGTCAATGAAAAAACTCATAATTATTCAAAATTGCGAGTTTATTGGTTCTTACAAAACAAACGAGTTCTAGTGTCTAAACTTAACTAAAAAGTGACTTTGGATGTTGAAGCGTGGCACTGCATGTCCTCAGCATACTTTTCATAAGATGGTACGTAATTACCGAGTACTAATCGCAAGCATGATGACATATGTTCGTCAGTTAGTCGATTGCGATATTTTGACTTAATTATCTTCAGTTCGGAAAATGCAGACTCGTACAAGTAAGTTGACCCAAACATTGCCGTCAGTTGAAGGGCGATTTGCCTTAGATTCGGATATTTATCTTCAAATATAAAACACCAGAATTTTGTATCAGATGCTGTAGCTTTGAGATGTATATCTGATATAATCTGCACTAACTCATTTTCAACAGAACATGAGTCCATGTTAAACTGACTTGCTATTTCAGTAGCTAATTCCTCAATATTTTTACACGAAAAAGGATAACTCATAAATGATGCGATATTTGCCAATTTACTGAAATCATAAAAACGTATTTCGAATTGGCCCAAAATATTTGATAATTCTGCCTCATAAATATCATAATTCAACTGAGGAATCCTTGCTTTCAAAGACGGAAAATTTTTCAGATCCTTTCTTTTCAGTTGACCTATCATAAGTTGCAATTTACTTTTGAATGCGTTTATTGCACTAATCATCTCAATAATAGTTTTTCCTTTACCTTGAAGGTCCAAATTAATGGTGTTTAAATGCATTGTGTTGTCTGTCAAAAATGCCAAATCAGTCAGCCATTTCCCGTTTTTCAGCATCTGAGTGTCATCACCTCTTTCGTCCAGAAAAGCTGTTATTTCGGGCAATAATTCTTGAAACCTTTCTAGGAATTTTCCGCGACTCAACTACCTGACGTCCGTGTGAAGAACTAAATCAGTGTGTTCAGCTGACTCACTATCTTCCAACTGCAATTTAAAGAGCCATCGTTGCAAGCTACGTGCACGGATAGAATTCACAATTTTTATTGCAATGCCCATAATCTCCTCCATGTTTAGAACTTTTGAACACAGAACTTGTTGATGTATAATGCAATGGAAGGAGAAAAATGAAGGGAAATCATCATTAGCTCGACACAATGCCACAAAACCGTTTTTGTTTCCAGTCATTGCTGGTGCTCCATCGGTTGTAATGCACACTAGTTTATATATTGGTAGCTTGTAGTTTGTTACAAAATTGAAGAAAACGTCATATATATCTTCGCCACGGGTCGTTCCTTTCAGAGGAATCATTGTCAAAAACTCTTCCTTAGCCGACATGTCATTGAATACCATTCGAATAAAAAAATACACAGCTAGGCAGTGTCTGTCATATCGGTGGATTCGTCGAACTGTAAAGAAAAGTATGTACATTCCATGATATCATGTTTTAGTTTATCTGCCATGTCCTGACTCATGACTTCAACACGCCTTGTGACAGTCGGACGAGATAACTGAAGTTCTCTAATAGCAGACATAATCTCTGTTTTATTTTTAAAATCTCCAAATAAAGTCTCACCCGCTTCAATAAATGCTTCCTTCACAACCAATCCATCATCAAATAGTTTCTTGTGTTTCGCCAATATATGAGATATTTTAAATGACGCGATCGTTGCAGCTTTTGATTGTTTGGCTGGTCTTGTGAACATGGTTTGTTCTTTTTTCAAACAAGTTATCAAATCACGTACTTTTTGTTTTCTTAATTCACTCTGTGACGGAAAATCCTTTTCATAGTTTTTATGAACCGTTTTATGATGCCTCTCTAAGTTCCCACGCTTAGGTATTGCAACTGACGCACGGCAAATAAGACAAATGCACTTATCCTTTACCATACAAAAGAAAAATTCTTCCTCCCAATCGTTATTAAAATGATAAGTTTTTTACTTTTCTTCGCCGCACTCATTTTGGACTATTTATTAATAAACTTTGTATCGATGTATCGCCTTCAAGTTACAACTCAGACTGACTCCTATTCCTGCAGGTGCAACATTTATATCGGCGCGAACGAAGTCTCGAATGTTCCCGTCAAACACGCCGCCCGAAGTTTCTAGAAAAATCGGCGGGAATCAAAAACGCGGCTTTTATTTGACAAGTACCGCGCGTTCCTTTGATAAGCCGCCAAGGAGTTATTACGATAAAAGAAAGTGATGAGGAGGTTATTCTGGCCTAATTGTGGATCGAATAAATTTTAGTAGTTTATTCATTACATTTTGTTTTAGTTACCTAAAACAAAATCTGTGAATAGTTCTATATCGGAATTTTTTTCTCGAGATCGACTCAAAAAGCACTCGCGATCGACTTGTTTGAGCACCCCTGCTAGTTGATCTATTTAACGCTATCTATAAATCTGGCCAAATGCCTCACGATTGGCTTATATTCACCTTTATACCGATACCCAAAAAGATCCATGCGAGAAATATGAAGAACATCGCACAATTAGTCTTATGAGTCATGTTTTAAAAGTATTCTTGAAGGCATACATCCATTTCTTGAGAACTCTATTAGTGAGAAACAGTTCGGTTTCAGAAGTGGCTTAGGAACAAGAGAAGGGCTCTTCGGCATTCAGGTTCTTATTCAAAGGGCACGCGATATGAACTGCGATGTCTTCCTATGTTTTCTCGACATCGAAAAAGCATGGGAAGTCTTGCTGTCCGTAGGTATGAGACGAGAGGATATTCGTATCATTTCCAACTTGTACTGGCAACAGACAGCTGAAATCAGAGTTGGAGTCGAGCGATCTGAAGAGAGTAGTATACAGAAAGGGGTTAGACACGGGTGCGATCTGTCCTCGTTGCTCTTTAACGTGTACTCCGAACTGCTTTTTACTGAAGCCTTGAGTAGTTGCGAGGATGGTGTGGTTGTTAATGGTTAACAACTTGAGATATGCAGACGACACCATTGTATTGGCCGACACTGCAGATGGACTTCAAAGGCTGATAACTCGAATACAAGATCAATATGAAGAGTATGATATGAGTTTGGATATGTCTAAGACTAGGGTTATGATAGTAAGTAAAAACCCCGAACTGAGTGTTAACTTTAACATCAACGGCAAACCAATACAACGGATAAATTAGTTTACGTACTTGGGATATTATCTTAATGAGGAATGGAACCATGCAAAAGAAATATTAGTTCATATAGAGAAAGCAAGATCAACTTTTTTCCGCTTAAAGAAGGACTAGGACTCTTAGTATGCATCTCAACATAAAGATCAGAATGCGGATTTTAAGGTGCTATGTATTCTCTACTAAGTTGGGAATGTGGAGTCTTTGGCACAATGATACTACTCAGTATATATTACCACTACACCAAACACTTTATTTTTGCACTCTTCCCCCCTCGAGTGCAAAAATAAAGTGTTTGGTGTAGTGGTGATATATACTAAGTAGTATGTATTCTCTGTTCTACTGTATGGCGTTGAAGCGTGGACATTATCCGAAATAACAACAGAGAAGCTCCAAGCGTTTGAAATGTGGTATTATCGCCGTATGCTGCGAGTTTCTTGGATACATCACGTTACCAACGATACCATGCTACAACAGATGAACAAGGCAATGGAGATCGTACATACGGTGAAGAAATGTAAACTGTCATACTTTGGCCACGTTATGAGGAACTACAAGTATCATCTCCTCCAACTGATTCTGCAAGGAAAAGTTAAGGAGAAAAGACCTCCTGGAAGACGTCGAATCTCTTGGCTACGCAACCTTAGAAAATGGACAGGGAAAAGTAGTGTAGAATTGTTTAAATCAGCTATAAATAAAGTAATTTGGACCAGAATGATCGCTAATGTCTAAAGAAGACACATCACCAGAAAAAGAAGAAGTCTAATCCCAAGAAAACCACATGCAAATCTGAAGATCAATCTTCCCCTTGTTTATACATCCAACTCCAAAAATCGGTCATACTGCACACTGCTGCAATAGATAGAAGACACTTTAATATGTAATAGTTAAGAAAGAAGCTTGTATTCGTATCGTTCCTTTCCCATTCCCCTGTCTACACAGGTGACTAAAAAAATAATAATAATAATAATAATAAATGCCTTTATTTATAAATATAATAAAAGCTATAAAAAAATATTTGACGAGACGGCGCGATCTAGCAAAGGTCATCCAACCGTTTGGCTTAACAATTATGTGACATTTAACTAATGACTAATTAAAATTACACATTTCCATATTTAGCATCAATTAAGAAAAGAGAAAAAAAAATACTATTATACTGCAGGAGAAACACTATACCTAACATAGCGCACCCATAATAAACAATTTTAGGTCCTCTTAAATCCTGAAATGCTCGTTCGGGATAAGATATCCTTTGGAAGAGAATTATAAATTTTAACTGCCTTATATCTAAAGGATCTCTGGAATATAGCACTTCTGCGTTTTGGAATACTAAACTTACAACTGTGACGAGTTATCCTATTATAAACATCACTGCCTTGGATTAGTTTATCAAACAAATAACATAGAACCTGTGACAATATAATGCTATGATTAAAAGTAGCCAGATAGCAGTATATCACTCGCTTAGGTTAAACTAATTAGATGCCTGCAGGAATGGTGTCATGTTATCGTATCTTCTAGCATTGTGCTAAAACTTTAAACAGGAGATTTACAGCCTTTGTAAACTATTTTGTTTGCGCAGAGGAAGTGACGGCCAGTAAGCAATATTACAATAGGAAATCAGAGATAAAATTAAAGAGTCGCAGAGACGGAACTTAATATCCGTAGTTAAAATATCTCTGTGGATATAAAGAATTTTCAATTTGTAATAATATCTTTTTAATAAATTAGAAACGTGCTCTTGGCAATAAAGTTGTGAATCCAATGTTACTGCTAGATTCGCGAAGTATTTGACGATGGTAATGTCGTGACATGGTATACTTCAGAGACGCAACCCTGCCAACCCCAGCCTTGATCTCCCCCACCTCCTAATATGGGGGAACATCAGCAACCATCCTTCCAGCTGCCTTACCCTTTGTCAACACGTTTGGTCGGCGCGTCAAGGAAATGGCTAAAAACCCCAAAATTAAGAATGAATATGTCGAATTTTCAAAACGCAGTACCCCAGGCGAGTAGAGGAAACTTAGAATCTCGTACTGCTCTTGCAGTCAATCCCATGGATTCTGGGGAGGACAAAAATTCGAAAATAAAACACAATCGTATAGCCACAGTACTTAGACAGAATGGTACCTAGCGACTTTAGGAACTGAAGAAAAAATGATCGAACTGGAAGTAGAACTGAAACACATAAAATGTATGTATTACCCTAAAAAGTGGCCATAAATTGTTCTATAGAGGCAACGAAAGTAGGAAAATTGGAGGAGTCGGTCTACTTATACATAAGAGAATAGCAGAAAATGTTCTTGAGTTTAAAGCCATATCAGAAAGAGTGATTTCAGTAGACATACAGATGGACAGAAGATGCAATGCAATGTAAGATCATTCAAGTATATGCACCGACATCAGACAGCGAGGAAGAAGAAATTGACCAATTCTACGAAGAAATAAATAAAGCATTGCTTCACCACAAAACAAGATATATCGTAATAATCGGCGACTTCAATGCCAAAATAGGAAAATCAGTGAATACAAATGAGAAGAGTGTCGGTAAATTTGGTTTGGGTAGGATGAGCAGCAGAGGAGAAATGTTGTCAAATTTTGTAAACGAAAATAACTTGTATGTTATGAACACATTTTTCTAAACGCCAGAACATCGACGGTGGACATGGCAAAGCCCAGATGGTATAGCAAGAAACGAAATTAATTATGTCCTACCAAATGACAAGAATATTATAATCGACACGATAGTCCTGAACATGATAAGCATTGGCAATGACCATCGGATGCTAAGAGCAAAAATAAAAATAAATCTGAAACAGAAGAGACGTAAATTGATAACACGTACAAACACCAACCGAAATAATAAAGCAAAACACAGACGAATATCGACAAGTGCTGGAAAATCATATAAAACACATAAACTACCAAATAGAACTTGATGAACTAAACGCATAAATAACCAACAACAATGACTACAATACAAATAGCTATATTGAAAAAATACAAAACACAAAAATTAAGTAAAGAGACCCAAAATCTCATGAAACAGAGAAGATTATTAAGAAATGATCCTACAAATAATAGATTAGAATTGGCAGAAATAGACAAAAAAATAAAGAAAAAGAATCAGAGAAGACGTCAGACAATACAGGAACTCGAAAATAGAAGAGACTCTGAAAGAGGGAAAAAGTTTGGAACACTTAAACAACCAAATGAATGAAAGGAGATATCAAATAATAAAACTTGTAAATAATGAGAAACAAGAGATCGTACAGATCAAGGAGATAAAGAAAGCTACAGAGAAATATTATCAAACACTATACGACACGAAAAAATCGCCACCGCCCGGGAAAGAAGAAGGAAATAGAGCGATAGTAAGAAATGTGGGATCTGAAAAAATTCCCTATGTAACAACGGATGAAATAATGAAACCCCTACAACATATGCACAACAACAAAGAACCGGGGGACGATGGAATAATTATAGAAATGATAAGGTACGGAGGGGCATCGATAATAAAAACTCTTCAAGCTTTATTTAACAGATGCCTTTTAGAAAGTAAAATGCCAACAGTTTGGGTAAATGCCTTGATTGTGCTTATTTTTAAAAAGAGTAACAAATTTAAATCGGAGAATTACAGACCCATCAGCCTGTTATCGGTACTATACAAAATACTCACTAGAATTATAACATATAGATTAACGAACAAATTAGACAGTTATCAACCACGTGAACAAGCGGAATTTAGACGGGAATACAGCACTTTGGACCATCTTCAAACAAATAGATTACTAGTAGAAAAAGCAAATGAATATAAGGTCACCTTGTGGATAGCAATGGTTGACTACGAAAAAGCATTTGATTCGGTAGAGATATGGGCAGTCCTTAACGCCTTAAGTAACAGCAGAGTCGATGAAAGATACACAACTCTTCTTGAATACATATACAAAAATGCCACTTCACAAATAATTCTTGAAGAAAAAACAAATAAAATCAAAATTAAAAGAGGAATTAAACAAGGCGACTCGATATCCCCAAAGCTTTTCACGTTGGCTCTAGAAGATATGTTCAAATCGTTAAAGTGGGAAAATAAAAGAATACTAATGGACGGTGAACGATTAAATCACTTAAGGTTCGTAGATGATGTCACTTTGATCGCCAACAAAAAAGAAGAATGCAAGAAATGCCGATGGAATTAAATAACAAGTCTCGAGAAATAGGTCTAAAAATAAACTTCACCAAAACCAAATATTTGAACCACGAAAGTGAAGATAACAGCCAGGAAATATTAATGGAAGGTGAAATAATAGGAAAGGTACAAACATTCATATATTTAGGACAAAAAATCGAAATATCAAAAAAAAAATAGATAAAAGAGTTTCGTTAGGTTGGTCTGCGTTCGGAAGGTTACAATCTACATATAAATTGGACATCCCAAATATAATAAAAGCCAGAGTATTCGACCAATATGTACTGCCGGTATTAATATATGGCACTGAAACGTGGGCTTTAAATAAAAGTATAATAAATAAACTCCAGGTAACCCAAAAAGCAATGGAGAGGAGAATGCGTATTCGTAACATCGAGATTCGAAGAAGATCAAAAGTGACAGATGTAATACAACGAATATGTATATTAAGGTGGAATTGGGAGGGGCATATCGCAAGGATCAATGATAACAGATGGACACGCCGTATAGTTGAATGGAGGCCTAGAGAACACAAAAGATAAAGAGGTAGACCACAGACAAGATGGACGGACGACATAAAAAGATTAACAGGACACGATTGGATGCAAAAAGCAAACAACAAAGCTCGTTGGAAACAACTTGGGAAGGTTTACATCCGACTACGGATGGAAATAAGCAATAATGATGATGATGATGATGATGAATGTCGTGACATTATTCTCTATCCTGACTACTAGCCTAATTATATCACTGACGGTCGGGGGGAGGGGTATCGGAAGGGCAAAAACAGTACTGACGTGTAGAAGTGAGGTGTGAGCGAAAAGCGAGATGGACCGTCTTAGAAGAACTTTTAGTGTGTAAGAAACGGAAGGAGGGGCAAATAAGGAAGTTGGAACAAAAGTAGGGCCGTTAAATTCGGTAATGGATATAATCGAATTAAAAGAACTGATGTAGCTTGAAGTAGTGGCCTATTAAGGATGTCTGTTTTGAACTAATCAAGAGAGCGTCCCGGTGGACATAAAAGATACTAATATTATTTTAAAATCAGCACAAATTACGTTAATTTTCTGAAGTCAAAACTAGAAACATATTCATTTTATAACAAATTTTATACTTTTCTGGAAGAAGAAGAATTTTATACGAATTGAGTTGTAGCTTTGCTATAGTTCTACTTCGATAGTGATAGGAACTGGACTGCAAAACTAATTGAAATGCACAAACAATACTCTTTTGAGCTTCTTACTTTTAATCCATCACGTGAGAATCCGAAAGAAATTCAGGAGTGCATTCTTGTGTTATGATCAGTGACATACTATTTCAGTTATTTTTCTAAATTTAGCTGTACTATTTCACGTTGCCTAGTAATATCCTCCAATATATGTAAAATTAACGAAGAGTATATAATTTTACATAAGAAACTGATGTAGACATTAAATTTGGTGTGGTAGCCCATAACTCATAAAGCATTAGTGATGATAATTATATTGGCGGATTAGTTTCGTTAAAATCCTAAGTCCTGTTTTTTTTTTGGAAATATTGGCCTCATAATCTTAGTACAGTCCACGCCAACTGGCTTAAGTATGCAAATACCACCGACGAACAAGGTTGTGAAGCTGAATCCAATCAGTTGTGGCTTAACTCAGCTTATTGACGAACCAATACGATTCCTGATCGAGAAGGAAAGTTCGCCAGTCTTCTTAATCTGTTTTGAACCACCAATCCAGAGATTTACACTGTCACCGTAAATCCGCCGATAGGTTTTTCCTACCATAAACTGTTTTCGACATCGAGTATCCTACCAATCAGGGACAGAGAGTCGCCTAAACCGCGCACTACAAATCTGTTAAATTGAAAAAAACTCATATTTTCGAATTTTTCCTTGGTTAGACGTTTATTTTCGATCCGACGACCCACCTAACTATGCTAAGGAAGTTTCCGATGTTATTTTGGCTGAATGGACACTTACATCCCCACCAACGGCAAACCTTGGTCTGACCAAACATACAGAGAAGCTGTTGCTTCTGAACATCTTGCCTACCGACAATGGCGTGAAAATCCTAACGTCATAAATCATAATATCTTTGTTCATGTCCAGAACAGACGCAAAGAAATTATCGAAGATACCAAGGAGGCACACAGTCAACCAATTAGTAACAAACTTCTTGCTTGCCCTCCTCCTCCTTTTGGTCAGTCGCTAAGGCAGTTAGTCAAAATTTCACCAAATCCACTATACCACCACTCACATGGCTAGATAATTCTATTGCAACAACACCTGTTGAGAAAGCGAAATTGTTGACTGAACTCTTTGTTTCACATTCTACTGTTGATTTCCAAGAAGAAACAAAACCTACTATTCGCATAGTGCACTCAAGGATGCGCGATATTGTCTTCAGACAACTTATTATAAAACGTATTTTAATGAAGCTAGACACCAAAAAAGCCTCTGGCGCTGAGGGAATACCTGCCATAGTACTTAAAAACTGACCGAGAGTACTAAAATCAGTTTTCTGTAGACTTTTAAAGTATTCAATATTATTAGCAACCATCAATATGGCTTTCGTAAACTTAGATCAATAGGAAATCTTCTAACTTATGTAACATATGTTTGGAACAAAGCAATTGAACACTTTGGAGAATCTCGTGCGGTTGCTCTTGATATATCCAAGGCATTTGACCGTGTCTGGCATGATGGATTGCTGGTTAAGCTATGATCTTCTGATACGTCTGAAAAGTTCTGCTTGTGGCTTTCGTGTATCCTCAAAGAGCGTTCTTTACGAATAGTAGTAGATGGATTTCCTTCTAATACCTTCACTGTCAATGCTGGTGTGGCCCTGGGCTCCACACTGTTTCCTACTCTCTTTCTCATTTACATTAACGATCTGCTGGAAAATACCATAAATTCAATCTACAGCTTTGCAGATGATAGAATGCTTATCTCTTCATTCACTTTGAACGCTCGAATATCAGCTACTCATGCAAATATCCACAGACCTCTGGAAGTCGTTCAGTTTTACAAAAAGCTGGAAGAATTTCTATCTTGGGGTTACAGTAACCAAGTAGAATTTAACAGTACAAAAACTCAGGCGGCAGTTTTTTTTCTAAAAACGTTGCTAAACCCGACATAGTTATATCGGGACACTCCATTCCTCTAGCATCGTCACTGAATATTCTGGCTATTTATTTGGGAGCAAATAGGTTTTGGCACGAACATGCCGCAAGCATAGCAAAGAAAGCTGCTTACAAGCTCGGAATAGTATTTCGAACTGAAAGCTTTGCACTCCACAGCAACGGTTAATTCTGTACAATGCTCAAATTCGACCAACGATGGAATACTGCTCCCATGTTTAGGGCTATGCTCCTAAACATACACTGCATTTGTTGGATTCTATTCAGAACACGGCTGTTCGCCTGATTGGAGACCCGGAACTGGCCAGCAACCGTGATACATTGGAACATTGAAGAACGATTGGTGACTTGAGTCTATTCTACTAGTATTGTCGTGGAAAATGTTCGATGGATGCAACCCACTTAATTCCTACCAGAGCGGTGCATGCTAGAAATACACTTCGCGCTAATACTTCACATCCGTATGAGGTTCAGCTTGTTACTCCTCGTACAACTCTTTTCAAGCAGTCTTTTATATGGAGAATCTCATCCCTTTGGAATAATTTGTCCTGGACTGTGCTTCCGACCGACTACAATTTACAGTGATTCAAGATCAACGTAAATCGCTTTTTCCGTACACATGTAGCTCCTGTAGCGCTTTAGAGATCTCCCTGCATTACATGTGCAGATATATTTTTATAACGGAAAATCCAAGTGATTGAAAGAAACATATCAGTACGGCAGTTTTACTGCATGATAACTTATTGAGGGTGTGTTTCATAAAGAAGTTCAAATTTGCTTACGTATTTTATTGCGCTCATGCTACGAATATTTCGGGTTATAGTGTAATACGGGTCCTTGGATTGGGAAATTAGTTTCGAAGAAGCATTTCCCTGGAGTATGATGTACCTTTTTCTGTGCGAAAATGTTACGAAAACAGCGAAAATTCCACGTTCAGCATAATTTACACAGCATAAATAAATCCTCGAGTATTGATGAAAAACTTTGCTATGCTTTAGTAATTCTGGAGGCTGTATACGTTAGCCTAGAACGAGAAAATAAAAGTACATAAATGTAGTACCAATCTAATAAGGAAATGTTTGAGTGATCTTTGAAATCATACGTATTAATTACACTGCCAATTTTTTTCTATTCTTTTGCAATTTTGTTCACTATAACATTGCGTATTACACCTGAATAGGCTTTAGCCCACAGAAATTGCCCCTTGGTGATTTTAACTCAGTTTAATTAACTTTATGAAATAGGCACTAAAGGTGTTGAGGAATTGATTTTACTGGTATTAAAATGTTTTAAATTTGTTAAAGGCAGATTCTGAGTCCGAACATATCAAAATAATTTTTTCAGAGTCAATGAGAAGGCCTATTTTGAAGCATTATATATAGCAGCTTTTTCTGCAGAAAAAATACTCAGATTTTCATTTAAACTGAAGGCCTATTGGTAATTGTGCTGAGAACAATAAAAAACTACGTTAAGTGTTTTTTTTCCTGTTTGAGGTCATCTGAATAAATAACAAATTATTCCGGGTTGCTTTGGTCCTAGTGCCGCATTGAAGTACTTGGAGATTCGTTTTGTTGAATAAGGCATTATAAACTTTAGCTAATGGCGGTCTATTCTTTTTAGCCCAGTAAGACTATGTAAGAACATTCAAAAATAGTTTATAAATGTTTGTTAAAATAGGTGTTTTTTTATATTAACTTTAAGAAGTATTTCTTGGATAATTTTTCTCTTCTAATATGTAATGGTAATTCAAGGGCTGCAACTAATAGTGTAGAAGTTGGGGAGGGAAGCCCATAACAGCTTCACGCATACTTCGCGAATATTTTCAAGTTGACCATTATTTTTTATACAATAAAACTATGATTTTTAAAAACGGTTTTAGATAAAACGAAATTTAGTATACACTTTTTTAATAAAAAAAGTTACCTCCTTTCGTTTCTAAATTAACCTGAACCTGTCTGAAATTTCACTACATTACCTTAGAAAATTTTAGGATATGAACGACCAAAATTTTGGCGTTTCGTTCAATCTACACCCTGTAGAGAATATTCTAGAATTTTTTCAAAATTTTTTTATCAGTACTTTTCGAGATAAGGGGGGACAGCGATTTTTTTTTTTGCATTTTTTAAAAATAATACAAAAAAGTGTGCGCAAGTATTACATATATATATTTTTGACGTCGCATTTTTAGAAGCTTTCATTTGATACCTGACTCGATAACCTAGTAAAAAAAATTTTTTTTACTTCCGATTTCACCCCCCCAAAACTAATCCTTTAAGTCAAAATTTAACTTTCAAAACTACACTGGTTTGATGAGGCCATCAATTCCTATATTAGTGTCAAATTTCAACTTTCTTTGTCAAATAATTCCGGAGAAAATCGAGTGTGACAGACAGACAGACGGACGGACGGACACCGAAGTGTTCTCCGAACACCGAAGTGTTCCGTACGGAACACTAAAAAGAATTCAAAAACACAAAAATACACGAGATTGCTGATAAAGTAATCTGGATCTTTTCCTTTGTCTGTTTAGGGGGTTCCTTTGTTAAGGATTCTATAATTCCTCCCCCCTTAGGGTCAAAATTCGGAGTTCAACTTGGAATTTTGATGAAGTTCGTTTTGCCTTTTAAATCTGCTTTTACTTTTCGGAAAATTTCTGAAATTTTTGTAAATTGTTATCAGAGCAAAAATGTAAATAAGGGTAATCCAGCCGTTGGTTCCATGAGTTATTATTGAGTCTGTGGTAATAGAGTTTATTAATTGTTTATTAGTTTTTAGGGATTGTTTCACTATATTTAGTTTATTTAGATTAATATTATTTAAGTTTAGGGGTTCACAATTTTCCGCTTTATTTCTATGGTAGGGGTATTTAGTTTTTATATTATAAGCCCGTTAATTTTTATTTCACATTGTAGGGTTAATTCTATCACAAGTGTCCGTGTAAAGGGATGTCTTCACTATTTTTACCACTAGTCCCTTTGAAATTTACTAAATTATATATTACGTCTAAAGATTACACTACAAAGATATTTTTCGAAAATTTAATTGTTCCTATTGAGTAATGCACACACTTTTAAAAAATAGTTTGAATTAAAGTAGGAAAACTGTATATTTTTTAAATTATAAAGGAGAGGTTCTTTATTTAATACATTATACAGTTAGGTAGGTAGCTACATAGATTATCTAATCCGCCAACAGTTACTCCTGATGCTCTGGAAACAATACTTACTTAACAAGGCATTGAATTTTTTGCTGAAACTACCACCATGCGTATATGTGTACATACATTTTAGCGCATTGCGGGAGGTTCCTGGACTACATGCCATAGAGCATCTTCCACAAAGGCAGATCATCGCAAACGATATGTTCCAAAAGTTCTGATAACGAAAAGAAGAATTAGACTGAATGAGATTGAGCTAAAATAGAGCGAACGCCTGTTGTCTGCACTTACAATAAGACGAAGCTTAAAGAAAAATATGTTTTTTTTTTATAAAAATGTTCTAATAGGTGAATTATTTTTACATAAAGAAGTATCTTAGTCGCGTAGGAATCTAATATGACTCAAACCATATATTATGCTTGCATGACAAACCCCGACACCGAGAAGCGTATTTCTGTATCCCTAAATATTTCAAAACAGCGTTATAATCCGAAAAGATGTTGGCATTTCTAAAGACTATAAGCCTTCCATAGACGTGAAACAATGTAAATGCACAACAGTCCGGAGAGAGATATAAAGAGTTGTTTTGCATTAATCACATAAAATTTATAATTTTTTGATTGTCAATTTTCATTTGGAGGAGGGAGTTAAAAATAATTTTATACAACAAAAAGTTTACCTTTATATTCCGATGTAAAAGATGTTTGCAACTCCAAATCCTGTGAATAGCCAAATGCAACTAAGGAAAATCCAAGTATTAATGGTAAGTAGACCATCTTGAAACCAATACCGAATCACGATAAGATTTTTCTGTAACAAAAAGCATAAGATATTAATATTGTTCATAATTTTTAGATAAATTTACTAAAAGATTGAAATAATGGATTGTTGAAAACATATTGAGCCTTTTAAATTCAAAAGTGAGACAATTGTTTTTTTATATTTTAAAAGAACTTTATTAATCTAAATATATGCCATTTTGTACGATGACCTTTTGCTATTTTCCTAACAACACCATCATCCTGTCACTGTAAAACTTCTGTGGTTTTTACGCAAAAATTGTGACAAATGGTTTTCACAGTCTTTTTTAAAACTAACTTAACATCAGTCAGAGAGTTCTGCAGAGACCCAAGCAAATGGTCATCTGACGGTATAATTTCCGAGCTATACAGTGGATGCATTAAAAATTTCCAGCCAAGCTCTATCAATTTTTGTCGAGTTATCAAATATGAGCTAGCGTTGTCATGGTGGAAGACGACACCGTTTCTGTTGACTAGCTCTGGCCGATTTCTTGCTTTAATTTTGTCAGACCATAGAGTACAGAATCAATCGTTTGGCCAGGCTGTAGCAGCTTATGTTGCACGATTCCCTTTCGAACTCACCAAACACGCAGCATTATTTTTTTGGCGTCAATCTGGGCTTTACCATGGTTTGTGGAGTTTCATCCTTTTTTGACCGCATTCTTTTTTTGCACATTATTGTCGTATGTGTTCCGCTTTCTATCGCTTGTGATTAACCGCTTTAGAAATAGCTCGATTACGTCATGTTTCTGTAGAGATTCGCACCTTTTTGTAGCCCGCTTTCCTCAAATGATTTATAACGGTTTGGTGATAGATGTTTAGTTTCTTAGCGATGTTATAGCTACTTACATGCCGACTTTGCTTAATTTTTGCCAAAATTATATCCACTTTTTCCGACGACCAGTGCGATATATTGGAATCATTTGGCTGTTATTTTTGATAGTGTATCTTGACCATAACAGCACAAACTTCTTTACTGACATGTACAGCATTTGTGCCTTTATCGAAATAAAATGGTAAAATGTTGCAAACTTTTGCACAAATTTTTGATTTTATCCTCTCTGGGGTATCACCTGAGTTTTTGGAACTCGAAAAAATTTGTGATCTTTTGTTTATAAACAATTTAAGTTTTCAAAACGCGTTTTTGAGCTTAAAATTTGAATAACTCCTTTTATTTAAGTCGGATCGAGACCAAAAAAAACCAAACTCTTCATAATAAAATTCCCAATAAATTTTTGGTTTTGGTTTTTTTTTTAGTTTCATTGTACAGGGTGAGGCAACGATAGAGTAAAGTTCATTATCTCCTTTGTTTCGGGAATGACGAAAAAATGTTAAATACAATAGTTTTAGAGAATGTGCACAATTTAAAATTATTTTTAAGTACATATGTTTTTTTAAATGGAACATCCTATTTTCTAATTTTGCGTAAAATTTTATAACTTTTTTATAAAAAATGTTATGTACCTAAATCTAGTAGTTTTTTTCTAATATTTGGATTTTTTTTTAAAAAATACTAGTTTTCAGTTTTGTAAAAAATTGCCAGTAGTGCCATTGTTTCTGAAGGTGGAATACTCATAATTGGTACGAGCATTCTATAGAGATGAAAAAAAGATATATGTAAAGAAATTTGAGTTAAATGTTACAGGGTGTTCAAAATAAATATATGCATTTCGACTAAATTAAAAAATCTCAAATTTTTTAAACTGCACCCCTTGTATATTATTATTTTTTCTGATAGATTTTACAAAACCCTCCAACTTGTATTAAGTATGTCATATACCTATTTCTAGTAGTTTTCGATTTATTTTGATTTCTTCAATTTTAGCCTTGTTTTTAATACACTTACGCTATAACATCATAGTTGCCAAGACAAAACAAAAATGTAGGCATTGTCAAATTTTGACATGTCTATTAAGCAAGTAAAAATAGTTTAAATTTGTTGTAGTAAGTGACGTATAAAGGTAATAGTTATGGATTTTCCTAAAAATGAATTAATTGGTTTATGGAACTGGATCAGACGGGAAAAAAAATGTCTTTTGGCAGTAAGGCTTTATGGAGCGAAGTATCCTAATAGACGTATACCATCTAGAAAATCTTTTCAGTGCTTAATGGAACGGTTTGATGGTAGTGGTAACGAAACGGAAAGTAGTAAACCAGAATGCTACCAATGAAGAAAAAGAAATGGAGATTTTAGTTCATGTTGAAGATAATCCCCAGGTCAGCAGCAGTCAACTAGCTGACTTATCTGACACATCCTATTCTACGGCTAATCGCACCACAAGAAAATACAAGTATCATGCCTTTCACATGGAACTACACCAAGAACTTCAAGACCATGATTTTGAACGACGAGTAACCTTTTGTACCACCATGAATGGAGCAATAGAGGCCGATCCAAATTTTTTATCCAAAATAATGTTTTTTGATGAAGCTACGTTTCACAGTAATAGAGCAGTTAACAGCTACAACATGCATTATTATTCAACAGTTAATCTATTTTGGGTCCGAGAAGTTCGAAACCATTGGTCGCTTAATGTATGGAATATTAAACTTTCGAATTATTGGTTCATATTTTTTCCGCAAACCGCTTAATGGGCCTAGATATCTAAATTTTTTGCAAAACGAATTACCCCAGCTTCTTGAAGAAGTTGATAACTTTGAAAGGGAACAAATGTGGATTCAACAAGACCTTTTTCTTATTACCACCGGGAAGTTCGGAAATTTTTAAACGATCGTTACCCACAAAAACGGATTGGTAGGGGTGGATTCATTCAGTGGCCCCCTCGATCATGTGACTTAACACCTTTAGACTTCTTTTTGTGGGGCTACATTCAAGATCGTATTTATGTGAATCCCCCTACAACACCAGTAGATATGGAAAATAGGATAAGGGATGCGTGTAGGACAATAACGCCCTTTATGCTAAGGAAAGTGAAGGAAAATATAGTAAAGCGACTAAACATCTGTATTCAAGTGGATGGGCATATTTTTGAACATTTATTACGTCATAATAATTAATCATTAGATAAGTTAAACTATATTAAAATTATTATTAACTATTTTTTATGTTTTCACAATAGGGTAAGTGTATCAAGGGTAAAAATTCAAAATAAATCGAAAACTATTAGAAGTAGGTATATGACATACTTAATAAAAGTTAGAGAGATTTGTAAAATCTATCAGAAAAAATAATTATATACAGGGGTGTGCCATTTAAAAAATTTGAGATTTTTCCATTTAAAATAGTCGAAATGTATAAATTTATTTTGAACACCCTGTAATATCTAACTTAAATTTCTTTACATATATCTTTGTTTTTCATCTCTGTAGAACGCTCGTACCAATTATGAGTATTCCACCTTCAGAAACAATGACGCTTCTGGCAATTTTTTACAAAACCGAAAACTAGTTTTTTTTTTTAAGTTGAAATATTAGAAAAACTACTAGGTTTAGGTATATAACATTATTAACAAAAAAGTTATAAAATTTTACGCGGAATTTAAAAATAAATTAGAAAATGAGATGTTCCATTTAAAAAAACATACGTTATATCGGCCACACTTTTTTGAAGTACCCTGTATACTCAAAAATAATTTCAAACTGTGCACCTTAACATTCCCTAAAACTATTGTATTTAACATTTTTTGTCATTCCCAAAATAAATGAGATAATGAACTTTATTCTATCCTTGACTCACCCTGTACAGGTCGACTAAGTCGACTAAGATCGACTTGAAACTTTCGGAAGGTATGCCTCTTGTTATAGCAAAAATACCCTCAAATTTTGGTACAAAAATATTGAACACAGTGTGCATAATTGAATTTGTTATTTAAAATCTGGATTGTCCGCCATTTTATGCCATTTGGTCTAAAATGAGTCTTTTTTTTTTTTATTTTTTTTTTTCAAAATTTAGGTCTCAATGCCAGTTTTCTTATTCCATTAAAAAAATCCTTTTTGGTCATTTTAACCATTTTTTTACATTTTGTTTATTAATCCAACAATAACAAACGCGTTTTTTTTTCTCTCATTTAAAAAAAATTGAATTTTTTTTTTATCACATTTATTAGAGAATCGCCAGACCTTTAATAAAAAAAATCATTTTCGTTATCGTGAAAATGACCGAAAAAACGCATGTGTTGTTATTTGATTAATAAACAAATTTAAAAAAACGGTTAAAATGACTCCAAAAAAAAATTTTTTAATGGCATCGGAAAGCTGGCGTCGAGAGCTAAATTTTGAAAAAAAAGATCCATTTTGGACTAAATGGCATAAAATGGCGGCTAAATCAAATTTTAAATAACAAATCCGATTGTGTCCATTATTTTTGTATCAAAATTTCGGGATATTTTTACTATATCAAAAGGCATATTTTCTGAAAGTTTCAAGCCAATCGGTTCACTTAGTCGACCTGTACCATAAAATGATTAAAAAAAAATTTTGTCTGTTTTCAATTTTGTAGGTTATATACGCACTTGAGCGACTTAATACTAACGAGAATTTATTGGAAATTTTATTACGAAAAGTTTTTTTTTCTCTCGATCCAACTTATATAACCGGAGTTATTCATATTTTAAGTTCAAAAAACGCGTTTTGAGAACTTGTTTATAAACAAAAGAGCACAAGTTTTTCGAAGTACAAAACTTAGGACACTACTCCTGGCGATACCTTAAAGAGGATAAAATCATAAATATTGCTATATCTAAACTATGCCTATCTCATCGTTATTTTAACCTTTTCTTACTGCACTAACAGTCAGCTTTCATTATATTTTAAACTCAACTATCAGCATTTTATTTCGGTACAAAAAGACTTTTATTATAAACTTTTATCTGAATTTTAGTTTAGCTTAACATTGCACTTGTTACTTAAAATTTTGAATTGCAAATTAAATATGTATTAAGGCTTATAAAGGATCGGCAGATTTTTTTATTCAAATTGAAAAGGAACGGCAACCTTATAGAAATTATTTTTTATAGGAATATCGTTTCTTTCTAATACTTAAGGGCGAAGATCGAAAAAATAAATTAATAAAAAAAGAAAACATATGAAAACATTAACATAAAAAATATTTGTTGTATTATTTCATAAATCACTGAACTTCGACACCTTGCGGTATTTTTTTCAAGTTCTTAAAATAGATAGTTTTTCTAAAATGTTAAGGAATTTCTATGCAAAATTGTTTTTAAAACAATATAAAGTAATAATTAAAAAACTACTAAAAATGTAACACTGTATATTTTAACGTTAGGTTTCAAAAATAAATGCACATATTAAACAACTCCTAAGCGGGACTGAAAAATTATATTCCTAACAAAATACGTGTTTAATGATTTTTAAGGTCGAATTAATGAAAATATATGCGCTAAATATTGCTACCAAAGCCAGCTCATGTATATTTACTCGTATTGCGATAAAAAAAATTCAAAACATTTCGTAGTTTCTCACCACTGTTATTATATTAAAATATTCATGAGATATTTACATTTGCATTTTAGTTAGTTAAAATATATTAAATGTTAAACTCTTAACCATTTTCGATGCAATATTTAAAGTTACAATAAAATATTTCCAGTTGTTTCTAAAAATACTCTTTAACATTTCAGAAAATATAGTAGACGTAAAATAAAAAACGCTAAATATATTTTAACAACTGAATCTAACAAAATAATTATGTGTAATTAATTCTAATTTATGCTATAATTCTTAAGTTTATAGTTAAACCTTAATAGTTTTAAGAATTTCTTCCTTTTGATTGTTGTAAAGGTCACTTAGGTATAGCCCTACAACAATAATATCTCAGAACACAAAAAAGACCGTCGATCATTCATGCTTGTGAAATTAAAATTACCGTAGCGTGGTCTATGGGAATATATTTTAAAAAAGTTGATGAAATCTATTTTTTTAAACTCGTTAAACGGAGATAAAAGTACATGAAAATGAAGGATGCGTATTTTTTAGTGTCCCGCACGGAACACTTATAGGATCACTTCGGTGTCTGTCTGTCCGTCTGTCACATCTGATTTTCCCCGAAGATATTTGACATAGAAATTTGAAATTTGGCACTAATATAGGAATTGACTGCTTTATCAGAGCCGTGTAGCTTTGAAAGTTAAATTTTGAATTAAGGGGTTAGTTTTGGGGGGTCAAATCGGAAGTGAAAAAAAATTACTAGGTCATCGAGTGGGGTGTCAAATGAAAGCTTGTAAAAATACGAGTTCAAAAATATATACAATGTAATATTTGTGCACACTTTCCTTTGTATTATTTTTAAAAAATTGCGAAACATAGCTTTTTTATGGGTCTAGCACACGTGCTGCAGGGAAGTCCCTAAAGCGCTACAGGAGCATCACGTGTACGGAAAAAGCGATTCACGTTGTTCTTGAACCGCTGTAAATTGTACTTGGTGGGAAAACACAGTCCTGGGTAAGCCATTCTAAAGGGATGATGTTCTCCATATAAAAGACTGCTTGAAAAGCGTTGTACGAGGAGTAACAAGCTGAACCTCATACGGATGTGAAGCATCAGCGAGACGTGTACTTCTAACATGCACCGCTCTGGGCGGAATTAAGCGGGCTACATCCTTCGAACACTCTCCATGAAAATACTTGTAGAATAGACTCAAGTCGCCAACCGTTCTTCGATGTTCCAGCGAATCAAGGCCGCCGGTCAGTTCTGGGTCTCCAATGAGCCCTTCTCTGAACAGAATCCAACAAATGCAGCGTATGTTTGGGAGCGGAGCCCCAAACATGGGAGCAGTATTCCGTAGTTGGTCGAATTTGAGCTTTGTAAAGAATTAACAGTTGTTGTGGAGTGTAAGGCTTTCTGGTTCGAAATAATATTCCCAACTTTTGAGAAGCTCTCCTTGCTATGCCTGCAAGCAACCCCTACTTCAAAAAGTACTGATCAAAAAATTTTGAAAAAATTCTGAACTATTCTCCATAGGATTTAGATGGAAAGAGAATTATCACGAGTGCATTACCTTTAATAATTTATCTGGTATAAATATAAAAAATAAAAATCAGTCATCAGTTTTCAGTAAAGATCGGAAAAATACTTTATTGAAAATTCATTTGGGGTGCGTCTTATGAAGTCATTGATCATTTTATACCTCTGTAACAAAAATTTTTATATCAAAAGCAATCAACATATGGAACACTAATTGAGCAAGTTCGACTTGCACTTGGCCGGTTATTTTATTACGCCACGTGTTTTTTTTTATAAACCTCTGTCAATGCATTATGTTATTGGAAGGTTGCCCATTGTTAGCCACGATAGACAGTTTTCTCTACCGAGAGATAAATCTCGAAGGTTTTCTTTATTATTGGTATTCCACCGAATTAAGAAAAAACAAATATAGTTTTTTAAAGTAGGTGCTTTTAAACTATTGGATCCAAAATATTTCTTTACATTTAAAGACTTATGTACACATTTTCTCAGAAAATATGCTAATAAAATAGAGCATCTGAATTTCTTATGCCTTCCAGGGATTTTTAAATCTCGTTTAGTAACGAGTAAGTAGAAATATTTAAGTTTAAACTATAAGAAATAGAAACAATTAAATCGATTAATTTCCTAGATTTAGAAATATTAAATAAAATGAATCAACATAATTTTGAAATGTTCCATAAACCAACATACTCAGATATAACTATACACGCTAATTCTATCTATTCCGTTCACACATAAAATCTCGGCTTATAATAGTTTCATCCACAGACTAATAAATACACCATTAACTCGAGAAGATTTCCTGAAAGAACTAAATATTATTAAATATTATAAAACAGTATAAGCGATGGGTACAGGAGTGACTTCGTAGATAATATTTTAATGGAAAAACAATTTTAAAAAGCAATAGGACTTTTATACCTACATAAACAATTAAACAAAGATAAGTTTCATACACTCACTTATACCGGTAAATTGGCCAATAAAATTCAATATTTTTTCCATAATAATCATGTAAACATTGCATTCCGTGCCAATAACACATTAGCTTGACATATTAAAAATAATAAAAGTAAAATCAATAAATAAAACAGAAGTTTACGAATTATGCTGTATTATGCAATAAAACCTATATAAGACAGGGAATAAAGGAACATAAACAACGTTATGGAATGAAAAATAACATATCTCACTACGCTAAACATTGAAACAGATGAAAATTATACTTTCAATGAAGATTTCAGAATTTTGCACAAGAAAAGAAAGGGAAATTGCTGTATTATTTAGAGCAGGTAGAAATTAACCAGAAAAAATTCTCAGGTTTATTACTCAACGATTAATTGGATGGGGGTGGGTTTCCTTTATTGAACTTGTTTTAGGTATTTAGTTAAATATTGTTAATTAATTTAGCACTTGTAACCAGGTAATTTATATATTCTGTAACATACTTTGTAGTTAATTTGCATCTTGCTCCAGAAGAAGACACAGTGTGTCGAAACAATTATCAGCAGTTATATAATCCTCTGTGGATGTTGGCTATCACATTGGTCCATCTCACTGTGTTTATCGCCGATCTGAACAACTCGACCGACAACATTCCAGTACATGTTCGCAGGTTCTTGAGCCAGGATATTCGTTGGCGTCCAGCTGATCTTCGACCCTCTATTTTTCTCCTGCAAGATAAGCTGGAGAAGGTAATACTTGTCATTTCGCATGACATGTTCATAATACTCCACTTTTCTGAGTTTAACGCATGTTAAAAATTGCATTTCACCTCCGATGGGTTGCATTACCGTCTCGTTTGTCACTCGGTGCACCCACGAAATCCTCATCATACGGCAGCAGCATCACATCGCAAAAGCATTTATGCGCCTGCATGATGCGTCAGTGCAGGTTCACGCTTCAACCCCATACAGGAGTGTCGAAAGAACATAGCAGTGTAGTACCCTTATTCTAGTACGTATACTAAGGGATAGGTTGCACAGTATATTTCGCATCTTATTAAATGTAGCTCTTGCTTTTTCAATCCGACATTTTATCTTCTTAGAGTGATCCCAATCTCTGTTCACAGAGCAACCTAGATATGTTATTGTCTCGGCTATTTTTGAGCGTGATGTTTTCGGTAAACTGTTGATTGCTGATGTAGTTTTTAATGACAATTAATATTTGCGTTTTCTTACAGTTTATCTTCATGCCATATCTTTCGCATGCCTCCACCATTCGATCTATCAGCTTCTGCAGACTTTCGGCAGTATCGGCTATGAGAACGGTGTCATCTGCGTATCTCAGATTATTTATTACTTCTCCG
Organism: Pachyrhynchus sulphureomaculatus; assembly: GCA_019049505.1. Taxonomy (NCBI): domain Eukaryota; kingdom Metazoa; phylum Arthropoda; class Insecta; order Coleoptera; family Curculionidae; genus Pachyrhynchus; species Pachyrhynchus sulphureomaculatus. The sequence continues at coordinate 50,063,299 of CM032448.1, forward strand.
CTTATTACCAGACCATCGTCAGAATTGTCTAAGGCCCCTTTAAATAGGTGTTCTGAATACACATTGAACAGCAAGGGTAACATTATACATTTTTGGGGAACCCCTCTCCTCACACTGAATTCCTCAGACACCTCGTTGTCCACTCGGACCCTGGCTTTTTGTTGCAAGTATAGTTTGTATATTACGTCAGTGTCCCTATCATCAATTCCAGAATCACGTAAGATTGACATGAGTTTATTGTGGTGAACTTTGTCAAAAGCTTTTTCGAAATCAACAAAGCATGCAAATACGTCTGCGTTGACATCACGTGCTCGCTGTATCAGAACTTGTATGGAGAATAAGGCCTCTCTGGTGCCAAGTTCCTTTCTGAAGCCGAATTGGGTATTACTTATGTTCTCGTCAAGCTTCGTATATATGCGCGTTTGGATGATGTTAAGAAAGGCCTTTAGCGCGTGTTTCATCAGACTGATTACTCTGTGGACGGAGCATTTAATTGCATTCATCTTTTTTGGGAGTGATATAAACGTCGACAATAACCAATCATTTGGCAGTTGACCGCCTGTGTATATTTTGTTGAAAAGGGTAGTCAAAAGTTTTGTTTGTTCTGGTTCCAATAGTTTAATAATTTCCCCTTGTACTTGGTCTGGGCAGGGCGTTTTTGAGTCATTTTGATGGTTGATTCTATTTCTTCCTGACTAATAACAGGTCCTTCACTGTCAACGCTTTCATCTCCAAATAGCTCCTCCATATATTGTTTCCACCATGCAAGTTTCTTGTCAGTTTCAAAAATCATGGTGTTATCCGAATTCAAAATTACGCCTGCTCTCTTTCTCTGATATGTTCCTGTTGCTTCTTTTATTTTTTTTTTGTGTAGCTGTCGTGTCTTGCTTGTCGATTTTCGATTTCTTGAGCTTTTTCTTGTAGCTATCTTTCTTTGGCTTCTTCAATCTACTTTTGGACCCTTTTGTGTATTTCCTTGTACTTTCCAATCTCTTTATGTCTGTGCTGTCTTCTCTCTTCCCTAAGTTTTAGGATGTTATCTGTAATCCATTCTTTTCTTCTTGTCATTTTGTATAGTTTCAGTTCATTTTTTGAAACGGAGTTTATAGATGTTTTCATCTTTTTCCACAATTTTTCAATTTCTGTTCTATGATTGATGTTTTTGGAGATATTCTTGAATTCATTGTTAATCTCCTCTATAGTTCGTTATAGTATGCTGTCCTGTTTAAGATTCTGTATGTCAATAGGCTTTGTAGTCTCATTTTCCGTTATTTTCTTTAGACGAAGCCTGGTGCGACCCGGCAAGAGCTTGTGATCCGTTAGAATATCCGCACCTGGATAAGTGTTGCAAGAAGTGATCGTGTTGCGGTATTTCCTGTTCATCATCACAAAGTCTATCTGATTTCTTACGATCTTTTCATTGCTGTCAACTGGAGATCTCCAGGTGTACAATCTTCTCGGGATAGTTTAAAGAAGGTTATTGTTAACTCTGTTTCCTGTTAGAATTCTATTAAGCGATCTCCTCTTTCGTTCCTCATCCCTAGGCCATGGTCGCCCACCACGTCCTCGACTCTTCCTTGTCCAATCTTAGCGTTCATATCCGCCAGAATTATATTCATTTCCTCTTTTTTTGTGTGTTTAAAAGTAGCTCTGAGTTGTTCATAGAATTCTTCAATCTCTTGTTCGCTGCTTTCCAGCGTCGAAGCGTACGACTGTATTATGTTCAGGTCGAATGGTTTTGCTTGGATTTTGATTACCGCTACTCTACTAGATGGTGGGGATAAATCCTTTCACGGCATTGTTGGTTTGTTTATTAGGTACTATTGCGATTCCGTTTTTGTTTTTGGTGGTGACATCTCCGGAGAAGTATATGTTGTAATCGTCAATGACATAGTTGCCTGAATTTGGTCATCTAGTCTCGCTACATCCTAATATGTCGATCTGGAGTCTTTTCGCTTCTTTCACTATATTTGCTGCTTTTCCAGCCCGATACATACTTTGTACATTCCATGTACCGATGATTTAGTTTCCAAATATCACTTGGTGACCGGGGAGTTCTTAGCACACTCTCCCAACTTAAGGGACTGAGGGCCGTAATTTGTTTTTGTGTATTCATTGTGATATCTTGGGGAATGTATATATGTTAGGTAGTTTTCAGTTGCTTTCCTAACTGTGTCTTCAGCCGTTCTTACCTGGAGAACAGACACTGTCGGAGCACCCCTCCTAATATGGAGTCAGTCGTGTCCAAGGTACTAGTTTTGGTCCGCCTCGAGTATTTGATTTCCTCGATACCACCCATATCTGGGAGGCATTTCCCTATCCTCCACGTGGAGACACGCCCGATGGAGGATCTAGCAACCCCTACGGGTGATCTTAAATAGGTGTTTAAATTTTCGTTCCTTGTAACTTTTTAAAGACTGACTAGTATCATATGAGAATCACGAACACTGGACATGCAAGTAAATTTTAGTAATATATTTGCAGAAGGAATATTTTCTAAAATATCTCATTATTTATATTAAAAAATCATTCATTTTGTATATATTGTAAAAGTTGTGGACTAGCCAAGAAGAGCCGGGGGCATATGCCTCCTGTGCCTATGGATACATAAAATACACCATCTGGGGTTCCCTCTGGTGAAAATGTTCACCCTCGTGGTTATCGATGTTTAAATTAAGTGTAAGTTTTTAGAGTTCAATTGTAGGTTAGTTCCAGTGCAAAAGTGTCTAGTTTCCATCAGGAGATGGCGTTTCCAATTATTGTTTCACGCCCATCTGTTTGTCGATTAATGCCTCTCCCATGTCTATAAGTCTATATGTTCTAGTTTTCTTCTTAAATAAACACCCTTTGTACCCACGTAATAAAAATTAGTTTACAATTTGTGGTTAAGTTAGCGTAAGCTGAGATTTCTAGATTAGGTACGCCAATGTAGTTTATTATTTTTTAATAAACCCTCTACTAGCGTTTAATTCAAGCAATTATATATTGTGCTTTTTCATTTCTGGTGCCGAAAGTGTAGAATAATAAATGAAAAACAAAGGTTAATGAAAGTTTGTCCTAGGTTAGTGGCTAAACTACGTGTATAGTACAGATAAATTATATTCATTATGAGGGTTTAACGTGAAGCAATGCCGGAAAAACGAAGTAAGCGTAAACGTTAATGAATGAAACAAATGGGGGAATGACTAAGTGGTTGTAGCTTGGTAATTAACTAATTATGCATAGACTTTATCAGTTTTATGCATGGCGTCACTAGTTTGACAGTTTCAGAACTGTTCGCCAGAACAGAGTTAAATTAACCTTACCATGTTATCAATTTTAGGAACAACGCCTAATAAAATAACAATTTACTAGGTCGGGGGAGTAATTTTACTTCAATTATGGTTTACTTGATGACTTTTAGAATTTTTTACATAATAACCTTATTTTTTTAGTGAAGTTATTTGATTGAAGTAACTTTAAGCTACTTGATACTTATTTTAAAAATGTCAGAAGCTAAAATTTTTCTGTTTTTCTGTGTATTAAGTGAAAAATCATCAAATTTTTAATTATTGCCAGTTGTTACGAGGACAATAATTAAAAATAATATAAAGATAACAAAATTTGAGAAAAGTTCATTAGTAGCCAAATCTCATAATTGGTCTCATGAGATTCAGGAGTCTGTTTCGAAAAATCTGGGGCCTTAAACCAAAATTGGTACTTTGGCTACACGTTACGATCTTTACGCCCATGATTACATATGGAGCTGCAGTATGTATCGTGGACAAAAACAGAACAGTTGAATTGTTTATCCCAAAACAGTTATGGAAATAACTCTAGGATTCATACCCCTAGATACATGCATGGAAAGTGAGGCTATTAATAGCGCCTATCGAATGAGGACAAGCAGAAAATGAAAACAACAACCTGTACTATTTGCGCACACAAGAGTTATGGTTCTAATCAACGACAAATTCTTAGATATGCAATCTGATTATACGACGTCATATAATTTCGAAAAACCTATAGAATTGGGTGCTGTACAAATCTATGGATGGAGGTGGAGATTCGGACAAAGGCAAAGGATATGGTCTATTACACAGACGGATCAAAAACTCCGAGCGGAATAGGTACTGGCATAAATGCAGTAAAGCTCAAGTGGATACTGAGGACAAGTGCAAGAATATTCCAGGCAAAAATTCACGCAATGTAAGCATGTGTTCACGAGAATATTAGACTGAACTACCGCAACTAAGAAATATGTATTCACTCAGACAGTCACGCTGCTCTAAAGGCTTGTGATGCCTATCAGATGAACGACAGAATCTCGACGGAGTGTAAAACTGACCTGTGAGAACAACAACCAGGGACAACAGGGTTGAACTCCTGTAGGTCGCGGAATATTCGGAAATAAAAATAATGAAAAAGCAGATGAATTAACAAGATTCTCAGCAACAAAACTATACCAAAACGGGCGGTAAAAACGCCAGTCAATATATGGTCTTATCAGCAACATCTATATCGATGGCTCACAACATCTGGCCAAAGACATTCAAGGGACGTAGTTGTCAGCTCCTTAAAGAAACTGACGTCCTTTATTTAAGAAGGACTCACACCAAACTAGTGGTGGAGTTACCACTATCAGCTGAGGAACCCTTTACAGAAAATTGGTATCCACAATGGTCCCACGACATGCAGAGTCTATTGTGAAGGGGAAGAAACGTCTATGCACATTCTATATAAATCTGCCTCTTAACTCGGAACAGGAATAAACTCTTGAGAGATCTATTTGACGAATTATTACATAAAGCTTGGAAAAAAACCCATAAACCTTCTTAAAGGGACCACGCTCATATAGTTAAGAGAGGAAGTACAATAAGCCAAGTGGCTGTAATGCACAAACAGGCAGAATCGCCTAACCCGCCTACAACCAAATTCTAAAAAACCGCCATATTTCTGTTACTGAATCTTGCTTTTACTTCTTATATACTAGGGAAGTATGATAAGTACCTAGCCTTGACAAGAAAAAACATTTTTATAAGTAAAATTTATTTTATTTCTCAACAGCTCGATACACTTAGTCCAACGTTTTCCTATCTTTTGTAGCCCATCTAAAAAATACAATTTCTCTAACCCTTCAAAATAGGCGTTTGTTTCAGCAATTACCTCATCGTTTGAGCTAAACAATTTTTTGATATTCAGAAGTAGGAAAAAACTTGCTGGGGGCTAAATCTGGCGAATATGGTGGATGCGTAAGCAATTAGTATCCTAACTCGTGGAATTTTGCCATGGCGATGACACAAGTGTCTATGCGTGTATTGTTTTCATAAAAGAGAATTTTTTCCTTCGCCAAATACGGACTTTTTGTTCCACAGCACGATTGAAACAATTCAATAGGATTACATAATACTTTCCATTAATCGACGTGGGTTATGCCGCGTGAATCCCAAAACACTGTGACTACGATTTTGTTGACCGCCAAAGTCGGCTTGGCCTTCTTGGGCACCCGTTCGCCAAGGAAAACCCGCTGTTTGGACTGTTTTTTGGTCTTGATGTGCTGTGATGAATCCATGTTTCGTCAACAGTCATGAATCGACACCAAAAATCATTCGGAATGCGCCTTAACATCGCCAAACATTCTTTTGAAGTTGACATTCGTGCGTGTTTATTGTCATTATTGAGCAATCGCGGCACCCATCTTGCAGAAAGCTTTCTCATATCCAAATAAGTTGTTAGAATGTCCTGCACCCGTTCAATTGAAAAGCCCACAGTCTCAGCAATCTTTACGCACTTTCCGATCATTTATCACTATAATGAAGAAAATAATGAAGGAACTGGTGAGAGAAATAAGCGTAGAAGGAGCAAAAAATGGAGTTGAAAATAAACGAGGAGAAAAACCAAAATAATGAAAAATGGAAAACAAAATGATCAGGAAATGGAAAGGATTGTAATAAACGAATATACCTTTGAAAGAGTAGAGAAGATTAAATATTTGGGAGTAATGCTGTATTGGGACGGGAACTAGGAAATGGAAGTAAAGGAAAGATTAATAAAAGCAAACAAGTTGTTTCATAGCAATAAGAAATTGTTAAATAGGAAGAAAGAGTAAGATGAGGATATACAAGACAATAATACTTCCAAAACTAATGTATACTAGCGAGGTTATAAGCATGACAAAGAAACAAGAGGAAGACATGAGAAAAATTGAACGAAAGGTATTGAGAGAGATCCTAAGGCCAATAAGAATATGCGAAGGAGTGTACAGAAGGAGGACTAATCAAGAAATCTTAGAAGAAGTAGAGGAAGACATAGTCAAAAAAAATAAAACAGAAGAGATTTAATTGGCTAGGGCACACATGAAGCGCAGGCCCAGGAGCACCAATATATGAAATATTTCAATGGGAACCGGGACGTAGAAGGAGAGATAGACCAAGAATAGGATGGCTGCAGCAGGTCAAGAAAGATATAGGAGCAGCAGGGATTACCAACTGGAAGGAGAAGACGTCTAACAGAAAACTTTGGAAACATCTAAGCCGAGAAATATAACAAGGAAGACGGAACTGATCAACCCATAAACTAGATCTAGAGAACCCAAAGGGTGGCCTTACCCCAAGAGGGGTGTTTCCAGGCCATTTTATTTCCTTATTTATCACTATATCGTGGATTTTTTTCAATCATTTCTGATGTGGTGACCTCATGGAGGACGTGGACGTTCTTCATCAAAAATACTTGTACGGCCGCGTTTGAATTCAGCTGTCCAATATTTTATAGTCGATAACGAAAGTGCAGAGTCCCCATAAACTTCTATGAGTTCCGTCTTTATCTCATCATTCGTTTTCTTTTTCAAAAACAAATATTTTATCACTGCTCGATAATCAATTTTTTCCATTGTTGTAAAATCACAAAAGATGTTCTATTTAAACGGCTGCCACTCACATAGTAAATCACGCAGCGACTTGAAAAGTTGACAGGATTCTTCTCAAAGGTTATATTTACGAAAAATATAATTATTTAAATAGTAGTAGCTCCATCTGTGGCCGAGGCCAGGTACTTATCATACAACCCTCGCATAATAGAAAGCAAATTAAGACATTGTCATAGGACGAAGAGAAGCGCTCAAAAAAGACGGCATAAAATTGTTGATACTGCTCTCATACTATCTTATTTTGATGAATTATGAAAGTTTTGAGGTGGTGGTGGCTTTATGTCATACATTTAAACATCACTTAAAATAAAAATTTTTTTTTCTTGTTTCATAGCAGATAGCTCAAAAGACTAAATACCTTTGATTCGAAACTACAATACGTATAACTTTCACATCTGAAGACACAAATATACACTTTAATTTAATATCGCATTCATTAATGTTTAGCCAAGTATTATTTTTAAATTTATATTACCGGGTGCTAATTTAAGAATTATCAATATTACTAATCGCGTGAAAATGGAACATGAAGCGGTAAAAAATAATAGAGAAAAACATTCAAACACCATATAATCACTATTAAAACCTGTATGGTAGACAAATCAAACACCGTAGAAAGAAGACTCCGGAGCGGATCCGAAGAGACACCTAAAATAGAAGTAGATGAAATAAGGACAATTAATAAAATAAAATTAATTCGTGCTCTAGGAAACGGCGAAATAATTCTCAAACCTATAAAATACAGAGACGAATCTTTAATACAAAATCTTAAGTTATTAATAAACAAATGCTTAGAACAAAGGAAAATAACGCCGGATAGAAATAATGGTAAAATCGTGTTCTTGCGTAAGAAAGTAGTCGACGTCAGGCCCAAATTCAGATTACACCGTCTATTCAAAGAGTTCCAGGACTGCTTTAATAAAAACTAGAGAACAGAAAGTGAAGTTTTATTACTTTAGATGTGCATATAGTCTCTTCCAATCCTAATGCGACGTTCAGCACCTTCGTAGAACCATGTTAGACAGTTGTTCTTCTAAGACTTTCATCAACTCGCACATGCTAGTGACTTGAATGTCTTCTAAATTGTCGTAGTGCTGACACTTCGTGTGGAGCTTTACTTTAGGAAATAAAAAGAAGTTCAAATCAGGTGAATATGGAAAACGATGGAGTACCGATACACTTATTTATACGCCACAAATTGCACTGCAATTCCCGGTTCATCGTTCAAGGCCAATCTGCTGAATTCTCCTGCAAAGTCATTCAATTACACCCAGGTAGTACTGTACTTCGCTGTAATATCAAGAAGAACACATTTGTTGGGAATAATTTTTTATGCGTCAAAAAATGTGATAAGTATTGCTTTTGTTTCTTTTATCTCAGCGAACCACTAGAAAACCAATGTTCACTTTGTCGTTTGGTGATAAGCTCGTTTCCTAACACCACGTCTGATCACATGTGATTATTTTTTATAGAAAACAATTGCTCGTATTTACCATTTAAATAAAATTGCCGGTGTGCAGATAATGCATTTTCGCAATGTTAGCGTTTGCCGAACATGTACTGAGAAGCTTCGCACTTGTTTCATTCTGTAGCGATTTTCATACTTTGTTAAAGCACCTGAACTACTTTTGGACAAGGTAAACAATCATCACCAAAGCATTTTTTATAGAGTCGAATGTCTCAGTAGCTGTTTTATCAACTTTAACATTAAATTTGATCACTCCGCGCTACTCCATCACAGTTCTGTAATACAAGACCTTCGACACAACAAGTAAGTGGGCGTAGTACTCAGCACTGACTGATCACAACTAGCGGATTGAACGCACATGCTTTGTTTAATATTGTTAGTTCAAGTTTCCACTGGAGTTCAAGACATGGCGCTGCTTATAAACAGAGGAAAAATTAATCCTTGGACTTTTTGGACAGATAAAGTATATCAAAACAATGATTGAGCAGATTACGGACGATGATATAACGTTTTGAATCACATACAATAAATTCGAAACTTTAACGAAAAAATAATCAGAAAATAATGAATTAAAGTTATCTTTTATATACTGTAGTAAGATCTTCGAGTCAATGAAAAAGCTGGCAAATATCAAAGCATGTAAAAGCTACTGTGAAAATTCGAAATATATTAAACTCGTAGAATACATACAGGGTGATCCACGGTGGATGACCTATTAAACCTTTCTAGAGAACCACTTAACCTATCGATTTGAAATTTTGATCATAATATATTAGCGAACATACATTATTAAGTAGCTTTGATATTTTAAACAGAATATCCTGTATTTTTGAATGTCCTGTCATCTTGATTGACTTTTTTTGTACTATCTTATATTTATCTCATACAGTTTGCGCGATTTTAATCAGTTTTCATTTTTATATTCTGAAAAGAATGTCTAATTAAATATTAAAACACTTAAGCTTTCAGAATTTTCAGAAACTGAACTCCAGGTGGAGATTACTGAAGGGCAAAAGATATCATATTTTATAGCCAAATCCTAGTTGGAGTATACAGGGCGGTTCAGAAACAACTTTGTGTTGGTTCCTTTTCAAAAATTGAAAAAAGCCTCATTTTGAAATGGAACACACTGTATATTATTTTTGTTTTAGAAAGCTGTAGAAAATTTGCCATTTTTTTATGTTTTACGTTTATTTAATAAACTTATCAAATATCGTTTTAAAATGGACTTCTAATTAAGAAGCGTCTGGAATTATAACCACTAGGTGACGTTTTGTCGATCTTTGCTAGTTAATAATAATACTAAAAGTAATAATACGAACCAGAAAACTAATTAAATCTAATGAAAACATAAAAATAGATAAAAATAACAACATGAGTGTTAGTACTTAATAATAATCTTTTTAATAATTGTTCAAATCGTTGGCTATCTGCCTCCAAACACTTTAAAATTTGGATATGCACACTTTGCGTTGTGGCACTTCTCATCTCACTGGAATCTAGCGACTTAAATATATGACTCATACGATTCTCTAATTCTTCTATAGCCGGTGTTTTATAAACAATGTTTTTCAATGTATCCTAGAGATAAAAGTCGAGTGGTGTTAAATCAGGTGAACTGGCTGCTAATTCCAAAGCCACAAGCGTGTCAACAATTGATTTTTAAAAACTTTGTATAACTAAAAGTTGATACCAAATAACTTGATATTGTGCCAAAGGAAAAGTATCTGTAAAATTTGCAACTAATGTTGATATTATTTCCAAATATTTTATGGATTTTACTTTTCGTCATTATATTAATGACGTCATTTGATTGTCCATTATTAAACTAGATACATTAAAACTAAACATTTCTTGAAGAGGGGAGTCTTTCACAACGTGAGGGTTTTCGATAGCCCAAAAATGATTGTTTTTCCGGTTAAAAACTCCTCCACGAGAAAATTTCGACTCGTCAGTCCAAATTACCTTTCTTAAAAAATCCGAATCTTCTTAATGATCTAATAATTTTTTACAAAACTCTACCCTCTGTTGGCAATCTTCTGAGCTTGAACTTTCGAAAATTTGTGATCGTGCATGTTATGCTTATACACTATTTTTAAAATAAAGATGAAACCAGTTTCTTCTACTGCACCCCTTACTAATGATTGCGGAAAAGCATAAAAATAAGCAAAAACATTTATTTCATTTTCTTCATTAGAAGTTACAGGCCTAGGGGAACTTCTGGATGCTGTGTTCCTGAATTTCTTATTAGTCATTGGTAAATCAGGATACATTTCGTTGAATTTTCTGGAAGTAGGGCGGATATTTTTATCACACTGTCCATGTAATATAAATAAGTTTATAAGAAATGTATTTGAATAATTATTTCCTTCCAACTTACTAGATGTTTGATTTTACACTTGATGGGCATTTGTAATTAAGAAAAAACACCATTTTATAACATCGTAAGCAAAAGCGCACGGGGAAGATGTTTAGAGCGACGAAAATTTGGCGGGAATAACAATACCAATCTAAACAGGTAATGGAGTGTGGCGGGATTAATTGTCCCTCTTCTTTCGTTTACAGTATTGTCAAATGATGTTTTTCCTTAATTTCAAACGCCCATACTTAGGAGTGAGAAATACAAAGCACCAATATAAACTAATACACAACGACAAAAAGTCCATTTTAAAATATTATTGGGCACGTTTATTAAATAAATGATAAAATTCTACATGAAAATAACCGGTCAAGTGCAAGTTGAACTTGCGCAATTAGTATTCCGTACGTTGATTATTTTTATAATAAAACATTTTGTTACGGAGGTATAAAGTGATCAGTGACTTCACAAAACACACCTCAAATGAGTCTTCAACAAAGTTTGTTTCCAATCTTTACTAAAAATTGATGACCTTGAAATTTTTGTTTTTTTATATACCAGATAAATTATTAAAGGTAATGCACTCGTGATAATTTTCGTTCATTCTACACCCCAAAATTTTTTGATCAGTAGTTTTCGAGATAAGGGAGGGACAGCGATTTTTTAAAAATAATACAAAGAAAAGTGTGCGCAAGTATTACATTATATATATATATATATATATATATATATATATATATATATATATATATATATATATATATATATTATATATATTGTACTCGTGTTTTCACAAGCTTTCATTTGACATCACACTAGATGACCTAGTAAAAAATTTTTTTTCAGTTCCGATTTCAACCCCAAAACTAACCCCTTAAGTCGAAATTTAACTTTCAAAACTACGTGGCTCTGATGAGGCCATCAATTCATATATTATCACCAAATTTCAACTTTCTATGACAAATAGTTTCGAAGAAAATCGGCTGTGACAGACGGACAGACAGACAGACACCGAAGTCATCTTATAAGTGTTTTGTACAGAAAACTAAAAATAGCAAATTCTAGCAGTTTTTTTGAAACGATAATAATATACAAATGTTTCATTTAAAACACACTCCGACGAGTCAGCATTGAAAATGCCTTCGCGAAATGTCTACGAAATTCCATCTGGAATGTAACAAAGGAACGGATGTATTCCCGGATTAACTCTTCTACGCATTTCCTTATCTTTAATCTTTAATATATATATATATATATATATATATATATATATATATATATATATATATATATATATATATATATATATATATATATATATATATATATATATATATATTAGCCGTGCCCGCGGCTCCGCTTGCGTGGACTTGATTCACTACTATCGTCACTGCTTATTCCTTATATTATCTAACGCAATGAAATATCTGCCATTATTTCCCCTTATCTCCCATTATTTCTCCTTCTCTCCTATTATCTCTACATAATTTCCATTATCTAGGCTTATCTCTGCTCATCTCCCATTATTTCTCCTTATCTCACAATAATTTTAAACTAAAGTCTTATTTACATATTCTGGTGAGTTATAAACCGACCTATCAGCCCTTGATGGGAGCACGTGGTTTTTTGGTTACCCTGTACATATATATGTATGTGATGTATATATATATATATATATATATATATATATATATATATATATATATATATATATATGGCGCATTGGCGAAGCAACCCAAGCAAATTGAAAATTCGCATTCGGTAATTCCCAAAAGTGTTGTCTGTATTTGCTAGACCATCCCAAGACGCGTTTCGCCGTATCACGGCTCATCAGCTGGGCTAGGTTCACCAAACACATCAAAAATTAAAACAATGGTGATTATTTTCGATGATAGTTAAAGTATTATTGATATTTTCAACTGGTTCAACCATCAATGATACTAAAGAGTAAAATTTATGTTTGATCTGAATATTGATCTGATCCAAACATCTGGTACTTATTACTATTAATATATATATATATATATATATATATATATATATATATATATATATATATATATATATATATATAGATTCTTTTTTATGTGATACCCGAACACAAGTGCCCTAATCTATAATTTTTTTAGCAAAAATATTTAGTTGGCAGTTTAAAAGCTTAGAACATAGTTTCCATTACAATAAAATAATTAATACTTAAAATTTAATTTCATAAGACGCCTGTCATAGATCGATGAATTTTTGGTTAAATTATTTGATTTTTTTCGGGTGAAGCAACTTTCAATAGGGTTTGACTCTGTTAAGAATAGCTTGTATTATGTATTTTGATTGATTAAAACCAAGTTAGGACCGTGATACCATCTATTATCGAGAATGGAAATTGGCACGAAGTTAGAGTAAGTAAAAGTGTAGGTTTTATGTATGCATATTTCATTAATACTATTCATACACCGACAGACAGCAGAGAAAACTCAAGCAATGTTTTAATATAGCAATAAGAGTTTTTATTAATAATGACACTTACCCTCCCTTGCTAAATCAAAAAGGTATATCTGGCTAATTTCATAAAAACAAATTTTATCACTCATGTCATGTAAAGATTTCTTATCACAGTGGCCAATACATTGGAATAGAAAAGATAATTTTCGGTGAGTTCTCTATATTTCTATCAATTAGAAATATGTTGTTTTTTAGACTTAACACATCAGTTTCAACCTGAAGAAGCAAATAAGATTGAATATTTGTCTTCCACTTCTTTACAGAAATATGTTTTTATAACTCTGTTACCTACTATTGTAATTAAAAATATAATTTTTTTCACTTTTATAAAAAGTGTAGTAAAATAAAATTGTATATACACAAACAAACTAGGAAAGAACACTTTTAAAGAACAATGAATGTTAGTTGTTTAGTCACTACATCACTCAAATTACTGACCATAATCTCCATTTTTATTATTATCTCTAATTTTCACAATTTTAATCATTTATGTAGGCAATTTAACAATAACAGAAATGTTGCCTGATACAAGGTGCGACGAAAGAGATATTCAATTCTAACACTAGCAAATATTTAAACAAAATATTGGGCTGTGGATTTGCACTTATGGTTCCACCAATCACTATCGCCGTTTTCCAGTGCCTCTGCACATGTCAATATCAATTAAAAGTCTCCCCTTAAGTTATTTTACTTACGAGGCCCAAAATACAAAACACTATAGATTAACTGTTAACTAATAATCGACTCTGTGCCCGGCCCATTAGCGTCGCAGCTAATATTGGATGTTTTATTTATGTTTAGTGCGGGTTAAGGTGGATTCACACCCACAGACATGCTTAGATCAGATCACGGTAAGAGATAATACAGTCAAGTGTGTATTCCCACTCACGGGCACGGTACCGTCTCGGTCAAGTCATGATCGAATCACTACCCATTAAATCGCTTTCCGAGCGATCTCTACCGTGACTTGACGTTGACTATGCTGTGACTGTCCACCAGTGTGAATTTGATTCAGTCACTAAACGTCAGGTGTTCCGGATGTTTAGTGCTTTCAGCTCCACGACAGATGATGAAAAATTAATAGAATGCGTGCGGGAAAAGAAAATTCTTTATGATTCTTCAAATTCGGTTTACTCGGACACGCCGAGGAAATTGAAACAATGGGAGAAGATTGGGAAAATACTTAAACAAGATAAGTTCATAATTTTATTTAGTTCATACTAAGAATTTGAATTATAACTAATATTACTAATTATTACTATCTTTTACATTATTATTTACTGAACATTCTGCCAAGGCACGGAACCCTCTTCCGAACTGAAATAGGTCGTAAACTTTTCTCTATTATCAAAAGCAGACATCCGCGCGTTCGACCCAAGTCGAGGCAAGCTTTTTAATACACAATCTCTCTTTTCTCCTGCATTCTGATTTTGAATGTAATGAGAGTTTGCTCGACTTAAAATGTAGTTATGCAGTATACAAATCGCCAAGATTAAATTTTCCACGTAGCCAGGTCGTGAGTTTATTTTTCTGTAGTACAGTCTGAATCTTTGGACCAGCAACCCAAAAGCATTTTCCACCGTTCTTCTTGCTCGGCTTAAAAATTCGTTTTCTAGGATCTTCTTGAGCTTGATTTGCGGGATATAGTCTTAGCATGTACGTTTTGAGTGGAAAAGCTTGATCACCTAAAATTACATAAGGAGCAGATATATTTGTACCCGGTAATTGCTTTACACTGGGCATGTGGAGTGACCCTTCTTCTAGTGCTCTGCCTAATCTAGAACTGGAAAAAATTCCACCATCACTGTTCCTACCATAGGATCCAACATCTACCGCTATAAACTTGTAGTTAGCATCAACTAGAGCAAGTAGTACAACTGAAAAAGGTTTTTTATAGTTGAAATAATTAGAGCCACTAATACGAGGTGCAAATATTTCGCAATGTTTTCCATCAATTGCTCCAATGCAATTTGGAAAATTCGATTTTGTCTCGAAATCTTGTGCGATTTTATTCCACTCTTCTGGACAAGGCGTTGGTATGAAAACCCACAAGCAGTATTTTACTAAGGCCTGGCATACTTCGTGAACTATGGAGTGCACAGTTGAGTGTCCAAATCGGTAATTAAACGAGAGCGTTACAAAAGAATCACCAATTGCGAGAAACCTGCAAGAAAAATGAAATAATACATTACCAATAATAATATAACAAACGCCTAGATATCTATAATATTAACCAAATAATTAATGACTATGAATATGCTTTCGACTTGATTTATTGTTATTATTTTGTTTCTCCTTTTCAGATCCTAATAGATGCGAGACAAGATGGGAGTCCTTGCGAAACCAGAAATATGTTCGCCAACAGAAAACGACGACTGGTCAGTCAGCTGGGTCTCCCTTAAAGTGGAAATATTTTGACAACCTTTTGTTCCTGATTACTCATATGAGGGACAAGAAAAAGTTGGTGGCAACAGAAAACGAGGGTTTTGCTTTAGAAGAGGAAAACGATGTCAGCATGGTCGAAGGAGTTCAGGAATCAGAAACTGAAACCCCACTCGCCCACCCTCCGGTGAACCCAATGCGGAAGACATACTTTTCAAAACGAAGGGTCGAAACTGCAGAAACCGCTAGTGGTGTACTAATGAAATATATTTTGGAGATGGATCAAAAACAGAGGGAGAAAGAGGAGCAAGAAAAAGATGAAATAGATCTCTTTTTTGATACTATGAAAGCTACAGTGAAGAAATTCAGCGCACCTAATAAGATTTTGGCTAAACAGAGAGTTTTTGCTGTAATCTGCGAACTGGAGAGAATTGAACTGAGCCCGCAAGCGCCAGCTAACCAACGTAGTCAATATTCTGGGACAACCTATACACCACTCAATGTGTCATCCCCATATTCTCCAGAAACCTCTCAACACACTTCTGCGAGTTCCTACTTGGAAATTTTTTCGCCAGAAAGCATTTCATGAAATCTACTTACATTTTCTACTATGTATTTCAATATGTAAAATATAATTAATCTGTTATTAAGATTAAGATTGAAAATTAAAATTTAAACAAAATTTAAGAAGGAAATTAAAGTGTCTTTCAAGGGTTAGTACTTACCTCAAACATACGGCAAGTTTTTCGTCAGGAGTTACTGCTTTTCTGTAGTGAGTGTCCTTCTTCGTAATTCCTTCTTTTATGAGGTTCAACAAATTCAAAAAATCGCAATGCGACATACGAAAATATTGTACGAACTTTGTTTCATCGTCCACCAGTTGCGAGTACAGTTTCGTGTACTCCCCTTCTTCTCTTCTCGATAAAAATATATTGTGAACCCATTCTCGTCTTTGGGATCGAGACCTTAGTTTTTTCTCCTCTAAAAGTAACGCAATTTTGATCAGCAATGTTTTTTTTTTAGGCATATTGCGGCACGAAAGATGGAATGACATATTGTTGCCGAGTGTAGACAGACACTAACTGACTGTGACTGACTGTACTGTGTGAACGGGTAACCTCTGACTGGACGGTGATTAGACTGTCATTTGATCCAAGATGACGCAAAGAGACAAGAGTGAGGAATGAGCGAAATGACGGACGCGAGGATAGTTTAGTTTGAGGCAGTACACTATGGGACAGAATCGTGCATACCGTCTCAAAAATCTGTAACTTTGTCGTTGATTGAAGTAAATAGCTGAAATTTGGTACATAGTATCTCTAATGTATACACTATCAAATAATGGTATATTCGTTGTTAATTTTTAACCGACTTCACGTGTGTATTTTTTTTAAAATGTTTGTTCCAATTATACTCCACCATTTGTGAACCGATTTTAAAAATTCTTTCTTTGTTTGAAAGGTATTGCTTGCAGTTGGGTCCCATAATTTTTTTTGGAAATCGGACGGACAAAATGTCCGTCCGCAAAATTAATTTTTGAATATCTCGGCGATTTATAAACCGATTTTCAAAATTCTTTCTTCTTTTTGAAAGAATTTGTCAACAGGCTTAACACATAAAAAAAATTTTGGAAATCGGACGGATATTTTGTCCGTCTAAAATATTGATTTTTAGGTAACTCTATTGAAAATTTATGAAAAACGGAGGGAGGAAGTCGGTTTTCTTTTTTTGCGAGAATTATTTTATTTACAATATATAAAAAAAATAATACAAAAATAAAAATGACACTTTTTCATACAAAAACATAGTTTACTTAACTTATTGAATGATAATTATACAGTTTAATGATATACACTATTATTTCGTATTTTTGTTAATATTACATATGAAAAATAGCATATAATAAATGACAAACATCTATTAATCCACTACATAAAATAGAAAAAAAAAAAAAAATTGATATACAAACTACAATTTAAATATCTAAGAGGTTCTTGGCTTTGTCTAACAGTTCCTTGGCAACAGTTTTCTGATACTTGATATGTATGGGTTTGATGTAAATAAAAGACCATGAAATACGTCTTCATTCGTTGCGGACCTAGAGCACTTTCTAGCGTGACATAATCTGATATTTTTGTAATCTTTATTACGAGATTCTTGGGCATCCTCAGATAAATTACCAATAGGCAGAACAGCAAAATGTCTAATTATACTTTCCCCATGTATTAAGATCTTATGTACTGAAGAAGGCATGTTATACCACATATATTGTGTAACGTACAATTGTGCAGTAGCGCGAGTATATTCACCAAATTTTTCTGGATTTACAGCAATACCGCAAGCCAAAGTCTGAAGAATAACATAAAACCTTTTAATAAGATCCTCATTAACTCCTGTTATTTCTGAAGAGCAGTAGTAGTTCTCAAAAAAACGTCGAGCTGTATTGCCGTCATTGCTATTTCCACTTCCTTGCCGAGGTTTATCAACATGGAATCCCATTCGGCTTCGAAATAGACTTTGTACAAGTTTTTTCTTTTCTTCTCTACTTTTTTATCTTCAGGAGTTCTCGCAGCCCATTTTTTCAACGAAAGATTATATGAAATATGTAAAACTAACTCCATGCACCTAATTCATGCATGCAACGTCGACAAACCGTACTCGTAAGCATTCATATTATCTGGCTTTGATTCAATCTTCTCCAAATTATTCATATCGCTTGGTTTAGCCCCACACACCGTACACACAGCTCCAGAACTTGTGTCAGTTAGAACTTGTGTAACTTTTCCATCCACCATAGTTAAGAACAGCTCGTGACTTATTTCAATTAGCTGGTCCTCCATGTGTATCTCAGAAATTTTCAAATTATTAATTTGACCCCGAATATCACCGACCACTGAACGGGTTTTCTCGGGCGTTTCTTTTGCAAATTCCATCAGAATTCGTCGGCAATATCGAATAGAAGAGCAAGCCGGATTTTGCCAAAGAACCTCTTTTGTTTCGGTATCAATCAGCTTTATTGGTACCAAAGACGCTATAAATAAGTTTGCATCTGAGACCAAGTTACTTTCATCTGTTAAAATTTATTTATATTCACTTTGTCCCGATGAACCATCACATCCTCATTTGGTAAACAATTTAAGATTTCTTCTTGTTGGGTTGTAAATATTTTCAATTTTTTAAGATACGGGCAGTAGTGTGATCCAGAAAATCTTTAGCGCCTGTATCGGTTATTTCAATTATATGATGGCAATATATCGAAGTTTTTGTTAATCAGACTTGCTCGAAGTAATCCGTATTGTGATTTCGAAAGATCTAAATCAGCAAAAAGACTTAAAGCTTCATCCGCCGTAAAATATGTTGCATTGCGAGTTTCATGCAACAATTTTTCCTTTATGATCTTTTTTTCATCTCTATCACAATTCCGCATCATTGCAACAACAAAAGCTTCTTCCAGTTCTCCTTCAGACCGCAATCCTTGGACGTATGCGTTATGTATATTCTCGAGTCCATATTCTTGAATTAACTCCATATTCTTCCTTTTTTTTCGATTTCTCTGACAGATCTTCATAAGACTTTGATGGACGTCCACGTTCTCCAGATGTTGTAGGTTTGATATCCATTGGTATTTCGTCGAACTGTACCTTAAATTCACCGTCTAACCACGTTGTATTTTTATTAAAAAAACCGTTCTTTAGTTCGGTTAGATGTGGTCCAGCGATTGTTAAAAGTTGATATAAGCGATTTTTGAATACTTTTCACAACTAATTCACTTTTTGAAGACGACAAATGATGGTGTTCTTCTATGTTTTTTTGAATATCTTCTCCTTTTGTCCCATGAAATGTCATGTCAATGAAAAATTCGCATAATACTCGTCGAGGCACAACAAATTCACTCATTTTGTTGTATAGGTACTTCGCAAATATTGTTTTTACCGAGGTTGGTGAAGACTCTATGTCGAAGCACAATAAAGTACTAGTAAATGACAATTAAATCAATAACTTTTATACTTCAATTCCCTGAGAAAAATATTATTATCTGCGGGTAGTCACATATTTATCGCGTTCTTATATGATAGGATATGATTTCCAATAACAGTATTTCCACCTTACCTAAACTTTAATTTAGGTAGTAATCTATCTTTATATATAAAACACAAAAAATGTTTCTACCTACCCAAGGCAGCTCTACCAGATAGTAGCAGTTCGGCAATAGCAACAAAGCCGAAAAAAATCACATGTATTTTGTTGGTAGAAAATTCACCACATTGTCAAAAATCACGAGAGCTTCTCTCAAAAAACAACCACTTTATGTATGTATGTAGTTCATTCTCTCAAAAAACAACCACTTTATGTATGTATGTAGTTCAATGCGGTAGTTTGTAAACAAAATTTTGACAACTTGCTGGGATGTAAACAATAGTCACCTGTTCTGGTGATATTACCTGGTAAAGCTGCCTTGTACCTACCTACCTACCTACATATCTACCTGTCTACCTATGTCCGCTATAGACGCTAGTAGACAATATTATTTAACAAAAAAAATGTCAGAAATAATCTATTTTTCGAAAAATCTCCTGAATCAAATCTTAAAAATTTTTTTTAAATATTTTGCATTTCCCTCCCCATCAGATATTTTTCGTCCCATTTAAAAGGGGGCAGATTCGGGCAAATTTTTTTTTTACCTTGACTTTTATATGAGCTGCTCGATGTGATGGTATCAAAATTACGACATCGGCAGACATCGCTAACTGTCAAAAGTCTATTTAGAGTTTCTAATAAGGTTAGGATATTTGCAAAAACAATGTCTACTTAAATGCTTTTTAAATAAGGTACTTAATAACCATTCTAACCATATATCACACTTACATATTTGCATTGAAAATAATGAAAATATGACCATGTAAACTGGTGCAATTCTTTTCTACATAATCGACATTATTTTGAGCGTCAACTTGCAAGTCAAGTTTTATTAAGAAAAAATGAGAAATAATCTATTTTAAATTCTATGTAATATGTATTAGACATTCAGTTAGATATGTGCATTAACAAAATATTCAATATCGAACATTCGCAAAACCTTTTTGAGACGGTACGCACGATTCTGTCCCGGAGACGGTTGTTTCTGCGGATGTCCTTGAGAGGGCCTAAAGTAAATTGTCCCTATTCCAGCAGTTAAAGATAGTTAGAATAGTGTTTTGATGGTCCCTGTCGTGATTACAACATATGTAAGTAGCAACCATAAAGTACAACGAAAGATTTTACAAGACTTAGTGTAGTTGAGATTCATACAAAGTAAAGAAACATGTAACACTTGTCCAAACTTAATTTCTAAAAGTAAATGTGTTATACAAAAGAAAGATTAAGAGTTTTCATATAACTCGAACCCTAAGAGTCTTACTGGCTTAACTGGCTAGGTTCAATTCGATCAGTATTTCAGATATGTGTAAAACATATTTGTCTTAAAAAAATTATTAATTATTGGAAGTTCAGTGTTAATTTAAATTGTTGTTAATGGTAATTGGAAAGAAATGGAAAAATATTTTAATAAATGATAAAGAAATATTCATTTTTATAAGTTATTATTAATGAAATCTGCTTCATAAGATTCACTACATACTCACTACATAGGTAGTAGTTGTTTACATAGGTAGTAGTTATTTGCAGAAATGTAAAAAAACGTCCGTAGCAGCACTACCGCGTTATCGTGAAATACAGAAATGTTCGGTACTTGGACAACGTTGACGGGTATTACGACATCCTCGCCGATATCTTTGGGATATGGAAAAACGGTAAAATCCCTACTGAGGCGGAAAGGTGAGCGATAAAAAACAACTGATTTTTACTTCCTAGCTAACGACTATACAACTTGAGCCTTTTTTTATTGGGAAAAGTTTTTAAAGTTCGATTTTATGGAAGTCTGGGGCAAATTATTCCAAAGGGATGAGGATCTCCATATAAAAGACTGCTTGAAAAGAGTTGGACGAGGAGTGATAAGCTGAATCGCATACAGATGTGAGGTATTGTGGCGGCCCGTGGCTCCGTGGCGTAGTAATTTGCATGTGGTGTAGGTCTCGGGTACTAATCCTGGCAGGTCGGTATACTTTATTTAGTAATATTTTTAAATATGTTTAGCCTCGCCACGTACATAGGTAGTACTTGTTTGCAGAAATGCAATAACGTTAGTGACAACACTTCCGCGTTGTCTAAAAGGTGCTGTGAAATACAAAAATGCCTGTTTCGGCACTTGGACAACGTTGACGGATATTACGACATCCCCGCCGATATCCTCAGGATATGAAAAAGTGTAAAATCCCTACTCAGGCGGGGAGGTGAATAGTAAAAAAAATCGGGTGACGTGTATTTCTAAGATGCACCGGTCTTGAAGGAATTAAGCAAGATACATCTATCGAACACTTGCCATGAAAATACTTGTAGAATAAATTCCCCAACTGTTCTTCGTTATTCCAAGGAATGAAGGTTGTTCGTGAGTTCTGGCTCTCCAATCCGGCAAACGGCTCTATTCTGAATAGAGTCTAACAAAAGTAGTGTATGTTTAGGAGCAAAGCCCCAAACAGAGGAGCAACATTTCATCGTTGGTCGAATTTGAGCTTTGTACAGAATTAAAACTTTTTGGGGAGTGTAAAACTTTCTAGGTCGAAATAATATTCGCAGTTTTGAGAAGCTTTCTCTGCTATGCATGCATGCTAATTTGCTCCCAAATTAACTTCCAGAAAATCGAGTGACGATACTAGAGGAATTTAGTATTCCACCATAACTATCTGGGGTTCAGCAACGTTCACTTTTTTTTTCGAAAAAAATCGCCGTCTGGGTTTTTGTAGCGTTAAATTCTACTTGGTTATGGTCACCCCAAGATAGAATTTCTTCCAGGTCCTTACTAAATTGAACGATTTCCTGCTGTCTACGGTTATTTGCCTGAGTAGCCTGAGACTTTTTTGGTGTCTAGCTCTATTAAAATACGTTTTATGATACGTTGTCTGAAGACAATATCGGGTATCCTTAACTACACTATGGGAATAGTTGGTGTTTTTCCTTTGAAATCGACAGTAGAATTTGAATCAAAGGGTTCAGCTAACAAGTTGGTTTACTAAATAATAACATTTTTAAAAACTTTTTGGAATCCAAAGTCGCTTTTATTGCACTGGTCAACAAATAATTTTTTTTGACATTTTCCTCTAATTTTTTTTCAGTTTTGGGCTTATTGTAGTGTTCTGATTTCGAATGCGATATTACTTTTTATCTAACAGCTCATGTTTTTTTAATATTTTCGGTCTACCCTAACTTAGACGACACCCGCAGTTTTTTTAAGATCTACCCGACCCGAATAATTATTTTTTTAATTTCAGATATGGTTTCGACACGGAGACGTTGTTTACACAATTCAGATTGTTTTTGCTATATTTGTGGCGAATACATCTTTGAAAAATATCGAAAACCTATCTCGGACTTCGTTAACACTACGTATTTTAACCACTTTCAAATAACATTGTGCATCAAGACAAGCAATGGGTATATTGTGTGGCAGAACTGTATTGTGTGTCTGCGGCAATGGTCAAATGGAAAAAGAAGTGCTATCAAATTTAAAACACCGATGATTTGGCAGGAACCTCAAAATCACCATGACGACTACTATTTTTGCGTCTCAAATATTAACGGCATAAATTCTGGAAATCGAAATAAATGGTCATATCTTAATTTACCCTCCGCTCAACGACCTCTTCTACACTCTGGTGAGATACAGGGAGCATCATCTAAATGCTCTGAAGAACCAGATCTTATGGAAATTGAAGACAACACAGTGGGCAATACTGATTCGAATTTCACATATAGTCAGTCATCAGATCCTCAATCTTTTAATCAAAAGGAACTGAATGAGGGGTGGAATGGTAAGGGATCTAAATTTGTCAAAAGAAGCTTCTGAAATTTTGGCATCTCGTTTAAAAGAAAATAATTTATTTGCACCAGGAACCCAGAATTACTTTATAACGGACCCGAGAAAAAAATTATTACCATATTTTTCTAGAGAAAATGATTTAATTTTTTGTAATGATGTCAGAGGTATTTTGGAGAAGATGAGTTGACAACGATACCAACCAAATAATTGGATTCTTTTTATAGACAGTAGCAAGAGAAGCTTAAAGTGTGTGCTACTTCATAACGGCAACAAGTATGGTTCTATACCTATTGCGCACTCTACTACTATGAAAAAAGAGTATACAACTATTTCTTCAGTAATGGAAAAAATTAAGTATCGAGACCACAACTGGCTTATTTGTGTAGACTTAAAAATGATTAATTTTCTTCTCGGACAACAGGGTGGATACACGACATACCCATCGTCCCACGTCAAACAACGTCATTGGTCTCGAAAGAAGTGGCCAGTGCGAGAGGAACTGATGGATGGCACCAAAAATTTTATTAATTTGCCCTTAGTAAATCGAGATCGCTTTATACTGTCATGACTTGATATCAAACTGGGCATTATGAAACAGTTCGTAAAAGCCCTTGACAAAAATGGCGAATGTTTTGCTTTTCTTTCACGCAAGTTTGCAGGATTAAGTACAAAAAAATTGAAAGTGGGTATTTTTAATGGGCCACAAATCAGACAACTTGTGAAAGACCCAAACTTTGTGAATTCAATGAATGAAATCAAATCTAAAACTTGGAAATCGTTTGTTGTGGTTATTAAAAATTTGACTGATTTATAGCAGATAGAATAGAGTGACAATTATCGAGAGTAAGAAAAACTTTATTAGCTTGACAATAATACCGAGTAGTGAGTAATACCATGAAGCTAATGTTAGAAGTAGGTTGTGGTAATGCTAAAGCCTTATAAAGAGACTGCAGTGTCAATAATTATTTTTGTAAAAAGGATCTGATTTACTTTGTGGTATAGAATCATTTTATTCTGCCAAATTAAAATGAAAATTTGCAATTTATTAGAGAATAATCAGTCATAGCCTTAAAGTATACATGATCTGGAAGATAATGCCTTATTTACAGGAATAAATATTAATATAGACGTGCAGGACAAAATATCACTCCCGGTACGTTCTACCTGTCTTAAAAGACGACTAAAAAAACAAGTTATACGAGGCTGGTTTGAAAAGTCCGTGCAAAAATAAAAACTACTTATGTGTTTGGGGTAAACCTTTTTTTATTTTTAGACATAGTTTCCTTTTAGGCTTATACACTTCGTCCAACGATGTTCTAGTTTGTTGATCCCTTCCGAATAATAGGATTTGTCCAAGTCTGCAAAATATCCATTAGTGTCTGCAATCACCTCCTCGTTTAAATAAAATCTTTGTCCCGCCATACATTTCTTCAAATTGGGGAACAAATAGTAGTCCGAGGGAGCCAAGTCTGGAGAATAGGGGGGATGTGAAACGATTTGGAATCCTATTTCCAATAATTTTGCGACCACAACTGCTGAGGTGTGTGCTGGGGCGTTGTCGTGATGGAAAAGGACTTTCTTGTGGGTCAATCGCGGGCGTTTTTCTTGCAGCTCGGTTTTCAAACGGTCCAATAACGATGAATAATATTCACCTGTAAGAGTTTTACCCTTTTCCAGATAGTCGATGAGGATTATCCCTTGCGAATCCCAAAAGACAGTCGCCATAACCTTTCCGGCCGAAGGATTCCCCCTTGGTAACCCATTGTTTAGATTGTTGTTTGGTCTCAGGAGTATAGTAATGTATCCATGTTTCATCCACAGTGACGGAACGACGCTTAAAGTCCTCCGGATTCGTCTGGAACAGCTGCAAGCCATCCTTGCAACACTTCACACGATTCCGTTTTTGGTCAAGCGTGAGCAATCGCGGCACCCATCTTGCGGATAGCTTTCTCATGTCCAAATGTTTATGCAAAATATTATGTACCCGTTCAGTCGAGATGCCCACAGCACTAGCAATCTCACGCACCTTAACTCTTCTGTCATCCATCACCATATCATGGATTTGATCAATGATTTCTGGAGTCGTAACCTCCACAGGCCGTCCAGAACGTTCAGCGTCACTTGTGCCCATATGGCCAGCCCGAAAATTTTGAAACCACTTTATAAACTATTCTAATCGAAGGTGCAGAGTCACCATAATGTTTATCAAGCTTCTCTTTAGTCTCCTGAGGCGTTTTGCCTTCCATAAAGTAATGTTAAAACACCACACGAAATTCTTTTTCGTCCATTTCTTGAAAATCACTCGACTTCCTCGATTCGCACGAATGCCAAACACAAAGAAATAGACCAATATGGCTGAAACTTGGTGTGCGTTCATTCAAGAGATGCTACTAACTAAACATGACCTCGATACGCGCCGGTGGTGCCATCTCTCGGACTTTGCACGGACTTTTCAAACCAGCCTCGTATGGTAGATGCTTAGATCCCGCAAGGCATCTCCCGGTTTGATATTATCGCATCGGCTTAAGCTGTGTGAGCTTTCTTAACGTTTCGTGGCTGTGCCGATGGCCCCGGACTATGGGAAAAAATAACATAACTCCCAAGATAAAAAAAATCCGCAGGTAAAATAGGCTCCCGTTCGAATCTCCGGGTGGGGACTGTGGCATTAACATGCCATCACCTGCAATCAAATACGCCTCATGTACTCAATCTCTATGAAACCAACAAAACCATCGACCAGTAAAGTCAACTTTCTCTATCTTGGGTACGACTTCTGTTTCCGGTTTAGGTATAACTTTGAAATTTGTCTTTTTGTAAGTAGCAATCTGTCTTGCCAACGAAAGGAGGCTCAGGAGCCCCGAAGCTTTGTTTTTATGTGTACTGCGATCTTATATTATTCATAGTAATCCTACTGCTCAAATAACTTTCGAATGGTTGGTGAAGTGTATGTAAAATGAAACTTTTAAGCTTCGTTTGAAGTGTTTGTCCGTGATTTTTGTCATTATTCTCTGCGCAGGTCTTCAAATTATTTTTCATTAACTCACTTACATTTTGTATGCCGGAAACTTAGTTTATCAGTACCTAGCGACTTTAATATAAACAAAATTCAGGGTATTTTCCACAAAAACACATTTACTATATAAAATAGACATAAAGAAAGGTTGAAAAAACTAGGACATTTTTAAAAATATTGAATGAGATCTATCTAGTCCCAACACATTCGATACCTCAAAGGCACTTAACGTTATGTAGTATGCTCATGATATGTTCTAAAGACTAACACTGTTAAGCATGGACGCGAAAAATGAAAAACACGATTCTATTTGATTAAATGACTTTTTTAAAATACCGAAAATGGAGTTCACAAAAATAATATTTTCAAAGGCATGAAAATTGTGAGAAGCTATTAAATTGGGAACGAATTTACTTTTTTTTCTACTACTAACAAAAAACTAAAAATATATTTCATCTCTTTCCATATTTTCGTCTGTGGTACAAACACATTTTTTATACTCCCATTTCATATTCAATTTAAATCGTTTTTTTGTTGTTAAAAAAGAAAATTTGTGACAATTATTTCGCTTTCAAAAAAGTATCAGGAAAATAATGTGATGTTATACACTAGGACTAAATATTAATGTTTCACAGCAACTTAGATAAAATAAATAATAAGTAACTAAGAAGTGACATGCTCCTTCATTAACAAGATTTAATTTTAAAACTAGGCTAATTTGATAGTCAGAGATTTAAATTAACAAGAGCAGTCGTAAATCCACTAAAGTTAGAATGCTGTGTAGTATCAGACTAGAAAATTCGTTTTCATTAATGATTAAACAAATAAAATTTAAAAATTGCATTCAATATTCTGATGGTTGCAAAGCCAAATTTTATGTTAGCTTTTCTTGTAAAATGTTTATTTGATGGATCTATAATACGGAAATTAAGAGTTTTAAAAACAAGTCTACTGGACAACTAGATGTTTTAGATTCCCTGACAACTACATCATGTTTGACATCAAGACTTTTGTAAGGAATCTAGCTGAAAATTTCAAAATTTTATCACAAGCGGGTAGGTGACTATTCAAAATGACATTTTTATTTAAAATGATTTAAGAATTAAAAGTTGAACACCTATAAAAATATACATAACTTTTAAGCTATGCTAACTTTCTTTGTTGAATATTAATGGAACTATCTAGAGTTAAATTATCTTTCGAAAGATGCATATGCTTTTACTTTCCTTGCTAATGGAAAGTGTTGCATTCTTGAAAAATCATAATCCTAGATGTAAACTTTCTTTCAGATTTTAGGGTTTCTAGTTGACACGATAACGCTCAAATAAAAATGAGCTATCAATTTCAAACTTGATTTATATTGTACTTAATGAGGCGATAAAGCCGAAGGGGGTGAAAGGTGTGGCGGTCGATAAATTTTGTATGGTTTCAAAAGATATATGACAATTTTTCTTGGTTTTTAGTTGGGATAATATACAAATATTTTGGGCAAATATTTACAGTAAAACATAAAAGGGAGAAAAGGAGTGAAAGAGGAGATTAGAGGGGCTGTTTCGTATATATAGCGTAATATGTCCTTTTCAAGGTTTTTAGAGAACAGGAATTTAAAAATTAGGTTATTTTTTTTAAAATTTCAGCCCAAAAAGGATTGTGGTCATTAAATATTTTATGGTTCTAATAGTATCTTCAGAATTTTCTCAACTTTTTCGGTTGAAATAATTAGAATATAAAAATAATATTATTTATAGTAAAAAATATAAGAGGTTACTGGGGTAGTGTATGGGGTTAGAAGGGTTGTTATATATATATATATATATATATATATATATATATATATATATATATATATATATATATATATATATGTATCAATATAAATATATATATATATATATATATATATATATATATATATATATATATATATGTATATATATATATATATATATATATATATATGTATATATATATATATATATATATATATATATATATATATATATATATATATATATATATATATATAAATAATACATTAAAATTCCGGGTTTCAATCCGAAATTTTAATGTATTACATTCCACCATCCGTGAAAACCTCTATTGTAACATATATATATATATATATATATATATATATATATATATATATATATATATATATATACAGGATGAAGCGCTTAAATCCGGACAAATTAAACATTTTTTAAATAAAATTTTATTTATCAAAAAATTCAAAGAAAAAAAAATCCTTTTGTACGTCAGTTGTGTGACCTATCCAAAGTGGAATTGTTCGATGTAACATCCTTCAGCAGCAATGACCGTCTCCATCTTTGGCCTAAGGCGTTCGCACGCTCTCTTTAAAGCAGGGCTGTCCATATTAGCAAATGCTGCTTCGTTAAGATGCCACATTAGGGTGTTCGGACATGGTAATAACTCTTTCTATTACTCTCCGAACATAGTAGTCGAGGGGATTCAAACCCGGGCTATTGGGGGGCCAGAATTCTTTAAACCAGAACATGTTCACGTTATCCGATCACAAGTTTTGGACTAATTGGCTTGTGTGTGCTGGTATGCCTTCTCAGAAGCGTTATATTTAGCAACAATGTCGTACATACTTGATCTCGAGTACCCGAAGAAGCGAATTATTTCAATCGCCGAACGTCCAGCGCGAAGACTTTCGCTAATCGCGGTTCTTCGGTTGTACTCCGCACTTGTTCGCGACGGTTCGGTCAGTTCGAGGTTATGACTGTTTACTAGATGTATGTAGCTTTCACGAACGTCAACAACGACCTAGAGCGGAAGTACTATATGGCGGAAAATTCAAATTTAAATATATATATATATATATATATATATATATATATATATATATATATATATATATATATATATATATATAATCCTTTCAGGGTTCTTGCACTATAGGAAAAATTAAGTTATTTTTTATTGTGATCAATTCTAGTCCGATAAGGGGGTGAATGAGATGGGAGAATCTTGAATAGCTTCAATGGTATTATAAGAATTTTTCCAGGTTCTTTCTGGATAGGAGAACGGGCAAATTTTAAGCATAATTATTTATAATAAAACATAAAAGATTTTAGATCACGAGGAACATATTTTTTTAACTTTCAACTTTTTAATAAATAATATGAAATATCTTAAAAATAATAATGTAGCCACATATCACAAACAATGTTTATTGTTGTCAACATGGAAAGGTAGTGATAAGCGTGGGGATCAATAATATTATGATAATTTTTACAGGTTTTTAATTAGGGTATCGGGTATTTACAATAAAACAAATTTTTTATAGGAAAATTAGATAGGGGCTTAGAAGAGAGACTGCGTATGTATCGTAATATATTTCTATATCAATATTTGTATTTTTTCAAAATTTGTAATTTTAAGAGTAATAATATATAGAGCGCATTAATGTTTGATTAGAGAGTAACTTTAAAAAACTGTTGCGTTGCATATATAAAAAATTTTAGAAATGCAACAGGTTAAGTTGGCGGAAACGTAGCTATGCCACGGCAAGTATTATATTATAATTACTTCCTTTGCTAACGAGAAGTATTGTAGTCATGAGAAAATTACCCTCGAGAATTTTTGCTTTTCTTCACATGTTAAGAGTTTCAGATCACAAAAACGTATTTGCCGATTTTTGTCGGTCTGTTTATCTGACTGTCGGCCAGTCGGTCTTTTGGCCCGATATTTCTCAAACCAGATGATAATATAGTACCTAAAGTTTTTAATTGATATACATTTAGGGGAACGACGTGAAAGAGGTGGGAGTTTACTTACTTTTTACTTGAGAAAGTCAAATTCAGTACTATTTCAGAACTATGTGCTTGCAAGGAAAGATTATTACAATTTAAGAAATGGAACTAACATATTGCAAAAAATGACCATTCTCTAAACATTTTGCGTTATGCATTTTGACATATGGTACTTTGAACCGGTGCAATTTTTATTAACTTGTTTGGTTGCATATATATTTCAAAATGATTTTGCATTAAAAGTTGGACGTACAGCTAAAAATAAACTTTTTTACAAGATGAGTCAAACATCATAAAAAGCACGAAAGAAGCTACACGTAACAATACATTATTTTTACGTATTTACGGGTGTGCAGGGGTAGAAAATAGTAATCTGAACAGTTATAGTAACTAATTGATCGTGTCCGGTTGCATTAATGTCTGAAAACCTTAATGGAACTTTTTTTCCCAATTTTATAAATAAATCACTCTCCGCCACTGTTGCATTAGTATACATTGCAGGCTGCTTAAATAACGAAAAAAAAAAGATCTCCAATTTCCATTAGTCTGTCGGACTGACTGCTTGAGTGTCTGATGGTACGATAAGTCTCAATAATATGTGATATCGGATTCAAATTTTGTATATGTAAAAAGCTTGAGATTGGTATAGAATCAATAAATTAGATTAGATTAGCGATTACACATTAAGGGAAGGGGATCTGAGTTAATTAAATTTGTTAGTTTCAATAGTACTATGAAAATTTTTCATGGTTTATAAATGGAGGAATGTAACAACTCTAAATAATATTATTTATAGTCAAACATATAAGAAAGTTATGGTGTGGGATCAGTTGCTTCGATTACATTAAGTTATAAGTTTTTATCTTGCTGTTGCGTAAGTGTAATACTGCATGAATGCACAAGTAAATACCAAGTGCACCGTCGAATAAGACAAGGTGATACGATTTTTCCTATATATATATATATATATATATATATATATATATATATATATATATATATATATATATATATATATATATCAATCGGTTTTATAACGTCTTCCGTCTTCCGATGCCTAATTTCCACTCCTTCTGGTTTCTCCATCCCTCCTCCTCCAGATCTCTCTCTAGTACTTCCTTGTTGATTCCTGCTCTCCAGCTTTGACGTGGTCTTCCTCGCTTTCTTTTTCCATGAGGGTTCCAATTTAAAATCTTTTTAGGTAGTCGGTCTTGTGACATTCTCTGTACATGTCCGTACCATACCAACTGTTGGGTTCTGATTTCGTCCACTATATCGTGCTTTATTTCTAAAGCTCGCCTTATCGTGTCATTTGGTAAGCGGTCTTTTCTGGATTTTCTGGCTGCTCGTCTCCAGAAATCCATTTCTGTAGCTTTTAGTATTTTTTCTGTTCTTTCCTTTAATGGCCACACCTGGGAGCTGTAAGTTATTATACTTTTCACTATTGAGTTGTTAATTCTCTTCTTATTTTCAATGGTTATGTTTTTGTCCCATAGTATACTATTAAGCATTGCAATCGCTTTTCTTCCCTGGATATTCCTCTCGAATATTGCTTCTTCCAGTGTTCCGTCCCTAAATATTCTTGTTCCCAAATACTTATAACTGGCACAGTGTTTGATGGTGTGTCCTGTGGCCAGTTTCAAGTCCTGCTGTTGTCCTCCGACGCACATGTACTCGGTCTTTTTAATATTGACTTCTAGGCCCCATTTTTCATATTCCTCCATAAGTTTTCGTGTCATGTATTCCATATCATCGATGTCTTGAGCGACTACTACCTGGTCATCTGCGAATGATAGCGTGTACAATGTAGTACCGTCATCCAGTGGTAATCCCATACTGCTGCATTTCCTTTTCCAGTTCTTCAGTGCACTCTCCAAATAGATTTTAAATAGCGTTGGGGATATACAGCAGCCCTGTTTGAGACCCTTTGTGACCGGGAAACCTGTTGTTATACCATATTTGGTTTTCACACTACTTCTTGCGTCTTGGTATAAGGATTTTATGGCTTTAATTATTTCGGTGCTTACATTACTCTGTTGTAGTGTTTCCCACAATCTCATTAGGGGCACGCTGTCGTAGGCCTTTTTTAAATCAACAAACAAGACATGGACTTCCTGGTCAAATGTGGTTTTCTTTTCTAGGATTTGTGTCAGTGAGAAGAGATGGTCTATTGTGGATCTTCCTGCTCTAAAGCCTGCCTGTTCTTCAGCTTCTACGTCCGCGTATTCCGTTTCTATTCTATTTTTAAGTATTTTTCCGTATATTCTGCTAATAGATCCTATAACCGTTATTCCCCTATAGTTGTCGCAATTATTTTTATCTCCTTTCTTATGAATTGTTGATATGTATGATATTCTCCATTCCTCAGGTACTTCTGATGTGTTAATGCATCTTTGGAATAAGTTCCTCAAAGCGCTAAATAGCTTTTCAGTTCCGTATTTTACTGTCTCTCCCAGGATGTTTCCTGGTCCTGGAGCTCTACCATTTTTTAGCGTTTTACATACTTCTTTAACTTCTGATGTTGTTATCCTTATTGGGGATCCTCGTATAACTATATTTGGGTTTCCATGTTGGGTATTTTTGTACTCTGGTCTATCTTCTGTTAGCATATTTATAAAATATTGGTTCCATTTTTCTGGTGTTATTGGTGAGAAGATTTCTCTTTTCTGTTCTGTATATATATATATATATATATATATATATATATATATATATATATATATATATATATATATCATTTATAGCATTTTCCGCCTTTGGGTTCTATTCGCCAGTTATTTCTATCCTCCCAGTCATCTTCTGAGAGATTCCTTGCAGACATCGCCCTCATTATTCCTTGCAGCCATGTTGTGGGTGGTCGTCCTCTTTTCCTCTTTTCTGTAGGGATCCACTCTAAAATCTATTTTGGTAGTCTTTCCCTTGGTATTCGTTTTACATTTCCATACCAAGCTAGTTGTTGTCTTTCTCGAGTCTAGATTTACCTGCAGATCTTCTCCAGAAATCGATTTCCACTACAAATAGGCTATCTTTTTGTTTATTTGTTAGCTGCCATTCTTCCGAGCTATAAGTCAATGTGGATTGTAATATAGAGTTGTAGATTTTCTTTTTTGTCTCCGCTCTAATATTTTTTTGCCATAGTATTGAGTTCAATGCATCAATAGCCTTTTTACCTTTTGTTATTCCATCTTGTATTGTTTCATTGTTTCGGCCAGTCTTAGTGAGTCTCGTGCCCAGATATACGTATTCTTCACAGCACTCGATAGCTTCATTGTTTGGAATCAGATCTCCTGGTGACGGTTCTTGTTCAAAGCTTAAATAGTGTGTCTTCTCTGTATTTATTTGTAATCATCATTTCTTGCATTCTTCGAGTAGTTTTCGGGACATGTATTCCAGGTCTTTTTTATCTTGAGCCACCACCACCTGATCATCTGCGTAGTGTAATGTGTATAGGGTTGTGTCCCCTATTGTTATTCCCATGCCATTACGCTTCCGTTTTCACCTTCTCAGAGCTTCATCGATATATATATATATGCTTTTAAAAAACGGGTTGAAAAAGGCATAAACATAGATGGCGAATACCTAAATGACCTGCGCTTTGCGGATGATATTGTCATAACAGCCGACAATCTAGATAATATTCAACAAATGCTTGCCGAATTGCAAATAACATCAGCCAATATTGGTCTAAATATTAACTTTCAGAACACCAAGTTTATGACTAATTTGGTTACGAACAGTAATATGAAATTTAAAGCGAGATGGAGCATGTCCAAAATTACAAGCATTTGGGTCATGAATAACAAATTGGCAAAGATAACCAAACCTTTGAGATACGTTGTCGTGTGGGTTGCTGCAAAGTTATTTGTCAATGTATTTAAAAAAGACAGTTTTTTGAACAATGCGTTCTGGCGCACTTACATTAACAAAACCGTCAGCAAACAAATTAAGAGTATCGCAACGGGCAATGGAGAGAGCTATGCTGGGTATCGCAAAGAAGGCTAGAATAACAAACATAACTATCAGACAACGAACAAAAGTAATAGATATTATCTAAAAAATTACGCAGTCTAAATGGAGATCGGCAGGCCATATATCCCGAAGGAATGATAACCGATGATGTAGAAGACTAATGGAATGGAGACCCAGATAAGACAAAAGGAACAGAGGTAGACCACGAACATGATGGAGCGATGACCTCGAAAGAGTGGCAGGAAATGGGGATGATGAAATCCTGATCAGGGTTCTTGGAGTCGTGGGGCTTAAAAATTATGTTATTTTGTGTAAATAGGCAATAGAGCAATACATTTTGTGTAGTTTCAAAACAATTATCAGATTTTTTCCGATTGTAATAATGAACAAATTTTAGGCTTGCTTAGGAGTTGCTTTTAATATATCATGTTTTTTTTTTGAAGATTCTTGTAGATGTACAACCCGAAGATACTGTTATTAGCTCGTCTTCTGTTTGAACTTTTTTCCTTTTTATAATATAAAATATCGAATTCTATGGTTTGGATTAAGTTATTCTTTGATATAAGAAAAAGTTTAGTATTTATTTTATAGGGAAGAGCTGCGTAAATCCCGTTACCATTTTTCTTATTAAGCCTTGTTATTTCAGCCCTTCACAGACAACGCGAAAACACATAAAATAAACAACTAATGCCTGACCTACAGGCTTAATAATAATAAACCCTTTCGGAAGGTTTCTAAATATTTAAGTAGGATTTTAACACTACAAGGCTGATAAAATATACAAAACTGAAATTTATAGTATATTCTTAAAAACTCCGGAATCTAGGAACTATATAAAACCTCCAGGTCAGCAATACACCGTCTGTCCAAAAAGTTCCCGGACTGATTTTTCCCCGGCCTTTAAGCAGCGTTATCTTGTAAACAACACTAAAAGCTTGAACTCACATCTGTAAACAACACGTTTTCATTCAACTAGCCAGTTGTGATTAGTCAGTGCTGAGTAGTAGACGTGCGAACTATAGGTGCCGTAATCGTTGTGTCACAGAAGTATGATGGAGCAAGGAGCACGAATCAAATTTCTTGTGAAAGTGGCTAAAACAGGTACGGAGACATTTGATTCTTTGAAAAAAGTTTACAGTGAGGATTGTTTAGTACGTTTACAAGAGCTTTAAATGCTTTAGGGAAAGACTGGAGTCCCTCGGGGATGATGCGAGGTCAGGGCGTCGCGCCACAAATTTTGTCGCCACAAACGGTGTGAAAATCATCTTCTGCAAACTGACTATCATCTTTCATGCAGATTGATGGTAGAAAAGCTTAACATCTCTAAATCAAATGTGCTTGACATTGTCCGGAATGTTTTGAACAAGAAGGAAGTGTGTGAGAAGTTTGTTCCCCACAATCTGACAGTCGAACAAAAACAGCAACGGGTGGACAAGAGCTGAAACTTCATCCAAATGAAAAATGCGGATAATTCTTTTCTGGAGAAAATAATCACTGGCGATGAGATGTGATGTTACCAATATGAATCTACCACAAAACGGTAAACTGTGCAATGGTTCGGTGGTGTTTCGCCGAGACCGAAGAAAGCGTGACCAACAAAGACAATGCTCGTCGCATTTTTTGACATTCGAGGAAATATCTACAAAGAATTTGTGCTCGAGAGCACTACAGTGAACGCCAGGTGCTATGGGGGGTGGAGAGACTCTGCAAGAAGATTCAGCGGGTTCGATGGAACGCAATGGTTTTTTTCTTGCTTCATGACAACGCGCCCGCTCACACAGCTGGAATTGTGGTGCAGTTTTTGACGTGAAAACAAGTGGCCGTACTCCACCACCCTCCTTATTCGCTCGATTTAGCCCCTAGTGATATTTTTATTCCCAAAAATTAAACTCCACATGAAGATTCAACACTGTGACGATTTAAAGGACATTGCGACGCCCAAGTTAAACATGTTTAGTTTCACAGGGTTCTATGAATGTCCTGAACGTTGTATTGAGGTCGAAGGGAACTATGTAGTACATTTGAAGTACTAAAATGTTGACTTTTAATTTTTTATTTTTTTATTAAGGTAGTCCGGGTACTTTTTGGACAGACGGTGTATTTATGGAATTATGAAATGGTTGAGTTGTGACAAATAAAAAACCACTCTCTAATTACATTTGCTATATGGGATCCATCTAATACCGAAAACTCGTAAAGAAACATGGAAGAAGAGAAGTTTTATAGTAACGATGAGCAAATATGTAAAACAGAGGTTTTATGAACAAAATCGTGATACAAACTTAAGATGATAACAAGCGTTCTATTTTCAAATTGCTTATTTGACAACAGAAAAGAAATAATAATTTAAATGTTATTAAAAATGAATAGAAATTTCGTAATAACCAAAATTCTTCCCATATTAAGGTTTTCTGTGATCAAACGAAATTCGGTAGGCGAATAGATTAAGTTAACCTTTCAATAAAAAAATATTACAATAGCTTCAAGAATAATGCCGAAAACAGGTCAAAAGGAAGCCAATATAATATGACATGTATTTTTACAAGGTCAGCAGACAATATACTAAAATAGTATTACTTAATACCTGAAGGAATAGCACTGTTGTCAATTTAGAAGTGTTCTGATACAAATGCACTGTGTATAGGGTCATAATATATATATATATATATATATATATATATATATATATATATATATATATATATATATATATATATATATATATATGTATATATGTATATATGTATATATAAATATATATATATATATATATATATATATATATATATATATATATATAAAATACAATCTTATTAAAAATACAATCTTAGTTGGGGAACTCGGCAAATTTGGGCGTGATAAGAGATCACACAATTTTCATTAAGCCGCCAATATTTCGGTCCTGGATTGGGACCTTCTTCAGGGCAGAACTGAAAAGAAGAACAGAGCGTATTCACTGATCGTGTCTGGGACAACTTTAAATTAATGATGTTATCATTAGGTTGTTATAATAAATAAAATTAGTGTAGAACAAGAATAAGATATTAGTCATAATAAGTTAAAAAACTCACATGAGAAGTGCAAAGATTTCGTTAGCCTGAATGGCCGTAGGTTATACATACAAAAGTTGTTACATTGCTTAATCCATAAAATATATAAAATACACATTAAAACACTGTAGACAAAATTCTAAAAAACAAATTTAACACATGGATGTAATTGGGAACCTTGGATGTTGAGAACATCGTTAATTATTTCACTTGTGACCACCACATATGGCCACCGCCATTTAGGAAAAATGACAAGG
Source organism: Pachyrhynchus sulphureomaculatus (assembly GCA_019049505.1). Lineage (NCBI taxonomy): Eukaryota > Metazoa > Arthropoda > Insecta > Coleoptera > Curculionidae > Pachyrhynchus > Pachyrhynchus sulphureomaculatus. Next base: position 50,100,891 of record CM032448.1, read on the forward strand.
ACGACAGGAGACAGCTGCCCGACAGAGATAAGGGGTTTAGTCAAGAAGACTCAAATAACCAGAATGCAGGGTCGACACCTGGAAGGAACCGATAGAAAAGGAAGTGCAAATATTGGACCCTAAGTGAGAGAGAGGTAGCCAATTGAGCGACCAAAAACCACCCGGTATGTGGTAGCAGAAGGATAAAACATAACCTAATTATAAGTAAATGGTGAGCGAGGGAGCGAGAGAGAGAGTGACAATAATGGGAGCAACGAAGAAGAAAATTATCTAATGAATTAATTATTAATTAATTTCTTGTTGGAATCTGATTGGAGGAAGAGATTGTTGGCAAAAAACCAATGAAGACTGGAGGCACCAGGAAGTGTAGGAGGGGTGACGCAAAGTACTGTCAATGGAAGGAAGACAGTAATCGCTAGGTGCAAAAGATGGCCCAGATAAAGTGGAAGGAATCTGTGGAGCCCAGAATCCAAGAGAACCGTAAATAGAGGAAGGAGGAGAGAAACCCTGGAATTTACGGAGCTAAAAAAGAGACGACCAACGCGGTTCAGATGGATCATAAAACACTTGCAGACAGGGAATTATTGTGTGAAGTTGATTTATCACAGGAGAGGAGGAAACTATATATGTTACTAAGACCATCCAGGTCGGTTCTTTTATTGATATTAAGGTGATTCTCCTGGATGTAACACATCTCAAGGAATTCTCTCTTGGAAAGATTATTGGAGAAATGAAGAATTTTGGGTTCCCTGAAATTAAAAGAATGACCATTGTCAACAGAATGGGTCGCCAAGGCACATCGGTGTGGATGGCATCTAGTGTCACTTTTATGGAGTGCAATACGACGATTCAAGGATTGAGAAGTTTGGCCAATGTAGATTGATGGACAATTGAGGCAGGAAATTGAGTAAACCAAGTCTGACATGGAAAGAACTGGCAGCGGGGCCTTCAGATTGCTGAAGACACGTCTGTTTTTGAAGAAGTAATATTTAGCGATTTTAATGTTGGGAATGACACGCAATATGTGGACCAATTTGTTTGTAAGGCCAGGAATGAATGGTAAAGAAAGCAACGACCAATTTATTTCGACTGGGGGAGTTAAAGGGGGAGGGGAGATATGCGGTAGGTGGAGGGGAGGGGGTTCTGGGGGAATTTGATGGATATGAGTAAGCTTGTTGACTTCATCTTTGGTTCTTAGTAAGAGTTTTCGATTGTATCCATTATCTATGAAAAGGTTTGTAAGTGTTTCTTGTGACTGGAGTAAGAAATCAGGATGGACTATTATCTTCAGTCTTCTATATAGGCCTTTGATGACGTTGACTTTCACCTTCCAATCATGGCCAGAGTTTGCATGGATATATCTCCCAGAAGAAGTAGGTTTTCTATACCAATCAAGTTTGATGATGTTATGGGAGTCTCTAACGACTCTTGTGTCCAGAAATGGAACAGCATTGTTGGTTTCTTCTTCCATAGTGAATTGCAGGTGTGGGTCAAATGAGTTGAAAACATGAAGAACTTCTTCTTTACCATCAGCTGGTATGGATAGAATTAAATCGTCTACGTATTGATATAGGAATTATCACGCCCAAATTTGCCGAGTTCCCCAACTAAGATTGTATTTTTAATAATTTTGGTAGATACGGCAACTTTTTGCTTTCTTTCTTTATTCTATATATATATATATATATATATATATATATATATATATATATATATATATATATATTCAATTTCTTGGGCTTTATGGTTCTTTTGTTTTAAGCATAGAGAAATTACATCACGTTCTAGTTAGAATTTATTGAAAACGTTTCGCCTGATTTTTAGGCTTCTTCAGTTCATCTAAAAATTGAAATTTTCTGTTTTGGATATTCAATAGGACGCACAAATTTTTTGATAAAATGATTATATAAAATTCTTAAACTTATAATACAATGTAGAAGGTGAAGATAATAAAAATACACACAAAATATATATAAAAACTTACATGTGTGGGTTGAAACGAAGGCACACTTAACATTCTTTAAAAGGTGTTACTAAGACGGTCACATTTTTTAAAATAACTTTAGATTTGTATAGGGAACGAAAGTCATCCTTTGGTTTGTTTATGTGTTTTTATTTATTATCTGCTATTGAGTTATTATGAGAAGAGTCCGAAATAAATATGACTCAGACCCCTAATGACGCCTTTGTCGTTTATATTGTTTTTGTCTTTATTAATACAGATCATTTAATGGATTGATCTTTTAAAATAATTTGACTCTTTTTTTAAGATTTTTTTTATTTTTAAAATCGAACGAGTGTTTGGTTTGTTTAACGTGTTTTGATAGAGCTGTTGGGTTATTCTTATCATACTTATGGCCATTCAGTCTAGTTTCTAGATGTTGTTTAGTCATGCCGATATAACAGCCGTTGCAGTTTTGACATTGAATAGAATATATCAGGTTTGATTGTTTCAGTAGGGGTGTTTTGGATTTTAGGGGGGTAAAAAGGTGTTTTAATGAGTTATGCGTTTTGTGGCAGACAGTTAAATTATGTTTTTTGAGGACTGCTTTAATTTTTTCTGAAAGTCCTTGAATATATGGCATGGATATGTATGTTGTAGCTGTTCTTTGTTTTGGTTGTTTATCTAGAGTATTATATAATTTGTGAATTCTGGTTTTTAAAATTTTGTTAATTAGCTTAACCGGATAATTGTTGTTGGTTAACGTAGTTTTTATTTTTTCTATTATTTCTGCTCTATATTTAGGACTTGTTAATTTTAAGCCTCTGTCAATTAAATTTATGACGGTATTTTTCTTAAAATTTAAAGGATGGTGTGAATGGTAGTTTAGATATTTTCCAGAACTTGTTGGTTTTGTGTACCATTTGCTATTTATTTTGTTTTTTTCTCTTATTAGAGTTAGATCTAGGAAGTTTATGGCGTTGTTTTGTTCTGTTTCGATGGTGAATTGTAATTTTTTGTTGAATTAGTTGAAGGCTTTAACTGTGTTTTCTATTTGGTCTTCTTGTAGTGCTACCTTCTACATTGTATTATAAGTTTAAGAATTTTATATAATCATAATTAAAAAAAATTTGTGCGTCCTATTGAATATCCAAAACCGAAAATTTCAATTTTTAGATGAACTGAAGAAGCTTAAAAATCAGGCGAAACGTTTTCAATAAATTCTAACTAGAACGTGATGTAATTTCTCTATCCTTAAAACAAAAGAACCATAAAGCCCAAGAAATTGAAAAAAATATATATTCAATATTCCAAGGTTCAAGAAAGTATTCAACCCAACTTATATATATATATATATATATATATATATATATATATATATATATATATATATATATATATATAAATATATATATATATATATATATATATATATATATATATATATATATATAAAATGCAACGTCTCTTTTTCTGTCCGTCAGTTAGTGCGTTTATCACTAGAGAACGACTTATCCGATTTACATATTTTTTTTTAGATTTATACATATGTCCTCTGGCCAGGTTATAGAATATATTTTATTACGTTAGGTAATATAAGAAATAAGCAGTGACGATTATAGTGAATCAAATCGGAAAAATGTTTGCCGCTAACGCACTCTTTTGCAATACGCTGCCTTAACCATTAAATATGGAACAATATCATGTAACAAATAATACATTATATATAAAATGCAACGTCGGTTTGTCTGTCCGTTAGTTTACTCGTATCATTCGAAAACCACTTATCCGATTTACGCGTTTTTTTTTAATTGATACATACGTTCTCTGGCCAGGTTATACAATAATAATAATTATCTATATAATATATATAAAACGCATTTCTATTGCATGAATTCGAACGATAATATTTTGGTTGCTCACGGTTACCTTTTTTAAAAATTGCCAACGCCTTAGCGTTTTTTAGGTTATCTGGAAAATATCGATATTTTAGTGTTAATACCATAGAGACCATAAGAGCTAGAATTGCTTTGATGAAACGTATTGTTGAGAAACTGAAAGTAATGAAATAAAAAACTTCATTTTTCTGACTTTATGAATAATAACTATCCCATTTGAAGTGTTAATTATTTATGAAATTAAGTGTTAAAATATTTAACTTTAATTTGTTAGAGTTCCCAGCAAACCTTTTGAATACATACCGTCTCGTTGGGATTGAGTACATATCCTTGGTTTGGTTGAAGTCTATAGTTCACATCTTTGAGTTGATTGTTTGGGTTTATCAAATGTTTTTCAGCAAGGTTAAGTTTTGAGAGTTTCGTATAGATTGAAGTGTTTGTAGTGTGACTGAAGAAAATTATGGTTTTTATTGTGAATTTCTTTTTTTTTAACTTACAGTTTCTGGAAAGCGTGGATCTTTCTTCTTGTTTACACCTTTATTTAAACTTAACCTTAACGATGGCAATTAGACTATGTTGGGAATGTGAAATCTTTGGCGCAATGACACTACTCAGTATATATCATCACCGCTCGTGATGAAGCGATGATTGACTAAGGTCATCGCTCCTGATGAAGCTAACATGGTTAGCGAAACGCACGTCGAGCGTAAAAATAAAGTGTTTGGTGTAGTGGTGATATATACTCTGATGGCAATTAGAGATGTCCTAGTCTTCAGTATGGTCTGAACTTATCTGTAACTAGCTATAGTCCCTATTAACACCCGTGATTTTTTATTTTCCTTGCTAAAAGAAAAGTATTATATTTTAAGAAAATCACCCTACGACATTTTGCATCTCTTCATGTTTCAGGGATCCTAGATTACGAACAACATAATTCCTCATTTCCGCCGGTCTGTCTGTCTGCCGGTTTCTTGACATGATAATTTTCGAAGGAAGTGAAATATCAGTTTCAAACTTGGTACATATATAAAACCTGACGATGGGATGAAACTTATCGCTTCAGGGTAAATTGGTAAAAAGTGGAGTGTCGATAAATTTTGTAAGGTGGTAATTTTTTCTGGTTTCTATTGAGATAATAAACAAATTTTGTACCTGAACATTTATGGTAAAACATAGACAAAGTTAAAAGAGTGGGGAATCAGATTATAGCGGTTGTTATAGATATACTGTATTATACGTCCTTTTCACAGATTATTTTATTTTTCATTATTTTTTATTTTTAGCACGGGAAGGGGATGGTGATAGTTAAATATTGTATAGTTCCATTAGTATTATAAAAATTTTGCCAGGCTTTTTAACTGATACAGTGAAGACATTTTAGGCATATTATTTATAATACATATCATGGATTAAAGGGATTGTATTTGTTTTGACTGCGTAATATTTATTGTATTAAATTATAATAAATCTGACTTTCTTTTCTTGTAGAAATCATTTCTCTTACCAGAATTTTGCGGTATAATCTCTTTCTTGGGTGAAAACTTCAATAGTTTGAAACTCAAATTCATGATTTTGGTTTACTTCGTGCTTATGTCAGACTGTAGATGTTTTTTTTTAATATTTAGGCCTGTTTAATCTACTGTCTATATATTGTGTTGTCATTCCAATATCTTTTTTACGGAAATTTTGACAAGGTATAGAACATACTCAGTTTGATTTGTTTAGAGTTGAGTACTTATTTTTTAGATGAGAGAATATCGAAGATAAATATGCACCTTGTGGCAGGCAATGATATTGTATTTGTTTAGAATGTATTTGATTTTTTCTTAGTTTATAAGTTCTCTATTTAAAAACTTTAATTACTAGTTTTTTGGAAAATTATAATTTTTGAGAATATCCTTTACTTTTTGGGTTTAAATTGGGATAAAGCTAATGTTAGTGCTCTGTCTGTCAATTCTAATATAGAGATTTCGGGTAGCGTGACTTATAATTAATCTGTATTTATGTATTTTTTAATTTTTATGTCTTTGCAGTTATCTTGTAACATTGTTTAATCAAGAAAGTTCTAGTGTTTTGATTTTCTTATTCCAATGCCAATTTCAGTTTGGGGTCAAAACTTACATGTTTGTAAAATGCTGTTTATCTTGTTTTCCGGTACAGAGGTAGGGTAATCAGCTCTTTAATTCTACTGACAACGTTAAAATATTCGGTTAAGTTAACTACAATTTTTGTGTAGTGCCGATAGATTCCTGCAAAACCATTATATTCCCGTATCCACTTGGTGTAAAAATCAACATTGTGCAATAAAAAATGTCTAATTATAATTTAGGTTGCCAAAATACAGATTGGGGTTTTATATTTAGAACACATAGAATAAGAATCTACATATATGATCCAGAATACACCTGTTTTTTATTGGTCTTAAGATATAGTTGACACTACTAAACGCTTTATTTTAGCACTCGAAGCGCGTTTCGCTAACAATTAACTGTCAATCATTGCTCCTGATGATGCTAATATGGTTAGCAAAACGCGTATCGAGCGCAAAATAAAATATTTCATGTGATGGTAATAACTAAAGAGCGGATAAAATGCAAGTTGCATTATAATGCAATTTCGGCATTTTTCATCAATTAGATATTTTTGGTACCTAGCACATTTATTTGCATGTTTTCCTTAAACTGATGAATTAAAACCCTATTATAACCTACTTCGTCGGTAACTATTAATAGTCCTCAAATTATTCTTAGAAACTTGGAATTATTTACAAACATTCAGCGGAATTACCCCATTTCAGCACATTTACCTAGTTGACCGGACCGTTACCTTTAGTTTAAAATTTAATTTCGTTAAAAATAGACGGGCTAGCCTATAAGCAGTTCATAAATTTGCTTTAAAAGATGCAAAAAACATAACACAATGTGGATCAAACCATATCCTGAACTTAAAGGGGATGGGAAACATTTTTTGCATGGGTTTCTCGAAAGTGGTAAGTTCTACCTATTATTGTTGTTATTATTTTTCTTGATATGGTATTGACTTTAAAAGCTAGTATTTTGAAACGGGGAGGCAAATTGTACAAGTTACTGCCCACATTAAAAAAGTTACTCAGTTGTCAGACTAAAGAAAAAACTAAAACTGATGACTCTCTTCATTGTTCTAGATTTACACTAATTCATTGTAACTACTCTTTTTTGTAAGGGTCATGGACTTCAGCCCATACATACTTGCTGGAAGTATACAGATCCTGTATACTTTTCTTTTTAAGGATACCTCTGTTTTTTAGAATGAATCCCAGTTTTTGAAATGCAGTCCAACTCGGATCAATTTGCCTTGGTATTTTTACTGTTTGATTGGCCTTATCCAATCTAATTTTATGTCCTAAGTATATATACTCGTCCACTCTCTCGAACCTGACTGCACCGATCTGAATTTTTGTGTTTTGTAGGCTTAGAAGCTTTGTTTTCTTGATGTTCAGCTCGAGTCCTACCTTTTGTAAAGCTTGATTTAGTTTTTCTATCATGACTTCTAGATCTTCGCTAATCAGTACCATATCATTTGCAATTGATGCAAATATATGTCATCAGTTGCCTATAAACTTTCCAAAACGAATAATTTTATACCTGCTCAATATTCAATTTTTTCCATTGTTAAAAAATATTCTCTACTTTAGCCAACTAATAAACAATGAATAATTTGACAGATCGACTTGAAATTTAGGATGTGTTCATCTGACAGATGAAGCTTCAAAACGGTGTTCGATATTTGGTTCAAGTGATGCTACATAACCATATGTTAATGCAATTTTCAATATTTACATCTGGGGGCACGGGAGTGCCCCCGCCAAGTCGGACAGAAAGCACAGCCGTACCATCCTTTTCTCGAAGCCACTCACGGCACTTTCGACCCCCCTGTAACTTCGTTGTGGATAAAGCTAGAAGTCTGAATTTTCAGTGACCAAGAGGACATGCTATACTAGCTATATTCCTAAATTATCTACTATTTATACCTTATAGTTTACGAACTATCGCCAGTCGAAGTTCTTTAATTTTGTCACTGACACACTCACCGATCATCAAAATTCTAAGGTACTTCTAGCAGACACACGAACTTCAAATTTTGAATTTAGTTAGTGTTTAGCCTATAAAGAAAGGAAAAACTGAAACATCCTGAAATTTCAGTCCCGTTTTCTAAATGGTACAGTGACTTAAGCCAGGGTCAACCTCGGAATGAGAGCTAATAAGCTGTAAACTTGTATAAACCTTGTAAAATCTCGTGTCCGCGTCTTAAGATATTCAAGGTCAAAGATCACAAAAATCGGTTTTTCGCAAATATCTCTCTTCCTATGGTTTCAATGATATTTGCATCTATTATGAAAATGGTAGAGCATAAAATTCTCTAAAAATTTTGTTTATACGCTTAACCGTTTTTGAGATAGAGCGCGGAGAGCGCGCAGCGCTCAGCCATACATAACATAATGCAAGGTCAACCGTGAGTCCCGGTAAATAATACGTCGTATAAAGTTAATAAATCACTAAAAAATCCATAATTATGAATAATTTGTATTATTTATTAATTAATATATTATATTTAATAATATTTTTCATTAATAAAATGCCAAATCTCGCAACGCTGTCCTTCCACCACAAAAAGTTGTGAGATCTCATGTAAAACCAAGTCAGTTATTTTAGTTAGTATCTATGGGAGCACATATTCAACAACATTGTCATAAATTGTTATCTATTTAGTTACCTACGAACATTTGTAGTGACCGTATCAATATTAGAGATCTTTATTTCTATAATAAATATGATGACTTGGCAATCGCACGGCAACATAATCACATAAGAATAATCTACTATTTAAAATACTTTATTCTTAAGTGCACTGTTTAGACTTACTTAGCAATTGAAATAGTAGATTATTCTTATGTGATTATGTTGCCGTGCAATTGCCAAGTCATTATATTTATTATAGAAATAAAGATGTCTAATATTGATAGGGTTACTATAAATGTTGGTAGATAACTAAATAGATAACAATTTATGACAAGGTTGTTGAATAGGTGCTTCCATAGATACTAACTAAAATAACTGACTTGGTTTTACATGAGATCTCACAACTTTTTGTGGTGGAAGGACTGCGTTGCGAGACTTTTTTCCATTTTATGTTTTTGATGGGATTTAATTTTGCTATAAAAGTATAAATTTAAATTTAAATACTTGGTTATCATGTAGACTTTTAATTAAATGTTTTCAGGCGATTCTCGTTATGCCAAAATTCCCAAATTCAATAATAGTACATTAATAGTTTTTTTAATACCATAATCATAAAGAAACTAGTTAATGTTATGGGAAGATACTGTAATTTAATTAAACTTTTAACAGTGTGTTATCCGTGTTTGAAACGTAATTTTCCAGAGTACTCGAAAACGTAATTAAAATTTAAAAAACGTTTATGCATGTAAAGGTTTGTAGCAATTACAGCAAAACTATTGTGAACTTTTTACCGCTAAAGTGTCCTGCGGTATGTATATAATTCGTTGACAGAAATAATTAACTACCATTTTTTTCTTTTATTTTTACAAAAATAAGACCGTTCTTTCGGTTGGCAATGTTTGTTATTTTCGCTTTCTGACGCTTTACTCGAGAGGATAAACTCATTATTGAAAAAGGGATTCTGAGCTTTTAGGCAAATTGGCAGAACGATTAATACTTGTCAACAGAAAATAAATAATCTCGATAGAGGAAATATTGGAGGTAGTCAGAATTTTTACGAGTTAAAGAAGGCTTTGCTTTTTTACTTCTCTTGAGAAAACGTAATGATGTGAAAAAATCACCCTCCGAGATTTTTGCATTTTTTATACATTTCAGGGTCCCTAAATGACGAAAAATATAGTTTTTTACTTCGATCAGTCTATCATTTCGTTTGTCGGTCTCTTGACGCCACAACTCTCAAGCTAACTGAAGTATCAATTTCACATTTGGTTCACATATAATACTTGCAGTGAGAATGGAACCTACAGTTTTTGAGGAATGTAGCCTCAGGGAACATGCTTGAAAAAGTAGGGGTATATGAATTTTATATAATTTCAATAATATTATGGTAATTTTTCCTGATTTTTATGACAATGAACAAATTTCAAGTAAATTTTTTTATAGTCAAATATACAGGGTGTTATGAAAATCACTTAATACAGTAGAACCCCTATTAACCGAGTCGCGATTATCCGAGCTCCGGATTAACCGAGCCAATCTAAGAACCTGATTATCCGAGGTACGCGCGTCTATGCTGCGTATTAACCGAGCTTCTAAAATATGTATGTACATATTTCCATTTAAAATCGTCGGGGCCTTCGGGGAATCCCTCTGACCCGTGTGAGGGGTTCCCTTATTTATGTTTTTGGACTCTTTCAGCATGTAAATTTGCGTGAATGCAGTGCGTTATAGCGTTTACTACGAAGAAGTATGAGTATACTCACGTAATTTATTTGGTTGGAGTTCTGGTAGTTAAGTGTAATTAATACGAACTGCTTTGTTTAAATTTTTGTTTGTCGTATTATAATGGAACAAAAAAAGCGAAAAAGAATCGTCGTTCCTATTGAAGAAAAATTAAAAGCCATCAGAAGAATTGAAGCAGGAGAGACAATTAAAGTTGTTGCACGAGATTATGGAGTAGGTGAGGTAACAGTTGGAGATTGGATAGAAACCGCACAAAAATAGAAGAGTGGTGTATAAATCAAGTCTCCTCGTCCTCGGGAAGAAAATCAATGAGAACCGGCGACTATGAAAAGGTTAACGAAGCTTTATTTATGTGGTTTAACCAACAGAGATCAAAAGGTGTGCCTCTGTCAGGTCCAATTTTACAACAGAAAGCAATAATGATTAGTAGGCAATTCCCAGAGATATATCAGTTTACCGCCAATTCTGGACGGCTTGACCACTGGAAAAAACGGTACGGTGTACGACAACTGACTGTATGTGGTGAAAAACTTTTTGCTGATCTGTCATCAATTGAGAAGTTTAAGCAGAACTTTAAAAAGCAAATCGAAGATTGTGGATACACTTGTGATCAAATTTACAACTGTGACGAAACTGGTCTGAATTATAAAATGCTTCCATCAAAAACATTGGCATGTCGACAGGAAAAATCAGCTCCTGGGCACAAACGGAGTAAGGAAAGATTAACTATAATGGTATGTTCCAATGCATCTGGCAAGCACAAAATCCCACTGATGGTGATTGGCAAGTCTGCACGTCCAAGAGCTTTAAAAGACATCTCACCCAAAGCCCTACCAGTCTATTACAAAAGTCAGAAGAGCGCATGGATGGATGCGACCTTATTTACTAACTGGTTTGAAGAAGAGTTCGTGCCATTTGTGACTAAATTTTTGAACAGAAACCGTCTTCCCATTAAAGCAATTTTGTTAATGGATAATGCCCCCTCTCACCCTGGAGAAGGACTTCATGTGGGCGAAATTTTTTCCTCCAATTGTAACCAGCATAATGCAATCAATGGATCAAGGCATCCTCGAAAACATTAAAAAAAATTATAGACGTTTATATCTTGAACATCTGTTAGAATACACAGAAAAGGAGGATATTATCAATGGGATGAGAAAAGTTACACTGAAAAATGTTATTTACTGGGTAAGTCAAGCTTGGGAAGAATTCCAAGCTTGACCTAATCAGAAGTGCGTACTACCACTATTCAAAAATCTTGGTCAGAAGTTATTGATTTTGAGGACTATAATGACAGTGAAAATGATACTCCATTAAATGAATTAGCTTTGAAATTGAAAAGCCATGGAGAAATGTCCTGTTCAAATTTTTACAGCGAGATAGAAGAAAAAGAAAAAAGTTTATTTGAATTAATGCAAAAATTAAAAGGTTGCGAAAATGTGACAAGAAAAGAAATGAGTATTGAAGAAATAACGAATGCCTTTTAGGAAACCGAAAAATCAGATGACGATGACGATGACGAAGGGGCGGTGGATGAACAGTCTCCCACTAAGATCTCTCATCAAGAAGGTTTTGCTTCTTTGGAAAAAGCTTTGAGGTATATCGAACAACAACCAGAGCCAACCCCAGCGGATTTGCTTCTTCTTAATAGATGGGAGAAACATTGTAGCGAGAAAAAAGAAGATGCAATATGCAACAGAAGCGCACGGATACCTATTTCACTGTTTTATGATGTATGTACCTATTTATATGTTAAAAACGTTAATACATCGGCTTATTTTTTGAATGAATAAAAAACAAATCCGGATTATCCGAGTTTTCAGTTATCCGAGGAGGGTGCCCCCCCGTTACCTCGGATAACCGGGGGGGTTCTACTGTATATTGAAACTGACATATTTCTGTAGAAAGAACAATTGTGCAAAAATACTAAAAAATAGTACCCCTCCATAATAACACGTAAAACTAACTCAAGAAGGCACAAACTCCTATCTAAAATCAACACCCACATTGCCGGAAAATTACATGTAGAAATGACGTAATAATTAGGTGTCCATATCTATTTTACTAGTGCAATTAATTGACTTCTCGTTATATGTATAGTTCAAAATAAGTAAAACAAGGTATTTTTCGTCAACAATAACAAATTTTCAAGTGAAAAATGCATTGAACTTATCAGATATAGGTTTTTAGCACAAAACAATAGTTCTGTTTAAATAAGCAAACTGTCATGTCACTAAACTTTGCCAAAATCAGTAAAACACTTAAAACACTTTTTGCATTACCAATTTTAAATATTTCACGATAAAAACATTTTTTTTCGTAATACACTCTGTCAAGTAAGAACGTGTCCGCGATAATTCATTTTTGATAGATACGATTCTAGTGACTTAACAAAAAATCGGTAGAAGGAACCTTTGTCTACGACACATTTTAGTAAAAGTATCAGTCGATTCCGAACTTTCGTTGAAATCACGTAAAATACAAAATAAGTCACTTGTTTGCGCGTCGGTTCGAGGCAGTCTTTCTTTCTTCCCATCCAAAGAGGCCTAAAATAACACATTCCGCGGCCACGAAATATATTAAAAAGTCGGTATCATTTGTGTGAGTAAATTATTTTAACGAGACGAAAAAATGTCGACCACTTAGTAAAATGTGGCTCGGTAAGCAAATTCACTCCGAATGTCTTTTGTTTTCACGAGACCCTTAGTTGACGCTATGTCAAGGAGCGGCAAAATTAAGAAAATCAGGTTGGAATGTATCCCATGAGACCATTCGACAACATCTGTGTGCTCACCAAAGAATACATTGATGACAAAAAAATGTTCTCGAAACATATTGTTTTAGGAATATGAGCGGTCACGTTCTTACTTGACAGACTGTACATTTCGTTATGTAAAGAAGACGTTTTGCCGTCAAGGATATTGCAGGTTAGATTGTCGCTGACGGCGGTGTGTCATTTCCCTTCAACCCGTATTAAAAATTTACGCTCTTTTTCAGCCATGATCATCTTAGCTGTGACAAGGGCGGAGCAACGATTTTTTAAATTACGTAGTCCAGTGATTTTGTAAATTTGCAATTTTAAAATTAATTGAAAATAAATATTGGGCGTGATTCCAATCTCAAAATATTAGACGATTTTCATAATACCCTGTATAAAAGGTTAAATGTATTTGGGAGGCGGTTAGACGGGTGACCTATATCGTGTTAAACCTCTGTTTTAGGTTTTTGGAATCTAAAAATATGAAAATTATATTAATTTTTCAATTTTAACGGAAATAATAAAGAATGTGTAAAGAGATGTAAAGTAACCAGAAAATATATATTAACTATATTTGTAACGGCATTTGTGGGTAAATAACTTTATTAAGTTTTTAATACAAAAAATAATTTAATTTCGTTCTATAATAAATTATAGGCAGGTTTAAGTTGTAAACAAAACTTTATATAAAGTATAATAACCGGCCAAGTGCAACTCGGACTTGCGGACGTTGATTGCTTTTAAAATAAAAGTTATGGAGGGATAAAATGATCAGTGACGTCACAAAATACACCCCAAATGAGTTTTCAACATTTTTTTAAAATAAATATATATATATATATATATATATATATATATATATATATATATATATATATATATATATATTTGAATTTTATAAGCTTTCATTTGACACCCCACTCGATGACCTGGTAATTATTTTTTTTTTACTTCCGATTTAACCGCCCAAAACTAACCCCTTAAGTCAAAATTTAACATTCAAAACTACACTGCTCTGATGAGGCCATCAATTCCTATATTAGTGCCAAATTTCAACTTTCTAGGTCAAATAGTTTCGAAGAAAATCGGATGTGATAGACGGACAGACAGACACCGAAGTGACCTTATAAACGAAATACTAAAAATGGTCATGGAAATCCATAATTAGTCTTCTTAATTTCTCTCGTATATATTTTATATTTATAACTGTTTTCGTTACGTTACATCCAGCTTCAGCATTCCTGTATTTCAAAATACAGGAAACATGACATGTTTATTCCATTTTATATCCTCTATTCGAGACTAATTCCTGGTGTAACCGGAACTGCACAGGATCTCGAATCTAAATCACAATAGCTGCTGTTCTATCGACAAGCTAAACCCAGCCACTAGATGGACCATGAAATTGAGGTTGAGCTGATTAGCATTTAGTTATATAGTGTCTAAGTTGTATTATTTTTATATATACGAATATTTTTATATATCTAAATTTAAGTACCGGAGTAGCTGTAACATATTACTTAGTAACAATTTATAATATAAGTGGATTTCACACATAATATGGCTTTAAACTACTAATCTAATGTTGATCGAATATATTATTGTTGTTTCAGAGTACTTTAAACATAAAAAAATTGAATTAAAAGCTGTGATTTGCGTTTTTTATCCCTCATTAATTTAAATACAATTTACACAAAAAAAAATTGTTGCATGTAGTTAAATCCATTTACATAATATGCCAGCTTTATTTTATTATATAAACATAAGAATTTTTTAGAAGTTACTTACCAATATTTCCCGATCCTAAAATTAGCAACGATTTTTTTTTTAAGAATACACCTAGAATCCCGATAGTGACTTTTCGTATTCAGCCCGACTATCGACTCGATCTCAGCAGGCACGGGCGCCGGATAACAAATGAGGGTCGCGGACGGCCGCGACGCCACCTAGATCCAAGGCGGCGCGTCGGGAAGACCGACGCTGCAATCGATCCGTCCATTCAGCTGGTTGAGGAGACTGAATGGCTAGTCATCAGGGACGGTGCAGAATGACTAATCGTATTTTTTTATACGTGCCATTTCCTTTTTTTCCATGATATGCATTTTTCTTTTATTTCTATTTGGTATTGATACATTGTACCCTAATTCTAGAAATATGGTAAGTGATATTAAGAATATGAAAAATCTGTGTATTTACTTATATTTAATAACGAATAAACAATAAATAAATACTGCTCTTAAATCTAGTTCCGCACATTACACACTAATAATTAGTGACCTGAATGCTAAATGCGTAAATCAGAAGGAAAATGAACATGGCGTAGGCCCTTACGGATCAGGAATGAGGAATACTAGAGGACAACTGTTAATAAACTACGTTAACAAAAATAACCTTCATATCATGAACATATATTTTAAGAAAAAAGAAGGAAAGAGGTGGACATGAAAAGGCCCAAAAATAACAGCTAACGAGATCGATTATATAATATCTAACAAGAGGAACGTCATATTAGATACACAGATTATCAATAGGGTCAAAATGGGAAGTGATCACCAAATGGTTTGGGCAAAAATTAATTTTAATACAAGGATGGAATGAAGAAAAATGATGAATCAAAAGATGAAAATGATAGATAGAACACAACTTAAACACAAGAAAAATGAGTATATACATAAACTCGAAGAACATGGAATCAAAGAGGATACTTCGTCCCTCAACGAAATTAATAGAAAAATCGTTCACCGTATAGTAGAATCTGCGAAAAAAGTAACTCCCACGAGAAATATCAAAGAGGAAAAGCTGTCCAAAGAAACGGTCAAACTAATACAAAAACGAAAATCCATGAAACAAGGCACGGTGGCATGTGAAAATAAGTTAAAAACTTTGAATAACAATATAAGAAAATGTATTAGGAGAAATATAAGAAACTATGACAATGAAAAAAATGAAGAAACTCAGGAGAACAAGAAGGGTATAAAACTTTTATAAAGATCATTAAATAAAGGACAACTACAAATAACAAATTTAGTAGACGAGAACAATCCAATAATAACTCAAACGAATGCACTACTAATGAATATAGAGAGATTCTACAAGGACCTTTATGAGAGTAAAGTTGAACCACCACCAGACAAAAGCGAGTCAGTTCGAATACGAGTAACGAATGAAGGATCCGAAGATATTCCCAACATCACCAAATAGGAAGTACAAGATTGTTTCAATAAAATGGCAAGAGGAACTTGTCGAAATGTTGCAAAGGGCGGAGAGCCCATATTACGAATGCTTGTTATATTTTATAAGTGTTTCGATATGTGCGATGTACCTCGAGACTGGGATAATGCTGTGGTGGTCTTGCTCTTCAAAAAAGGAGATAAATCTAAATTAACCAACTATAGACCAATCAGTCTACTATCCGTAATGTACAAGTTATTTATGAAAATAATAACTGCGAGACTCACAAAGAAAGTTAATGGCTTACTAACCTAGAGAACAAGCAGGATTTAGAGAAGGCTTTAGTACACTGGACCACCTTCAAGTATTAAGAACCTTAATAGAAAAGCCAAACGAGTATAATTTTAAGATTTGGGTGGCCTTCGTGGATTACGAGAAAGCGTTTGTCTTTCTTGAAATCTGGGCAGCATTGAATAGTCTAAGTAACTGTAGAATTGACAGCAGATACTCGCAGATTATTCTAAAATATATATATTATATATATATATATATATATATATATATATATATATATATATATATATATATATATATATATATATATAACATATATATATATATATATATATATATATATATATATATATATATATATATAAATGCAATATTTCAGATAGTATTGAAAAAAAAAACAGCAATAAAATAGAAACGAAAAGAGGGGTACGTCAAGGGGACACCATCTCGCCGAAATTGTTTATGTTGGCTCTAAAAGATTTTTTCAAACTTCTTCCATGGACAGGTAAGGGTATAAATATAGGAGGAAAGCAACTCAATCATTTGCGATTATCGGATGATATTGTGCTTATATCAGAACTGCTGAACGAATTTAACAACAAGTCCAAAGAGATAAGTCTAAAGATAAACATCGCCAATACCATGTTCATGACAAATCACGACTGTGATAAAGAAGCAGAACTGAACATTGAAAACACGAAAATCACGAGAACGGATTCATAGGTATATCTTGGAAAAAAAATAGTAATATCCAAGAAAAACTTGAAAGCGGATCTATCAAGGAGAATATTATTGGCTTGGTCGGCATTTGCCAGATTACAGAACATCTTCCTTTCCAATATCCCAAATACACTAAAAGCGAGCATATTTAATCAATGCGTGTTGCCAGTATTGACATACGGAACGGACACGTGGGCTTTGAATCAAGACATTATAAATCGCCTACAAGTAGCTCAACCAGCAATGGAAAGAAAGATGTTGGGAATATCGTTGAGGGATAGGCTGATTAATGAAGAAATTCGGGGAAGGTCTAAGATAACTGATGTAGCTGAGAGGGTAAGCAGGTTGAAGTGGAGATGGGCGGGTCATATCGCAAGACTCTCTGATAATCGATGGACTCGTAAAATAATCAACTGGAGGCATTGGAATGAGAAAAGAAGTAGAGGACGTCCGCAAACCTGATGGTTTGACGACATCAAAAGACTAGTGCGATACAACTAGATAAATAAGGCCGAAAATCGAAGAAGACAATGGACTGCATAGCTGATGATGATGATGAGAGTAACAAACAAATTCCTTCCAATTGTTACAAAAAATATTATTTTTACATTAAAAAGCGATATACCAAATTGACGAAGAGAAACTTTGTATTTTTTTTGTAGGAGTTTTTTTTAAACGTAATTTGTCTGTCGAATACAAACATACAAATCTTATACGAAATTGATGCGATTGTACATAAACATATAAGCATGGATTGAAAAGTCTTGTTAAAAACAAGGTAAATAACATTATTATACAAAGACGAAAATTTATTTCTCAGCATAAGCTCCATTGAGCTCAATACATTTAGTTCTGCGAGATTCCAATTTTTTTTATCCCTCAAGAAAAGAATTTGTTTCCAGCTGTGCATAATACTCGCTAACACCACAGATAACCTCTTTTTTTGATAAAAATTCTTCCCTCCAAGTCAATTTTTGAATTTAGGGCATAGACTGAATGAGAAATTATTTTGAAGTCCGGCTCCTAGACTTGTGCCTTTACAACAGCCGATGTGTGAGCAGACGCATAGTCCTGGTAAATGAGTACTTTTCTGTGTGCTAATCTTAGTCGTTTCTGCTTCAGCTTACTATGCAAACGATCCAAGGTAAGCTGTCATAGCGTAGTGGTTTCTACGCTAGCGACCCGAGTTCATATCTCGACTCGAGAAATAATAATAAAAAGAGATAAATAAATAATAAAATAAAATAAAAATAAAATTATCAACTTGACGGTCGCCTCTCTCGGGGTAGTATCATGCCTAGTAAAGCCCTCTCACTTTGGTATTCAACTGCAGGTCCCCTTTGTCTGTGGAAATATTTAAAAAGGCATCAACCATAGGTAAAGGCGTTAAGAAGAAGAATAAGAGCCAGTTACTGTTTTATCCGTTTCCAAAGAGTCAATCATGATGATACCCTGCGAGTTCAAAACAAAAACAATTTCTATCACTTTTCCCGCCGATAGAACTGCTTTCGATTTTTTCGGTGCACTTTGACCTTAGCCAACTGCTGTTTTATTTCCGGACGTGGGTCCATGTTTCATCTACAGCCACAAAACGACGGTAGAACTCCTTCGGATTACGCTGCAACATTTTCAAACACGACTTTAAAATGTCTCTCCTCTTACGTTTTTGATCTGGAATCAACAAATGCGCCACCCATGGCGCACATGGCTTTTTCATTTTTAATACCCTACGCAGAATATTACGTGCAGGTTCATACAAGATGTCTATCATCTCAGCAATCCCACGAAGCTTAATACAACGGTCTTCCATCACAATGCCATAAATTTTATCGTCCATTTCTTCATAAGAAACTTCAATCGGCCGTCCTGAACGTGCATCATTTTCAGTGCTTGTACTACCACGTTCAAATTTATTTAAGCAGTAATAAATGATCTTAAGTGCTGGTACAGAATCTCCATGAAGTTCTTTAGTTTCTATATGGACCGCAGTCCATT
The DNA here is from genome assembly GCA_019049505.1 of Pachyrhynchus sulphureomaculatus. Lineage (NCBI taxonomy): Eukaryota > Metazoa > Arthropoda > Insecta > Coleoptera > Curculionidae > Pachyrhynchus > Pachyrhynchus sulphureomaculatus. The sequence continues at coordinate 50,120,130 of CM032448.1, forward strand.
TTTTTTTAAATTAAAAAAAAAAACAGACTGTTTAACGATAATTCACGCTTATTGATCTCCAGGCACAAAACACTGCCCAACTATTATAATTTTATTAAAGATATTTCAAACCTACTTCCATAATTTAATCGATCATTCGCCAGACTTTTTTTTTTATTAATGCATATTAAAATCTTCATTAGCCAATAAATAAAAAAATGACTTTTATTATTTATTATAATACTTTTGGCATATTTTATTGTTCCTTTAATCACTGCCTTAAAAAAATCATAAAAATACAAACATTTTTAGGATATGTTCAAAAATAAAGCTGCCAAATTTCGGAAAACAATTAAGAAACTTGTTTTTCTGCCAATGCGATTTGATTTATTTCTCATTGTTAGAAAATTATTGACCTATATCTACTCATGAGATTTGTAGAAATAGACCGGACATAATCCTGAAAATTTGTATATATATATTTATGGGTCTAGCACACGAGCTGTAGGGATGTCCGTAAAGCTCTACAGGAGCGACATATGTGCGAAAAAAGCGATTCACGTTGTTCTTGAATCACTGTAAATTGTACTCGATGGGAAACACAGTCCTGGGCAAATTATTCCAAACGGATGATGTTCTCCATATAAAAAACTGCTTGAAAAGCGTTATACGAGCAGTAACAAGCTGAACCTCATACGGATGTGAAGTATTAGCGCGACATGTATTTCTAACTTGCACCGTTCTGGGAGGAATTAAGCGGGCTACAATCTTCGAACATTTTCCATGAATAGACTCAAGTCATCAACCGTTCTTCGATATTCCAGCAAATCACGACCGCCGGTCAGTTCCGAGTCTCCAGTCAGACGAAACTGCTCTTCTCTGAATAGAATCCAACAAATGCAGTGTATGTTTGGGAGCGGAGCCCCAAACATGGGAGCACTATTCCATAGTTGGTCGAATTTGAACTTTGTAAAGAACTGACAGTTGTTGTGGAGTGTAAAGCTTTCTGGTTCGAAATAATATTCCCAACTTTTGAGAAGCTGTCCTTGCTATGCCTGCCAGAACATATTTGCTCCCAGATTAATGCCCAACAAATTGAGTGACGACGTTAGAGGAATGGAGTGTCCCAACATAACTATGTCGGGTTCAGCAACGTGATCTTTTTTAAAAAAAAAACTGCCACCTGGATTTTTGTAGCGTTAAATTCCACTTGGTTACTGTCACCCCAAGATAGAATTTCTTCCAGGTCTTTGTTAAGTTGAATGACTCCCTGCTGTTTGCGGATATTCGTCTGAGTAGCCGATGTCCGAGCGTTCAAAGTGAATGAACAGGTAAGCGTACTGTCATCTGCAAAGCTGTAGATTGGATTCCCGGTTTTTTCCAGCAGATCGTTAAGGTAAATGAGAAAGAGAGTAGGAGACAGTATGGAGCCTTGGGGCACACTGACGTTGATAGTGAAGGTGTTAGAAAGAAATCCGTCTACTGTCACTCGTAAAGAACGCTCTTTGAGGAAACATGAGAGCCACAAACAGAACATTTCAGACATACCAAAAGAGCGCAGCTTAGCCAACAATCCATCGTACCAAACACGCTCGAATGCCTTGGATATGTCAAGAGCAGCCGCTCGAGATTCAATTGCGGTGTTCCAAACATGTGTTACATAAGTCACAACCATATTGGTGATCGCTAATAATGTTGAATCCTTCAAGATATTTTAGAAGATGCTGATTGATAGAATTTCCATGACTTTCCATATTATTGAAAGCAGTGCGACTGGTCGGTATTTCTTTGACAAGGTCTTCTTGCCTTTTTTAGGTATCGGCTGAACTGTGGCATATTTCCAGCAGGAAGGAAACATTCCCTTTCTGTAGGATAGGTTGAAAAGTCTACAGAAAACTGGTGTTAGTTCCCTTGCACAATTTTTGAGAACTATGGCAGGTATTCCGTCAGCGCCAGAAGCTTTTTTGCTGTGTAGCTTCATTAAAATACGTTTTATGATATGCGGTCTAAAGACAATATCGGACATCCTTGACTGCACTATGGGAATAGTAGGTGGTGATTTTCTTTGGAAATCGACAGTACAATGTGAAGCAAAGAGTTCAGCCAACAAGTTGGCTTTCTCAACAGGTGTCGACGCACTAGAATTATCTGGCCGTTTGAGTGGTGGTATGGTGGATTGGTGAAATTTTGGCTAACTGCCTTAGCGACTGACCATATTGGCCTTTTAGTATATCTTTATTATTTTTAATATATATTTTAAGCAATATTAATTATAAACTTATATCGGTGAGACTGTTTTTAACGTTTTGTCAGGTATAAATATCCTCTTTTTGATGATCAACCAAAGTCTCATCTATTTCATCACTTACTACTTTTGAGATCTTGCGTACTATATGACACTCAAGTTGTGTCATTCCCATTAATCGCTCATGTCGGACTTTACATTAGAAGTAAGTCAAATCCAAAATAAACTGAATAATATACTAACTACAAAACAAGTTGAACCGAAGAAGGATTTCAGAGATATTTGCAAATGAAACCAGTCTCCTTTACATACTGTTTCTGATAAAACTGAAAATAATGAAAAGTAACACAAAATCTAGATAAATAAAAATACAGTTTTCAGATTGATGGATTCAAAGAAGCTTAAAAAAATGTGTAACATGATAAATATGAAACTTCTCTAACGCCCAATTATATCTCTTGTTTTTAAAATCACTAACTTGTTTTTGTTAAAATTCGCTCATTATCTCAACTAACACCAAGAAAAAATCTCAAAATTTTAATAAAAATACACATAATTCATATATTCTATCCCTTTCCCTTAGAGCGGTATCGGTTCAATTCCTACATTAAGTATGGTATATGTATCAAATTTGAAATTAATATCTCATTTTGGTTTATTTAGGAGTCATGGTACCAACCAGATGGACAGATCCACGGATAGACAGGTCGACAGCCACGGGGAGCTATGGTTTTCGAAGCAATATAAGAATCTTGCAGGGTGAATTATTCAAGAATATTCTCTATAAAAACGGAAATAAAATGAATGAACGAAAATGAAATTATACACGAATCACAATATGGTTCTACTAAAGAGAAAATCTTAATACTGATTGATCTATTTTCTTCCACAAGTAAAGTTGTTTGTTGTATTTATAGACAGTCTCTTACAGCAGCCCTTTTTATCGATTTAATTACGCCTTCAGACGGTATAAATCAAGAAGCTTTGCTTTCAAGATGTATAGATATGGTTTTGGTCTTATCTTAGGAGACGATCGGGTTTCCTTGGACATTGATACCTCTTCGGATATTTCCGATTCCCTGCTGGTTCTTCCGAGCTTGTTCCGAGAATCTAGTACGTATCTGTTTTAATGACGCTTCCACACGGCTTTTTATATTCCAGTCATGGTTAACCTGTTTCCAGATTGGTGAGAAGTAAAGATCAGCGTCACGATTAGGGGTGTTGGGCTGTTTACATATTTTGACGTTCCGAATTTTTTTAGGATAGAAAAAAGAATTTGTTGCATGAATCTTTAATTGGTCAAAGAGAATCGGGTGTCCTATTTCATACAGTGTTCTGCTAGTACTGAAGTGAAAATGTGACGAAGTTCCCTTTGACGTTTTGTAGAATTTTCGAAAGGCGACCTGTAACATTCTTAATATATTAAGGATGTTAAATTCCATGGGATTGTTCAGCTTGACTTATAGTTTTCGGAGGAGATGTTTTCAAATGGAGCGTTTAATATCTCGATACTGAAAATTGTTTAATCGAAGACGGAAGTAAGATGTTTCCGTTCTGATAAAAGAGATTTCGGCTGAGAGAATGATAGAGCTGTTTGAACAGGGGAGTTGATGACTGACCGGTGTTTACTCTTACTTGTTACATCTTTCTAACAGTCCCAATACCACTAGCACAGTCTTTACCAATACCACACCGTTTTGATTGTTTTCCAAACCCTACATTTCACCACTCACTTTTTTTGAGGTCTCATTCTTACACGGTGATTCCTTACCCTGTTCGATTCTACAGCCTTTTTCCATGTCATCTTATGTCTTTATTTAAATTTCTCCCTTTTTATCTTCATTACTTGATACGCCCATTAATTTCGGTTTCCGTTGTTCTGCACCAAAATCAATTACCCATAATTTTTCGTTGGTTTGTTTATTTCTTTTATGGCTTAGGTATCTGCAACCCCTCGTATTCCCCAGCTTCTTTTGAACTACTTATTCATTGCGCAGATACAGTCTTATACCGACTGCCCGTGAGGCGTCGGTATAAGATTGTATCTGCTTCAAAGGCACGTCATGGTGCCTTTGAAGCACATGTAACAATTAACATTAATAACCCTACTATGGTGTTTTAGCTATTTGTATGCTGTCTCAACGACGTAACGCTTTTTCTTTTATTACTCACGTTTGTAAGTACCATAAGCTTACGAATTCTAAAATAAAAAAAAAATTCCGATTAAGATTACTTTCAAACGTTTTTGTAACTTCAATATAGTAGCTAATATAATGTAATTATTTGTAGATTACTAGAATAAATATAGTTCCGAAAGCTACACAAGAAACAAAAGAGTTTTATTTTGACCAACATTTTGATCGCATCCCCAATACACTAGTATTATCTTTCTTACTAGTCGGTCACGAAAACCTTCTTTATTTTCATATCTATAATATATATAAAATGCAACGTCTCTCTGTCTGTCTGTCCGTTAGTGCGCCTATCACTGAAGAACCACTTATCCGATTTACGTACTTTTTTTTTTAAACATACATATGTTCTCTGGCCAGGTTATAGGCTATATTTTATTACGATAGGTAGCATAAGGAATGAGCAGTGACGTAAAATAGTGAATGATGTCGGAAATAAGTTTGCCGCTAGCGCGTACCTTCGCAATACACAGCCTAAATCATTAAATATGGAACAATATTATGTAGCAAAGAATATCTGTAATGTATAATCTATAATATATACAAAATGCAATGTCTCTCTGTCTGTCTGTCTATCCATTAGTGCGTTTATCACGCGGGAACCACTTATCCGATTTACCTGTCTTTTTTTAAATTCATACCTATATTCTTTGACCAGGTTATATAATAATAATAATAATAATCTATATCTATAATATATATAAAATGTAATGTTTGTCTGTCTGTCTGTCTGTCCGTTAATGCGCTTATCCCTCGAGAAGCACTTATCCAATTTACGTGATTTTTTAAATTCATACATATGTTCTCTGACCAGGTTATAGGTATATATTTTATTACATCTATAATATATATAAAATGCAACGTATCTCTGTCTGTCTGTCTGTCCGTTAGTGCGCTTATCACTGGAGAACCACTTATCCGATTTTCGTACTTTTTTTTTTTTAAACATACATATGTTCTCCGGCCAGGTTATAGGCTATATTTTATTACGATAGGTAGCATAAGGAATGAGCAGTGACAATAATAGTAAATGAAGTCGGACAAAGTTTGACGCTAGCGCGTTCTCTTGCAATACACGGTCCAAACCATTAAACATGGAACAATATTATGTAGCAGAGAATATCTATAATATATATAAAATGCAATGTCTCTCTGTCTGTCCGTCTGTCTGTCTGTCCGTCCGTTATTGTGCTTATCACTGGAGAACCACTTATCCGATTTACGTGCTTTTTTTTTAAACATACGTACGTTCTCTGGCCAGGTTATAGGATATATTTTATTAGGTGACATAAGGAATAAGCAGTGACGATAATAGTGAATCAAGTCGAGAGAAAAGTTTGCCGCTAGCGCGTTCTCTTGCAATACACTCTCTAAAGCATTAAATATGGAACAATATCATGTAGCAAAGAATAAAATATATATAAAATGCAACGTCTCTCTGTCTGTCTGTCTGTCCGTTAGTGCGCTTATCACTCGAGAACCACTTATCCGATTTACGTGTAAATATAAATTTATACATATGTTTTATATAATTCGATATAAGCTTAAATAATGGGAGATAAGGTGAGATAATGGGAGATAAGGAGAAATAATGGGAGATAAGTCGAGATAAGCCTCGATAATGGGAGATAAGGTGAGATAATGGGAGATAAGTATAAATAATGGGAGATAAGGAGAGATAATGGGAGATAAGCAGAGATAAGTCTAGATATTGGGAGTTATGGTGAGATAATGGGAGATAAGGAGAGATAATGGGAGATAAGGAGAAATAATGGGAGATAAGTCGAGATAAGCCTAGATAATGGGAAATAAGGTGAGATAATGGGAGATAAGGATAAATAATGGGAGATAAGGAGAAATAATTGGAGATGAGCAGAGATAAGCCTAGATAATGGAAATTATGTAGAGATAATGGGAAATAAGGAGAAATATTGGAAGATAAGGAGAAATAATGGGAGATATTTTATTACGTTGGGTAACATAGGGAATAAGCAGTGACAATAATAGTGAATCAAGTCCACGCGAGCGGAGCCGCGGGCCCGGCTAGTATATATATATATATATATATATATATATATATATATATATATATATATATATATATATATATATATATACTTTCAGCTTTATTAAGTAAATATTTATACAATACACTACTTAAAACAATTGTAAATCTAGCTAAACTAAGTTAAAAACCCAACACTTCCCAACTAAGTTGATGATAGCATTCTAGCCTATTCTTTTGCTTTAAACATATGATCGTCACCAGTTTTTGAAAGATACCATAGCGTAGAATACAAACTATTACGATATATATTTAATAATTTTTAAGTAAATTAAAATGTGGGAGTTTCTTATAAATAATACTAATTCTACGTGTTTACTGCTCTTTTTATCCTTTTTTCCAAGTACTTAACTCGACGGACAATTTTGTTTCTTAGTTTAAGTTCAGCATATGCCACCGATATTATTTTATATCCTATAATTACTAGTAATCTTTACGACAAGCAGCGGCCATGTCTGTCCTTTACAAATATTGTGTTAGGCTAGTCTAGGATGGCAGTTTTTGTTAAATCATGGCTTCGCTCTGTTATAATCCGTTTAGAATTTTATGTTTTTTTTTAATATATATTCAGCATCATAAACCAGTTTTCGTACTCATTCCTAAGTAATCTTTGAAAATATGATCTTTAAGCACATCATTTATAGATCTGCCATAAGAAATGTCTAATTGTTGAGAACGACGTAGAATCGATGTTTATGGTTCATTAGCACCACTTTCACGAACAGCAGCAATGTTTTCATTCGAATAAGTACTTCTTGGTCTACATGACTTTAGTACATTATGTGCAAAACCAGATTTTCCAAATATTTTTACCAATTTTGTAATTGTCGTTCTATTTTATCGTTTATATTGACCGGAAAACTTATCAATTCTCACCTCAATTTTCATAGTAAGTTTGAACAACCTTAACGCGTTGGTCTAGTGTATATTACTGCATCAAATGAAAACAAAATAACCGGTCAAGTGCAAATTGAACTTGCGCAATTAGTGTTCCGTACGTTGATTGCTTTTAAAATAACGAATGTTGTAACGGAAGTACAAAATGATCAGTGACTTCACAAAACACTCCCCAAATGAGTTTTCAACAAAGTTTATTTCCAATCTTTACTGAAAATTGATGACCTTGAAATTTCTGTTTTTTTTATATACCAGATAAATTATTACAGGTAATGCACTCGTGATAATTTTCGTTCAATCTGCACCCCGTGGAGAATATTCCAGAATTTTTTCAAAATTTTTTGATAAATACTTTTCGAGATAAGGCGGGTGGACAGCGATTTTCCGCGATTTTTTAAAAATAATACAAAGAAAAGTGCGCGCAAGTATTACATTATATATATATTTTTTACTCGTGTTTTCACAAGCTTTCATTTGACACCACACTCGATTACCTAGTAAACAAATTTTTTTCACTTCCGATTTCACCCCACAAAGCTAACCCCTTAAGTCAAAATTTAACTTTCAAAACTACATGGCTCTGATGAGGCCATCAATTCCTATATTATTGCCAAATTTCAACTTTCTATGACAAATAGTTTCGGAGAAAATCGGGTGTGACAGACGGACAGACAGACACCGAAGTGATCTTATAAGTGTTCCGTACGGAACACTAAAAAGAACGTCAAACATGACTTAAGTGGTGCCATCTAGGCATCTGTATTAGATCAGCCTTGATCGGTTAATTACGAGTATTCACTTTTGCACTACAAAACCGATTGTAACGATTCTTTTACTGTGATCTAAGTTACAAAATTTTGGATAGTTGTAGCTTCTACTTGATGAAAATTCATTATAAATATATAATTAAAGACTGTTTTTAGTCAATTTCCACTGGTATATTTAAATTGCGATGACGCGTTTCGCTGTCGATGCAGCTTCTTCAGATATACAGTTTACACTGTCAAGTTAGGTTTAATGTTCACAATTTTTATATAATTTCTTAATTATAATATTACACCTAATTAAATTATGGTACATTGATAGTATTGGAAAACCCACACAGATTTGGAATTAGGAGAATAAATTCAATAATGGTGAATTGTTTGAATCTACCTGGTCGTTGAGTAAAGTACCTGTAGTCCTTAATCGATTTATTTGCATTGTCTCTTAAAGGTTTAGTTTTAAAGCTTTTTGTTGGGTGTGTAAAATTTTGAAATTCTTGTTAAACGTGATTTTCTGTTAAAAGATGATTAGCATATGTTGAATTAGACTTTCTATGGATAAAACTTTTTTCCTGTTCTGTAATTCTTTGTATAAATGTACATCCAGTTTGTCCTATGTATGTTTTAGGGCATGACCCACATCTTAATTGATAAACCCCTGATTTATTGTCGTTATTGATTTGTGGTTTGTAGTTTTTGAGATATTTCCCTATAGTATTATTAGTCTTGTAAGCTATGTTGATATTTTTTTGATTTAAAAATTTTCCCAGTTTTTCTGTTGGTTTGCCGAAATAGGTTAAGCATTTAAATGTGGTTTTTCTATCCTTAAAATGTGGGTATATATTTCTGAGATTGCCTTGTTGGTAAGTTTGTTTCCTAACGATTTGATCGATTAAAGTAACCGAATAACCGTTGTTAACGGCTACTTGTTTTATGTAGTTTAATTCTTTAGTAAAATTGTCCTCTGATAAGGGGATATTAGTTAGTCTATGTATAAAATTGGTGAGAACTATTGTGAATTGTGGGATCTATATGACAAGGTTTGTGATATATTGCAAATTCATGTTTTTTCATGGTTTTGCTGATTGTTAAGGCTAGGAAGTTGATTTTCCCTTCGACTTCTTCTTCCATTGTAAAACTGATATTTCTATGTAAAGAATTAATGTACTGTAAAAAGTGAGTTAATTGTCTGTTCGTCCCTGTAAAGCATACAATTATATCGTCTACGTATCGATACCAGTATAGACAATTATTACTATTGTTATTATGGTTGTTAAATATCATTGTTTCAATGCTGTCCATAAAAATTCCCCATAATTAACCCTTCCTTACTATAGTAGAATGTATTGTTAAATGAAAAATCATTTTGTCTTAGGCAAGTTCTTAATAAATTAATTATGTCCATTTACTTTGTTTTTTTGTTAATAAGATCTCTATTAAAATTATTGTTTCGTCTGGGGGAACACTTGGAAATAAGTTTTTGACATCGAAAGAGACTAATTTAGAATTATCTGGTATTGTTATATATTCTTAACTTTATTCACGAGTTCGTATGAGTTTTTGATAGAATATTTAGATTCAAATTTGGTATGATATTTGATTAAATCAATTAAAAAGGATGACGTCTTATATGCTAGAGCAGACAGAGGAAACAACTGGTCTGATTAGGTGGTCAAGTTTGTGTAGTTTTATGAGTGAATAAAGTTGTGGAATTTGAGGATTCATATTTATCAATTTAAATTTATCTTTATCGTGAATGATACTTTTAGCCTGTTCAATTTGTTGTTTTATTTCTTTTTGAAAAATATTTGTTGGATCTTTATTTAAAATTTCGTACTTTCCTGTTTTGAAAAAATCTAACGTTTTATTAATATAGTTGATTTTGTCTATTGCTATTACTGTGTTACCTTTATCTGCTTCGGTAAAGATTATATCATTTTGTTTTGTTTTACTCTAAATGGTTTTTATTGTCCTTAAGTCTTGGTTGATGTTGTTATTATTAGATATGAATTATTTTTTAATAATTTAGGCGGTTTGAAATTTTGATAATATGTTGTTAGGAATATCTTTCAAGGCTATCTCAGTAACAATACCTAATTTCTCCGATTCTTTGATATTGAAGTTAGTTTGAATATTGTGTTTGAAACCTTTTGTTAGAAGATTTTTTTCCCTGTCCGAAAAAGGTGTGTTGGAAATGTTTATTTTGTGTTGTTATACGTTTTTGTTGAATGAGATACTGTAGTTTATCGTATTGTTTTAATATTTTTTTATGTATTATTGTTTTTACTTTTTCACGTGCGTTTGAATCTAAGACCATAAATTCTATAAAATTTAGTATAAATAATAATTCTGTGTGAATTACCTTAAGATATATGTTATATGAGTCTCTAATGCTATACTGGATTTTTCTCTAGGCAGAAACAAGGCAATCTCAGAAATATACCCACGTTTTAAGGACAGAAAAACCACATTAAAATGCTTAACCTATTTCGGCAAACCAACAGAAAAACTGGGAAAATTTTTAAATCAAAAAAATATCAACATATCTTACAAGACAACAATAACTGTAAACCACAAATCAATAAAGACAATAAATCAGGAGTTTATCAATTAACATGTGGGTCATGTCCTAAAACATGCATAGGACAAACTGGACGTACATTTATACAAAGAATTACAGAACACGAAAAAAGTTTCATCCATAGAAAGTCTAATTCAACATATGCTAATCATCTTTTAACAGAAAATCACACATTTAACAAGAATTTCAAAATTTTACACACCCAAACAAAAAGGTTTAAAACTAAACCTTTTAGGGACAATGCAAATAAATCGATTAAGGACTACAGGTACTTTACTCAACGACCAGATAGATTTAAACAATTTACCATTATTGAATTTATTCTCCTAATTCCAAAATCTGTGTGGGTTTTCCAATACTATCAATATAATTTAATTAGGTGTAATATTATAATTAGGAAATTATATAAAATTGTGAACATTAAACTTAACTTGACAGTGTAAAATATAGATCTGACGAAGCTGCATCGGCAGCCAAACGCGTCATCGCAATATAAATAAACCAGTAGAAATTGACTAAAAACAGTCTTTTATTATATATTTAAGTTACAAAATACCTGATTGAACATAAAGGGTTTTTTTTGAAGTCGGTTTACTAGTTTAGTAGATATTTGCGGATCAACATACATATGCATTCCTGAAATTTGGTATGTAGGTTCGGAAGCATATACAGTAATACCCCGCTTAGCGCGACCCCGTTACGCGCGGTTTCACTATAACGCGAATTTCAAATTTCGCGCTCATGTAGTCATTAACTTCTCTATGGTCGCGGGGGGATCCCCGCTTTCTCTGAATATTCTCTTTGAAGAATTGGGAATTCCCTGTCCTTCGACTTTGTTCTATGGGGATTTCCTCATTCGTTTCGTGTGTTCATTTGTTCCGTAATGTTAGTTCGGTCGGCTGGCAGTTTTGTTTTATATATTTATTGGAGATACATACATACATAATTTAACCCTACGTTAAAAAATGCCGCCTGTAAAGAAAAAAGAGCGTAAAAGCGTCACTTTGGAATTGAAGATGAAAGTGTTAAGAAGAATGGAAAATGGAGGCAAAGCAACAATTGTTGGGAGAGATTTTGGACTCTCAGAATCGACTGTGAGAACGATTTATAAAAATCGGGAAAAAATTAAAATCTCCAGCGAAGGTTCAACACCTATAAGTGCAACAAAACTTTCTCGTTCGAGATCATCTATCTTAGAAAGAATGGAGAAATTACTGTCAGTCTGGATCGAAGATTTGAATAAGAAGAACACACCACTAAGTCAAGATCTCATATGCACAAAAGCAAAATCTTTGTATGAGATGCTGAAAACAAAAGAAGGAGAAGGAATGGAGTGCCACTCCGACTTTTGCTGCCAGCAGAGGCTGGTTCCATCGGTTCAAGCAGCGTTCTAATCTTCACAATATCCACATAACAGGCGAGGCGGCCAGCGCGGACATTCAAGCTGCAGCTGAGTTTCCAGACAAGTTTCAAGACTTCGTTAGACGAGAGAAAATTCCTGCTTGTCTCATCTTCAATGTTGATGAGACCGCACTTTACTGGAAAAAAATGCCATCTCGAACATTCATTTCTAAGGAAGAACGTCAAGCCAGTGGTTTCAAAGCTGCGAAAGATCGACTAACACTTCTGCTGGGTGGTAATGCCACTGGTGATTTCAAACTGAAACCTTTACTAGTGTACCATTCAGAAACACCCCGTGCAATGCGAGGCACAGACAAGACAAGTCTACCAGTTGTGTGGCGATCAAACAGAAAGGCGTGGGTTACACGGGAAATTTTTTTCAAGAATGGTATTCTAATAGTTTTTGCCCATCAGTCAAATCATTACTGTGACAGAAATGGGCTTGAACCTAAAGTTATATTACTCTTAGACAATGCCCCAGGACATCCAACCTCACTTGATACGCCCAGAGACTTAAAAGTGTACGTAAAGTTCCTTCCACCAAACACTACGTCAATATTACAACCTATGGACCAGGGAGCAATAGCAAACTTCAAAGCTTATTACCATCGCCGCACTTTTAGCCAACTAATTCATGAAACTGACGGGGAAGGAAGACAGTCTATGCGAGAGTGGTGGAAGTCATACAACATTATGAAGTCTATTCACAACATAGAAGAGGCTTGGAAGGAAGTTAAAATGAGTTGTATGAATGGGGTGTGGCGTAATCTTTGGCCAGATGTAGTGGAAGCACCTAGAAGAATTGTCCAGATGCAGAGACAAGTGCTTGAAGACATTGCTGCAATGATTGAGGGGTCTGAACTTGAAGATGTCACGGTAGAAGATCTCGTAGAACTTGTAGCAACGCACGACGATCCTATTAGCAATGAAGATCTGATCGAGTTACAGAATAATCCTATCTACGATGAGGAAGAACAAGTAGAAGAGAAAGTTTTATCTTCAGGGGAAATACAAAATGCACTTTCAAAAATTTATTCAGGTTTGGACATATTGCAGAGTATAGACAATAATGATGACCGTGTCTTGACGTGTGTCAAACAATTAAAAACAGTGTTGGGTGTTATGAACGTATTTTACAAGAACGTAAACAAAACGTTACCCAAAAGACAATAGATGTATTTTTCCGTAAAAAAAAGAGTATGTATTGCATAAAGTGTTCTTAGAATTAAAGTGATTGATTAAAATGATTTGTATTTTTTTGTATTAAATTTTGACTATGTTTAATCATAAACCTCGATATACGCGAATTTCAGTTAACGCGATTTTTTTTTTTCGGAACGTATCCCTCGCGTTTAAAGCGGGGTATTACTGTATAAGCTAACATACATACATATGTATTATGCCATTTAAAAAAAAAAATAACATACATACATGGATTATAAGAAAACATTTGACTCCCTTGAAATTTGGGCAACATTGAATAGTTTAAGTAAATGTAAAATTGTCATCAGATATTCGCACATTATTTCAAATATATATAAAAAATGCAACATTTCAGATTATACTGAATGAAATGAAAAGAGGTGTAGTCAGGGTGACACCATATCTGTTGAACAAATTTCGTTAATAATTTGAAAATAATGATATTTATGAAAAAAAAAAATAAAAACTTATTGATTTCAATATTTTGGTACCTAAAATTGGTCATTTTTCTTTATATTCAAAAGAGGTGCCTAGATATATATTTTAAAATAACAGCACAACGTGTAAATCGGGTGTATTGCGCTCTCATTTTTAGTCATTTTTGAGTGGTTTTTGTTGTTGTTCATTTATGATTTTTTGACAAGTCGTATATTTGGTATTATAGTACTGTATCTGTCTGTTATCGTTATCCTAACTGCGATACTTTGTCTTATATTGGGTCTTGAACATTGGACAATAGAAAATATTTCAATAATCTTTTTTATAGTGTGCGACAAAAAGGATAAAGATATTAGTGATAAGTGTGCTGAATTTATCTACAGCCCAGACGATCAAAAATATATATTGGAACCTAAATTAACTTATTGTTTGTGGCAAGAGTGGACTAAAATAATCTAGAGCCGGTACCAGACTTAAAAATGCAACGCTCATTTAAGTGTTACAAGAATAAGAAATTCTCCAATTTTTGCTGTGTAGTGTGCCGAAATCGTTAAAATCAGCGGTTATAAGATTTTTAATTCCAGCTATTGTCAATCCACTTACAACGACAGGGACAATCAGGAAAAAGTATTTAAATTAAACATTGAGACCTTGAATAGAGAAATTTTGCAGAGACATGACTACATTCAGGGATTAAAGAGAGGCAGTCAGGTGTTTGAAGATGTTGTGTCTGTTGCGGAAAGGTCATATTCATTACAATTAGATCAATTGAAATAAACGAAACTTGTCCTTGATTAACGAGGTTCAAGAATTAAGGAGGAAAGAGGTTGAAACGGTTTCCAAGTTAGAATCGTTTACTAAAGCAAAGCATGATCTTGACATGAAAATAAATAAACTAACAGGTTTAAACAAAAGTTTACTGGTTTCAGTGGAAACACTAGAAAAGGAAAATGAAACTTACTTTCACGAAATTAAGCAACTTCGTAACACAATATTTAATCCGGAAAACTAACAGTCGAGTTTGCCTTTTGTCAACAAGGTAGACCAAAAAATTTCGGCTCGTCACCGAAAACCTCAACTATTAATGGTTAGAAACAGGGATGATGTTATTGGTTGTTCTGCTATCTTTAAAAAACATACTAAAGCAGGTTTTGATATAAACTGTCAGTACGCCAGTGGTTTACTGTTTGAAGAAGTGGTTGAGAATACCATTAAACTTGTGACAGCTTAACCAAGATATTGTATATTTCGATGAAAACTAATGTGTTTGTGGTTGGTGCTGCATATGCTACTGGAAGAAAGGTATTAAATAGTTTGATATATGAAAATAACATGGGCATACACTCTTTTATACATAAAAACAGAACCGATGATTTGATATTCGTGCCTAAGGATGGCTTCATGCAGTTTGAGAAAAGGTCTTGGCATTGTCGACCTTCATATCCTGGCAAGAGACTCCTGTGTGGATTTATCGCTAATCAGATTATTTTGATGAAAATGTATGGGAAACTACAACACTTGGTGGGAGTTACTGTAAACTTTAGTGAATCTGAGCCCGGGTTGGCTGTAAATAAAAATATTTGTATCTCTCAGGTTAACAGTGAACAGAGTGTGGTCAATAATGAAATGTGGTTGGTGCTGCATATGCTACTGGAAGAAAGGTATTAAATGGTTTGATATATGAAAATAACATGGACATACACTCTTTTATACATAAAAACAGAACCGATGATTTGATATTCGTGCCTAAGGATGGCTTCATGCAGTTTGAGAAAAGGTCTTGGCATTGTCGACCTTTATATCCTGGCAAGAGACTCCTGTGTGGATTTATCGCTAATCAGATTATTTTGATGAAAATGCATGGGAAACTACAACACTTGGTGGGGGTTACTGTAAACTTTAGTGAATCTGAGCCCGGGTTGGCTGTAAATAAAAAATATTTGTATCTCTCAGGTTAACAGTGAACAGAGTGTGGTCAATAATGAAAATTTTTTAGGGTAAGAAATACTGACGGTGTCTCACTTCTGTTGTTAAATATTCAATCTATAAGGCATAAAACTGATGAGCGCCAACTTTTTCTGAATAGTGTTGATTGCCTAGATATATTGCTCTTAACAGAGCACTGGCTACATAATGATGAATCGGTACCTGTTCAGGGCTACTCTAGAGTGTCAAAGTATTCAAGGAGTACCTGTATCCACGGGGGTACTAGGATAATGGTGAATAATTCTTTTATGGACACATATACTTTTGTTGATTTTGAGAAGAACAACTACATGATTGTCGAAAAAGAGTTTGAATTTTCTGTGGTTTATGTTC
Organism: Pachyrhynchus sulphureomaculatus; assembly: GCA_019049505.1. Taxonomy (NCBI): domain Eukaryota; kingdom Metazoa; phylum Arthropoda; class Insecta; order Coleoptera; family Curculionidae; genus Pachyrhynchus; species Pachyrhynchus sulphureomaculatus. The sequence goes on from CM032448.1 coordinate 50,136,214, forward strand.
CTAAATTAAATTTATTTATTGTCTGTTTGTATAGATCGCCAAATAATGACATTCCTTTATTTATATCTAGATTGGAAACACTCATTTTGGCCTTGCCTTGGCACGCATGGGATAACCTTGGCGGGAGATCTAAACATAGATTTTAATGACCAGTCTCATGTTAACTTTCATCTGGTGTCTAATTTATGGACTCTTTAAATTTAAATATGTTTGTTCAGGAGTCGATGCGAGTTACGAAGTATTCTTCGTCCTTAATTGATTATGTTTGTACTAATCGGGATAGGAACTTTGTGAAGTGTTCAGTATTAAATGCGGGTCTTTTAGAACATGATTCAATTTTGTAAAATTTTAAATTGTTAATGAAAAAATATAATAATAGGAAACGCAGAGGTAGGCTTTATACAAGGAAGAATTATGGTAGGTTTTCTCAATTATGTGCTGAGTGTGAGTGGGACAGAATTAGGCACTCGAATGACCCACTAGCACACTTTCACGAATTACTATATTATACTTTCAACCGATTCTTTCCTGTTAAAACATTGAAAATAAAAAAGAAAAAACCATGGATTACTAAGAGAATTATAATATCGCCGCGAAACATGCGTTTTATGCATTTGCTAAGAAAATATTTTGCGACAACTCTGGTTTTGTTCGTTATTTTAACAAATACCGTGACATTTATAGAAGGACAATTAAATCCGCAAAGCAACTGTACTATAATGACCGACTACACAACTCTAATAACAGACAGAGGGAGAGATGGAAAATTGTGAACGAGCTTAATAGTAATAAGAACAGCACTGTGTCCAATGGTTCTGGTTTAACGTCTGATATCTTAAACTCTTTTTATTGCACGATAGCGTCTGACTTAGCCTCTGACTTAAATCCTAAATCGGATGCTTTGCGTTATCTTGATGATTTACGGGTGGATGACACGTTTTATTTTTATCCTACGGATATTCATGAAATGAAGAGCATATTTGCGGAAGTGAAAAATGGGAATGCCTCAGGTTGGTATAATATTTCAATGAAGGTTATTTCTGCTTTGCCTGACGCAGCATTGCATATGCTTATTGAGGTAATCAATCAATTTCTTCTAAACGGGCACGAGTTATTCCGCTTTTTAAAGGGGGCGAAACGAAACTAGCTTACCCTCTAACTACAGACCAATCTCATTGCTTCCTACCTTGGCTAAGGTGGTCGAGAGGCTCGTGAGGGGTCGTATTCTCCATTTCGTCCTTAAGCATAACTTGTTGAGCACCTCTCAGTTTGGTTTTCGGGCTGGCAGAAACCACTAATGACCTGTATGACAAGTTGGAGAGGTTGCTGCGGCGGTGTTCCGTGACCTCGCAAAAGCTTTTGATTGTGTGAATCATGGGATATTGCTGAGTAAGCTTGAAACTACGGATTCGGAAGTATGGCGTTGGCCTGGTTGGCATCTTACTTATCATCGCTCTGTCAATCTGTCTTTTTTAACGGTGATGAGTTGCGGGAATTGAGTGTCACTTGTGGAGTTCCACAAGGCTCTGTTTTGGGTCCTCTGTTATTTCTACTTTATATTAATGACCTTTCAAAACTTAATGTTAGAGGGGGGGTATTTATGATGTTTGCCGATGACACCATGATGTGGCACAATAGAGACGTGATACAGTTGGAATGTGACATCAGTGGGTATATAGTGAAAATCGTAGATTGGTGTCATTCAAATTATTTAAACCTGAATTATTTCTAAAACATTGTTTCGTTTAAATGTCAATTGAACGATATTTCACTTGATTCGCAAATTATTGAAGTCTTGACTTATCTCTCTTGACTCTACTCACATTTTGTAGCTTTGTGAAAAGATTGCCAAGGGATGTTTTGCCTTGAGAATAGTGTCTCGAGAATTGGATGTTTCTATCGCGAGAAATGTATACTTTGCTCTGATTGAATCGCACCTCCGTTATGGGGTATGTTTCCGGGGTTCCTGCTCTAACCAATTACTGAATAAGGTCTTTATGCTACAAAAGCGACCACTGCGTTATATTTTGACGTTACCTTGTATATCTATTATTAAAACAGCCTGCCTTATACATAATAAATTTGAGGGAGAGATAGGGGCTTCTAGTGCATCCATGACGCGTTCATCGTATGTGGCCTCACTTATCCATTCCCCCTTCAGCTTTAATAAGGGACTCTATAATATATATGAGTAAGAAAATATTCGACCACTTGCCTTTGAACGTTAGGAGAATTTTAAATAATAACCGATTTAGGACGGAAGCTGCTCAGTGTGTGTGTGGCATGTAGGTGTATATGACTTTTTCTGAATTATGTTTCTGCATTGTTTTCAAACTGACTGATATTTTGATTGATGTAGTGACATTGTATTGTTTCTGCTATTTAACTTGAATTCATATGACTTATATATTTTTTTATTTTTATATTATATTTTTTTATTTTTGTATCGATGTAAATGACTAACTCATACTCCATGTTATTAGGTTAGATTAGATAGCTTTGTAGACAAAGGAACAATCGATTTTTTACAATAAAGCTTTATTTGATTTAATTTGATTTGATTTGATATAGTTTTAACCCTCTACCTTTACCCTTTCCAACCCGCAAAGGGTGCAAGCATCAAAGGCAAAAATAAAAAAAAATGAATTATCTCAACCTTCATGCAGAACACTGCACTTACTGATAAAAATCTCGATCCTCGATCTTTTTATACCATTCCCACCTTCCCCATTCCCTCTCCCAATATTCCATTTTCCAACGTTCCGGTCCTCCGACGTCGGGGAGGAGATTTTTTTATTTTTGCCTTGGGACCTAGTAACCTTTGAGGGTTGGAGGTAGATATATATTTGGAGGATACCAAATGCCGGTTTGAGGTATGGAGGTTTTTTTATTTATTTTTTCAGTTTTTTTTATTTTTTTCAGTTGCAAAACTATATATTTTTATATAGAAAATATATTTATTAAGAATGTACGTACATAAACAGGTTTCAACTTGAAAAACTTATTCAAAATAACTTTTCTAAAAGTTACAGGGTATAGTAACGTGCACGCGCTCTTACTTAAAGGGTTGAGTTGGATTTACTTCAGTGTGGGGTGAGATATATGTTGGATGTGTTAATAACACCAATTTATGTTATTTAGTTACGTGAAGTAAATAATAGTAGGAAGCATAAACCTTTGGGGGTTGAAAGGGGTGGAAGTAAAGCGTTCAAACTTAGACAACGTCAAGTTTTTTTATATTTATTTTTTCGATAGAATGCACTTTTGTTGAAATATTTTATTTTGTATTTTGTCTTGGTGGCCTGTAAATTTTTTTGCAGTACTACATATACATTTTATATGGGAAACACATTTAGTAAGTATATCTCAAAAGCTGATATCATATTGAAAAAAAAATGTTCCTTTTATATTTGGGAAGATACCAGTAATAGAGATGGAGTTATCAGCAATGGAATATATGGAGAACATCATCCCTTTGGAATAATTATCCCAGGGCTGTGTGTGTTTCCCACCGAGTTCAATTTACAGCGATTCAAGAACAACGTGAATCGCTTTAGAGACTTCCCTGTAGCACGTGTGCTAGACCCATAAAAAAAAATGTTTATGTGTTATTACAAGAAGAGTCAAATTGGATTTACTTCAATAAGTTTAGGTTGAAATTTCTGTTGTGTAGTTTAGTAATCGCAATTTTAGTGATGAAACATGAGCTAGAAGTAAAACTTTCCACAATGTGTAGTCGATGTTGCGATGAGATTGGTTTAATTTGGTAATATTGGTGAAGAAACGTGCTTATATTTCAGCCGTAAGTTTATCGGAGGAGGAGAAAGTATAAAATTTTTTATGGATGAAGTCCATGTATAATATAAAATGGTATTATTTTAATGATATGAAAGTATTTTTTTATTACGGGAATCTAATTAGTTTACCGGCAAAATAGAAAGGGGGAGGAGTCAAAAAAGTTTTTTCGTAAAAGTAGATAGCCTTGTAAGTTCGGGCACAAAAGGTATAGAAGAATATCTTACACCCTATAGATATATAGTAAAAATCGACATGGGTGTGATGGGAAGATTTTTACTTTTATTTTGTCATAAAATAAAATGCACGGTTATTAAGATATTTCAATTTTTAATTTTGTCTTTGGGCCTTGTAATTTTGGGGACTGGAAGGTGTGAAGGTAGATGGTTCAATATATATATATATATATATATATATATATATATATATATATATATATATATTATATATATATATTATATATATATATATATATATATATATATAATATATATATATATAATATATATATATATATATATATATATATATACATATATATACATATATATATATATATATATATATATATATATATATATATATATATATATATATATATGTATATATATATATATATATATATATATATATATATATATACTACAATAGAGGTTTTCACGGATGGTGGAATGTAATACATTAAAATTTCGGGTTTCAATCCATTCGTCTAACAATGGATTCGCACGACGTTTCATCAAAATCTCATTTGACTGAGAAACCTAAGTGCGGTCGCCATCTTTTATAGGTCGGCGTCTACGCAGATTGTAGGTGAGGCGATCGGGAGTGTTCGTCCGGGCATCGTTGTTTGTCGGTTGTCGTATCAGTAGTAATTAGGGGTTCCGGCCTCGTTTGGCTAGTAGACTCTTTCATGTGCTTACGGTGCAGAAGGTCGAGGATTCAATCTGCAAGTCGATATGCTTATTTATTAATTTATTTAAGTATATTTGGCCTGACCACGTTCATAGGCAGTAGTTTGCAAAAATGCAATGACGTCCGTGGCAGCACTACCGCGTTGTTTAAGAGGTTCTGTGAAATACAAAAATGTACGTTTCGGCACCTGGACAGCGTTGACGGGTATTAAGATATCTTCGCCGATATCCGTGGGATATGGAAAAAAGGGTAAAATTCCTACTGAGGCGGGGAGGTGAGCAATAAAAAAAAATGTAGTGGAGATATTAAGTGCATCATCCGCTTATTTATCTGTGCATTCTTTTCGATTTCTAAGGTTTTTTTGACTGTGCGTGTTTGTTCAGATCCCTCAAAATTGACGTTGTGACCAGTATCATGATGCTGCTGAAGTTATTTGTTTGTTTTTTGATACTTATTTTATGTTCTTAGATCCGGGGGGAGATTCTTGTGTTTGTTTGTCCTATGTACAATTTGTGGCAGTGCATGGTATGCTGTAAACTCCATAGTTTTCCAGTTTTCTCTTGACCTTGGGGTTACCCAGGATGTCTGCCAGAGTGTTTTGTGGTTTGGATGTTGTACCTATGTTGTGTTTTTTTAGGACTCTACCAATCCTATCTGTAACTCCTTTCACATACAGCAATAGGACTCTACATTGGTTGAGGTCCCGTTCTTCCGCCCTTGTCTGTGGATGGCGCTGCCTTGCTAAGCTCTCTATATGAACTGATTTTTATACGATGGTTGTTCCCAGGTACTTAAAAACTGTCCATTCGTTCCTCCTTCACTCCGACTACTTTTCTCTCCATAATATCGATATCATCTGCATAAGCTAATAGCAGATGCAGATGCAGATTCGGTGTAAATATTTGTAGATTTAGTGAAGTATGTCTTATGACTTTTTCTAGCGTATCGGGGAAAATGCATCTCCATGTCTCAAACGTTAAGAAAGTGTGGATCCTATTCGCACTTGGCTTTTTGACCCAGCTTTCGTTAGATTACTTAATTTTCTGGGTATAGAAAGCTCGACCATTGTATCCCATAAAGCTACCCGACTGATACTATCGTATACCTGCTTAAAATCGATAAAGAGGTGATGCAGGCTTCTGTTAAACTCTCAACATTTTTCCAGCATCATTCGGATGGTGAATATTTGATCAATTGAGGAACTGTTGGGTCTAACGCCACTCTGATATTCACTGATCACGCCACCGGCAAAAGAAGATAGACGTCCAAGAAGTACATTAGCAAGGACTTTATATGTTGTGTTTATGAGAGATATTCTTTCTACATACCATCTTAGAACCTTTCTTATGTAAGGGAAATATACTTTCCAATCATTCCTCTGGTACTTGTTCAGATTTTCATACAGCTAGTATTAGTTGGAATATATGTTTGTGTAAGGTTTCACCTCCATATTTTAATACCTCTAAGGGAATATCGTCCTTTCCTGCTGCTTTATCATTCTTGTTCTTCAGTATTATCACACTGAAAAAAAATTGCAAAAATATTCTGAAGACTGTATACAATTAAAATAAGTTGTTCCGCAAGTTCTCATTGAATTTAAAGGTTACAGAGAGAAAGCTATTCATCTATCACAATGTATGCTGATACCGAATGTTTGCTTGTTCCTGTATATGATGATCAAACTAAAAACACACAAAAATTACAAGAATATGTGTTCTTCTTCTTCAAGTGCCTATTCGGTTTGAATGTTGGCAATCATTCTGATTATTACTTTATCCACTGCAGCTCTGAAAAGAACGGCAGTATTTGTTGAGAACCAATTTCGTACACTACCAGAAGCACAAATTAACTGATTAGCCAAAAAGAGAGTGTTTTCTTATGATTACGTGAATGGCTGGGAAAGTCTAAAACTTTCTCAACTTTCACCAAAGCATGCATTTCACAATACTCTTGAAACGAGTCATATAAGCAATAAAGCATACAGAAAATATGTGAAAAACTTTCAACTGTAAATCTTTGAATGATTATTCTGAACTGTACATTAAGACAGACATATTATTACTAGCAGATCTACATCACATAAAACATACGGCCTTAACCCCGCATGGGCATATACCCTACCAGGATAGACATGGCAACGCATATTGTATAAAAGTAATCAAAAACTGGAATGACTCCCTGATATGGACCTGATTTTATTTATCGAAAAGGGTGTACGAGGAGTCGTAAGTCAATGTTCTAGAAGGTTTACTCAGACTAATAATAAATTATCTCGTACATTTTAATATTAACAATCAATATGGATAGGCTATGTCGTAGTATCCTCCATACAAAGACTTCAAGGGGATAGATAATTATGACATTAAAAGTTTTAATGTTTGTTTAGAACCTGATGATGAAGACGATGGTTACATAATAGAAGCAGATTTGCGCACAACTAAATGGGATGGGCGGCATGGTGCTGAAGCGATTACCTCAAGGCCCGAGTTCAAGAGTGCTACAATTATCGATAAAAACATGATAATAGTTGAGCTTGCCAAAACCAGTTAACCAATATATGTTGAAATGTGTATTTTAGACATGGCAAAGTTGATATAGTTATAGCGAAACATCATCTATGATTTTCACTATAACTGTATTAAAAAGAGATTTTGTAACTGTAATAAACTGATAGTTTGATATATTGATATTGATCATTGTTATTCACGCTTCGATACGTCAAACGAGATTGTTATTGACACTTCGATGCGTCTGACTATAGTCGCGATAATATGTCTAATATTTCCAGAGTTAACAAAAAAGTTCTAGGTATAGTAAAATACTGAGGAATAACGGGAGACACATTTAGCTGAACTTCATCAAAAATGTGTGGTACTAAACTACTTTACACACAAAATGAGTTTGATTTGGAACGGATAAAGTTGAAAAAAGCTGTTAAAAAAATGAATATGTTGAAGGAAGTCTGTTAAATTTTAGCAATTTAAAAATCTGTTATAAAAAAGTGATTTGCATTTGAAAATTATATAGAATGTTTGGAGACATTTCTGGAAAAATCTGTAACCCAAAATATAATAACTTCACAGAAATATCAGCTATATATCATCAGACAAATTCAGATTGGGCCTGGCCCTCATACTGATAAAAGACTAAATCGAAAATTTTTGTTGATACGCTGCCATAGGAACATTAATCGAGAGTACGATTATGTTTAAATGTTTTATGTTATTTAAAACTTTGTTATTTGTGTAGACTTATACAATAAAAATCATGAAATCTTTACGTTGTTTAATTATACTAAATATCACCGGTATATTTTCCATGTCTGATTCATTAAATATTACTAATACATGTGACGTTAAATGGTAACGTCTTTGACTAATTTCCTCTTTAGCTACAAACTCAAAATCCTGTACAATATAGTGAAGGAATCGAAATATAGACACATACACCGCTATTGGCCAATTACCTCATTATGGACTACTTTTTGTCCACCCTCTGCAAGGACACGCTACTTACCTCCCTATTCACCACCATCGTTGCAAATTTTTTACTAAAAATACACTAATTTTGCATAAATAAGGTTCTTTTGGCTAATGAAATCGAGCATAATAAATTTTTACTAAATTAGGACCCATTCTCTCCATAACCCCCAATAGAGTCAAGTTACCTAGTTTATCCTAGGTAATGCCTTTCCGATCAAAAGCTACTAAAGTTCTTTTGACCAACAACTACCGGTCGATTACGACATTGTCGATCATTTCTTCAGTTAAAGAAACCACTTCTTACAGAAACTACGTTACCTAGAAACTTGAGTATGTTATTACATTGTTACATGTTTTACCTTTTAAATTTTTCTAATATGATAAATTTACTAACACGTTATTACAAGATTCTTCAATTGATCGGTGGCATAGCTGCAACATTTTCAATATAGAGGTCGATGGTTCGAATCCTGGTCTCTATTTAGCTTTTTTAATTATCTTAAAATACTTCAAGACAGAGAAGAATGAAAGAGAGAAAATGAATTAAATTTAAAAAGACAACAACAGAGTTTAACATCATTATCACTACATGTACCTGATAATAGTTTTTTGAAAAAATTTCCCAGTAAGACCAAATAAAAAAATCTACACAAATATTAATAATAAATACTAAAAAACTTTTTCCAAAATCAAACCAACAATAGTCATTAAAGAATTACTCGGAAACGATTAAAAGCGATATTATCAAGTACATAAAGACTACCAAGAGGCAGACTACCAACATACTTCATATAAATTCATCAGTTGTTAGCTGTAAGGCTAACAACTGATGAATTTATAGTAAGTAAATTGTAACAGTTGTAACTAGATAAGTAAGCCAACCTTATATTAACAAATTAGAAAGAATAAAGAGCTTGTCGAATTTGAATTTGAAAAATACTTCAACAGTTATCAAACAAGTCACACAATACATCGAACACGTACACCAGTTATGAAAGGGACGAGGATTTGTGGAATACTGGATAATACAAGATGTCAAGTACCTAGATAGAGTGCCTCCCAGGGACGAGCGGACATCGCCTGTTCATGACATACAACATTTACGCTATTACACCTGCAATAACCACTGGATGATGTCATCCAATGTCTGTACGGATCTTGACTTTAGGAAGTGGTTCAAAACTGACACGAAAATACGAGGCTGGTTTGAAAAGTCCGTGCAAAAATAAAAACTACTTATGTGTTTGGGGTAAACCTTTTTTATTTTTCGACATAGTCTCCTTTTAGGCTTATACACTTCGTCCAACGATGTTCTAGTTTTGTTGATTCCTTCCGAATAATAGGATTTGTCCAAGTCTGCAAAATATCCATTAGTGTCTGCAATCACCTCCTCGTTTGAATAAAATCTTTGTCCCGCCAGCCATTTCTTCAAATTGGGGAACAAATAGCAGTCTGAGGGAGCCAAGTCTGGAGAATAGGGGGATGTGAACCGAGTTGGAATCCTATTTCCATTAATTTTGCGACCACAACTGTTGAGGTGTGTGCTGGTGCGTTGTCGTGATGGAAGAGGACTTTCTTGTGGGCCAATCGCGGGCGTTTTTCTTGCAGCTCGGTTTTCAAACGGTCCAATAACGATGAATAATATTCACCTGTAATAGTTTTACCCTTTTTCAGATAGTCGATGAGGATTATCCCTTGCGAATCCCAAAAGACAGTCGCCATAACCTTTCCGGCCGAAGGAACGGTCTTCGCCTTTTTTTGGTGCAGATTCCCCCTTGGTAACCCATTGTTTAGATTGTTGTTTGGTCTCAGGAGTATAGTAATGTATCCATGTTTCATCCACAGTGACGAAACGACGCTTAAAGTCCTCGGATTCTTCTGGAACAGCTGTAAACCATCCTTGCAACACTTCACACGATTCCGTTTTTGGTCAAACGTGAGCAATCACGGCACCCATCTTGCAGATAGCTTTCTCATGTCCAAATGTTTATGCAAAATATTATGTACCCGTTCAGTCCAGATGCCCACAGCACTAGCAATCTCACGCACCTTAACTCTTCTGTCATCCATCACCATATCATGGATTTGATCAATGATTTCTGGAGTCGTAACCTCCACAGGCCGTCCAGAACGTTCAGCGTCACTTGTACCCATATGGCCAGTCCGAAAATTTTGAAACCACTTATAAACTGTTCTAATCGAAGGTGCAGAGTCACCATAATTTATTTATTTATTTATTTAATACAACTATCCTACAGAACAATCCAATTATAGGATAGGAACATTCAAATATAACAAGTACAAATAGATAAGTATTTATCAAATCAGCATTTTAATAATTCTAATAACTACACTACAAGCTAAAGAAAAATAAAAATAAAAAGAGATAGACCTAATCCACAGTCAAACATGACCTACGTAGAGATGTCATACTGCAACAGAAAATATCAACTATATGTTTGACCCTTTCATAATTCATGCACATAACGTATATCGGCGAGTACATCAACAAGTTTGTTCTTGGAACAGGCATGTAGAAAAATGAATGGTTTAGGCGAGCGTGTGGAGATGGCACACGGAACCTAATACTTGAGAGGGTGCAAGGGCATTCAATTCTGTTGTTCAAGATTTTATATAAAAACAAGATTGTAGCATATTCTCTACGCCGAGAAAGGCTAACAATATTGAATCTTCTTAATAGAACATCATTAGGGAAACCCAATGGTGGATAAATACCATCTAATTTAAACCAGAGGAACTTCACAAATCGTCTTTGGATTTTTTCAATATGATTAATGTGGATCTCATATGTTGGGTACCAGATAACTGAACCATATTCCAGTTTAGAACGCACCAAAGCATTAAATAAAGTGTTGAGGGTTTCAATGTTTGAAAGGTCTCTAGAATTCCTCATAATGAAACCCATACACCTATAAGAAGAAGCAATGATCTCATTTATATGATCCACAAAACTGAGTTTAGTATCAAACATTACACCAAGATCTTTGAAACGATAACATTTTTCAAGATCATTATGGTTTAAATTATATAAAAAATTTACTGGTAATTTCTTTCGAGTGAAAGACATAGAAAAACATTTCTTTGTGTTCAAATATAAGTTATTACGAATACACCAACGATTTAAAGTATCTAGATCATCCTGAAGAGTTACACAATCATGGAGAGAGTCTATGCATCGGTATATTTTCAGATCGTCAGCATAAAGCAAAGAGGACGAGGTAAGGCCTCGGGTGATGTCATTTATAAATATGTTAAACAATAACGGTCCTAGGACAGACCCTTGAGGAACACCAGAGGTAGCATTAATAATGACCGACTCAAAACCGCGATAATTTACTATCAGTTGACGACCAATTAAGTAAGATTTCAGCAGATTTAATAAATTGCCATTAACTCCACAGTTTGAGAGTTTTTCAAGCAAAATACCATGGTCAAGCCGGTCAAAAGCCTTTGAGAAGTCTGTATAAACTACGTCGACCTGTCCTCCATTGTCCATACTTTCCGAAATAAATTGAGTAATTGTAACTAAATTGGTAATGGTTGAACGCCCTGGAAAGAATCCATATTGGCTTTCAGTTATGAAAAGTTTAACATGATTAAATATAATGTCATATAGCACAATTTCGAAAACCTTTGAAAAGTTGTTCAATATTACCACAGGTCTGTAATTTTCGATGTGGTTCTTATCACCCTTTTTGAATACGGGACATATTTTAGACTTCTTCCAGATTTGGGGAAAGGACGACGAGTTTAAACACAGATTGAAAAGAAACGTGAGAGGCTTGGACAACACAGCTGCGCAATCCCGAATAAAAAAAGCTGGTAGACCATCGGTTCCAGCGGTCGATTTAGGTTTAAGTTTCTTTAAGGCACTGATCACGTCCCTTTCCTCTATGGTGTTAACAATTAGAGATGAGAGAGAGGAACGTGAGCAGTTATCAGGGGGGTTGTTCCGAAACGTAGAGGAATCAACATATGCCGATTGGAAGAACTTAGCAAACAAATTCACTATCTCCTGAGGAGCCGTAAGCAATTCGTTTTCAAAATACATGTTGATGGGAATACTAGTTGTCCTCCTTTTCTCGTTTAGAAAAGACCAAAATTTATTTGGGTTGATAGAGAAGTCTCTTTCCGCCTCAGTAACATAATTTCTATAAGCAATCCGAACCTCGATCTTGATCTCTCTACGAAGACGTTTAAATTCGACTAGGTCACAAATATTTCTAGTACGTCTATACCTTTTCCAGGCTTGATTCTTTTTTTTGATTTTACGTATTATCGAATTATCGTACCATTTAGGATATTTGAGGGTCTTAGGGCGAATAATAGGAACATTGTTGGAGATAACTGAATTCAGTACGACATAGAATTGGTCGCAAGCGTTATCAATATTATTAAAGGACCCCAAGAATGAAAAATCGGTTTGTAGAATGTCGTTGTAAAGGGATGGGTAATTCGCTCTTCGAAAGTTGTGCCTTTGAGTCTGAAAAAGGGGAAATTTATCATGAATATGCTCAACCAGAATTGACATCTGTAAGGCAGGGTGATGAAGATCCAATGGTATCAAAGGATGATCCGCACTATATACATTAAGTGGAGTTCTACTAAATACAAGATCTAACAGACGATTATTTTCGTTATAATTACGATTATATTGATTTAAAGATAAAAACTCGCATAATTCAAGTAAAGAAGAAATTTGGTTGTCACTATAAGAGGCATCCATAACATAATTTGCATAAGTAGGAAGATTAAAATCTCCCAAGACTAGCAAATCGTCTTCATTAGTAAAATAACCAGAGTCCAACATTTCTTCAAATAGTGTGTCATAGGTAACAGTATTACTGTTAGGTGGGACATAAATCAGAAGAATGCCAACTGCACGATGGGACAATTCCAATCTTATGGCGATCATATCAACATTAGGAAGCGAAGAATGAAATTCAATTTTAGTTGCATTGAAGGTCTTGCTCAAAGCAAGCAGTACGCCACCACCCCTCGTAGTATTCGTTAAAGCAAAATTACGATCAGCCCTAAAGATATTGTACTGACTACTAAACAACTCGGCATCAAAGACACTAGAGTCGAGCCAAGTTTCAGTAAGTGCTATAAGATCGTAGGAACAAAGATAGGAAGCATTAAGAAGGTCACGTGTTTTAGTTTTCAAACCACGTATATTCTGATAATAAATAGAAAATTCTTTAAGTTTCCGCCCCAATGCTCTCAACCGCAAGCCATCACTTGATTGCTATATTTTAGATGCAAGAGATGTTTTAAAAGCATCCAACTTAGTTTTATAAATAGGGCATTTAACTGCATTCCATGCTGCATGGTTAATATCTGTTTCAACTTTTGCATTAACACAGTTAATACATTTAAAATGATCAGATTTACATTTAGATATACTGTGATTTAGAGAACAATTAGGACAGTATTCAACTGTGGATTTACAATTTTTTGAAAAATGATTTAAACCAATACATTTATAACAGAATTTTAAAGCATCATAGACAATACATGAGTCATAATCCACAAGCAACCGACCACTATTTAGAATTTTACAATATAAAAAAGAATCAACAGACAAGATTGCTTGATAAACATCGCTCCGCTTTCTAGTAGGCCATACTTTTAATACTTTACATTCACTAGAAATATCAAAAACGTCATTTTGTAGTTTAAGTTTGGCAAGCAATTCCTCAGGGCTCATTTCTTCGCCAATACCAACCAACTTTAATCTCGGATTTGAACTCCTCACTTCCCTAATCTCATATTCATCAGCTAGAGCATTATTTGCAAGATTTTTAAATTTTTCAGCATCGTTTGCACCATCACACTCAATCAAAATACCTCCATGATTAATGTTTTTTAACTCTCGACATTCGAATATTTGCATCAACAAAGTCAATGTTTTGTTTAACCTTAGATTTGGTTTCACTATTTGATTGACCGGTTGCCTTGGGCCTAATGGAAACCATGGCTTTACGCTTAACAGCGCCAGCATAGCTTTTACCTTCAGAACGACACTCTAAAGCAGGCACGGCAGAAAGAGAGTTCTCCACCTTCTCAATTAAGTTAGATTTAACATCAGAAAACACTTGAAGAACAACAGTGACTAACGTGTCCATTTTGTTACTAATTCTATCCATAAGTACAGTTTCAAAATTATCCTTCTGCTTCGTGCAGTCAGGACAGTACCAAAATAAACCGGGCGTTTTTATATGCCTTAAGATTTCAGCCGGAACACCAACACATCCGACGTGATAAGAATTTTGGCAAAAACCACGACAAGAAATACTGGGCTTGATACGGCTAATAGCTGTTTCACAATGATTACATATGTTAGCCATGTTGGTCCAATTAAATCACTAAATAGATAATTACATTATAACATTTTAAAGTTCACAAGGCACAGTAGTAAAATGTATGGGCTTTAAAAGTTTTAACTTGCCACTATTAATATATATCTAAAAGTAGTTATTTTTTGCTGCCTATTGTTATTGTTGGGATTAAACTGATAACAGAACTAATGTTTATCAAGCTTCTCTTTAGTCTCCTGAGGCGTTTTTTCCTATCATAAAGTAATGTTTAATCATCACACGAAATCCTTTTTCGTCCATTTCTTGAAAATCACTCGACTTCCTTGATTCACACGAATGCCAAACACAAAGAAATAGACCAATATGGCTGAAAGGCATTCAAGAGATGCTACTAACTAAACATGACCTCGACCTCGATACGCGCGGTGGTGCCATCTCTCGGACTTTGCACGGACTTTTCAAACCAGCCTGGTATGCAGAATATTGGTACCATGCTTTTTCTTATGGGATTTTGCTGCAGAACATACATAGCCTTATCTACTGTTAGCAAATGAATGAAAAACAAGTACATCGTGCCGTTACACAACGCATAATCATACAGTTTCTCACACATGGAACCGTCAAATATACTGAAATTCGTAGAAGATTACTGACTCAGTTCACTAAGGGTACCCTTTTCGTGGGCAGTATTAAAAATTGGGTACAAAAAGTTCATGGGAGGCCGTCGATGTGTTGAAAATGAGCCATACTCACCGTCCTCGCACCAGCATTTCTCCGCAAAACATCGCAAGTGTTCGTGAGCTGATTGAAGGTATCCGATACTTTACTGTGCTTCAAATTTCTGAAAAACTCTGTATCTGCTACGGGAATGTGCATTCGATTAATCAAAAAGAGTTGAGATTCTAAAAAATTTAAATACGTTGGGTTCTGATGTTGCTGAAGATCAAAAAGCTGCGAGAGTTCGAATTTCAGAGGTGCTTCTCTCTTGTTTTGAAAGTGACCGGAAAACTTTTTTGAGCCAAATTGTGACTTGTGATGACACATCGATATATTGTTAAAATCTTTTATTAAAATGAGCAAGCATCAAATGGCAGAGAAAAAACAAACCAAAACCTGTGAAGCCGAAAACTTGGTTGCCTGTGAAAAAAGTTTTAGCCACTTAATTCTGGGACTTTAAGGAAGATCTGCTAGTCTTTTTTTTAACAAGCAACGGATCATAAAAGTAGCCTACTACTTCATCCTTTTTATTCAGGTTAAACTTGCGTTTCCACGACATTCAGAGACTTCCCGCTGCAGCTGTTACGCAAGCAAAATTTTGAAGAAATACACTAGACTGTTCTTGAATACCCACCATATAATCCAGACTTGTTGCCATGTAATTTTCATTTGTGTAGGGGGCTCAAAGAGACACTTAAGGTAAGCGTTTCCAGATCAACGAACAAGTGTAAGTGCTCGTGAGCAACTATGCTACTTTAATTTTGTAACTTTTTGTATAGGGTGAGTCAACGATAGAGTAAAGTTCATTTTTTCATTTGTTTCGGGAATGACGAAAAAATGTTAAATACAATAGTTTTAGGGAATGTTAAGGTGCACAGTTTAAAGGTATTTTTGAGTATACAGGGCACTTCAAAAAAGTGTGGACCATATAACATATGTTTTTTTAAATGGAACCAATTTATTTTTAAATTCTGCGTAAAATTTTATAACTTTTTTATTAATAATGTTATATCCTAAACCTATATATATATATATATATATATATATATATATATATATATATATATATATATATATATATATATATTTCAATTTTTTTAAAAAACTAGTTTTCAGTTCTGCAGAAAATTGACAGTAGATCCATTGTTTCCGAAGGTGGAATACTCATAATTGGTATGAGCGTTCTATAGAGATGAAAAAAAAAGATATACGTAAAGAATTTTGAGTTAGATGCTACAGGGTGTTCAAAATAAACTTATACATTTTACATATTTTAAATTGAAAAATCTCCAATTTTTTAAATGGCACACCCGTATATTATTATTTTTTCTGATAGATTTTACAAAACTCTCCAACTTTTATTAAGTATGTCATATACCTATTTCTAATAGTTTTCGATTTATTTTGTTTTCAATTTTTACCCTTGTTTTTAATACACTTACGCTATAACTTCATAGTTGCCAAGACAAAACAAAAATGTAGGAATTGTCAAATTTTGACATGTCTATTAAGCAAGTAAAAATAGTTTAATTTGTTATAGTAAGTGACGTCTAAAGGTAATAGTTATGGATTTTCCTAAAAATGAATTAACTGATATGGTTTATATACTGGGCGAGGCGGGAAAAAATCGTCTTTTGGCAGTAAGGTTTTACGGAGCGAAGTACCCTAATAGACGTATACCATCTAGAAAATCTTTTCAGTGCTTAATGGAACGGTTTGATGGTAGTGGTAGCGTTGAGTATACGAAACGAAAAGTAGTAAACCAGAATGCTACCAATGAGGAAAAAGAAATGGGGATTTTACTTCACGTTGAAGTTAATCCTCAGGTCAGCAGCCGTCAACTAGCTGACTTATCTGACACATCCCAATCTACGGCTAATCGCACCATGAGAAAATAGAAGTGTCATCCCTTTCATATGGAACTACACCAAGAATTTCAAGACCGTGATTTTGAACGACGAGTAAACTTTTGTACCACCATGAATGGAGCAATAGAAGCCGATCCAAATTTTTTATCCAAAATAATGGTTTCTGATGAAGCTACTTTTCGGAATAATGGAGCAGTTAACAGCCATAACATGCATTATTATTCAATAGTTAATCCATTTTGGGCCCGAGAAGCTCAAAACCAAAACCATTGGTCGCTTAATGTATGGTGTGGAATATTAAATTTTCGAATTATTGGTCCATATTTTTTCCGCGAACTCCTTAACGGGCCTAGATATCTAAATTTTTTGCAAAACGAATTACCCCAGCTTCTTGAAGAAGTTAATAACTTTGAAAGAGAACAAATGTGGACGGAGCTCTTGCTCATTACCACCGGGAAGTTCGGGAATTTTTAAACGATCGTTACCCACAAAAATAGATCGGTAGGGATGGATTCAATCAGTGCCCCCCTCGATTATGTGACTTAACACCTCTAGACTTCTTTTTGTGGAGCCACAC
This sequence comes from Pachyrhynchus sulphureomaculatus, assembly GCA_019049505.1. NCBI lineage: Eukaryota > Metazoa > Arthropoda > Insecta > Coleoptera > Curculionidae > Pachyrhynchus > Pachyrhynchus sulphureomaculatus. The sequence continues at coordinate 50,153,906 of CM032448.1, forward strand.
ACCTACAACAGCTTTAGATATGGAAAATATGATACGGGATGCGTGCAGGACAATAACGCCCTTTATGCTAAGGAATGTGAAGGAATAATAGTAAAACGACTAAACATGTGAATTCAAGCAGACGGGCATATTTTTGAACATTTATTACGTCATAATAATTAATCATTACATAAGTTAAACTATATTAAAATTCTTATTAACTATTTGTTTATGTCTTCACAATAGGGTAAGTGTAATAAAAACAAGTGTAAAAATTGAAAAATTCAAAATAAATCGAAAACTATTAGAAATAGATATATGACATACTTAGCAAAAGTTGGAAGGTTTTGTAGAATCTATCAGAAAAAATAATAATATACAGGGTGTGCCGTTTAAAAAATTTGAGATTTTTCAATTTAAAATGTATAAATTTATTCGGAACACCCCGTAGCATCTAACTCCAATTTCTTTACAAATATATATTTTTTTCATCTCTATAAAACGCTCGTACTAATTATGAGTATTCCGCCTTCAGAGACAATGGCGCTACTGGCAATTTTTTACAAAACTGAAAACTAGTATTTAAAAAAAAAAAAATTGAAATATTGAAAAAACTACTAGGATTAGGTACATAACATTATTAATAAAAAAGTTATAAAATTTTACGCAGAATTTAAAATTAAATTAGAAAATAGGATGTTCCATTTAAAAAAATATGTTATATCGTCCACACTTATTTGAAGTACTCTGTATACTCAAAACTACTTTTAAACTGTGTACCTTAATATTCCCTAAAACTATTGTATTTAACATTTTTTCGTCATTCCCGAAACAAATGAGAGAGGGATAAGAACTTTACTCTATCGGTGACTCACCCTGTACAACAAAAGGCTTGTTTAGAAGAATATAAAAATATCTCTAACGCAACCATAATAATATGAAAATTGTACCTATTTTAGGAACAATTTTAGTTTCCAACGCCATTTAATAAATGAACACGTGATAGAGTCCACAAAACAATTATTTTGAAATCGTTTTTTTAGGAGAAGTGGTAAGTTATCTGTGTCCTTTGCTTTTTATAGTACTACGATACCAGACGAGAAACATACTTATGTACTAGTATAGAAATATTGACCCATCTCTAATAACTCTCTATCTAACCTTCAAATCTCTTTCCTGTGAAGTCAGTGAGTGCCTTGGCTTCATTGCCGAAGCTCTGCATATTTATATTAAAACGCGATCACACACGTAATCAGACCTAAAAACTGGTTATCTGGATCGCATGTGAACGAATTCGTAAAATGAATAGTATTGTCATACTTCTAAAATTTAAAAGATTCCTTGGTTTACTGGCTTTCTAATCCAATCTAATGTAATGGAGTGCATAATTTTAGCTGATAGAGAAGAAAGTAAATAACATTATACTACAATGGGGGTAACAAGTCCTGAGACTTTTGAAAAAAAGAACAATGTATGTTTTATTCTTTAACATAGTTTCCTTCAAGAGCGATGTACTTATTCCAGCGATTTGGATATCTTTCATGTAGTACGATTTTATGATTTGTCGAGCTCTCTAAAATAAACCTTAGGTTCCCATTCGAGTTCTTCATTTGAGCCAAATCTCTTTCCCTGGAGCCATCTTTTGAAATTTGAAAAAAAGGATCAGATCTGGTGACTACGTTGGATAAGGAGTTCATAGTCCAATTGGTTCAATTTCACCAGCGATTTTATGGAATTATCAGCTAGTGCATTATCTTGGTGAAAATAACAACTTTTTTCCTTGTTAAATGCGGTCTTTTTAGTGTTCCGTACGGTGTCTGTGCATCTGTCCGTCTATCCATCTGTCCGTCCGTCTGTCTATCTGTCTGCCCGATTTTCTCCGAAACTATTTGATATAGAAAGTTGGAATTTGGTACTAATATAGGAATTGATAGCCTCATCAGAGCCGCATAATTCTGAAAGTTTAATTTTGACTTAAGGGGTTAGTTTTGGGGGGTGAAATCGGAAGTGGAAAAAAAAAAATTACCAACTCATCGAGTGGGGTGTCAAATAAAAGCTTGTAAAAATACGAGTTCAAAAAGTATATATAATGTAATACTTGCGCACACTTTTCTTTATAATATTTTTAAAAATCGCGAAAAATCGCTGTTCCCTCCCTTATCTCGAAAAGTAGTGATCAAAAAATTTTGAAAAAATTCTGGAATATTCTCCATAGGGTGTAAATTGAACGAAAATTATCACGAGTACATTACCTTTAATCATTTATCTCGTGTATATATATATATATATATATATATATATATATATATATATATATATATATATATATATATATAGATGGAACAAAAATGATCACTAGTGCATTACCTTTATGGTAATAATTTATCTGGTATATAAAAAAACAGAAATTTCAAGATCATCAGTTTTCAGTAAAGATCGGAAAAAATTTTTGTTGAAGACTCATTTGGGGAACGTTTTGTGAAGTCGTTGATTATTTTATACCTCCGTATTATTTTATTTTAAAAGTAATCAACATACGGAACACTAATTACGCAAGTTCAACTTGCACACGGTCCAATAAATCGCATAATAATCTCCGGTGATTGTTCGGCCCTTCTCATAATAGTATTATTCCATGCGCGTCCCAAAAAATACTTGTCAAAACCTTACTAGCTGATATTTTTATTTTTGGACGCTTCGGTCAGCTTTCTTGCTGTTTCAGCCACTTTGCAGATAGCCTGACTCCGGCATGTAGTGTTGGATCCACGTTTCGTCCTTTGTTACGGATCGATACAAAAACCCCTTTGGATTACGCCGAAACAGTGCCAAACAGCGTTCTGTATCTTCGACACGTTGCTCTTTTTAATCAATTATGAGAGTGCGCAGCACCCATCAGGCACGTAGCTTTTTCATATGCAAATATTCATGCAAAATATACGTCACGCGTTCTTTCGATATCTCGACGATATCAGCTATCTCTCTCACTCTCACTTTTGGTCATAACAACAACAATATGGTAGACTTTTTCTGTGTTTTTGAAGTGACTGCCTCATTTGGACGTCCGCAGATATGCGATAACACTTCTCAACCGATTCTTGGGTTCTGGCTGTGTTTTTTTCCCATCAATAAGCAATGATTAATAAACACACGAAATTCTTTTTGTTCTATTGTTTTCCAAAAATCGAAAGTAGCGTCACTCGCAAACTAATAGACAAAATGTCAAGAAAATTTTACACCAATCTTCTGAGTGTTGACGCTAACTGAATATCATATCTTTTTTGCTGTGTGCTGCTATCTCTCGGAAAGTCTCAGGACTTTTCACCTCATGTAAGTATTTATAAGTAGCAGCTAAATATTTTCTAGATTTATACTTTAATAAGTTACATATAACTACATACAACTTACTATTAAAATGAACAGAAGAAAAACTACACCTATAGATATCCAAAGCAGGTTTTCCTACAAGACTACATACGATCATTCTGTTTTTTAGCGGTGTTGCACAGAAGCGTAATTAATTTTTTTTTTGCATAAGACAGAGTTGCAATTCTGTCCAGTGTTTTCTACTTGTTCTTACCGCACTCATTAAGATTTTAAACGGATGATTGATTGGTGGGAAGTGATTTTATGAACAACATAGTGTGTCACCCCTTGGGTATAAAATGTTTTTGTTCATTGTAAATTATACGCTCCGTAGTTACCGTGCGTATAATAATGATAAATATTCTTGCTGTCAACAAGCAAATATATGATACATTGTACAGCTAAAAGAAAAAAAAGAGATTAACGACAAAAGTAGGGTCTACACTCATCTGACAAGCAGACAACATCGCTTTTACACTCAACCCTTGATAGGTTGAAAATTCTTTTTTCTCGCAATTTGTTGCCTTCTGTAAATGTTTTTTTTTTGGGTTAATTTTGAATTGAAAATCGCAAAATTGACCCCAACAATAAAAATTTAGAAGTACAAATTTATTTCAGCCAATATATTTATTTATTCTAATAGGAAGAAAATCATAGTTTAAAGAAAATCTTTTCTGAGGTTTGGTCAGTGCATGTACAAAGTAAAAAACTGTTATTTTGTTATTGCTGTGTCAATTGATTCTAAAGAAACACAGTAACGGGTTGCAAGAAAAAATCAAATTAAACAGTTTAAAAGTGTTTTTATTTATAAATCTAATATTGCACACTGCGTTCAATCTTAAATAACGAAAAAACACTAATAAAAAGGAGATCTTCTATTATAAGCTACACAAATATATTGTAATAATAAATACATGGAACATATTTACTGTTTTTTTTTGTTTATTAAAGTAAAAGAGAAATGCTTAACCTACACGAGGTTCCAGAAAAGTAAACAACTTTTTGAGAGTATATCTAAATACAACTAAAGATCTTGGGGCATTAATGCAACTCGATGCCAGTAGTTGCAGCAACTAGTTGTAACAACTTTTTTTCGGCATTGCATACTCACAAAAAAGTCATAAAATAACTAAAATAATTTATATGCTTTATTCAATTTTATGGTATCTTTAGAGTCTTGTAGATGACCATAAGTAAAAAATCGTATACAATGACGTTGTGCAGCAGCAAGACACTCCAAAAACAATACATTACTAGATGCAATTACACGCTTATTGCATGAACAAGTGGCATGAATATCCAAAAACCTTTAGGAGTAAAAAGTCACCACACGTAGTTCTGGCCTACGAGGTTTCTTACACTTGTTTTATATTGTTTAGTTTCTTAACATAAGAAAAGGGTAAGAAAAATAAATCAAAATTGAATTTGCCTAATACCCTACAGCTCTTTTCGCCCAACATAAAATAATTCTTCTTTCATCGAGGTTTACCCTTTAACTCAGATTATTTGTTAAATTGAACTTTCCACAATTGGAGGTAAAATATTAGAGTAAATAATGATTAGATGTACTGATCTAAAATACAAAAAATTTATTTTATACTTTCCATTTATCCTTATTTTTAAGATATTTGAAAGATAGTTGTCTAGCTTCCGAAAATCCCTTGAAATATATTTTGGCGAGTGCGCCTGCATCATTGTAAAAAAAATCAAAATTTCTAAGACTTTCATTACAATTACATTACAACATATGGGTAAAATTTTGAAAGATTGGTATATCTTTAACCCAATGTATTATTAGTTACCGAGTTATATATATATATATATATATATATATATATATATATATATATATATATATATATATATATATGTAACACCCTGTAATTGTTTTATCACTTAAGAAGTATTCTTAACTACTTCCGGTTTGACCGGAAGTGACTGCAACTTTCTTATTTTTAATGGAACTCTGTATATTTTTTTATCAATCCAATGATGTATCACAAGTTAACATTTGTTTGACAGGTGACCGGCAAAACTGATTTAAACTCTTAGACTTAGGCGCCCATGGCGGATATACTAGCAATTGTTTTTGTTCGTTTTATCTAACTTTGGAAAGAATTTAAGACTATTCATTTATCGTGCCATTTTCGCGAGTCTAAGTGACTCCTACAAAATTTTATACTTTACATTCAGTTACAGAATTTTCTCTTTAAATAACGATCAATATCACCGAAATTAAGACACGAATACATATTTTTTATTTAACCTAGTTACACATTACAGGTTTTTGCCAACATACATCTAACAGAACTATCTAACGCCATTTGGATTTAATATTATTTTCAGAAAATAAACCGTTTTATTATGCAATAATGTGATATCAACAAGTTCCATTATGACTTAGTAGGCTGTGATAAAACAGACGAACCGAAAGTCATGGTTGCTGCGTGTTACCAAAATGGCCATTATTATTACTCAGTATATATCACCACTAAACCAAACACTTTATTTTTGCACTCGACGCGCGTTTCGCTAACCATGTTAGCTTCATCAGAAGCGATGATTAACAATCACCGCTCCTGATGAAGCTAACATGGTTAGCGAACGAAACGCGCGTCGAGTGCAAATATAAAGTGTTTGGTGTAGTGGTGATATAGATATAGATTCCACATTCCCAACTTAGCCATTATTATTGTTTACTTTACGTCAAAAAATAATTTTTCGTTAACGAAAATGTATTCAACGGATGAAAAAGTAGACATGTTATTAATTTATCGATAGTGCAGAAAGAATAGCCGACAAGCCGCCGAGTTGTACATGGCAAGATATCCCGACAGGAGGCACCCACCCAAAAATTATTTTTTAAGGGTAGAGCAGCAGTTTAGAAGGCAACCGATTGAACCTGCTGATGTATTTATTGATGACAAAGAGTCAGAAATCAATGTACTAGCCATTGTTCAGGTTGATCCTACAATTTCTATAAGATATGTTGAAGAACAAACCGGTGTAAATCATGAAACGGCTCGCCGCATTTCAAGAAAATATAAATTTAGGTCCTACAAATATCAAATAAATCAACATTTATTTCAAACAGATTACCAAAGAAGAATGGATTATTGTAATTGGTTTTTGCAAAGATACTACCTTGATAACCAATTTCGTTACAAAATTCTTTTTGGATGAATCTAGATTTACCAATTTGGGTCTATTTAATCGTAACAATACTCGATATTGGGCCCAAGAAAATAATGCGAGAAAGTGCCAATCAAGAAAGATTCGGCTTTAACGTGTGGTTGGGTATCCTTGACACAAGAATTATTGGTCCTATTATATTTGATGGTAGGTTAAATAGAGAAAGATATTTGGAGTTCATTCAAAATGATGTTGAAGATTTTTTAGAAACTTTACCTTTAAATCGTGGAAACATTATTTTCCAGCAGGATGACGTTCCAGCCCGCAATAGTAGAAATGTAGTAAACTACTTGAATCAAAGATTTGGTGCAAATTGGTTAGGTACCAATGGACCTAATAAGTGGCCTGCAAGATCGTCAGATCTTACGCCTCTTGATTTTTTTTATATGGAACCATCTAAAAGAAAAAGTTTAAAAAAATCCACCAACAGACAGAAATGATTTAGAAATACGCTTAAGAAGAGCAGTAAATCAAATAACAAATTCAGTTGGAGAACGTTATGAGAGCCACGGTGAGAAAAACAAGATGGTGTAAGATTAACAACGGACAGCATTTTGAACATTTGGAATAAATACCTAGCAAATTTATATCTAGTATAAAATAGTTTTACCTATTTATTTTTATTGTGTTACTTAGTTAAAATATTACTTCTTTCTATTATTAATTAATTACAATTATCGGTTTTATTGTGTTATTCTTATTACTAAATATTTTAGTAGTATTATTTGCATTTAAATATTTATTTAATAAATAGGTTTCTTATTTAAAAATAATAATAAATCCAACTGACATTAGATAGTTCTGTTAGATGTATGTTGGCAAAAAACCTGTAATGTGTAACTAGGTTAAATAAAAAATACGTGTTCCTATCTTAATTTCGGTGATACTGATCATTATTTAATAAGAAAATTCTGTAACTGAATGTAAAGCATAAAATTTTGTAGAAGCCACTTAGACTCGCAAAAATGGCACGATAATTGAATAGTCTTAAATTCTTTCCAAAGTGAGATAAAACGACCAAAAACAATTACTAACTTTAAATCAGTACTAAGTTTAAATCAGGTTTTGCCGGTCACCTGTCGAACAAATGTCAACTTGTAATACATCGTTGAAAAGAAAATTGCAGGGTGTTACATGTTGGCTGTGTTACCAGGTATATATATATATATATATATATATATATATATATATATATATATATATATATATATATATATATATATATATTAGAGAAATTAACAAAAAGAATACTTCTGTAAAAAGAAGCTTATTTCAGCGTAAAAAATTACATGAAAAGTAGAGCCAGGAAACACAAACTTTCTACTTTTAAAGTTGACCTGCAGTTTTAATCTCCTAAAACCTGTGAGTAAATTTATTTTTGTGAGACATGACTATTCCTAAACACAGAACCCTCACATACTCAACAGCTATTGAATTTTATAACATTAAAATGAGTAATGACCAGGTTATGTGAAGACGAATCACTTACAAGCTTCAGGAAAATAGAACTTTAAAGCAATAACAAATAACAAAGTAATACGTACATTTTTTCCTAAAATACTTTTTAACACTAATAGTGTTCAAACGAAGAGTAAACTGGACAATATGTTATATCTTACTTCCTTACATGACTAACTTTTCTCGAGTAAAATCCAAAAATTTGATATTTGGGATTTTACTTTTTTTTGTGAAAACATAAATATTTGTTAAACTTTAAAATACATTATTACAATAATTTCAGAATTATTATAAAAATATCGTTTTTTTTCCTGACTAAATCATTTCTTATCAAATCTAATTACACAAACAAACACAATACATTAATAATAATATTTACATCAACCATTTTTTTATATTCCCAGCCGCTATTAAATTTATGTTTAGGACATATTTCGGGGCTGCAAATGTCATTAATAATTTGATAATAATGCAAATGAAAATTTGTTTTTTGCAGGAAAATATTATGTCAAAACTATAATCGTATTAAAACAGCTTTATAGCAGGCAAAATTAGAAAAATAAATGAAAGATATTGGAAAAATGGGTGGGTTATATTATACATCTAAATCAAAAACACAGGACAGAGAATGTTTTGTGAAGCAGTCATCTAGAACAAGAATTTATTGTTACTGTAAACCACGCTTTTGTTTTAGATAAATATTTACAGAGGTTGTAAAAATCGGCTTCAAAAAGAAAATATAAGTAAAATAAAGTAGTACAAACGAGACCCTTGAAGAACCTGCTTAATAATATGTGGTCATTTTTATATTATACTTTATTTTTATTTCTATTTCCGGTTTTGACACAATATGTATTTATGACTTAAATTTGTGTATGTATATTTTCTGTTGCATAAGAAAACTTTATACGGGATATAAAAACATTAACTCTACCTTAATTTAAAATTATTGTAATCCGGTAATAGGTGTTCGAACAAGCATGGCGTAGAAATGTTCTCTAACGCTTCATAGTTGTAGTAATTTCTTGACGCTATGTTTGTAGAAACATCCCTAGTAAGCTTGAAATAGACTGTTCAAAATTTTATATGTTAAAACTGAGATATAAGATGGCACCCTCAGTGATTTAAATTACATTTATTTTTTTAGTACTTGTATAATTATTACTCGAAAGATGTCCTGATATAACCTTGTTTTAAAAAATACTTCTTCATAAATATCGCCCTTTATCACTATGGTGGCTAAATTAAAAAAAAGACAAAGTTAAGTCTTCCATGCTGTCATTTCCTTTAAGTAATTAAATCAAAGATTTTACCTCAACATATTCCATTGTCAAATACATGAAAGTGACAAATAAGACAAAAAATTAAAACTATGAATAAAATGAACAAATACAAAATCTCCTAAATTTCCAAAATAGAAATAACTCATAAGAATTATCAGTTATTTATATTATCCGTTTTGCGTGTGGATCTAATATTCTCGTTTTTTCTCTATCGAATAGGGGTCTTTCCTGCCTCTGTTTTCATTTCTGTTGTTTCTATTTTTTTTTCGGTTATTGTTTCCGCTGTGCCGTTCGTACAGGTCTAATTATGGTAATTCATGATTCTGTTACAATTCCTAGGTCTCTGTTTCACCACACTATATTAATTTTAATGTTGTTTTAGATGTTACCATGTACTTCGAAGATCATCTTCATGGTCTGATATCATCAGAATGTGTTAAGTGTACCATAGTATTTTTTTTCTTTCTCCCATTCTACCACTGTTTAGGAATTTGTCTAATTATTTTATCCATTCATATCATAATTGTGACTAAACCGTAAAATAATGAGCTCCAAGAATCTCCTTGGTATTGGATCGGTATTGTTCACCATTTAGTTTAGCTACGATGTCGTTTTGTGAGTACATATTTTCTATAGTTTTGATAAAATTTTGTGGTACGTGTCTTTCATAAAGGAGTTGTGCTTAACAGAAGGCGTTTTCTAAGTCAATGAAAGATAAGCCAGTTTACGTATTGTAGTCTACCGATATTTCGGTAACTTACTGTCAGATGAAAACAGCATTCATCCAAGACCTCGTAGATCTAAACCCCTCTTACTCCTATGCAAGTGCAACGTGTTCGTTACTTTTGTTTGTTATTTTCTGTCATTAGCTTCAGAATTGTAGCCGGAATGCTTTTTTTGTAGCACCTTTTTCCCCTTTTTTGAATAATAGTTTGTAATGCTTGTTTTTTATTCGTCAGGAATTTTATTTTGAGTAAAGATTTTCTTGATTAGAGTTGTTAGTTGTTGATTTAATTTTTTCCATCCTATTTGAGGAGTAAATTAGTAATAATATCTTGGCTTGAAGTTTTCCATTTTTAAATATGTGAAACACTAGTTCTACTACTTCCACTAGTGTATCAAAAGTTCAACGCTTATTACTATTTTTATTTCCCTTCTTTCTAGAAAAGTCGTCAAATATTTCATTTATTTTTCTTTTCCAATGCTTATTTTAAATTAAGATTTTTCACAATTTTAAAGATTTTATGTGGAATATATTATCTCTTGAGTGCTAATTTTTAGATTTGTCTAACAGTGTTGTATTATGGCCTCTTTTAAAATTTTTCTATGAGTCTCGAGTTTGTGCTATCAGATATTTTAGGTAGGCTTCCTTTTTTTGCATGACCCTTTGGTTTCTTTGCGGAACCATAAGGTTTTGTTACGCTTGTATAATCGAATCCTTTACTTTTCTACGCCTTTCAAAATATTGAAAACTACATTTATATGGGCTTTTATTTAGCTGAGAAATGTTTGTCTAAGTTTAGGGAATCGTTGATCCGGATCATCGAAGTATTTTTTTACTAAAATTGTAACTTGAACTATGAATTTTACTACCATTTTTGTATTATCCTTGGGGAACTTATTGCCACAATGGAATGTTTTACGTGCAAAGCTGCACATACAATTATCCTATATATCACTCAAACTTCACTCCTAAACTATAATTATCCTAACTCATTTGGTAACTAGTTAACTTCCTATTATAAAGGTAAGCGTTAGAAAAATCTTTTCTAGTTCATTTTAAAGTACTTTTTATCTTACTATAATGTAAAAAATGTAGAAAATAAAGTCAATAAAATTTAACTATCTATATATACAAATATTTTTACCTATATGTACAATTAAAAAAACCCTGTTTTTAATTTTTTTTAAATCTCTTAATAGATTTACAGCCTTCTATATTAAATTTCCTAACAAATATTCATCTAGTCAAAACTTATTGTGAATGCAGGATTGTCAATACCACTTGTACTACTAAGCTTTTTATTTTCTTTGGTACCTCTAAAATACGCCTCAATTTCATCTAGACTTTTATCTTTAGTTTCAGGCAAAATGTATTTACAAAACAACATAGCCAATGTCGATGCTAAGAAAAACGTAAAAATTGTCCCGCTGAAACTTAAATAATTTACCATATCATAATAGATTTTTACGCAAATAAAAATAAAACACTGAGCCATGCATATCACAATACCCGCCATTATAGGGCGTACTCTAAGAGGGAACATTTCTCCAACTAATATCCAGGGAATTGGAAGCATTCCCAACATAGAGAAAAGTACATTAAAAATTACACAAAATAGAGGCAGGAGTTTCAAAATTTTCTCCTCATTACTATTTATCTCATAGTATTTCACATACAATCCCAAAATAAGTACAGATATAGCCATTCCAACGCTTGATAATGAACACAAAGTTTTTCTACCCATTCTATTGATCAGAATGGCACATATAATAGACATTCCAAATCTAATGAGTCCTACAGTAATGCTGGACACATAGTCATTAATTTGAAGATTTGTCTCCCCGAAGAATTGCACAGCATAATATAGAATTGTATAAATTCCGCTAAGCTCTTGAAGTAAAAATAGCACAACTAGGAGACAAAATGGTTTTACTGTTTCTGGACTAAGATAAAGTTCTTTCAGACTCTTTTCAGGTTGATTTTCGGGTTTGCTACCTGAAAAAAAAAATGAATAAATAAATATGGATTTTCTTGATCAGAAAAAGACTTTAAGGTAAAGACAGAACTATCAAAGAATTAAATTCTTAATTCTCGTATGGTTTTTTCTTTACTTTCAAGTATTTTCCTGACAGTTCGTAGTTTCGGTGCTCTAAACCGACGTTATTTTTTGTCTAATGGTATCATAAAGTACAGTGCGTGCAAAACTTTTGTGCCAAAAATATTTTTGTGTTATAAAGGAAGAAGAGAAAAAAAAACAAATACACCATCATAAACTACTTTAATTATACTAACACCATATGCAACTTAAAAATCTACTGTAAATAACAATCATTTATAATAAAAATAACATTTTTCACAGGTATTGGGCCAACTTCAAATTTCACAATAAAAAGGTATATAACTTAGCAAAAATCACTATAACTCAGGAAAAAGTGGCAGTAAAAGATACATTCCTCTCAATACTTTGTAGCCATACCTAGAAGGCGGCTAATCGTTGAGGCATCGATTCGATGAATTTGAGAATTCTGTCTCTGGTGATATTGGCCCACTCTTTTTGAACTTTTTTCCAGAGAGCTTCTTTACTGGAACAATTCTCACTTTCATTTTCACCTCTTCCCACAACTGTTCTATGGAGTTCAAGTCTGGAGATTGACTTGGCCATTCTAAAACTTGAAGATTTTTCTTTCTGAAAAATTCTTGCAAAAACTTAAGTCGTTGTTTCGGATCATAAATCTTGTTGAAAAATCTATCGTCGTGACATATTTCGACGTCTGTAAGGAAGTATGTGTTCTAATAGAATATCTTTGTATATAACAGCGTCCATAGTACTTTCAATTTTAACTACTGGGCTGACGCCTTGTCAGGAAAATGCCCCCCAAAAGTATAATACTACCACCACCATGCTTAGCAGTCGGTATTTGTTCTAGTACCTTTTGGCCGTCGAACATATCTTCTATCATTTCCAAATAAATTAACTTTAATTTCTTCCGAAAACAGCACTTTTTTCTTCAGTTGTCCAATTTTGGTGTATTTTTGCAAATTCTAATCTGGCCTTGTTATTGTTTTTACTGATGAATGGTTTTATTCCAACACGTCCAACAAGTCCAACTTTTGTTAGTCTATGAGAAACAGTACTCCTGTTGATGTCAGCTAAATTTTCTTCACGTAATTCATGTGCAATTGCCGCATCCTTTTTTACGTCTGCAACTGCTTCTGTTTTAATTACTTTGTCGACACTAATAGTTGTTTTCCTTGATATGGTTTATCATTCATAATACTTGTAGTTTCCCATTTTTTAATTGTTAACCGTTGTTTTTCCTATGGATAAAAGTTCAGCTACTTCACTTCAAACATTTCCTATACCGTACAACCTTATAAGAGTTTTCCGAATGTCTAATGACGTGCTTTTCAGCATCTTTCCTCAATGATACTGATAAACAATTATGAAGTGAACTAATTTCTTGATGTTTACCTGGAATCACGATTAAAAATGTAAACATAACTGGGTAAATCACAGTTTTTAAGAGTTGGCCCAATATTTACGAATAACCGAAAAATATTACTTTTATTAGGAATGATTGTTATTTATAATAGAAGATTTTTTAGTTGTATATGTTGTTAGTAAAACTAAAGTAGTTTATGATGGGGTATTTGGTTTTTTTCTTTTCTCCCTTTATAATTCAATTAATCACAAAATTATTTTTGGCCCAAAACTTTTGCAAGCAACTGTGGTTGTTTACAGGTTTATAGATTATGGCTTAAGGTATTTCTTAGCTCTTAAAAGTAGTTTTGCGTGAAATTTTGAGAACTAATAGATTTTAGTATCATGCATTGACTGCTTCAATATAAAGATGGTTTACCACGAAGTATTGCTATCGGTAATTGTTAAAGTTTCAGATATTTAACACGTTAAAGATAGGAATTCATACTTTTTCTTCGATCAAAAGCATGAGATTTTTACAATTTTTGCTCTTGTATGTGCTTTAAAAAGTAAAAAGTCATAAAAAAAATGTATACATAAAAAAATTACTTTGCTTTCGTTTGCTAAAATATGTAAGCAGTTTACTTCCTAGGTGTTGCAAAAATATTAGATGAATATTACTTTTTCACAGTTTTTTATGAAGTGAATTTTCGCTATGGCAACGTAGCTTGAAGAAGACTGAGCGCCAACACGGGTGTCCTCTCAAATTTTGAAACACATATATGCATTGCACTGATCGGACTTTCTTTTAAAGGATACTAGAATCAACGTGTATCTCGCACGCGTATTTATTCAGTTCTGTTTGTGGCTCTCATGTTTCCTCAGAGAGCGTTCTTTACGAGTGGCGGTCGACGGATTTCTTTCTAACACCCTCACTATCAACGCCGGTGTGCCCCAGGGCTCCATACTGTCTCCTACTCTCTTTCTCATTTACATTAACGATCTGCTGGAAAAGACCGGGAATCCAATCTATAGCTTTGCAGATGACAGTACGCTTGTCTCTTCATTCACCTTGAACGCTCGGACATCGGCTGCTCAGGCGAATATCCGCAGACAGCAGGAGGTCGTTCAACTTAACAAAGACCTGGAAGAAATTCTGTCTTGGGGTGACAATAACCAAGTGGAATTTAACGCTACAAAAACCCAAGCGGCAGTTTTTTTTTCTAAAAAAGTTAACGTTGCTGAACTCGACATAGTTATGTCGGGGCACTCCATTCCCCTAGCATCGCTCAATTTGTTGGGCGTTAGTTTGGGAGCAAATATGTCTTGGCATGAACATGTTGCAGGTATAGCAAGGAGAGCTTCTCAAAAGTTGGGAATATTATTTAGAACCAGAAAGCTTTATACCCCACAGCAACTGTTAATTCTTTACAAAGCCCAAATTCGACCAACTATGGAATACTGCTCCCACGTTTGGGGCTCCGCTCCCAGACATACACTGCATTTGTTGGATTCTGTTCAGAGAAGAGCGGTCCGTCTGATTGGGGACCCGGAATTGACCGGCGGCCTTGATTCGCTGGAACATCGAAGAACGGCTGGCGACTTGAGTCTGTTCTACAAGTATTTTCATGGAAAGTGTTCGAAGGATGTAGCCCGCTTAATTCCTCCCAAAGCGGTGCATGTTAGAAATACACGTCGCGCTGGTGCTTCGCATCCGTATGAGGTTCAGCTTGTTACTCCGCGTACGACGCTTTTCAAGCAATCTTTTATATGGAGAACGTCATCCCTTTGGAATAATTTGCCCAGCGCTGTGTTTCCCACCGAGTACAATTTACAGCGATTCAAGAACAACGTGAATCGCTTTTTCCGCACTCGTGCCGCTCCTGGAGCGCTTTAGGGACTTCCCTGCAGCACGTGTGCTAGACCAATAAAAAAAAAAAAAAAAATATCAATACTTAATAATTGATATATTTTTAATAAATCATTCAAGGTATCGTTTTATTTTTTTTATGGGTCTAGCACACGTACTGCAAGGAAGTCCCTAAAGCGCTACAGGAGCGACACGTGTGCGGAAAAAAAAAAAACGATTTACGTTGTACTTGAATCGCTGTAAATTGTACTCGGTGGGAAACACAGTCCTGGGTAAGCCATTCCAAAGGGATGATGTTCTTCATATAAAAGACTGCTTGAAAAGCGTTGTACGAGAAGTAACAAGCTGAACCTCATACGGATGTGAAGTATCAGCACAACGTGTACTTCTGACATGCACCGCTCTGGGAGGAATTATGCGGGCTACATCCTTCGAACACTCTCCATGAAAATACTTGTAGAATAGACTCAAGTCGCCAACCGTTCTTCGATGTTCCAGCGAATCAAGGCCGCCGGTCAGTTCTGGGTCTCCAATCAGACGAACAGCCCTTCTTTGAACAGAATCCAACAAATGCAGTGTATGCTTGGGAGCGGAACCCCAAACATGGGAGCAGTATTCCATGGTTGGTCGAATTTGTGCTTTGTAAAGAATTAACAGTTGTTGTGGAGTGTAAAGCTTTCTGGTTCGAAATAATATTCCTAACTTTTGAGAAGCTCTCCTCCTCACACCAGATTCAGATATTTTGTCCTAAGAGCTACAAGAATTTGTCCTTTGTACATGTTATTTAAACTGACGTGCGTTATTTGAGAAGCTCTCCTTGCTATGCCTGCAACATGTTCCTGCCAGGACATATTTGCTCCCAAATTAACGCCCAACAAATTAAGTGACGATGCTAGGGGAATGGAGTTCCCCGACATAATTATGTCGGGTTCAGGTTCAGTTTCATCATTTTTATCATGTGAAAGTATCAAGGTAATTATAAATAACATTTGATTGCGTGTGGCGGGAAGCAAGCGAGAAGCTACGTTGTCACATTCGTTATACCCTGAATAACCAAATTATTTCGCTCTAACATAATGCCCTCTCTGTCTTCTCGTAAGGAATACCTTAAGTTTTCGTTTACAGCTATAGTAAATTTTTTCCAAGTGCGGGAATGATTTTCTAGGCAGCTCAGAGATGACTGTTGTACCGACCCCTTGAGGTCATGCCACATGTCAAATTATTGAATTAAGATCTGCCAATCCGAAAACAATCAACTTTTTTTTTTAAGAAAACACTGTTGTAAGTACACACAGAAAGAAATTTAATGCTCGTAAACATTATTTTTATAGAGGTCAAAAGTTAGATATAGTTAAATTCTCTGTTCTTTTTAAAATGTATACAATTATAAGAAAGAAATATTAAAAACAAATATTATTGTAGAGTTAATGCTCACGCGAGGGGGCAGGTCCTCCTTAGGTATAATTGAAGTATTTTAGGATTTTCATCAGTTGGAGTTAAAATTTGTGTATGTGCAACCAGTTATTTTATAAATCTGACAAAACAAAAGGCTAGTGAAAGTGTCCGAATATTAATGCTATTTGAAAAGGTTAGCTGTAACCTCACAAAACATCTGTAAAATAATGACAAACCTCACTTTACAAATCTTTAACAGCGACCAATAATAATTTTACTGGTGCTCGTAAGAAAAAATCACACATAGTAATACTGCCGAAATAACGCGTTACTAAATGTGTTCGGGATTTAGACGGGGTACAGCACTTTGGACCATTTTCAAACAATTTGATTACTAGTGGAAAAAGCACATGAATATAAGGTCACCTTGTGGATTGCAATGGTTGACTCCGTAAAAGCATTTGATTCGGTAGAGATATGGACAGTCCTTAACGTCTTAAATAACAGCAGAGTCGATGAAAGATACACAACTCTTCTTGAGTACATATACAAAAATGCTCGAAGAAAAAAGAAATAAAATAAAAATTAAAAGAGGAATTAGACAAGGCGACTCGATAACCCCAAAGCTGTTCACTTTGGCTCTAGAAGACATGTTCAAATCGTTAAAGTGGGAAAATAAAAGAATACTAATGGAGGATGAACGATTAAATCACTTAAGATTCGCGGATGATATTACTCTGATCGCCAACACAAAAGAAGAATTACAAGAAATGCAGATGGAATTAATAACAAGTCTCGAAAAATAGGTCTAAAAATAAACTTCACCAAAACCAAATATTTGAACAACGAAAGCGAAAATAACAGCCAGGAACTATTAATAGAATGTGAATGAATAGGAAAGGTACAAACATTCATATATTTAAAGCAAAAAATCGAAATATCACAAAATAATTTAAAGACTGACTTAGATAGAGAGTCTCGTTAGGTTAGGTTCGGAAGGTTACAATCTATATTTAAATTGGATATCCAAAATACAATAAAAGCCAGAGTATTCGATCAATATGTACTGCCGGTATTAACATATGGTACAGAAACGTGAACTTTAAATAAAAGTACAATAAATAAACTCCAGGTAACCCAAAGAGCAATGGAGAGAAAAATGCTCAATATAAGGCTCCAAGATCGTATTCCTAAAATCGAGATTCGAAGAAGATCAAAAGTGACAGATGTAATACATCGAATATTTACATTAAGGTGGAATTGAGCGGGGCATATGGCAGGGATGAATTTTAACAGATGGACACGCCGTATAGTTGAATGGAGGCCTAGAGAACACAAAAAATACGGAGGTAGATCACAGACAAGATGGACGAACGACATAAAAAGATTAGCAGGACACGATTGGACGCAAAAAGCAAACAACAGCTCGTTGGAGACAACTTGGGGAGGCTTACATCTGACTATGGATGGAACAAGCTAATGATGTGTTCAAACGAGCGCATCTTGTCACATAATAAAATTTTTTCGTAACACAACCTAGAACACTATTATGTTTTGATTTTTTTGTAACCCCTAGAAAAACGACATCAGGCAAATATATATACGATGGTTGCATGATAAGTATCTGGCCTCGGCCAGAGATAGCGCCACTACTATTTAAAAAATCATATTTTTCGTAAATATAACCTTTCATAAGAATCCTGTCAAATTTTCAAGTCAGTGCGTGATTTAGTTTGTAAGTGATAGCCATTTAAATAGAACAATTTTATGGGATTTTACGACAATGGAACAAATTGAATATTGAGCAGAGATAAAATATTTGTTTTTGAAAAAGAAAACGAATGATGAGATAAAAGCGGAATTCAACAAAGTTTATGGGGACTCGGCATTTTCGTTATCCACCATAAAATATTGGACAGATCAATTCAAACGCGGCCGTACAAGTATTTTGATGTAGAAGAAGGTCGTCCAAATGAGGTCACCACATCAGAAATGATTGAAAAAATTCACCATAGAGTGACAAACGATCGGAGAGTGAAAGTGAGTGAGATTGCTGAGACTGTGGGCATCTCAATTGAACGGGTGCAGAACATCTTAACAACTCATTTGAGTATGAAAAAGCTCTCTGCGATGGGCGCGGCGATTGCTCATAATTGACAATAAACACGCACGTGTGTCAACTTCAAAAGAATGTTTGGTGGTGTTAAAGCACAATTGGAATGATTTTTGGCGTCGATTTTTGGCGTTGACGAAATACGGATTCATCACAGCACACCAGAGACCAAAGAGTGGGCTCTCCGTGGCGAACGGGCGCCAAACAAGGCCAAGAAGACTTTATCGGCCAACAAAGTCACGTAATGTTTTGAGAAGCATGCGGCATAATTCACATCGAGTACTATGAAAAGGACGAAACGATGAATAGAGACTATTATGTCAATTTGTTTTATTGGATCGTTTCAACTGTGCTGTGAAAGAAAAACGTCCGCATTTGACGAAGAAAAAAGTTCTCTTTCATCAAGACAATGCACGCGTGCACACTTGTGTCATCGTCATAGCAAAATTCCATGAGTTAGGCGAAAAAAATTTTTGGCTCAAACGATGAGGTGATTGTTGAAACAAACGCCTATTTTGAAGAGTTGGAGAAATGGTATTTTTTAGATGGGATACAAAACACAGAAAAATGTTGGACTGAGTGTATCGAGTTAAAAGGAGACTATGTTGAAAAATAAAATAAATTTTGCACACAATTTTTTTTTCTTGGTAGTTCTTCTGAGTTTTTCCATAAAATGGACATGGTCTGTACGAATTTTTATTTATTCTATTCTTAGGGATGAGGTTCTCCATATAAAAGACTTCTTGAAAAGAGACGAGAAGTAACAAGCTGAACCTCATACGGATGTAAAGTATTAGTGCGACGTATATTTCTAGTATGCACCGCTCTAGAAAGAATTAAGCGGGCTACATCTATCGAACACTTTCATCGAAAATACCTGTAGAAGTTGCCTACCGTTCTTCGATGTTCCAATCAATCAAAGTTGACGAGAGAGTTCATTAGTACGCCTATTCGGTAGACGACTCAATATTTTCTCAAGTAAATATCGTCGATAAAATTCTAGTTACTCGAGTGAAATGCGTAAGATATAATGATTTTAAAAAAGTATGTATTCATGTTCAATGAAGATCTGCTTAAGATTTCTAACTCTATAAACGACTTAAATGTACTAAAACAAAAACTGTTTTACGCCATAAGAATATTAAACGACAAAAAAAAGTAAAAATCAAAATTACGCAAAATGGTGAAGTCGGTGTAAGTCGCACCCACTTATGGGCAGTTGTAAGCAGGGAACAGGTAATAGAACTTGGCGGGATTAATTGTCTGTTTTGATTGGTAATTCTGCCAAATTCTTGTTGCTATAAATCTTCCCTGCGCTCTTTTGTTGTAAAATGATGTTTTCCCTTCATTTCAAACGCCCATTGGCTCACAGTCATCATGAACGAAGGTCGAGAGATAAAAACTCGACAATACTATCGCGATACTGCATGCTCAGTCCATCTATCGAGCAGTAAATTTTACTTAAGCGTCGACAATAATTAAATGAAGCTTGCCTACGGCCCACCCGTCTACCTACAGACTCATCTGCATACCTGTCTATCTAGCTGGTAGGAAGAGTTACACACCTATTTGCCATTTAACTGACTTTCTTGCTGCTTGGTTTGAAGCAAAAGTTTTTTTTTTGGCTTCTCTCGGAGGTAGGAAGATAATTTTTGAAATACAAAACCGAGTTAAACGATTTTTTCACTATCGCGAATATTGAAAAATGCATGTCCGAATACAAAAATTGCATTAAAATCAAGCTAGGAGTTTTATAAATATATGATGATAAACATATATACATACAGCTATATATATATATATATATATATATATATATATATATATATATATATATATATATATATATATATATGATTTGATATGTCGGTTCGAGAGAGTATATAGACTAACTTATATTAATATTACATTTGAACAATATTACATACACATATACGCGTTGCATTCAGAACGTTCTTTATATTTTCAATGAATTTTAAATAATTTTAGAGACTACTTAAACGCTGAAGTTTTCAGCTCAGTTCAAATTTATAATAAAAACATCAGTTGTAATGACAAACAAAAACTGTAAATTCGACATAACAATTGTTCCAGATTTTTGACAGGAACTACTACATATCACAAACATTCATTCAACATAACTTGTTAAAACTAGGGTATTGTCTCGAAATTCTTCTAACTAGTTTTAAACGTCAAATAATTTTAAAACAGGCCCCTAACTACTTATTTAATAGAATTGAACTTAGAGGTAACATTTATAATTTTAACTTTAAAAAACAAAATAATTTGGATTCTGAAAAGCATCTTCAGTATCAGTAGCTTCACTTAAATACGTGCATATGTTCAACAATTTATAATAGTAAACCAACTAATTTCTTTATTTTATTTATTTAAACAATATACGGGAAACCCCATTATTTTACAATAAAAATTTTAACATACAATGATTATAAAAATGTAAGAAACAGGGTCAACGAGAATATCCAGAGAATCAAAAGAGAGCATTGGGAGAAATTTTCGAATGATATGGAACATGATCTGTACAGAGGACAAAAAAAAATAGAGAATCTACTGAGAAATAGAAAAAAAAACAATAAATGAGTATATACAAAATACAAAAATTTCGGTGGAAGAATGGGAAAGATGTTTCGAAAAACTCTATAGTCCATCAGAAACCAATTCATTAACACCGGAAAGACAGCATGAAGATGAAAATGTTGCCCATCAAATAGGACCATTTCCTTGAATGAAATACAGCACATGGCAGCGAAACTAAAAAACAGAAAAGCCCCGGGCATGGACGAAATTAAGAACGAAATGATCAAATATGGAGGTGATAAATTGCTAGAAGAATTACAGATTTTCTTTAACAAAATACTTACAGCCAAGATTATACCATCCGAATGGAAAGAAAGCATCTTGTTACCAATTTTCAAGAAAGGAGAAAGGACAGATCCAAAAAAACTATCGAGGTATCAGCTTAATGAGTGCGGTACTAAAATTGTTCACTAAAATTTTAGCAGAAGAAATAATGTTAACCGGAATCTGTGAAGAACAGCAAGGGTTCAGAAAGAACAGGTCTACTATAGAAGCCATATTTATAATCCGCCAAATTACCGAAAAAGCCATAGAGTTTAATAAGATAGCCTTTATGTGTTTCATTGATCTTACCCATGCATTCGATAGGGTACGGTTAACTGATGTCACAACCCTACTACAAAAAAGGGGAATTCACCCGAATATAATAAAAACTATCGAAGAGTTGAACATCAACGACCACACATATATAAGAGTGGCAAATAAATTAAGCAATAAAATACCTATGACAACCGGAATCAGACAAGCCTAATCCCAATCTTATTTAACATCATAATGGATGAAATTATAAACGAAGTAAAGAAAACTGGGAGGGGATACCGATTGGGAGACAAAGAAATAAAAATATGCTACGCCGATGATGCAGTAATCATATCAGAAGACGAAGATAACTTACAGAGACTCCTACATAAGTTCCAACAAACAGCAAAAGTGTTTAATATGCAAATATCTGTAAAGAAAACAAAATCCCTTACAACATCTAAAGAACCGAAAAGATACAAACTCGCGATTTATGATCAGAGTGTAGAACAAGTGATGTCTTTCAAATATCTAGGGGCAAACATAACAAGTAACTGGAACCTTAAGGAGGAAGTAAAAACTCAAACAACAAAGGCATCATTAATATCAGGATACTTAAGAGATATAATTTGGAGAAACAAATGTATGAACTCCAGGAGCAAAGTAAGAATATACAAAACATGCGTAAGACCGATCATGACGTACGCGATAGAAACCAGAGCGGAGAACACATTAACAAAACGACTCCTAAGAACAATAGAAATGCGAATACTTAGATCGATAACAGGATATACCTTATTTGACCGGAAGAGATGTGAAGAAATGAGGGAAATATGCGAAATACAGGATGTGGTGAGATTGGCAAGGAATAGGAGAAGTGAATGGAGAGACCATGTGGATAGAATGCCAAATGGCTAAGGTTGCAAAAGAGAAGCGACCAAACACACCTCGACCGCTTGGAAGACCACCAATAAGATGGTATGAGAGCTGGTCTTCATCATCGCAATTGTTTCTGGGAAACCTTTGAAGTGAACACAGGACATGGTCCTAACGTAGGAAGAAGAAGAAGAAAAATTTTAAAATTATACAATACAGGTAAGACATGAAATGAATAGGACGACAAAAAAAGTCACAAGTTCTCGATAAAATCACAATAAGGCAATCATAAATAATCACATATAGGAAAATAACAGTCATCACAGCCAATTTAAGAATTTACTGAGTGAGCCCACAAAAGGATCAATATCTGGATGAGAATTTAAATAAGCTAGAGTGCGCGAGATTGGAGAGTGCATATTATAATTTGTACGGGAGTAAGGTATATGAAAGAGCTCATGTTTTCTAAGAGTCCTAGAGGAAATCTTCAGATTGATGCAGTTAATAAGTGAGGGGCAATCCATAAGACCATTTATCAATTTGTATATAAAATTTAGATCCCTCTGATCTCTCCTGGACTCCAAAGATTGGAGATTTAGTATTGCTGCCACTCCTGCCAGTTCATTATGCATGCTTAACTTAAATGAACAGTATTTTATAAATTTATTTTGTATTCTCTCAAGTTGTACTTTATGACAGTTGTAGAATGGAGACCAATTCCATATTCCAGGTGACTTCTGAGAGCAGTACAATAATTTAAGTGCCGGTAATGACTTATCTCTACAGGTACGAATAATAAAACCCAACATTTGAGAAGCTTTCCTCTCAACAAGGTTATAGTGTTCCCTGAACGAAAGTTGACTGTCAAAGACAACCCCCAAATCCTTTATTGAATTCACAGATTGAAGTTCATGATGCTCAATAGTATAGGAATTGTTTTTTATATTTCTAAGTCTTGAAAAGGTTATAGAGTAACATTTATTGATATTCAGAGAAAGGTCATTTAATTTAGCCCAGTTTACAAAGGAGTCCAGATTTTTTTGCAGTATATCAGAGTCATCCTGGGACTTAATTATACGAAAGATTTTCAAGTCATCAGCATATAGGAGGTAATCACAGTCCGATAAGCAAGTTATCAGATGAAGCAAAAATAAATTAAATAAAAGTGAAAAATTTCATTTATAGTACTTTTAAGAATAACTTTAAATAGTATCTAATCGGGGTTTGAATGCAAGAATGTTAATTATTAATAAAAATTCCACCCATTCGTTCCAACCGGTATGTTAATGTCATTCTTGCTTTTTTATAAATTAAAACAATTGTTATTATTATGGTTGTCGTACATTTCATACATAGGTTTGTGGTTTGTTATATCATGTATTAGTAATTAAATTGTCAAATGCTTTTTGATTATTGTATTATATAATGTCGACTACCACTTATTTGCATTTCCAGGTGTACCGCCCACTATTTACATATGGTGACAGCACAGGATCTTTATTGTTTTGTCCCATTTGAGGAAAAACTTCTTTGACCTTTTGGATTTGTTTTAAGGGCTCATTTTATTTCTTGGTTGTATAGATCACTTATTAACACTGCCCATTTTTTACTAATCGACGAGACAATACTTTTCCTATCTTTTGAAACCATAATTTTGCCTGGGACAGTTGGGGAATAAATACTGGGAGAGTAAGAAGAACTATCAAATTTATACTTTATCCTAAATTTATTTGTCTTTGTCTAAGTAATTTTAGAATTGGCAAAGAAGTAGAATAAGAAAGCAACAAATAGAAATGTAATTGACTACGACATAAGACATAGATTTGAACTGAAAGAAAAAGAGAGGTAGGCTTTATAGGAACACCATTAGAAAGAATTAAGAAAGAAATTAACTAATTGTGGCTCAAATGAAGTAAACTGAGTAAATTGGAAACATCTTCAAAGAACTCTTGGACATATTTGACATTTTGTGAATAATGACATTGACTTACACTCATCGTACTATGATTGCGGCTATTGTTTATAAAGTGATGTAAGTCATGTTGTTACTTCCCTTACTAAGGGGAGTATTGAATTTGTGGTGAAAACACATTCCAAAATTTTTGCATTTCTTTGCATTTCACGAAAAAATTAATCTCTATTTCTTTCGGTCTGTCTGTCTATATGCTTGTCTATCTGCCTGTCTATCTAACTATTTGTTGGTATGATAACTTCTGAACTAAATGAAGTATCATTTGTAAATTTCGTACACAAAAAAATACATGAAATAGAAATGAAACTTTTCAGCAATAGGGCGACAGAGGAAGAGAATGAAAAGGGTGATATGATATGTGTGTGTATGGTGATTATGATAATTTTTTCTAATTTTTAGTTGGGATAATGACGAAATTACCAACAATAGTATGTGTAGTTAAACATAAGAGGTGCTAAAGTGGTGAGAGACGAAATTGAAGACGTGGCTCTTATAGGCTTTTTTCAGGGTTCTCCAAGTCTAGAAATCTGAAAATTATACTATTTTTTCATTTTCAATAAAAAGAGTATACAAAAGGATTACAGAGTGACGTCAAGAAAATATATGTCAACTGAGTAAATAACTTTACAATTTTCTTTATCCTTTGAGTTTAAGTGCATAATTATATTTGATCCAATGTTC
The DNA here is from genome assembly GCA_019049505.1 of Pachyrhynchus sulphureomaculatus. Lineage (NCBI taxonomy): Eukaryota > Metazoa > Arthropoda > Insecta > Coleoptera > Curculionidae > Pachyrhynchus > Pachyrhynchus sulphureomaculatus. The sequence continues at coordinate 50,179,350 of CM032448.1, forward strand.
ATAAATACATTATGTGTGTAGTATTGTATCCAATTTTGTGAGTTCTTGTATTATTGATCTGATATAAGGATTTTTTCTAAAATATTTTAGTACTTTTTAATGTGAGCGAAGATTATTCGAAAAGGATATTCTATAAAGAATAATTTCATGCATTATATATTATGTGTGATGTGCTATGATAAAAATAACCGGTTGAATTTATGGTGGTACTTTACATGCACGAATAAAAATTAAGGAATTGACCGTACGTATGTCAAATGACAACATCGTAAAATAACATTTTCCATCGAAATAACCGAGAACTTACAAGATGTAAAATATACAATTCGAAAATTTCTGGTCAAACTGGACATATGTAAAATGTTTTTTACGAGTAGTATCACTCAATGCAGATATAGGTCTTATACATATCACCCAAATATCATTTTTTATATCTAAACACAAAATAATTAGATGAGCCACATTTTTTATAACCCGCAATTTAACACTAAAAAAGAACACATATATGCTCATGACTGTAAATCATTTTCATCGATTTCAATTCCAATTTTGATTTTACTTCGACTAAAAATTCTCGTTTTTAACCAAATTATAAAAATCATGAGATGTGGATAATACTTACTGCCATAAGAATTTCTAATTTCTTGTTGTGCAGTCACAATATTTCTGTTAAAAAATAAATACGCTTTGTATGCTTCGGAATTTTCACTTTCATTATTATTGCCGGTCTTCAACAAATGAGGAGGACTTTCTGGCATTACTTGCATGGTAACCTAAAACATATTAGGGAAAATAGTTTTTTTTCTTTAGATCAGACAGGAGTGAGGCGGCACTGTTATCATATCTATACTAATGGCAAGAAGATGAGGGAGTTATTCCAGGCATAATAGTAAAGTGTGGTTCATGTATGTCTTCACCAGTGCTAATGCTTAGTAATTAGTAGAATATTTAGTACTAACAGTTATTATGAAACACGAGATCTTTTTAAAGAATTTTGTCAATTGCGTGACAATTTCACGAGACGCAATGCTTCAAGCTGGAATTGACCCAATGCATTTGAAGATTAGGGAAGCACAATTTAATTCATGTATGCAAAACAACCGCCCTTATATTAGATATTTTATCAACTCTTTTTTCTTTCTTATTTTTAAAAAAAAGATAAAACAATGTTTTTAACGCCAAAGATAATTGAGAATATTCAAATTCAAATGAAAGAATTTTGTACACTCGGTCTTACTTGTCGAATACACTAAAATATGTACAAGCGTAGACTGAAATGTCTGAATGAAACAATTTTTTTGCTAAAACAAAAAATTGTTTCTCTACTTAATCTCAATTGAGCTCAATATATTTGGTCCAGCTTTTTATTCTCGCAGAGAATTGTTTCGAACTCGTTTACAACACAGACAATCTCTTCAATCGAGAACAATTTTTTTCCTCCAAGGCAATTTTTGAGGTTAGGAAACAAATAAAAGACACCAAATCTGGAAAATAGGTGTGTGAGGAACTATTTTAAAGCTCAGCTTGTATACTTCTGCCATTGCAACAGCTAACGGGTGAGCAGGCGCATTGCCCAATGAAAGAGCACGTTTTTGAGCGCTAATCTTGGCTGCTTCTGTTTTAACTCACTACGCAAGTTCAATAATGTCGCCTAATAAGAGCCAGTTACTATTTTATCATTTTCCAAATATTCAGTCCTGACGATACCCTGTGAGTCGCACTAAATGTGTGGCCATCACTTTTCCCGCCGATAAAACTGTTATCGCTTTTTTCGGTGCACTTTCAGATTCGCCAATCCAATGTTTTGACTACTCACCAGGGTGTAATGGTGGATCCATGTTTCATTTATAGTTACAAGATGATGCCAGAAGTCCTTCGGATTAAACTGAAACTTTTCTACACACGATGAAATGTCCTTCCTCATGCGTTTTTGGTCTGGAGTCAACAAACGCAGCACCTGTTGCACACTCAGCTTTTTCATTTTTAGAACTGGATGCAGGATATTATGTATCCGTTCATATGAGATGCTGATCATCTCAGTAATTCCATGAAACTTCTTCTTCTTTCGACTTATAGCTAGGCACTACTGTCTGCTTTCTTTGTTCCCTGCTCTATAAATCGTCGCTCCATCTCTTTCTTGGATATCCCATTGATCTTCTTCCATTCGATGACTTGTCTCTTGCTGTTGTTTGCCAGTCTTTCTATGTGTTGATCCCATTCCACTTTTCTTCCTTTTATCCACTGGTTAATATTTTCTATATTATATGTGCGTCCTATGTCTTCACTCCTTTCTCTATTCCTCAGGGTCTTGTTCGTACATCTCCTAAATATTCTCATTTCACTTGATTCCAGCATCCTCTGTGTTATACTTGTGTCGGGTCTTGTTTCAGATGTGTAATCATTACCGGTCGTATTATGCTCTTGTATATTCTTGTTTTGGTCTCCACGGAGAGGAATTTATTTCTAAATATGGTATCATCGAGGCATCCCGCTATCCTATTAGCGTTGTTGACTTCTTCCTCGATTTTTCCGATACTAGATATTTTGATGTCCAGGTAATCGACCTCCATCACCTGTTCTTTTGGTTTATCTTCCACCACCAGCTTGCACCTAATCGGCTCTTTTGCTATTACTATTGTCTTGGTTTTTCAGTGGAGATTGACATATTATATTGTTTTGCTGCTATTTAGAATTCGTAAAGCAGCCTTTGCAGATCGTTCTCGGTCTCAGTCATTATTATCGCGTCATCAGCATAACATATAACTTTAAGTACTCTATTACCCATTTTATATCCCTTCTTTCTTTTGACGTTCTTTATAATTTTATTCATGACAATATTAAATAGAAGAGGACTCTCCCTGCCTGATTCCAGATTCATAGTTGATTGGTTCTGTCGTTCCTTATGTTAATCTTGCGACTACTTTATTGTCTTTATATATATTCTCGATAGTTTTAATTAGGTCTAATGGGATGTTCCTGTTATATAATAGATGAATAACGTCTTCTGTTTGCACATTGTCGAAAGCTTTTTTTTAGTCTATCAGGCACAAGTATGCTGGAATGTTGTATTCTATGGATTTTTCTTTTAACTGTCTCGCAATGAATACGGCATCGGTACATGAGCACCCACTTTTGAATCCTTGCTGCTCTTCTTCCAGTTGTATTTTCGTATTTATTTTTGTTGTAATAATCTTTGTTGTTAATTTCAGTGTACAGTTTAGTAGATTTATGCCTCTATAGTTATTTGGATCTTCCTTTTCTCCCTTCTTGTGCATTAGTATAACTGTCGCTGTTCTCCATTCATCTGCGATTCTATTCGATCTTATAATCCTTTGTATAAGTGTCTGGAGTTGCTTAATCAGAGAGTGTCCCCCATATTTTAGTAGTTCATTAACTATTTGGTCTTCGCCTCGAGATTTACGGTTTTTTAATTTTTCCAGTGCTTCTATTACGTCTTCTTCTTTTATATGTGTTTCTTCGTTTATCGTTATCTCTGGTGTTTGTGGCAGTGTGATACTCTGTTCCCTTTTATATAATTGTGTAAGATATGTTACCCACGTTCCTTTCTTCACGTGTGTTAATCTATTAGTTCTTTCATCTCAGTTCTCTGCTGTCTTATGAATCTCCAAATTTGTTTTTGTTGACCATAGAAGCCTGATTCTAATTTGTTTGCATATCTCTCCCAGTAATCCGTTTTTGTTCTTCTTACTAATTCGTGGGTTTCTGTTCGTATTCTTTTATATCTTTGGTAGGCTTCATCTGTCCTAATTGACCTGTACTTTAGATAGCTTTCTTTCTTTTCACGGCATTTCTTTCTGATTTCTGCACTGAACCATGGTGTTTTTGTTGTCCATTTTTTATTTTTATCGTTTTAGTCCCTAAACTGCTCATATGCAGCTTCTAATACATTTATTTTTATTTTTAACCAGCCGTCATTTATATTATCATGGTCATTTCTTTGATTTATTTTGATACTCGTTGATACTTCTTGTAGATTTTCTATTCTTATCTTTGTTTCTAGTTCCTTATTTTGGTGTTGCTTTGTCTTTCTTATGCTCCACCTTAGTTTACATAAAACTAAATTATGATCACTTCCTACGTTTGGTGATGTCAAGCTTCTTACGTCTAATATATGGCGTGGATGTATTTCTCTGTTTGTTAGGACATATCCTATCATTGATCGGTTACCTCTAGTGTTCTCGAATGTTTATTTTTTTATTGCTTCTTATGGTCAAAGTATGTATTATTTATTTTCAACTCGTTTGTTGCGCAGAAATTTATCATAAGCTACCCGTTATCATTTTTTATGTTTTCATTAAATCTCTGTTTAACTCCTGGTATTACCTCATTTCCAACTCTTGCATTATAGTCACTCACCCATTATTATGAAGCTTAATATGATTATCTTCCATCGTGATACATGGTATTTTTATCGATTATTTCTTCAAAAGAAACCTTAGTCGGGCGTCCTGAACGTGCCGTGTTTGTCCGGCTACGTTTAAGTTCTTTTACCCAGTAAAAAATGGTCTTGAGTTTGGGTACAAAATCCCCATGAACTTCCTTCAGTTCACATTCTATTTGAACCGCAATCCACTTTATCAAATAAAGAAGTTTAATTATTGCATAATACTTGCTATTATCCATTTTTACGAAACGTGTAACACCAATTACTTCCGATAATTACCAACAAATAACCCCGTGTTGCATCTGTTTAAAATTTTGAACATAGCCGTTGCATGAATCACGCTTAACAAAGTTCCCCGCCATTTCGTACAAATTTACCAGACTTATCAATCCACCCTCGTATTAGTATGTGCATTTGTCATAAACAGTTTCAGCCGTCATGGATTATTCCGAAACAATGTAATTATTAATTTTTTTTTTATATAACTGGACGACATTAAAGAATACTTTCATAGAACTTTAAATCATTTTTGTTTACTTTTTATACCAACTGATCAAAATGAGTAAAAAAGTCGCATTCTTTTCTTATATTTTATGCATTGCACTAAAAACAGAACTATCCTATATGGAGAGTTTCAATCGAAATTTTTCCTGGTTTTAACATATAAAGATGGATGTCCTAAACACTCACATTATTTTATTATTATGTATAGAGAGTATCCCCTTCCCTATGATATATAATTCTTGTAATTATGGGTCAATACAAGAATTTTTAAACTATTAAAAGTTGATTTAAAAATTGAATTAAATTCCATTATAATTTTTAGGGGAGGTTGTGACTCAGTTTTTGCAAATCTTACAAACTTTTTCCTTTCGAGTCAATAAGTTAATTGATAAATTTTCCTAATAACATAGCCATACACAAAAAAAAATTCATTACCACGAACCAAAATACATGGATCCGGTGTGATCCGTAGTTAAAAAAGATTTATCGTGACTCTTAATGAAGTGTGAAAAATGGAATATATTTAATAGTCTAGAGAAGAGAATATGCATTCAAACACAGCAGGCTATTTCTATTAATTAAACTAAAATCTATCCTTATAGAGAGAGAAAAGTACCTCTAAAACTCAAATAACGCACGTGAGTTTAAATAACATGTACAAAGGACAAATTCTTGTAGCTCTTAGGACAAAATATCTGAATCTGGTGTGACAACCAGACATTACTCTTAAAGGATTGAGACTTACCCCTATCGGGTGTAAAAACCACCCCCACCTACGGAGGCATCAAGTTCAGGCTTTTATAGTTTTAGGTAGGGTGAACAAATATGGAGTAGATTCGCTTGAACCGCCGATACACGACTATAAACTACCCTTAGAGGATGGTAGAAACTACTCTTACGCTCTAATGATGCACATGTATGTTATTGAAATTCGGAAAGGATCAAGTGTTTTTATCTCATTGTGCTAAAAATTCAATACAATTAGATCATCTTCCTAATAAGGTCGAAAATTATCCCTAGGAGGGGAGACTACCCCCTGGGATTGAGTTCTGAAGTTCTAGCCTCTGAGAAAAGAATACAAGCTTTTCGTAGTCTCAGGCAGGATGGACAAATACAGCCTGTATTTGTTTTTTCTCAGATGCTAGAACTTCTAAGATCCATCAACCCCAGAGATAGATTTTGTACCTTATTAGGAAGATAATCTAGTTGCCTTGAATGGTTGGCACAATGAGATAAAAGTACTGGATCCTTTCCGAATTTCAGTAACATCCATCTACTGCATTAGAGCGTAAGGGTAATTTCTACCATCTTCTAAGGGTAGTTTATAGTCGTGTATCGTTGGTTCAAGCGAATGTACTCTATATTTGTTCACTCTGCCTAAAACTACAAAAGCCTGAACTTTTTCCGTCGTCATTGAATGGGGGTGGTTTTTACACCCTAGAGAGGTGAGTCTCAATCTTTTAAGAAGATGTCTGGTTGTCACACCAGGTTCAGATATTTTGTCCTAAGAGCTACAAGAATTTGTCCTTTGGTTTAATTAATAGAAATAGCTTGCTCTGGCTTGAATGTTTATTCTCTTCTCTAGACTATAAAATATCTGCCATTTTTCACACTTCATTAAGAGTCATTACATTATTACTGTAGTTTTACCCCATTTCAAGAGATGTTTTTGGCCAAAAAAATAAAAATGAAACGATAAATCGTTTTTAAACTATGGATTCGAATTCAGTGTCGAGAAATACACTAGATCCATATATTTTGGTTCGTGGTAATGAACTGTAGCTGTGTAATTTAAGCTTTCAAGAAATTTGGACCAATCCAGAAGTACAATTTTATCTGCTATTTGGAAAGTATTTTGAATTATATAGGGAGATGGACACCAATTAATACATTAATTTTATCTAGAATAGCAAAGGCTTATTATATAGCTCCTTACTGACTTAAAAGAGCTTTAATATCATTGCATTTATATTAAAAATATATATCCTTTTAAGAATAAATATTCAGAGTACCCATTCAAGCGAAAGTTGGCGCTTTCTTACGGCACCTTGCTTAATACGAAATATTCTTTAAATTTAAACTGACATAATACTAACGGATTTGTGAGTTTTCAGGTAACGGAACTGAAAGGTCACCGAGTGGAAAGTTTTCAAATAAATTTGTGGAAGTTAATATCTCAAAAACTACTAACAGCATTCACGCTGTGCTTTATAAATAGAATTATACTCACCAGTGAAAATACTGCAAAGGCTACACTAATTAAAGCTACAGTTTTCCAGTGCATTAAATATCCTAAAACGTAAGTGAGCAGAATTCCAAAACTCGCACAAATTGGTCCTAAAGTTTGTAGAAATCCTCTTGTATTTGGTGTAGCAATTTCACCCACGTATGTGTAAGATGCGGTCGACATTCCTTAAAAAATATGTAGAAAATCATTACGTGTTTCTTACACAGTATGTACTAAATTAGTGATTGTTTGTAGCGATTTCGAAAGATTTTCGGACATTCACGCAACTCCCAAAATCAGCCAGTCCAAAAGTTGAATATTTCCCAAGGGTATGGTATATGTATGTGGATGATGTTTTCGCAATTTTTGATCATTTTATTTCCAAATTAAATAGCCGATATAATTCCATTAAATTCACTTACGAAATTGAGAACAAAGGATAACTTCCTTTTCTAGATATTTTAATTTTTAAAAATAATAATAGGTTAGAATTTGATATATATAGAAAAGACACAGTAACAGATATATATATATATATATATATATATATATATATATATATATATATATATATATATATATATATATATATATATATATATATATATATATATATATATATATATATATATATATATATATATATATATATATATATATATGAATATATATATATATATATATATATATATATATATATATATATATATATATATATATATATATATATATATATATATTACTCAGTATATATCACCACTACACCAAACACTTTATTTTTGCACTCAGAGTGTTTGGTGTAGTGGTGATATATACTGAGTAGTATCATTGTGCCAAAGATTCCACATTCCCAACTAAATATATATATATATATATATATATATATATATATATATATATATATATACATATATATATATATATATATATATATATATATATATATATATATATATGTATATTCCTAATGATTTCATTGCAAACAACAAAAATTAGCCGCGTTACATTTTTTAGTTCATCGTTTGATGGAGTAAACTTTAATAACGAATGGAATCGTATTAGAAATATAACTAGAGTTAATGGTTATGTCTATGACTTAGTAAACAAGTTAATAAATAGACATAAGTTCAGGTTAAATATTCAGAATTCTACCTTTTTTATACGAGAAGAAAATAAGACCAAGTATGTCTCCATACCATATAATCCGAAATATAGCAAGGAACTCAATAAGGTATTTAATAAGGTAGGCCTCGCCTTAGTCTATAAGTCATCAGACAATCTGAGGAATATCTTAGAAAATCCCAAAGATAAGATTCCTAATTGTGAGACTAGTGGAATTTATGAAATTAGTTGTAATGATTGCGACAAAAAATATGTTGGGCAAACTAAATGGTCTATGAAAACATGATTTAAAAAACATTTAGCACATTTAAAGTACAGTAGAACAGAAAAGTCTAGCATTGCCGAACATGCCCTTGAAGTTGATCATACTGTAACATTAGATAATCTAAGAATAATTAAAAATGTATCTAATAGGAGATTGCTGAGCCCATAAAAAGTATGGAAATAATAAAATGTAAAAGTAGTTTAAATAGAGACAGAGGGCCAATTCTTTATAGTCCCCTCTACTGGTTACTTGACCGGAACTGATAACCTCGCCCATGCCATTAGTTCCGCCTGAGTAATTCAAGTGTTAGGCGAAGTATAAATAGGGTAGATTTGTAGTATAGCTTTAGTCAATCATCGCTCCTGATGAAGCTAACATGGTTAGCGAAACGCGCGTCGAGTGCAAAAATAAAGTGTTTGGTATAGTGGTGATATATACTGAGAATAAATAACAACAAATTTTTATCACATGACAGAAAATCAAGAGGCCTTTATTTGTTGTTATTTGATGAATAAACAAATGTAAAAAAACGATTAAAATGACTCCAAAAAAATTGTGTAAATTGGTAAAAAAATTTGCGTAGTACTTCCCTTGTAATTATCAGTTGGAAAATAAATACTGGCTTATTTGTATTTGTACTAGAGAATCAATTAATCTGGATACTTAATATCAATAAAAAGAAAGTTGATCATAAGAAAGGCTTGATAGACATGAAGACTGAATTTTATTCGAGGAAATCCATATTATTTTATAATATTAATACTGTTGATGTGCCAAAAACTATACCCCAGTTTGTAACAGCTCGTTGACCTTAAATTTTGTAAATTGCTGTTTTTAGTATATCTGGAGCTTATATAAAATAAGAATAATTAGTATACTTATTGTGCGAAAAATAAATTTGTCAAATGCCAATAAATAGATCAACTTTAAATATCATTTGTAATGTAAAAATTTCAATTCAAACTTTGTGACTCCCGTTACAAGCAAAAAAAACTTCTTTGGGGTGACTTTTTCAATCACATTTGAATTTTCTCTACCGTCTGTCCCGCTTAGATTGGAAATAAGGAATAATCAACATGACTTTAATAATAACTTTTAACATAATCCCTTTCATCCCTCTCATACTACTCCTAAACTCTTATATAGTTGTTTACATGCGATTTTAATTAAGAAAAATATAATTTTCTGATTTTACGACCCCGAGAACCCTGAAAAGAGCATATGTTTTATGCTCCTTTTTGCCTTGTATATATTTGATTATAAATATTTCTGCTTAATATTTTTTTATACAAGACAAGAAAAATTTCTATCGTTTTATGGAGACTGTGTTAAATTGCTTGACTTCTAATCCATATACCGTCTTTCCCTAAAACCGATCGTTTAAAAGTTATAGGTTCCTTCATTACTTGAATATGTGTACCAAATTTGAAATTGATATCTCATTTCGTTCAAGAGCTATCACGGCAATACCAATGGAAATTGAAACTAATATCTGATCTAGGGACTCTAAAATATGGAAAAATACAGAACATTCAAGGCAATTTTGTCATAAATAAAATACTGCTCGAACAGGAAAGAAAAGAAAGAGATTTACAAATTTTGTTTTTTTAAGCTTATTTTCATTAATATTAGAAAATAATTAATTCTACAGGCACTTTAATAGGATTTCTCACAGACCTAAACTAACATAGACCTAAACTGACTTAACTTTAGCGATGGGCGGCCGAAATTATAAAAATAAATAAAGAAAAATAATCGCTGTTTATAAAATAACAATCATTGACACTTTATCGTTTACCTACTAAATTTCCAAACAAGAGCTGTTACCCACAAAAAATCTGAGTAAAGTTTTCATTTTTTATCCTATTGCATAGTACCCTAGTAACTAACACGTAGGCTGAAAAGTTTTTGGTCTGACCGATAGATGCCGCCCTTTTCAAAAAATCCGTATGATTTTTAGGAAGTACCAACCTTCAAACGATACGTGTCAAAATTTCATGACATTTCGACGATTAGTTTACAAGTTACAGTGGTTTTAGTTACGCTACTTTTAATTTTTCAAAACAATGTTTAATTTTTCAAAACAATGAAAAAAATCGAATTTCGTGTGTGGATTAAACACTGTTTTTTGATGGGAAAAAATACCGTTCAAGCAAAGAAATGGCTTGATAAGTGTTACGGGAACTTCGCCCCTGGAAAATTAGTCATCATTTACTGTTATGCTGAATTTAAACGCGGTCGTATAGATACAAAAGATGCTAAACACTCTGGACACCCAAATTAGGTGATTACACCAGAAAACATCAACAAAATCCATAAAATTGTTTTGGATGACCGTAAAGTGAAATTGCTAGAGATAGCTGACACCCTAAAGATATCAAAAGAACGTGTTGATCATATTTTGCATGAACATTTGGGCATGAGAAACCTCTGTTCGAAATGGGTACCGCGGTTGCTCACAGTGGACCAAAAACAACAACGTGTTGATTATTCTGAGCGCTATTTGGACCTATTTAAGCGCAATAAATCAATAAAGGATTTTTTCATGCGATATGGGACACTGGATGAAACATGGATCCACCACTATACACCTAAATCAAATAGGCAGTCAGCTGAGTGGACAGCAGCCGGTGAAAGTCGCCCGAAGCGACCAAAGACAGAATACTCGACTGGGAAGGTTTTGGCCTCTGTATTTTGGGATGCGCATGGAATAATTTTCATCGACTATGCTGAGAAGGAAAAAACCATCAATAGCGAATATTATATAAAATTATTCGTGCGTTTGAAGGCAGAAATCGCAAAGAAACAGCCCCAAATCAACAAGAAAAAAGTGTTTTCCACCAAGACAATGCACCGTGTCACAAGTTAATGGTTACGATGGCAAAATTGCATAAATTGAAGTTCGAATTGCTTCCTCATCTACCGTATTCTCCAGATTTGGCCCCCAGCGACTATTATATATCCACAGACATAAAAAAAATGTTCACGGGAAAAAGATTTGGCTCCCATGAAGAAATTATGGCCTAAACTGAGGCCTATTTTGCAGGCAAAAACAAACATTTCTACAAGAAATGTATAGAAATGTTAGAAAAGCGTTGAACTGATTGTATCGCTCTTGAAGGAGACTATATTGATGAATAAAGTCGAATTTTGTAAAAAAAAGTGTTTTAAGTAGCTAGACCAAAAACTTTTCAGCCTACTTGTTAATGTACCATAGTTCCTTAAAGTGTCTTATCTTTTTCATAAAATGTTGGATAGTTTGGAGATTTGAATGATTAAAACTGAAAATTTTTGGTAATAATTACTTTTGTGTTACCATGCAGTAAATTTTACGAAAATAAAAGATTCAAAAAGCAACGCACATAGGGGTATTTCAGCGTTCTAGGCGGCCATAAATCGATTTCCTAAGACTTGTCCCAGGTAGCTACCTAACAATGTCAAACAGACATAGAACAATAGGCGACCCCGCCCATTACCTATTTGACAGCGTGCGGGCCGGATTCTCACTAGGAATTTAATCGTCGCAGTCGCTATGAGTGTTCGTTTCTGTTTTCGGCCTTCGTTACAAAACAGTTATTTAAAAAAATGACGAATGATTACAAGAAATTGAAATACCTGTGGTAAAAAGCCATTCTTCTGGTCTATCAACAAAGTCACTTAAAGAATTAAGTGAGAGGACTAAACGTAGAAAAATAAGAGAAAGTACGTAGTGCTGTAGATAAAAAGTAATAATGCGTACTGCTTAAACATCCCTTCAAAGTTCTGAAGAGAGAATTGCATCCAGTGTTTTAAAGACACAGCTACCTCTCCCCAGATAGTCCAAGCATACTAGAAAGCATACAAAATGTCAAAGCAGCATGAAAAATAGTTACAACTAAATCCAGTAGACGCCTTCTCAATGTTTGTTGGAGCTGACCTTTCAAGGAGACAGTATGAAATAATAGAAAATAGTAACAAGAAGTATTTATCCGAATTACACCGTGTTACAGCAAATAAAAAGGACTTGTTATCCGGCGAAAAAGGCTTATCGGGTAACTGAGATATGTGCTGAAATTAAGTTACATTTATTGGATCACACGGCTAAACGTTTGGCCACATATTTGGAGGATGTATTAAACGAATTAAATCATTGACACTCATTTCGAAATGGGGATGTGACAAATCGCAACAAGCACAATTTAAGCAAAAAAAGCAAGAAGAAGATGCAATTGACAGCAACATTTTTCAAAGTTGTTTTGTTCTACTATAATTGATTTGTGGGACAAACAAGAAAGTTATTTGGCAGAATGCAACTCCTCCTTGTCACAGTACTGTCGGCCAATGAGGATTAAATTTACTAAAGAAACACTGAATATTACAAATTCTGAAATTACTTAAATAGAAAATGAAATAAGCGCTTTGGTAAACAGCGAATTCATACAAGGACACAACTATTTTTCCATGAAACATATAATGATATATTAAAATGTATTTTTCTTCAAAATATGCACTCCAAAAAGCTTTCACTGCTATATTTAGAAATAAAATCCGATTTAAAATATCTAAAAACAAAAAGGTAATTTTGGCCGTATAAAACGCTGAAATACTCCTACGTGCAACGTATACTTAATTTTGGCACATAAACAAAAACATATAAGGATATACACTGTAAATCAGTGACATGACATTATGCCAAAATACTTAGATATCCGTGGTACTTACCTCTAACGACCATTGAAAGGAAAAAGGATAGATGTTAGCTCGTTGGATACTTTTTAATATACGAGGATAGATTGAAAAGTTCGCGGCCTAGTCAAGAAAACAAAATAAAATACGTACAAAAATATTTTTATTTTTCGACGTAATCTCCACCTAGCTCTATGCACTTCTTCCACCTGCTTTCCAAAGCTTCCACACCTGTTTGGTAAAAAAAGAATCCTCAAGGTCTTCAAAATACTGGTTAACTGCAGCTTCGACTTCTTCGTTTGATGAAAATTTCTGGCCATCGAGGTGTTTTTTAAGTTTGAAAATAGATGAAAATCCGAAGGTGCCAAATCAGGAGAATAATCAGACATGTGAACGCGAGCGTTGTCCTGATGGAACAAAACTTTCTTTTTCAGTAATTCTGGGCGTTTCTCTTTAATTTCTTGACGTAAACGACTCAAAAGGGTGCAATAATAAGTCGAGTTTATTGTTTCGCGTTTCGGAAGGTAGTCCACCATAATAATACCTTTGGTATCCCAAAAAACTGACGCCATCACTTTTCCAGCAGACAGAATTGCATTCGCTTTCTTTGGGGTCGGTTCACCAGATTTTTTCCACTGCTTGGATTGTTGTTTTGTTTTGACTCTGGAGTATAGTGGTGAACCCAGGTTTCGTCCATTGTCACAAACCTGTTAAGAAAATCTTGCGGATCAGCCTCAAACATCTCTAAACAGTCGCGAGAAATCGTGAGTCGAATTCGTTTTTGTTCAACTGAAAGCAATCTGGGGACCCACCTACGGAAAACCTTAGAAAATCCGAGTTCGTTGGCAATGATGTTTTGTGTTCGTTCATACGGGATGCCTATAGTGTCTGCAACCTCCCTGATAGTTAATCTACGGTCTTTCAATATAAGATCACACACTTTGCCGATGTTTTCTTAAGTCGTAGACGTCGTGGGCCGGCCGGAGCGACCCCCCCCCCCCCCCCCCCCCCCCCCCCCCCCCCCCCCCCCCCCCCCCCAGGGTCATCTTCGATGCTTTCTCGTCCACGTTTAAATTCTGCAACTCATTTTTTTACAGTTGTATATGACGAAGCAGATTCCCTTAGTGTTGTTTTCGTATCATCGTGGATCTCCTTTGGTGTTAATCTTTTTTTAAACCGGTACTTGATGGCCGCACGTTGTTCAATTTTTTCCATTTTTTCAAAAACGCTACACTTGGTCTCACTAAACTCGTTCTAACGTAAAAACCACCAATTCTACTGCAACAAAATTTTACACCAAAGAAAGTATGAACTTATTGGGGGTACTATAATAAAAATATCATGTTCACTTTTTGGTGAGGCCGCGAAGTTTTCAATCCATCCTCGTATTTTATTTGAAGTCAAACAAATATCAGCAACCTGCAAAAACACTTGAAATTTTTCTTGTGAAAAAAATTTATGACTTGATATTTCTAATAGGTCTATTTCCATAATTTGACGTATAGCAGTGTAAACAAACTTTTAATACTAAAATTTCTTATAAATAAAAATATCCAGGGTGTTATTGAAATTGTTTATCATATTGAAAGTCATAAATTCCTGCATAAATAGAAAATGCAAAAAAAAAAATGATAAAGGGCACTTCTCAATACTAACTAAGAAATTGGAATTGGAATTAATAGTTTCATATAAAAGTTCATTTAAAATTTAAATTAGAAAAAAAAACAGTACTGACATGACAATAATCAACTACATATTAAGTTTTATGTTATCATACATTATTAACCGAAGGAACACAGTAAATTTTTAAAAGAAATATACTGCAAATGTTAATTTTTCTGTATTAAAGCCAGTGGAATTATAATTTTCAAAGACCTAATTATGACACATAACAGTATGTAGTGTGTATTAATTTAATTAATAATTATAAAGAAAATCGGCGCGTAAAAATATCGTAAATCGTAAAGAAAATGGTGATTTTTAGTGATATTTTTAAAAGATCTTCCTTCGACTTTCAATTCTCTTGGTTCTGCTTTTAGATATTAGCTAAATAATTTGTAAAGATCGGTTTAGAGATGAACATCACAACGACCAAATTCATGAGGAACGAACAAACTGCCATTAATGACGTAATATCCATACACGGATAAGTGGAAAGGGTGGATTAATATGTATATAGTTATACTCCGAAAGTGAATCAAGAACTGGAAGTTAATCGAAGGATACGCCTGGGATGGGCGGCTTACGGTAAATTGAAGAAAGCCTTTCAGTCCAAACTGCCTTTAAAATTTAAAAGTATAGTATATAACGAATATATTCTACCAATAACAACATATGGTAGCGAAACTTGAGTTCTGACACGGAAAATTATTAGAAAATTGCAAGTTCATCAGAGAGCAATTGAAAGGAAAATCCTAGTTATATCATTTAGGAACTGCTTAACAAACGGTTGGATCAGGAAAAAAACTGGGGTCCACGACATAATTGAAAGGATATCTTCTCTCAAGTGGAACTGGACTGGCCATGTGGCTAGACATACTGATAACTGGAGCGGAAAAGTGACCAGATGGAGACCATGTGGGGAGAAAAAAAGTACTGGCAGACCTCAACAACGTTGGTATGACGATATTAAAATATCAGTGGGGCTTAATTGGTATCAAATTGCTCAAAACAGGGACACATAGAAACACATGAGAGAGGCCTATATCCAAAGGATAGAGAATGGCTAGAAGAAGAAGAAAGAAGAAAACAATTTTAAGTAAAGTTTATTTTACCGCAGCAGTTTAAAGACGATAGTTTTTACCTTTTAGTAAAAAAAAAAACAGTTTAAAACGTTATCAACTTCATGAGTAATCTATAATTGTGTTTGTTATTATTACTAACTAATTACTTTTTTGACTAAAATATTGCTTTCTGGTCTATTTTTGAGGTTTCAAACTTCTTTAGCCGAATACTTCTTTAAAAAACGTATTTTTTGACAACGTTGCCATTGCCCTACTCGACTATTTAAATAAGGAAGCTAAACAGTTGCTTATGATGATTTACAAAGAGGCCAGAATTAACAAAACGGTATTAACTCCAAAAATCACTAATTTTAATATATTAAAATATTATTGATATCAAATGATTTTCGAAGGATTTCCATATAAATTTGTTTAACTTGTAATTTTCCTTTAATGCTTATAAAAAATGTCCATAAGAAAGAGCAGATAATTTACATGAAAACTGACGAAATTAATAAATTATTACATATCTCTATTAAAATCCTACTTTAAAACAAGGTTATATAAATAGATATGACCCATATCATTCGTAATATATTTCCCTTGAAACTCTGTTTCATTATTAACTGTACTTTTTTAATCATTAAACTTACCTGCTGCTATACCCGTAACCAACCTTCCTGCGTAAAGCCAGTTAATATCTTGAGCTATTCCTATTAAAAGCCATCCTAATATAAAAGGAATACTGCTGATTTGTATTGATCTCTTTCTGCCCAATAATTCCGCTAGAACTCCCGATAAAACACTACCTATGGGATTTGTTATTGCTCCTAAACTAGCTGTAACAAGATATTGACAAATTAGGAACATTTCTACGATACAAGAAATTTAGGTTGTTATAAAAATTATAATTAATTATGTAAACTAGAAGTACCAAAACGTATCACTGTCGTAGCCCAAGGACGGAGAGAAGCATATGAATACAAGAAATGGTTCTTTAAGGAAAAAAAGAGGGCGCGTAGGACGGAGCTACATAGAGGGGAAGTCAATTGACAAACTGAGACGAGTCAATCGGCACTCGGAGCGACAAACCCCTTCATAAAAAAAAAACTTCTCGTACACTGGAACTCTAAAAGCTTCATCATCATCATCATTAGCTTATTCTATCCATAGTCGGATGTAAGCCTCCCCAAGTTGTCTCTACGGAGCTCTGTTGTTTGCTTTTTGCATCCAATCGTGTCCCGCTAATCTTTTTATGTCGTCCGTTCATCTTGTTTGTGATCTACCTCTGCATCTTTTATGTTCTCTAGGGCTCCATTCAAACATAAGGCGTGTCCCTCCATATCCACATTAATATACATATTCGTTGTATTACATCTGTCACTTTTGTTCTTCTTCGTATCTCCATGTTAGGAATATTATTTTGGAGTGTAATATTTAGCATTCTCCTCTCCATTGCTCTTTGGGCTACCTTGAGCTTATATATTATACTTTTATTTAAAGCCAACATTTCAGCGTCATATGTTAATACAGGCAGCACATATTGATCGCACACTCTGGCTTTTATTATATTTGGAATGTCCAATTTAAACGTGGATTGTAACCTTCCGGACGCAGACCAAGCTAATGACACTCTTCTATCCAAGTCAGCCGTTAAATTATTTTTGTCATATTTCGATTTTTTTTCCTAAATATATAAATGTTTGTACCTTTCCTATTCTTTCACCTTCTATTACTAGCTTCTGGCTGAAAGCTTAGATCCCTCTTAATACAGTCAACTGAAAATTGATGACTAAGACTGGGGCAATTTTTCACAAAAAGAGCCCATACTAACAGAGAAACTTTAGCAACTTACTCTCAATTAAAAAATTGATGACTGAGCTGGAGGAGATATTTTTACCAAAAAATTCGGAACCGCAATAGAGCTCTAAAAACTTAACACTTAATCTAAAAATCGATGGGTGAGGATGAATATTTTATACAGTAGAAAACCCCCAACAGAAAAAAAAGTTCTATTTCTAAGCGACATATTTTCTACATCCATAAGGACAGGAATAGGATATATACCCCCTCTTGGCTACTCCATAGAAACGTATATAACTTGAGACAGCAACCATTTATGTGATAAAATAAAGTTAAAACATCTTTTCAAATATGACATGTTAAATTTTGAGAACGCCAGTGCTAATAAGATCTAACTCTTCCGAAATACTTCATACCAGTATGAAATGCGGAATTTTTTTCTAAAAGAACATGTTAAATTCGGAAGACGGATAAATAGTGCTTTATTCAAAGTATGCTTCATCGCTTGTTATACATTTTTCCCATCTTTCGGGCAATTTGTGAATACCACGCCAGTAAAAATCTTCCCCTTTTGCTGCGAACCATTCATCGAGCCATTTGTTCACGTCTTCGTACAAACCAAAGCGCTGCGCAGCAAGTGCGTGACCCATCGATGCAAACAAGTGGTAATCGGAAGCCGCCAAGTCTGGTGAGTAAGCCGCATGGGGTAGAACTTCCCAGCTGAGTGCTTCCAACGAGTCGCGAACTGGTTTTGCCGTATGTGATGGAGCATTGTCATGAAGAAAAATGACTTTGTGTTGCCTCTTTGGGTATTCTGGCCTTTCTTCAAGCAGCGAACGGTTCAAATCGATCAATTGTTGTTGGCAACGTTTAGTGTTAAACCGTTTCCCCAGGTTTTAACAGCTTATAATAGACCACTCCCCTCTGGTCCCACCAAACACAGAGCATCGTCTTTCTGCCAAGCGATTCGATGTGGATGGTGCGCCTAGGTCTACCCATGATTTTTTGCGCTTCGGATTCTCAAAATAAATCCACTTTTCATCCCCTGTAACTATACGATGCAAAAACGACTTCGTTTTGTACCGAGCGAGCAAAATATCGCACGTGTTTTTGTGCTTTTCCATTTGCCTGTCGTTCAACTCATGTGGTACCCATCTACTGGCTTCTGGATCTTTCCCATCTCTGGTAGCCGATTGGAAACAGCTTGTTGACTAACACCCAATTACTCGGCGAGTTGTTTTTGTGTTTGCGAATCATCTTCGTCCAACAATGCTTGCAATTTCACATCTTCGTATTTTTTTGGCGGTTTTCCACGTTCCTTGTCTGCAACATCGAAGTCTCCACTTTTGAAACGCCGAAACATCATTCACACGTATCTTGCGATGGAGCATGTTCACCATAAGGTTCTCGATGTAATCGGTATGATTCAACAGCAGTTTTCTTCAAATGAAAACAAAAAATTAATGCTGTCCGCGAATGCTCTTTGTTCGGTATAAATTTCGACATATTGAACACAACAACACAACACTATGCACACACTTTTCCAATTTATCACTCGTGCGCGTCTGACACTTGTTGATAACACAACAAAATGGCGAAGTGTCAAATCTTAATAGCATAAACTGCATTGTTGCACCATCTGTTGTCTGAAATCCGCATTTTATACTTGTATACCTGGTATTTCAGAGAGTAAAGCCACACAAGTAGTTAAAAACGACGAAAAAAAACGGCATAGTGTTTATTGTTTAATATATAGCGCATATCGCAAAGTCGTTGTCCTTATCTTTATGTCATCGTCATTTTTTTTTTCAGTAATTTTAACTTAAAATTGTATCGTAAATTCGGTGAAACCATTTTACTTTAACCGCTATACTATGAAGGAAAATAGTTAAGAATTTAATGGTGTGTTTTTCTAGTTCAATTAATAATCAGTTCAATGTTAATGGTTCTGTTGAAGTTGAACTATTGAAATTAGCGCGAAATTTGAGGTTTTATGAAACAAATTCGTAAAAACTTAATTTGTATGTTTAATGCAGAGATGAATTACGAATAAAAAATAAATGTTTCCAGAATAAAACATACATGACATCAGTGAAGGTACTAACTACATACGAGGGTGGATTAAAAATCTTGCAAAACAGCTATAATATTTTTTTTGCAAAAACCAAAATTTATTTCTCAACATAATCTCCATTGAGCTCAATTCAGTTGATCGAGCGTAATTCCAATTTTTTCATTCCCTTAGAAAAAAGAATTGTTTCGAATTGTGCATAACACACGTTTAGAGCAAAGATAACCCGTTCAGTCGACGAAAATTTCTTCCCTTCAAGTAACTTTTGAGGTTAGGCAACAAAAGAAAGTCGCCAAATCTGGGAAATAACATGTAGGCTGAAAAGTTTTTGGTCTAGCTCCTTGAAACACTTTTTTTTTGCAAAATTCGACTTTATATACCTTTCTTATAGAAGGAATTGTCTTGCCTTTGAAATACGCCTTAGTGTCGGCGATAATTTTTTTATTGTAGCCAAATCTCTTTCTCGCGAGCACTTTTTTGGGGTCTGCGAATAGATAATAGTCGCTGGGGCCAAATCTGGAGAATATGGCGGATGAGGAAACAATTCGAACTTCAATTTATTCAATTTTGCCATCATAACCATTGACTTGTGACACGGTACATTGTCTTGATGAAAGAGCACTTTTTTCTTGTTTAATTGGGGCCGTTTCTTTGCGATTCTTGCCTTTAAACGCACCGAAAACTTTATATAATATTCGGTATTGATGGTTTTTCCTTTCTAAGCATAGACGATGAAAATTATTCCATGCATATCCTAAAATACAGAGGCCAAAACCTTCCCAGCCGACTTGTGTCTTTGGTCGCTTCGGGCGGCTTTCACCGGCTGCTGTCCACTCAGCTGACTGCACATATCGCATAAAAAAATCCTTTTTATTATATTATCAACACGTTGTTGTTTGTGGTCCACTGTGAGCAAATCCAGAACCAATTTCGAACAGAGCTTTCTCATGCCCCAATGTTCATGCAAAATATGACCAACACGTTCTTTTGATATCTTTAGGGTGTCAGCTATCTCACGCAATTTTACTTTACGGTCATCCAAAACAATTTTGTGGATTTTTTTTGATGTTTTCCGATGTAACCTCATTTGGGGGTCCAGAGCGTTTAGTATTTGTATCTGTACGACCGCGTTTAAATTCAGCATACCAGTAAATGATGAGTGATTTTCCAGGGGCAGAGTCGCCATAACACTAATCAAGCCATTGCTTTACTTTTCCCACGAAAACAGTGATTAATCAACACATGAAATTTGACTTTTTCCATTGTTTGGAAAATGTCAAAAGTAGCGATTCAAGAACAACGTGAATCGCTTTTTCCGCACTCGTGCCGCTCCTGGAGCGCTTTAGGGACTTCCCTGCAGCACGTGTGCTAGACACATAAAAAAAAAAGAAAAAAAAAGCGTCACTAAAACCACTGTAACTTGTAAACTAATCGTGGAAATGTCATGAAATTTTAACACGTATCGTTTGAAGGTGGTACTTCCTAAAAATCATATGGAGTTTTTGAAAAGGGCGACCAAAACCTTTTCAGCCTACGGCTGGGAAACTATATTGAAGCCCAGCTTGTGCACTTTTGATCTGGACTCAACAGATGCGACACACATCGTACTCTCAGCTTTTTCATCCACTACAGGTTATTATGTACCCGGTTATTTGAGATGCAGCAATCTCATAAAGCTTAGAGCGACGATCTTCCATCACGGTACTATGAATTTTATCGACCATTTCTTCAGAAAAAACCTGAATCGGGCGTCCTAAACTTGCAGCATCTGTAGTGCTCATTTAAATTCATTTCTGTTCTTGAGTACTGGTGCAGGGTCCCCATAAACCTCCTTCAGTTCAGTTTTAATCTGAGCCGCAGCTCACTCTTCTTCATAAAAATGTTTTATCTCTGCACGATACTCGGCTACAAAACGTTTAACACTGATCGCTTACGAGAGCTTCCAACAAACAACTGCGCATTACATCTGGTTGAAAGTTTGAACACAACCGTTACAAAAATCACGCTCACCAACAGTCATGCCGCTTAACAAAATTTCTCGCCCTTTAGTAGAAATTTACCAGACTTATCGATCCACCTTCGTATTATGTTTTTGGAGGACATCTTTAAAAGCCAGTTTATTATTAAACATGTTTATAGGTAAGCGTTTTAGCCTGTATATTTTATCTTAATCTATAAACATGGGAAATACTTTATTTTCAGTGTCAACACCATATAAAGATAATAATTACTTCCGAATATTACATATAATAATTATTTAAAAACGTTTATTTAAGCAATATATCGGAAATGTAAACTTTATTATTTATTAATTCACATTTTGTTTATTATAAAAATAAATAGTTCAAGGTAGACGCTTTGTAAATGTAGACAGAATTTTGCAGTTACACGTTTTTTTCTCATTAAAATGTCAAATCGACAGTACAGAAGGACATTCATTTCAAAATTTTCAAATATTTTCTATAAACACTATACTGTCACTGTTGGAACAACACAAATAAGATTTTACAAAGCTTAATGAAGAACAGCACATTTTGAAAGTATTTTTTTTTGTATTCTCTTGTCTGCTTATTTTAAATAATCGGCCAAGTGCAAGTCGGACTTGCGCAATTAGTGTTTCGTATGATGATTGCTTTTAATATAAAAATTTTTGTAGGGAGGAATAAAATGGTCAGTGACTTCCCCCAAATGAGTTTCCAACAAAGTTTTTTTCCGATCTTCACTGAAAATTGATGACTTTGAAATTTTAGTTTTTTTTATATGCCAGATAAATTATTAAAGGTAATGCACTGGTGATAATTTTCCTTCAATCTACACCCTGTGGTGATCAGTAGTTTTCGAGATAAGGGAGGCGACAGCGATTTTTCGCATTTTTTAAAAAATTATACAAAGAATAGTGTGCGCAAGAATTACATTATATATATTTTTGTGTTTTTACAAGCTTTTGTTTGGCACCCTACTCGACGACCTCGTTATTTTTTTCACTTCCGATTTTAATTGATGAGGCCATCAATTCCTATATTAGTGTGAAATTTCAACATTCTATGTCAAATAGTTTAGGAGAAAATCGGGTGTGACAGACAGACGGACGGACGGATGGACAGGTACCGAAGTGACCTTATAAGTGTTCTGTACGAAACACTAAAAATGCTGACAGATGAAACGCGTTGATACAAGGGCTACTTTTTAAGTTTTTACAAAAACAATGAAAAAAATAAAATTAATACAAATCGTTTTATTGTTTCTCAAAAATATTCGCCTTTAAGATTTATATATTTTTGCAGGCGTTCGAACCAATTCTCGAAACATTTTTTCCATTCCTTTTTGGTTCCTCAAAAACATGGTTTTGGAAGGATTCAATAGCTTCTTGAGGTGATGAAAATCGCTGTCCATGCATTTTTCTGACATTCGGGAACAAAAAGAAGTCGTTAGGCGATAAAGCAGGTAAATACGGGCAATGAGACATTAATTTGATGTTTCTCTTCGTCCAATAATGCGACCAGAAGCGACCTCTCGTGCTAACGAGAAGAGGCTCTGGAGCCCCCTAAGTTTGATGTTATGTGGTTAAAAATAACGACTCAACAAACCACAAGGTTCATCTGCATCTTCTATCCACCGCCAAGTGATACTAACTTTAGAACACTTTTCGCTTCTCTTGCAAAATGCCGAAATTGCCGTCCTGGGCAACTTTAATGTCCACAACATCAACTGGCTTAAATATTCAAATACTACCGACGAACAAGGTCGTGAAGCTCAATCAGTTGTGGCTTAACTCAGCTTATTGACGAACCAACACGGATCCCTGAACGAGACGGGGAGTTCGCCAGTCTTCTTGATATGTTTTTGACCACCATTCCGGAAATTTACAAGGTCACCGTAAATCCGCCGTTGGGTTCTTCCGACCATAAACTGCTTTCGACATCGAGTGTCCTACCGGTCAGTGACAGAGAGGCGCCTAAACCGCGCAAGATTTGGCATTACAAATCTGATAAATGGGAAGATCTCACGGAGTATTTTCGAACTTTCCCTTGTTCCCCTTGAACGTTTGTTTTCGATCCGACGACCCATCTGACTGCGCCAGGGAGGTTTCCGATGTTATCTTAGCTGGTATGGAAGCTTATTTTCCATTTTCGAAGAAATATCCTTCTAACGGCAAGCCTTGGTTTGACCGAAAATACAAAAAAGCTGTTGCTTCTAAACATCTTGCCTACCGACAATGGCGTGAAAATCCTAACACCATAAATCGTAACACCTTTGTTCGTGCCCGGAACAGATGCAAGGAAATTATCGACGAAACCAAGGAGGTACACAGTCAGCGAATTAGAAACAAACTTCTCGCTTGTCCCAACAATTCCAGGTCCTTTTGGTCAGTCACTAAGGCAGTTGGTCAAAATTTCACCAAATCCAACATACCACCACACGGCTAGATAGTTCTATTGCAACTACACCTGTTAAGAAAGCAAACTTGCTGGCCGAACTGTTTGCTTCACATTCTACTACCGATTTCCAAGGAAAAACACCACCTACTATTCCCATAGTGCAGTCAAGGATGCCCGATGTTGTCTTCAGACAGCGTATCATAAAACGTATTTTAATGAAGCTAGACACGAAAAAAGCTTCTGGCGCTGACGGAATACCTGCCATAGTTCTCAAAAAACTGTGCAAGGGAACTAACACCAGTTTTCTGTAGACTTTTCTACCTATTCTATAGAAAGGGAATATTTCCTTCCTGCTGGAAATGTGCCACAGTTCAGCCGATACCTAAAAAGGCAAGAAGACCTTGCCAAACAACTACTGACCAGTCGCACTGCTTTCAATAATATCGAAAGTCATGGAAAAGGCTGTCAATCAGCATCTTCTAAAATACCTTGAAGGATTCAACATTATTAGCGATCACCAATATGGCTTTCGTAAACACAGACCAACAGGAGATCTTCTGACTTATGTAACACATGTTTGGAACAACGCAATTGAACACCTCGGAGAATCTCGAGCGGTTGCTCTTGACATATCCAAGGCATTTGACCGTTTTTGGCACGACGGACTGTTTTCTAAGCTACGCTCTTATGGTATGTCTGAAAAGTTCTGTTTGTGGCTCTCATGTTTCCTCAGAGAGCGTTCTTTACGAGTCGCAGTCGACGGATTTCTTTCTAACACCTTTACTGTTAACGCTGGTGTGCCCCAAGGCTCCATACTGTCTCCTACTCTCTTTCTTACATACATTAACGATCTGCTGGAAAAGACCGGGAATCCAATCTACAGCTTTGCAGATGACAGTACGCTTATCTCTTCATTCACTTTGAACGCTCGGACTTCGGCTGCTCAGGCGAATATCCGCAGACAGCAGGAAGTCATTCAATTTAACAAAGACCTGGAAGAAATTCCATCTTGGGGTAACAGTAACCAAGTGAAATTTAATGCTACAAAAACCCAGGCGGCATTTTTTTCTAAAAAAGTTAACGTTGCTGAACCCGACATAGTTATGTCGGGGCACTCCATTCCCCTAGCATCGTCACTCAATTTGTTGGGCGTTAATTTGAGAGCAAATATGTCCTGGCATGAACATGTTGCAGGCATAGCAAGGAGATCTTCTCAAAAGTTGGGAATATTATTTCGAACCAAAAAGCTTTACACTCCACCACAACTGTTAATTCTTTACAAAGCTCAAATTCGACCAACTATGGAATATTGCTCCCATGTTTGGGGCTCCGCTTCCAAACATACACTGCATTTGTTGGATTCTGTTCAGAGAAGGGCTGTTTGTCTGATTGAAGACCCAGAACTGACCAGCGGCCTTGATTCGATGGAACATCGAAGAAAGGTTGGGGACTTGAGTCTATTCTACAAGTATTTTCATGGAGAGTGGCTTACCCAGGACTGTGTTTCCCACCGAGTACAATTTACAGCGATTCAAGAACAACGTGAATCACTTTTTCCGCACACGTGTCGCTCCTGTAGCGCTTTAGAGACTTCCCTGCAGCACGTGTGCTAGACCCAGAAAAAAAAAATTAATTGACGTGCTGAGTGAGAGCTGGCATTGTGATGATGAAGAATGATGCGACGTTTTCAGTTGTTTTTTTTTTTTTTTTTTTTTTTTTTTTTTTTTTTTTTTATTTTTTTTTTTTTTTTTTTTTTTTTTTTTTCCGATTTCATCGATGATTTCTGGCTAACAAATTGTTGTATACCTTTTAGCATTAACTGTTCTTCGATCGTCTAAAGCAATGGTTACAATATGTCCAGTGTAACGAAAGAAACAACCGATGATTTTCTTGGAAGTGCTTCACGAACAAACTACTTTTGTTGGATCCAAACAGTTGATTGTTGCTTAGTTTTCGGCTCGTACAAATATATCCAAGTTTCGTCTCTTATTACAATGTTGTACACAGATTTTGCATGTCCTCGGTCAAATTTTTTGAACATTTTCTTACACCAAATGACACGAGCCCGTTTTTTAGTTTCAGTCAAATTGTGCGAAATCCATCGGGAACAGATCTTTTTTACAGCCAAATGTTCATGCAAAATCGAATGTGCTGCAGTCTTCGATATGCGTCTATCTCACGGTAAGTCACATGCCGCCCCTCTTCAATCATGTTGTGCACAGCATCAATGTTTTTTGGAAGAACCGATTTTGGTCGACCTTTATGAAATTCATCGGTGACAGAAGCATGAATGATGAAATTCTGCAAACCAATTATCAACAGTCTTTTCTGATGGTGATTCATTACCATGAGTTGAACCATTCGAGGCATTGTTGTTGAGTTAAGCCTTTACTGAAATCGTAAAAAATCATCCAACAAAAACCTTCGCGTGAAATTTCCATTTGTTCACAAAACTGTTTTTTTAAACGCTAACGGTTAAGAAACTACTCGGCCAATTTCTGAATTGCTACTATTTAAACAATAACAAATATCAAATTTTACAATGATGGTAATGTCACATCTCAATAGTCCCATCTAGCAGTCGTTCGTAAAACTTAAAAAAAAACTTAAAAGGAGGTCCTCGTATTTCTGTGATATTTTCTTTTTTTTTGTAAAAATAGCGAGCGGCTAGTTTCATTCTTGTGCTACTTTTAGTGAAACGAAAAATCGCATTAACAGACTTTTATAGAATGGGTAAGCCCGTAGAAGTTTCGTATGAAACAGTCAGCAGAAAAGACCATTGTAACAGTTTTTTGGGATATAGGAGTTTTTTTTTGCTCTGAATTTATATCGTATGAGTCAATCTTTACTAGAGTCATTCATAAAGCCTAATCATCGGTATTATAATAGAGACCCTTGTCCCAGTGCCTACTTTCTCTAGTTTCTGTATCGGAAATTTTAACGTAGGCAATAATGTGGTCAAGGACGTTCTGCAAGTTTGACTGGTTTTAAAGTATTTCTTACGAGTAGCTGTTAGTAGTTTTGCTTGTAATTTTGAGAAATAATAGATATTGGCATTATGCATTCACTGCTTCAATATAAAGATGGTTTACCACGCCGTATTGCCACAATTAATTGTAAAAGTTTCAGATATTTAACACGTAAAAGATAGAAATCCATACTTTGCTTCAATCAAAAGCATGCGTTTTTCACAATTTTTGTTGCCGTATGTGCATTAAAAAGTAAAAAGTTACATAAAAAATATATACATAAAAAATTACTTTGCTTTCGTTTGTTAAAATATGAAGACCTCCTAGTTCTTGCAAACATATTAATATATACATATATATATATATATATATATATATATATATATATATATATATATATATATATATATATATATTTGTATATATATATATATATATATATATATATACAAACATATATATATTTATACATATATATATATATACATATATATATATATATATATATATATATATATATATATATATATATATATATATATGTATATATATACAAATATATATATATATATATATATATATATATATATATATATATATATATATATTTGTATATATATATATATATATATATATATTTGTATATATATATATACATATATATATATATATATATATATATATATATATATATATATATATATATATATATATATATATATTTGTATATATATATATATATATATATATATATATATATATATATATATATATATATATATATATATGTATATATATATATATATATATATATATATATATATATATATATATATATATGTATATATATATATATATATATATATATATATATGTTTGTATATATATATATATATATATATATATATATATATATATATATATGTATATATATATATATATATATATATATGTATATATATATATATATATATATATATATATATATATATATATATATATAGTAGTATATATATATATATATAGTAATCAATTTCACGGCTGTGTATTTAAACAAAAATTGTGAGTTTCCAGGGTTGCAGCCAGATTATAAAGTATTTTCTAGGACATTCACAAAAAATAATACTCTTTTTACTTAGTGAAAGCTTTCGGATATATTCAATCCTTCTTCAGTCACTCTACAAAAGGGGACAGTGGTCATTAAAAAAAAAATTTAAAAAAACAAAAAATTATTAAAAAAAAAACTTACTGTAAGTGAGGTTACAAATATAAACTAGGCTCTTCCAACATTCTTTCTTTCTCCAAAAAAAGCCTTTTTGTCCCTTTCACCACAAAGTGTACTTGTAAACAATAAAAACATTCAAAAGGAAAAACAGTCATTAATTAAAATTTTCAAAATTTAAACACCATTATACTTGTATATACTCGGGACGCACAGAGAGAGGTATAGCACTGCCAGTCATGGTAAGTGCATATTTACCACGACTGGCAGTGCTATACCGCTCTCTGTGCGTCCCGAGTATATACATGTTTAATGGTGTTTAATTTTGAAAATTTTAATTAATGACTGTTTTTCCTTTTGAATGTTTTTATTGTTTACATGTACACTGTGTGGTGAAAGAGACAAAAAGGTTTTTTTTTTGGAGAAAGAAAGAATTTTGGAAGAGCCTAGTTTATATTTGTAACCTCACAGTAAGTAAATAATTTTTGTTTTTTTAAAGTTTTTTTTAATGACCACCGTCCCCTTTTGTAGAGTGACTGAAGAAGGATTGAATATATCCGAAAGCTTTCACTAAGTAAAAAGAGTATTATTTTTTGTGAATGCCCTAGAAAATACTTTTTAATCTGGCTGCAACCCTGCGAAACTCACAATTTTTGTTATATATATATATATATATATATATATATATATATATATATATATATATATATATATAAATATATATATATATATATATATATATATATATATATATATATATATATATATACTTTTTCATGTATTTTATGAAGTGAATTGTCACTGTGGCAACGTAGCTTGGAGAAGACTACGCGCGAACTCAGGCTTTCTTGCAAATTTTGAACCACATAACATATATGCATTGCATGATCGGACCTTCTACTAAAAGATACTAATAAACGTGTGCCTTGCACGCGCATTTATTCAGTTATCAATACTTAATAATTGATATATTTTTAATAAATAATCCAAAGTATCATTTTAATTAATTATACATAATTTTTTATTGTATATCATATAAAAATATTAAGGTTAATATAAATAACACGTGATTTGATTGCGTGCGGCGGGAAGCAAGCGAAAAGCTACGTTGCCACATGAATTATGCCCTGGAAACAAAATTATTTCACGTCTTTCTCTAATATAATGCTCTCTCTCTGTCTTCTCGCAAGAAATACCTTAAGAGCGTTATGTAGATTAATAGCATCTAAGTAAAACCTTGTAACCATTTATCCGATTTTGGAAACTCAATTTGGCATAGTTATATTTCAGAAATGGCAAATTTAAGAAAAATGAATTGTCAACTTACCTAACCAACTACTTTGAGCTGGACTTATGTTAAATTCCTCCGAGGATTCAAGTTGAGGTAACCAGACAGCACTGTATCCCTGGCAGATTCCTATTGATATTGATACTGAGTGAGCGCAAAATGCTGCTAAAGCCTGGAAAAAATTATATCTAATTAAAAATTAAAAACAGGAATTAATAAAATTGATAACAATAAGACACCCTACAGTTATAAGATACTTCAAAAAAAAGTTGGCAAAAATACTGGAGTTACAAGTGAATAAGATACCTTGTCACAAATATGCTCGACTTTAATTAGTCTAATCCAAAAAAATATTTTCTGAACAACAAATTTTCTATTAGTATATTTCCTTATTGAATTTAGATAGTAGATTGGATTTATTTTGGTGATAGATACCATAAAGATAACAAATCAACTTTGTAATTTGAATAAGGCTGTACAATTTCAACCTTTACAAACATTTTACAAGCTCACAATCAACTCTATTTATTGATTTTATCCACTGTATAGATCGTCACTTGAGATCAGAACTAGTCTACGGATAACATTGTTTAATTTTTTTCTCAAAAGAGTTAGTCAATGGAATTTTATTAAATTATAAAATACTCCATAAATCATTCAATCAATCATTCCGAAAAGGATGTCGATTCTTCACATTTTGGACATAAACTACTTCTGATCTAAATTGCTGAATTGAGGTGCTTATAGTGAAACAATGATAAGACGCAAAGTAATATTTTGAGATTAATTCTATTTAATGCGTTTAAAGTCTAAATTATATTTAAAGAGATAATGTATGATATGAATAAAAAATTTGGATTTGAGAGTAGTAATAAACATTATTATTTTGAAAAAAATTGCTCTACAAAATAAACAATTTCACCTATATATATATATATATATATATATATATATTAATATATATATATATATATATATATATATATATATATATATATATATATATATTATATATATATATATATATATATATATATATATATATATATATATATATATATATATATATATATATATATATATATATATATATATATATATATATATATATACTCAACCATTTTTTCTTTCTCATTATAGGAAATTAACTGTTTTTGGAAAAGTCTAGATCCAGAAAACAGTCAAAACAACCAGAATTATTATTATTATTATACAGTTCTAGAACCTTCGAAATCAAAAAACATTTTCAGAAATTTTTTTAATAATAAGTTTTAAAAACATTCTACTTGCAAATCACACATATATCTTTGAAGGGTTCTAGAATATATTATGAACAAATTAGACATAATTAATATACTTTTACAATTTCCATATCAATAAAAATACGCAATTTTTAAAATATTTGAGGAGATTCTATTTATACAGCTAAAACCGAGAAACTTAGTTTTTATATAAATATATGGATAAAGGTAGTCTAAATCAATAATTTGTTTATAAAATTCTTAAAGATTCAAACATAGTAAAGTTAGTCGAAATATAATATTTTATAAAGATTTAGGACATTCCACTCACGAGATTGACAAAAGCTAACATATTTTTTCACAGTTCTAGAATATTTTATGTTCAAAAAATTCATTTAAATTACACAATTTTTAGAAAACTCTAAAACATTCAATATAATTCAAAATTCAGATAGAATCGACACATTTTATAAGATTATAGAATACTCCGAGTCACTTGAAAACTGTGCTACGTTCTTAATTAATAAAATTAAGTTAATTTATATCCAGAAATACAATAAACACAAAAGAAGTATCTGTATCTTAAATTAGAGAAGCAAGAGCCAGACTCTAATAGAAAATAGCCAGTGTTTATTCGATATTGGTAGGTAACGTGATTTAAGTAATCAGAATTAATAAGTATTACTCGTCTATTGCTTCGCACTCACTTCTAATCCTCCCAGTTCAAAAATGGGAAACGATTATGAAAAATTTTAACTTTCAACTAACCAATATAAAAGTTATATTTACAACAATTATTTGGTCCACTGTTAAAGAGATGTGATACACAATGTATCCCATCCTGCTGAATAACTTAAAACTAAGGTTTCACTCTTATTAGAAATAAATATTGAGAACTTAAAACTATTTCTTTTACTTCCTTCTCTTAAAAAAATAAACATCGTATTCGCGGAAAAGTGTCTGGAATTCCTAAACACGAAACATATACTTCCCAATCTCCGTCTGTGGATACATTTATCAGACTGTTGGTACGGTAATTCCTGACTAGCGATCACTTGTCTCAGTAAAGTTAATCTGAGAGGAATCTAAGACCAGGTAAGTCTATTTATTAGTGTAGATGACTCTCAGTAAATGGATTGTATAGGGTGAGTCTACGATAGAGTAAAGTTCAGTATCATATTTGTTTCGGGAATGACGAAAAAATGTTAAATACGGTAGTTTTAGGGAATGTTAAGGTGCACAGTTTAAAATTATTTTTGAGTATAAAGGGTACTTCAAAAAAGTGTGGCCGATATAACATATGTTTTTTTAAATGGAACATCCTACTTTCTAATTTATTTTTAAATTCTGCGTAAAATTTTTATAACTTTTTTATTAATAATGTTATATACCTAAACCTAGTAGTTTTTTTTATATTTTAAATTTTTTTTTAAAAAATACTAGTTTTCAGTTTTGTAAAAAATTACCAGTAGCGCCATTGTTTCTAAAGGTGGAATACTTATAATTGGTATGAGCGTTTTATAGAGTTAAAAAAAAGATATATGTAAAGAAATTTGAGTTAGATGCTACAGGGTAGTTTCAAATAAATTTATGCATTTCGACTATTTTAAATTGAAAAATCTCAAATTTTTTAAAAGGCATACTCTGTATATTATTATTTTTTCTGATAGATTTTACAAAACTCTCCAACTTTTATTAAGTATGGCATATACCTATTTCTAATAGTTATCGATTTATTTTGAATTTTTCAAGTTTTACCCTTGTTTTTAATACACTGTTGTGAAAACATAAACAAATAGTTAATAATAATTTTAATATAGTTTAACTTATCTAATATTAATTATTATGACGTAATAAATGTTCAAAAATATGCCCGTCTACTTGAATACACATGTTTAGTCGTTTTACTATATTTTCCTTCCCTTTCCTTAGCATAACGGGCGTTATTGTCCAGCAAGCATCCCGTATCCTATTTTCCGTATCTACTGGTGTTGTAGGGGGATTCACATAAACCTGATCTTTAAAGTAGCCCCACAAAAAGAAGTCTAAAGGTGTTACCGATCCATTTTTGTGGCTAACGATAGTTTAAAAATTCCCGAACTTCCCGGTCGTAATGAGCAAAAGCTCCGTCTTGTTGAATCTACATTTGTTCCCTTTCAAAGTTATCAACTTCTTCATGAAGCTGAGATAATTCGTTTTGCAAAAAATTTAGATATCTAGGCCCGTTAAGCGGTTCGCGGAAAAAATATGGACAATAATTCGAAAATTTCATATTCTACACCATACATTAAGCGACCAATGGTTGTGGTTTTGAAATTCCCGGACCCAAAATGGATTAACTGTTGAATAATAATCCATGTTATGGCTGTTAACTGCTCCATTAATGCGAAAAGTACCTTCATCAGCAAACATTAAATTGGATAAAAAAAATTTGGATCGGCCTCTATTGCTCCATTCATGGTGGTACAAAAGTTTACTCGTCGTTCAAAATCACGGTCTTGAAGTTCTTGGTGTAGTTCCATATGAAAGGGATGCTACTTGTATTTTCTCGTGGTGCGATTAGCCGTAGATTGGGATGTGTCAGATAAGTCAGCTAGTTGACGGCTACTGACCTGGGGATTATCTTCAACATGAAGTAAAATCTCCATTTCTTTTTCCTCATTGGTAGCATTCTGGTTTACTACTTTCCGTTTCGTATACTCAACGTTATCACTACCATCAAACCGTTCCATTAAGCACTGAAAAGATTTTCTAGATGGTATAGGTCTATTAGGATACTTTGCTCCGTAAAGCCTTACTGCCAAAAGACAATTTTTTCCCGCCTAGCCCAGTATATAAACCATATCAGTTAATTCATTTTTAGGAAAATCCATAACTATTACCTTTATACGTCACTTGCTACAACAAATTAAACTATTTTTACTTGCTTAATAGACATGTCAAAATTTGACAATGCCTACATTTTTGTTTTGTCTTGGCAACTATGATGTTATAGCGTAAGTGTATGAAAAACAAGGGTAAAAATTGAAAAATTCAAAATAAATCGAAAACTATTAGAAATAGGTATATGACATACTTAATAAAAGTTGCAGAGTTTTGTAAAATCTATCAAAAAAAATAATTATACAGGGTGTGCCATTAAAAAATGCACTTTACTCTATCGTTGACTTGCCCTGTACAATATTATTTAATGATGTACTCTTATGTAGAGGTTGCCACTTAAAATAATTCTAGTTGGGTTTATAATCTGTCAAATTTGACATGCGAAAAATTTTGTATTATCATATTTGGCTTCCTCGCAAGTTTATTGGTGAACGAATTCTTTTGATACCCCAAATAGGAAAATAGTAAATCAGGTGAACCACTTCAATTAAAATTGATGTCAATAACTAGAATGCCCTGCAACGACTAAAAATAAGTATCAAGAGATATATTTTTGGAAATTGTCTAAAAATTGCTATTTAATGGTGTGCTCATGTGCCACTAAAAAGTTGGCTTGTAATCTGTCAAATGAGACAGTGACAAATCTTTATTGTCGTATTTAGATTCCTTATAAAAAAGTTAAGTATTAGAAAGAATTTTCTTGGTGTATAGAAGGGAAAATAATGAATTAGATGAGATACTTAAAAAAAATGTCCTTTCGTGATTTGTCGACAATTCACTCTTTACCACGATTAAACTCTACTTTTTAACTTTGTTTTTTTAATAAAGGGTTGAGGCGAACTAGTCAGTTTCCTTCATGAACTATATCAAAATGAAAATTTAAAATCAAAAACCTAATAAATCATTTTACCAACTTAAGAGTAATTATTACAGATTTAATATATATAAGTGCATGCCCAAATATTATTATCACCACCACTAATACGTACTAATTTTCAAAATTTAGTTAAAAAAAAACGGTCAAGTACAAGTTGGACTGGCACAATTAGTGTTCCGTTTCGTAACTGCTTTTAAAATAAAATAAAATCCTTACCTAGGTTAAGTTTATTAGGTCCCTGACGTCTTAAGATCCAATATGTATTTTCACCTTTTTTTTCTTAGTCAATAATGTATAATAATATATATAATACAGTAAGTCCAAAAAGTCTCCATACACTACATGCTTTTTATACTATTTTTCTGTTATGTTTAATTAATTAATTGGAATTATGATATTTAAATTAATATTTAAAACTTAACCAACGAGGATTAGTATTAAAAACACCTTCGGAACATTTTATTTAGAAGTTACAATATTGTTATAAAAATGTAAACAAAATTAATGTCAAAAAAGTCTCCATACTCTTAACAATTACCAATAATAGTTTGACCGAGTTTAACGGAAAATAACAACTTTGTTTAAACTAATATTTAGTGAGACCGCCGTCGCCTTGATAATTTCCTGTAACCTTTTTGTCATTTTTGCAACCAGCTTTCTAGTAACTTCTGCTGGCATGTTCTCCCATTCGTTCATTCGTTCAATATTCCGTTTTTTAATTCTTCTCTATTTTGAAACATTATGTTTGCGAACGCGCCATTTAAGTTCCTCCCATAAATGCTCGATGGAGTTAGCATCAGGTGATTGCGGAGGTGTATGAAGCTGCTGTCGCACACCAAGTTTGCGGTATGTTCAGTTCCTGTTGGAAAATGTATCTTTTTTCGAGTGCTAATTTTTGGACGCTTTCTCTTAAATTATCACTCAAAATGTTCAGATAAATATACCATTAATAAAATGTAAATTCCCAACCCCTCCAGTGGACATGCATCCCGTGGAACAAATGTTTTTAATATCGAATGCGGTATTCTTCTTTTTTCAAACTTTAATTCTGCCGTCACACCAAAAAGGTTAATTTTAGTTTTATCACTAAAAATTACGGATTCCCAAAATTCAGGAGGTTTAGTAACGTATTCCCTAGCAAAAGCTAACCGCTTTTTGCGACTAGCTTCCGAAATTAACGGCTTCTTCTTGGCTGCACATCCCTTAAAGCCTGCCCTGTGTAAACCATTTCTCACTGTTTGTGAACAAACATTTTTCGAAAATAATTCCCGTAGTTCTTCTTTTAATTTTGGTGCACTTTTCTTGGGATATACAATTATTTGTCTAACTAGACTGGCCTCTTCACGTGAAGTCAGTTTCTTGGGACGACCGGAGCGTGATGAACAGTAGCATGCGACTTTTTAACAATTTTTCCTATATTTCTGTACGATTTTCCATCTTTCCACTAATCTATTATGATCTTTCGAACCTGAAATGGAATTTCACAATTTCTCTCGCTCGTTTTTAATACTACCTTGAAAACCCACTGCAGAATTACTAGCAACAAGTGATAGATTATAAAGTATGGCCGAAAATTATTCATTTATTATCAGCAATAGATAGCTTGATAAAATGCGGCTGATTATAACTTGTTTTTTCAATGCAGTTCTTGAGTAAATGGAGACTTTTTTGACATTAATTTTGTTTCATTTTTATAACAATGATATAACTTCTAAATAAAATGTTCCGTAGTTGTTTTTAATACTAATCCTCGTTGGTTAAGTTTCAAGTATTAATTTGAATATCATAATTCCAATTAATTAGTTAACCATAATAGAAAAATAGTATAAAAAGCATGTGGTGTATGGAGACTTTTTGGACTGACTGTATATAAAATAATAGCCATTAAATCAATCTAACCCAATCTAGAATCTAGTAATAAAACAAATATTTACTCCCTAAATATTCGTTTGATTATAAACACCTAAAATAAAATTATATTTTTGTACAAAAGCGACTCGTCATTCGGTTACATTAATGTACTTAAAATCATATTATAAAATCATACAACAAGAAACACAGTTTTCATAGCTTTTTTTATACCAGATAAATTATTAAACGTAATGCACTCGTATTAATTTTCACTTAACCTACAGTTGATGAATTCCAGAATTTTTTCAAGATTTTTTGATCAGTAATTTTTGAGATAAGGGGGACAACGATTTTTGGCAATTTTTTAAAAATAATACAAAGAAGAGTACGCGCAAGTATTATATCATATATATTTTTGAACTTGTATTTTCACAAGCTTTCATTTGACATACCTTTCGACCAGACATTTTTTTCACTTCCGATTTCACCCCGCTTAAGTCCAAATTTAACTTTTAAAACTACACGGCTCTGACTAGGCCATTAATTTCTATATTTGTACCAACTTTCAACTTTCGATGTTAAATAGTTTCGGAGAAAACCGGGTGACAGAGGCACAGATGGACAGACACCGAAGTGTTCCCATAAGTGTTCCATACGAAACACTAAAAATTAAATGAAATATCGTAATTATTAATAGTCTTTTTTAAAAAGTTGCATCATTATTTTCATATAATTGATCGAAAATGTTCTACAATACGGATACAATTATGCATTTTTTAATGATACATTAAAAAAAAAAGGTAGGTACATAACAAAATCCTAATGATACATCTTTAGAAAATGACGGAAATCGGTGTAGTTATTTTAAAATAATTTTAATCAAGGACGCATCAACAAAACTTTAAACAATAAACAGTGAAGCGGTGGTAAATTTAGGAACTAAAGGATAAAGTGGGCTAGAAATTTTTTGTAAATAAAATATTATTATCCAAATAAACTGTTTTATTTAGCAAAATGAAATTTACTAGAGTATTATAACCAATATAGATGTCCATTTAAGATACAAAAACCATTGATAGGCAGTTCAGGTTTTGCTGGAGATGAATTTTTTATTTTAAACCAAATAAACTGTATATTTTTAATTTTTTGAATTTTTAAGATAGTACCATCTATGTTTCAGTCCGTTTCTAATTTTTATTCATTTAAAATAGAAAATGGTAACCGAAAGATGACGAGAAATTTTGTAAAAGTTAAAAAATTTAAAATGTTTTTATTTTTCTCCTTTGCCACATATTACTGCTTTGAGAGAAATTTTCTTTAAGGTCGAAAGGATCGTAAATATGCAGTAAAAATTATATTTACGATAATAAAAATATGTTCATGAAAATTACAATGAAAATACCTATTAAGTAGGGACAAGATTACAATTTTAAAATAGATTTTGGATACGAGGTTTAAACTCGAACATAAATTCAATACACCTGCAATCAAACCTCATGTACTCGCTCTCTGTAAAACCAAGGTTAGTTCATCAACCAGCACAGTCAACTTTCTCTTTAACTTCTATTTCTGGTTTAGGCGTAACTCTGGAATCTGTCTTTTTTTCAAGAGCGATCTCTCCTGCCAACGAGAGGATACTTTGGCGCCCCGAAGCTTTGATCTTATGTAGTTAAAAGTAACGACTTAACAAACCAC
Source organism: Pachyrhynchus sulphureomaculatus (assembly GCA_019049505.1). NCBI lineage: Eukaryota > Metazoa > Arthropoda > Insecta > Coleoptera > Curculionidae > Pachyrhynchus > Pachyrhynchus sulphureomaculatus. The sequence goes on from CM032448.1 coordinate 50,217,540, forward strand.
AAGGTTTGTCTGCTGCCTCTATCAACTACCAAGTAATACCAACTTTAAAATACTTTTCGCTTTTCTTGCAAACACCATCGATTATTTGCAGATTAATTATACAAATGCCGAAATTGCCATCCAGGGAGGCATTAGTGGCCAAAACATCAACTGGCTTGAGTATTCAACTACGACGTACGAACAAAGTCGTGAAGCTGAATAATTCTCAATCCGTTAAGGCTTTACACAGCTTATTGATGAACCAACACGGATCGCTGATCGAGACGGAAAATTCCCCAATCTCTTTGACCTATTTTAACTACAGAGATTTACAGGGTCACCGTAAATCCGTCGTTAAGTTCTGCCGACCGTAATTTGCTTTCGATATTTTGTATCCTACCGATCAGTGACAGAGAGACACTTCAACCGCCCCAAATTTGGCACTACAAATCTGCTAAATGCGAAGAACTCATGGAATATTTTTGAATTTTCTCTTGGTTAGACGTTTGTTTCAGATACGACGACCCACCTGACTGCGGTAAGGAGGTTTCTGATGTAAATACCGATGGTATAGCAGCTTACATCCCTTTTTTAAAGAAATGCCCTTCCAACGGCAAGCTTTGGTTAGACTGAAAATGCAAAGAAGCTGTTGCTTGTTAGTGTCGATTTTTAAGGAAAAATACCACCAACTATTTCCATAGTGCAGTCAAGGATGGTCGATATCGTCTTCAGATAGCATATCATAAAACGTATTTAAATGAAACTAGACACCAAAAAAACTTCTGGCGCTAACGGAATACCTGTTATAGTAGTTTTTGTAGACTTTTCAACCTATCCTACAGAAAGGAAATATATTTTTCCTGCTGGAAATGCGCTATAGTGTAGCCGATACTCAAAAAAAGCATGGAAGTCATGGAAAAGGCTCTCAATCAGTATTTTCTAAAATATGATGAAGGATTGAATATTATTAGCGACCATCAATATGGTTTTCCTAAAGAAAGATTAACAGGACATCTTCTAAATTATATAACACATGTTTGGAATAACACTAGATAGCTTTACACGCCACAGCAACTGTTAATTTGCCCAGGACTGTCTTTCTCATCGACTAAAATTTAGAGCGACTCAAGACCAACGGGAATCGATCTTTCTGCACACGCCTCGCTTCAGTAGCGCTTTAGGGATTTCTCTGCAGTACGTGTAGTATGTCCATAAAAAAACACAAAATAAAAAGTTTTTCTAAGAGACTCAACTGTCTCCTAACACTTATGGCAGTTTGTGAATTTAAATCAAAATTGTAGTGTAATAAGCGTAACTTTATGCTTGCTTTTTGTTATTATTATTCAAAAAAATTCCGGCTGTATTCAAGAACTCTTGAAAATTATCTTCTCTAGAAGTAGTTTACTTTGTCAAACATTTATTCATGCTTTTCTTTTCGATATGTCGTACTTGCCCTTTTAAGAATCTTACTCTTCTTTGTCTATTAAATGAAATAGACTTTACTACTGTATTTAATATCTTTATTGTCTTGCGCTCTATCCTTCTCTTTCTTTGCAAAAGAGAGTGACAATTGGATGCCAATATGTTATTGTTGTTTATTAAAGGCATGAAAGGGCCCAGTAAGTCAATAGAAAATAAATGAATATACATACATAAATTCACGTGGCCCGGAAACACCACAGAAAATATAGCAATAGCTATATTTTCTGTGACATCGCACTACTCGCATGGCTATTTAATATTTTATTTTAGATTTAAACCGTCAAATTTTCAAGAAAATTATTTCTGAAAGCTATTGTGAATTTAATTCGTGTATTTTTTATATTACCGATTTATATTTTTACTGGCATGAAAGGATGTAATTATATTAATAAAAAATGAAAAATGAAATTTAGAGTCAAATAATTATATAATACTATATATTACATACATAATTACAAGTCATGTTTAAAATTTAATTAAGATAAAAAAAAAAACGGATTTTTCCACTTCTGAATGTTAATTCTATACAAGATGGATGCGTTAATCAAAGGTTTCAACAAATAAAAAATTAAAATATGCATAGCGTTTACCACAGCAACATAATATTGTGACCGATTAGCAATTACAACTTTACTCTTTTATTGATAAAAGCAAATATATAGTTTCTATTGACGTTATACTCAAAAGAATAATATTATTTAAACCAATCAAAAATCGTATTTTGATACAAACGGTGATTTTTGTCTTAAACTATTAAAAAAGTATTGCACGACAAAATAACTGTACTAAACTGAGAACATATGGCAAATAAAAATAAAGAACAGTACATTTATTTTAAGTTATTTAAAAAATACAAATTTAGCCCAGTGTCACTTTGTAATATAATTAAAATTGGTACAGAAATAAATATTATTACATAAGCAACAATCAAGTTTTCATTACACCACTATAAATTTATTCAGTAGACGTCTTTGGACGGACTCACAAAAAGGGGCGCAGGCGTTTGCTTATATGGGTACTATATACTGATATTCCTATAGTATGTTTCAGCTCTGTTAAGTGATTTCAAATACATTTAAAGTATTTAAAAAAATTGACAAATTAAAAAAATATAATCGCTAAGGTTTGCAATGATATAGGGAATTCAACGTTACCATACAAATATGGTTACATAATGAAAGTTATCATAGTGAAGTCAAAATTTGTAGTAGAAAACATTAAAGTTAACAATGCCCCTTTTAACGTGTTCAGGTAATTATGATCTCAGTATTTTAGGAAATACATGGATTATACAAATATAAATAAAATTAATACCTAAAAGGACCAATTGGCATGGGCCAAAACTGAAATCCATAAATAACCCTGAACAAAAATGACCAATAGTTCGACAGTGTGAAAAAGGAATCATTGACTTGTAAACTATTCAATTATAAATTGATCTACTTTGAAGTTAAATACGTAAATTTATTTTATTACCTTTCGACAATAAAAAGATATCCCATTTTTTCAAAATAATCACGCACTTATTTTAATAAATATGTAGGTATCTATTTCTAAATAAGAACAGTATGATACACATACAGTACACCATACAGTAAACGAATTAAGTCACATATCCACTAATCAAATTTGGTGTCGCTGTAGGGTGCGGTCTACTAAAAAATTTGACATCTACCCTGCCATAAGATTGCTATACAATAATAATTGATAAGACGAACAACTTGTAGTTAATAATGATTTTATTACGAACATATTTACAACTAATATCTATAAACATAGGCAATATCCGTAAAAAAGCTGATAAATTGGTCGTCTACTCTTCCTTAATATCTTTCAGGATAAATAATCCAGATGTGATAGAAGATGGTTTAATGGTATTAGCCTAATTTTCTGTAAGATGTAAATTTCGGCAGCTAGCAACGACCGTTCAATACCTTGTGTATGAGCTTCTGTGAGCGGATCAACTACAGTTTTGCTGGTGATTAGCGGTTTGATGGTCGAAGCCTCGCCTGCCAAAATTCCTATACACTGGCCACTCGTGCGAATGAATAACAGATTGAAATTGGACCTCTCTTTCTATAATTGCCATTAATGTGTTTTTATCTATCCTTTCCACAATAAAATATCGTACTTCTCGTTTTATTTTCAAACTAAAAACCCACGAACCATCTATTCGTCTATCATGGTTTCGATTGTATTGCACCGATGCATCGCTATCTTCAGATTCAGGTTGTTGATTATCTTGTAAGAGCCTTCCCCTGTTATATTTTTGGCGACCCGAGAATCACCCTTCATCAATTTGTGCAGGATCATCGTTGCTGTGGATTAATTGTCCTCTGCAATTGACTGACACAGTTGAGGAGCACATTTCGCGGCACATGTTATACCAATCACTCATAGTATGTGACGACCTTTTAGTCCGTTTTTCACATGTACTCGGAATGTCATGCACGGAGATAAACACCAATTCCAAAATATGACATAAGCTTAAATTAAAATGTAACTTGCCGTTCAAATTCGTATAATGAAAGAATTTATTTCCGCTTCTAAACGATTTTGTTGTTTGGCAGCCTTTTTCTAGGACAACGTAAGACTGGACGAAACGCTCCTCCACGATCGCGTTTCCTTTTTCTTTCGATTTCCGCACCACACCTATCACAGATGTTATTTTCGCCATTCTACATAAGTAGATTTTACGTTTACAAAAAAACGCCGACTGCATCCTCGTTAAAAGTGATATTAATATAAAAATCTCGCAAAAGCATGGCTTTTTTTGTACGTATAGGTATTAGCAACTTGTCATCGTCATTAATAACGAAACTTTATATAATAAATATATAATTTTATTGCTTTGCTTAGAAATTTATTTATTGCAAGTAGACTGCAGGCAACAATTAAGATTTGCTGGTAGACTGCACACTGAAGTGGCACCTCAAATTTGATTGAGATCTATTAAAAATAAAATAGATGTAAGCATTCCAATTTTAACGGCTATCAGTGTTAAATGTCATTTTAATGAATTTGATCGAAGCCTGTCCGTAAATAAAGGAATATATTTTAATTTTGACAGATGGTAAGTTTTGCGTATGTTGTTTAGATTTGATCAGAATCATCGGTCCATAAATAAAATGTATACACACGTAATAATTTTAAATTTTTCAAGGTTTTTTGAAGAATTTTACATTTAGCTTTTAAATCTCGTCACAAACAACACATAAATAAAGAAGATGAGCTTTCAAACTTTGATGACAGCTGTGATAAAAGACAAATGTATGCCATGTCTTTCCGGTATTTGATGCGACAAATATATATACAAAGAAAGAAGCCCGATGATTGATATAGTGAGATTATCTGACCCATCTACAAAAAGTGTGATAAGGGGAATTGAGAAAACTATAGGCCTATATTACTAAGATACTGGTCAATATAATAAGTAAACGTCAAAAAAATGCACATTAAAAAAATATTCCGAGATTACCATAACGTTTTCGGACCGGACAGATATATGTATATATATATATATATATATATATATATATATATATATATATATATATATATATATGTATATATATATATATATATATATATATATATATATATATATATATATGTATATATATATATATATATATATATATATATATATATATATATATATATATATATATTGGAAGAAACATTTCCAAAAAAATAAGAACATAACAAAACAAATACTCATACTTTTATTTATTTTAAAAGGGTCCTCGATACACTCAACAGAGAGAAAAATGATAAGAAAACTGAAAATATTAGTAAATACAATATATATAAATAAATAAATATATATATATATATATATATATATATATATATATATATATATATATATATATATATATATTAGAAGAAAGATTTCCAAAAACATAAGAACATAACAAAGAAATACACACACTTTTATTGACATTAAACGGGTCCTCGATGCACTCAACAGGAGAAAAATGCTAAGAGAACTGAAAATATTAGATATCCCCAAAAAATTAAAGATAACGGTGGAAAGAGCATGAAAATTACAAGAGCCAAAATAAGATTTAAAGGAATGACAACAGATTCGTTTGAAGTAAACAAGGGGTTAAAACAACTATCTCCAACAATATTTAACTTGATTTGAGAAGACATCATAAACACGATCCGAAATATATAGTGACCAGTCAAATACAAATAATAGCGTACGCGGATGACATGGTAATAATAGCAAATACAGCAGAAAATCTACTAAAGGCTAAGGAAATTCTGGAAAAAAAGGCACAAAATTTTGATATGGACATAAACGAGGGAAAAATTAAATACATGAAAATAGTAAAGCAGGACAGAGATACCGAAGACACAAACACGTCAGTTAGAAACTATTACCTGCTTTAACTACTTAGGCTTGGCGATAGCAAAAACGAAGAAGGAAAGGAAGTCAAGCATTTGGTAGGAATTTATCATTCTTTAAAAGTGAGACATTAAGTAAAATAACGAAAATAAAGTACACAAGACAATGGTAAGACCAATTTTTACCTACACCATGGAATCAGTAACAATCAGCGAAACAGAAGAGAATTATTTTAAATATTATTGGGGCGAGGGATAATGAAAACGATCTTGGGACAAACCTTAAAAGGAGGTGGCAAAACTAAACAAAGAAATATGGAAGCGAAGTAGAAAATATTATAAGAATGATAAAAGCACCGAGATTACAATGAGCAGGGTACGGACGAAAACCAATTAAGAAGGTAACGCAGTAGAGACAAAGGTGGAAAGGTGGATGGGGAAAATTCAAGGACGCTGAGGATCAGAGACTAGAAATTAAAATGCAGAGATGGAAAGATGTTGAGAAATATAACAGAATCAACCAGAACTCATAACAGACTTTTAAACTGAAGAACGTGTCGATTTATCCCCCTCTGTAAAAGGAAAATAACCTGTTGACCTTAGTCATGAGATGACAGAATTGTAGGGTTTTATAATGATAATAATGATGATGCATTCCATATCTTATTCATACACGAATGCAAAGTTTGATTAAAATTTATTAACATATAAAGTAGATTATAATTTTAACAATAGTCAATGTAATTTCTTATAATCAACTCTGTGTTAAAGTTATGAACAATCACGGACATATGAATTGCTAATACTTAACATTATCTGTTGGATCTCATTTTGGAACTTAAATTTTATACTTTTCTTAAGAATACCAACCACATCATATTCCTTCTATTTTATGTTAATATCGCCCAATTCCTCTTTACTATGTTAGTGACAATGAGTTTGACCGTCGAATATTTAAGAGTAGTAGTACTAGTAACATGGTGGAGGAGGCGGCAAACAGATCAGAGAAATTTTGATGTCTTGGTACTATCAGCTATATACGGGGTTTGAACTACATGTAAGTGTTTAATTTGTTTTTAACATCAAGATATTTTTTAAATCGGCAAAAGAAAATACCCGATAAAATAATATTAATAATATTTTTTTCTTATTGTTCATGATAAATACTTTAGTATTATTTTTTATTAGTATATTTATATAAAAGTATTTAAAACATGCGTTTTTTTTGTATTCAGTATGAATTGTGTAAGAATTATCTGTCTTAGAATCAAGTAACAGGCATAAATTTACCATCAGGCGCAGTTTATAAGTATTATTTTTTCCAAAAAAAAATGTTTGAAGAATTCTTCCAATAAGAAAAAATATTGGTACTTTAAGAACACTTTTAAAAGAATTTAGCATCAAAAAAATAAAAGAGTTTCAGTTTAAACTTTTTGAAAAGTTTTGTATGCCTAAAATTATTGGGGGTTAAATGAAAAGGGATATGACGCAATGGGGAGAATTACAATTTCTATTCATTTTTCAATAAATATTTTTTAAACTGAAAATTATAGGTGGATGTTCGTAAATGTTAGCCACTCAGATTTAAGACAAAATAACGGATTTTTCTCTATACATTCTGACATCGGCAGTCTGTCTGAATACTATTAAGTATACATCTGGGTATAATTTCAATAACAGAAAAAAAGGCACCAGTTTGTGAGGATACTAACCTTTCTACTTATCCTAACATTTCGTTAAAAAATTGCAGTAATAGGAAGGTAATCACAATCTAAATCTTTGTCTAGTGATAACAGCATGGATGGTTTATAAATGTTTTTTAACTACATTATTTATATAAATAATAAAGATATTCGTTATCGCAATAGTTAAACACACTTTATATAGCTCGATGCAACAAGTGGCACATCAAATCAAATTTCACCAATAACAATAACACTTAGCTACAATACACATAATAAACATTGTCATTTTGGGATCTCCCCGTAATTAAAAATAACTGGTCAAGTGCAAGTTGAATTTGCACAATTAGTATTCCGTACGTTGATTGCTTTTAAAATAAAAAAAAATTGTTACGGTGGTATAAAATGATCAGTGAATTCATAAAACTCCAAATGAGTTTTCAACAAAGTTTGTATCCGATCTTTACTGAAAACTGATGACCTTAAAATTTTTGGTTTTTTTTTATACCAGATAATTTATTAAAGGTAATGCACTCATGATAATTTTCGTTCAATCTACATCCTGTGGAGAAATATATATATATATATATATATATATATATATATATATATATATATATATATATATATATATAATTAAACTTATTAAAATCATCTTTTGTCGGAAATAGGTCTTGAAGAGTTGCTCATATATGTTTTTCCAATATAACAACGGTGACGTTAGTCAACACAAATTGTATATGAATATAAAAGACGAAATTCCATGCTGATGCGATATCCTAAGAGAACTTTTTCTCGAAGGCATAGGTAACATTTTAAGTATCGTATTTAAACTACACAGTTTTTTAAATTACTTTTCATAACAGCGATATTATCAAATGGCGTCACAACTTTTACCTATATATTTAGAGGAAAGGGAAGAGGGAGAAGGGAAGCTTGCTATAAAAGGATACGCACAAATTAAGCTAAGGCATTAAGTTATTTTGGGAAAAATAGTCCACTAACAGGTATTTGAAAAATGACAAACTAAATTGTTGTAAATGCAACGAGCACTTTATTTTTAGTTGTTAAGATGAGTCATTTATAATGCATTCTAATATAATTGTGCGTGTCTCTCTTAGTAATGTAGCCAGTGGATCATACGCCTTCTTTCCTTATGATTTGAGAAAAAGTACCTCCTTTCTCCTAAAAGCAGATCTTTTTTGTTGATTTGATTATTTGAAGAGAAATTTAAGTTTTTAAAGTTCTGTTGTAGTAGTGTTTCGTGTTTCTTAGTTCTTCTAATTTTTATTTTACTGTGTTGAAAAAATTTATGAAGTTTCTTGATAAGGATTTTTTTCATTGAAAATTCTCCCTCCTCCTCCGTATCATCGATTTTTTTTGCTACTGCTTTGGAGCATCTAAGTTTATGTTTCATTTTTTAGTATGGAGAAGGGTTTCATCTTTTAGAATTTTATTTTGAGAAGAAAGTTTTTTTTTGAGACGCTCCGCCCCCCCAACTATTGCTTCTTCCCCCTTGTATAAGTAGCATGATGTTATCTTTTTTCTATAAAGAATGCCTTTGTATAATTCTGCCACACTATTTAATACCAACACTAAGTAATTGTCTTTTTAATAAAAACTTTTTATAGTTTATTCAACAAGTTAGTTTTTAGATTCGTATTGGTGATGATGTAATAGATTTAAAGTATACTCGCCAGTTTCTAAATTTACTGTAGAACTATCGAGCAAACTATTTGTTAGTTAGTTTACTCCTTGTTACTGCTAGTAAAATATAGTATATATTTAAGTAAGAGTTAAGCACCAAAAAAATTTATAGACAAAAACAAAACAAACAAAAATAATCCAAAAAAAGTCAGGCAGGATGGCGTCGGTGAATTGAACTAATTTCTCATTAAGATACAACAATGAATCTAGATAAGATTAAGCGAATATGGAAAGCATATTTGCCTTTTGGCGGAGAGCGTTTCAGCCACAGACTGGCATAGGATATTCTGGCAAGGAAAAAGTTTCAGTTTGTCAAAATTGTATTGAAGATATTTATAGTGTTCCGTACGGAACGCTTATAAGATCACTTCGGTGTCTGGCTGTCCGTCTGTCTGTTTGTCTGTCTGCCTGTCTGTCACACCCGATTTTCTCCGAAACTATTTGTCATAGAAAGTTGAAATTTGGTAATAATATAGGAATTGATGGGCTCATTAGTGCCATGTAGGTTTGAAAGTTAAATTTTGACTTAAAGGTTTAGTTTTTGGGGGTGAAGTGAAAAAAATTTTTTTACTAGGTCATCGTGTGTGGTGTCAAATGAAAGCTTGTGAAAACACGAGTAAAATATATATATATATATAACGTAATACTTGCGCACACTTTTCTTTGTATTACTTTTAAAAAAATCGCGAAAAATCGCTGTCCCCTTATCTCGAAAAGTATAAAAAAATTCTGGAATATTCTCCGCGGGGTGTAGACTGAACGAAAATTATCACGGGTGCATTACCTTTAATAATTTATCTAGTATATAAAAAAAACAAAAATTTCAAGGTTATCAGTTTTCAGTAAAGATTGGAAATAAACTTTGTTGAAAACTCATTTGGGGTGTGTTTTGCGAAGTCAGTGATCATTTTATACCACCGTCACAAAATATTTTATTTTAAAAGCAATCAACGTACGGAACACTAATTGTGCAAGTTTAACTTGCACTTGACCGGTTATTTTTTATCTGTTGATTTAATTCGTGCCATGACTAAACTAGAAATCTCTTTGATTGAGTGATAGAAAAATCAAAGTATCACTAATTCACACAAACATGCAAGTATTTGCGATGACAAAGCTAATACTTGTGGTTAATTTCGACGGATATTCTTTAACAACCTAAAGTCAATAGTACACCATAAGCAAGTACTCATAATTTTGTGGTTGTTTACAGCGAGTGATAGAAAAACCATAATGTCATCCATCCACGCATATATGCAAATGTTTGTGATGACAAAACAAATACTTGTGGTTTATTTCGACGAATTTTCATTTAGCATTGTAATGCCACTATAGGTTACAATAGGGAGGTAATTATGATGTAGATAAAAATATATAAATTATATACCAAATGAATAAGGTTGCTACAAATGGATAATCTGATGAGAGCTCACATTCGAAGGTAAACTAGTGTGGCCAGTTTAATTCTATGTACTACATGTAAGCTTGAAGTCATGCGAGTCTTTTTTAGTTCACAATCAAACAATTTGCTTTGAACAAAAGCAAATACAATTTGTATAAAACGAAAATAATACCTTTCAAATATAGAGAAATAGTTTTACTTCTCCTTACAAGAGAAACCCATTGTTTTAGTTTATGATAATAAACTTTTCGTTTGGTTCATTTAAAACATATGTTACCTTAATGCTAAATAATGACTAATCACTGTAAGGAGAAAAAAATACTATCTTTAAATTTTAAAGGAAAGGTTTAGATTTCGTAGAAGACTGGTACATAATATATATATATATATATATATATATATATATATATATATATATATATATATATATATAAATATATATACAATGTGTTACCATAAAGGTTTTCACGAATGGTGGAATGTAATATATATTAAAATTCCGGGTTTCATCCGATCGTCTGATAATGAATTTTCACGATGTTCCACCAAAATCTCATTTGGCATTTTCAAGTGCTCTCGCTGTTAGTTTCGTGCGGTAGCAATAGCAAGATCGCAGTATCGAGCAGCAGCAACAGCAACAGCACGTGAAAATGCTAAATGAGATTTTGGCGAACTGTCGTGAAAAATTCATTGTTAGACCATACATATATATATATATATATATATATTATATATATATATATATATATATATATATATATATATATATATGTATATATATATATATATATATATATATATATATATATATATATATATATATATATATATATATATATATATATATATATATATATATATATATATATATATGTATATATATATATATATATATATATATATATATATATATATATATATATATATATATATATATATATATATTATACTAAAGTAATTTCTTCCAAAGTCACGTAATGAATTGTGAAACAGAAGAAACGAGACATTTTAAAAACTTCGTACAGAACAAGGGAAAAAAAACAATGTGACTACTTAAAGCATTTTCAGTAAAATTGCATTGCCAATTTTGGACGTTTTCTGCAACTTACCCTTACAATCGGTCAAATTATAAAAAATTGGTACTTGTCAGATATCAATATCTCAAACTGACTACATGCGAAAAAATTAATTGAAAATACCGCCAGAAACCCGTAATGTCCAGATATCCATAAACGTAATAAAATAATAAAAATAATAACAGAAGCTGTATCTGTATAATAAGTCATTGATATCATTCAATATAAATAGAACCACCTTTACACAAAAATGGCTTAACAGATCTGGATGAAATTTTGCATGGAGATAAAGTTTTAGCTTCTTAATCACAGGTACTAATAATGTTATCTTTTATCTATAACAAAATTTATCATAATTTAATATAGAATTTTTTTATTTTTTTTTAATTATCTTTTGGTTAATTAGTTAATCTAAAATCTTAACATTTATAATATAATGTCTTAGTTTAAAATATATTTCATTTTATTCTCCATAGCTTAATTAATAATTAATATTCGTTGCTATGAGTGATGGTTGGCCTGTCTTATTTAATTGAAATACTCACATCATACTACAATCAGTATTTTCCCAAAAAAAACTTAAGGAAATGTATCTAGTCATCTCTGTGTCTTATGTAGTCATGAAGCCGAAAAAAAAAAAAAAGCGATTTTTAGGATTTTTTTTTAGCAGAACTCTTCATTATATGTATATATATATATATATATATATATATATATATATATATATATATATATATATATATATATATACATACAAAAAAATGCATTTAAAGTTTTAGGTTTGAAACATGAGTTTAAAAAACTTACTTACTTACTTAATCCTTATTCCTTTCTACCCCTTGTTAGGAGTGTAGGGGCCGTGGAGTTGAGTTATTCTATATCTGTCTTTTCCATATTTCCTTCTATATCCTTCCATCCGTTTAAATTGCCGATTGCCTCTTTTGTTTCTTCTGTATTAGTTTCTTCTGTTTGTATGAGTTCAGTATCTTGTTTCGGTATTATGTCTCTATATTGATTTTTGTATGCTGTTCCTTCTAATTTTTTGCATCTATTTCCTTTCCTCTCTGTTTCAGTGATTCCTACATAGTGAATTTGTTGTTCTTCTGTCAGTTCATCCTCTTTTCCGTTTTTACTCGTATTATTCCGTGTTCTCAATCTAAAAACTCGATAATTATTTCCCATTTCTTTCTTTCTTTCTATCTATTTCTTTAATTATCTTCTTATTTGTGTTCATTTTACCAGTCCTCTGTTCCGTATCCTTTATCTTTGCCAAGGGGAGAGATAGGTAGCTCTCTCCTTTTTCTCAGTTTTTTTACTTGATGGTCGTAGTTTTCTTTGTTTGTTCTTTAGGTTTTTCTTCCTCAATGTCCCATTTATATTCTCTTCCTTCGATTACGATTTTTTTGATATCCTATTTTCACCCTTTTTCCATTCTTTCTCTCGTTCTCTGCTATATGCTTCAATTTCTTTTGAATTTCGCGTTCATCTTTTGTTAAATTTATTGTTTATATAAACTCCCTCTCTTAAGTTTCTCAGTTTGTTTTTTATTGTTCATTACAGCTTACTTATCTCCCATGTTTCCGAGTTCTATCTTGTATATAGTCGCTTCTATTTTATTTTTATCACATCTTTAATTTGTACCTTTGTGTCCATACTCCTCTCCATACAATGTTCTACACCCATTTTCAGATCTGGTTGGCTATTCGCTTCAAATTTCATTCCCGATATTACAATATTATTCCTTACGTTGTCTTTTTCCAGTCTACTCATCTTCAAATCCATACTTCTCATGTTTTCTCAAATTATCTTATTTTCCTCTTTCAATACTTCAGTCTCCTTTCTTAGTTCCTTCAACTCTTGTTGGTATCTCTTCTGTTCTTGTTTAATATCCTTTATATCTGACATTAGCTCTCTGATCATTTCCATCAAATTGTCTATCTTAACCACTCTTTCGTTTTTTCTTTCTGTGGTATTCTTACCAACTTTTTACTCTTCTTGAATAATCCCATTAACTCTTCTTTTGCTTCGACTCTTCCTCTCTTCGAGTCTCCTGAGATATAATCATCGCTATCCATTGTTCTTTCTGTTATAAAAACTGTTCGTGTGTTCCTCGTATATTCCATTTCCAAACACGAGAGAAAAAGAAAAAAATTGTTGTTTATATTTCTTATCAGCGTAAACAGTAAAATGATCAAGGTCGTCGCTTATAGTTTCGTTAGCTTCATTCAATTTCACAAAATTTTTCTCATAAATATCCACATTTTTTTACTTATTGTCTTAATCTAACACTACCCTCTGCTTTATTTACTTTGGTCCCTCTAGTTTGCAATCGTCAATATAATTAGATAGATCGAAACACTACCGTGATAATGCTCATTGAACGAGTTGACTGTTACCCTGGCGTTCGATTCACGTGTACACACATCGCGATCCGAAACTCAACTCGAGTTTAAAAAACAGTAATGCAAAAACAAATTTTTACCTGTAAAGGAGTCATCGACTCCGGCGCCATATGGTGAATCTTCATCAGCTATTTGAGTTTCTAGAATACTAATTTGTTCCTGTCTATGACGCTTTTTTTGGACTTTGTAGCCATTGTCGCTCGGACAAGTCAACTCGTTCTCCGTCCACTTTACCTGCGCAGTCATGTGCATTTTGGCTACAATGAACTCTCATAACTGTCTTATTTAACACAGCCAATTAATATATATATATATATATATATATATATATATATATATATATATATATATATATATATATATATATATATATGTATATATATATATGTATATATATATATATATATATATATATATATATATATATATATATATGTATATATATATATATATATATATATGTATATATATATATATATATATATATACAGTAATACCCCGCTTTACGCGAGGGATACGTTCCGAAAAAAATCGCGTTAACTGAAATTCGCGTATATCGAGGTTTATGATTAAACATAGTCAAAATTTAATACAAAAAAATACAAATCATTTTAATCAATCACTTTAATTCTAAGAACACTTTATGCAATACATACTCTTATTTTTTACGGAAAAATACATCTATTGTCTTTTGGTAACGTTTTGTTTACGTTCTTGTAAAATACGTTCATAACACCCAACACTGTTTTTAATTGTTTGACACACGGTCAAGACACGGTCATCATTATTGTCTATACTCTGCAATATGTCCAAACCTGAATAAATTTTTGAAAGTGCATTTTGTATTTCCCCTGAAGATAAAACTTTCTCTTCTACTTGTTCTTCCTCATCGTAGATAGGATTATTCTGTAACTCGATCAGATCTTCATTGCTAATAGGATCGTCGTGCGTTGCTACAAGTTCTACGAGATCTTCTACCGTGACATCTTCAAGTTCAGACCCCTCAATCATTGCAGCAATGTCTTCAAGCACTTGTCTCTGCATCTGGACAATTCTTCTAGGTGCTTCCACTACATCTGGCCAAAGATTACGCCACACCCCATTCATACAACTCATTTTAACTTCCTTCCAAGCCTCTTCTATGTTGTGAATAGACTTCATAATGTTGTATGACTTCCACCACTCTCGCATAGACTGTCTTCCTTCCCCGTCAGTTTCATGAATTAGTTGGCTAAAAGTGCGGCGATGGTAATAAGCTTTGAAGTTTGCTATTGCTCCCTGGTCCATAGGTTGTAATATTGACGTAGTGTTTGGTGGAAGGAACTTTACGTACACTTTTAAGTCTCTGGGCGTATCAAGTGAGGTTGGATGTCCTGGGGCATTGTCTAAGAGTAATATAACTTTAGGTTCAAGCCCATTTCTGTCACAGTATGATTTGACTGATGGGCAAAAACTATTAGAATACCATTCTTGAAAAATTTCCCGTGTAACCCACGCCTTTCTGTTTGATCGCCACACAACTGGTAGACTTGTCTTGTCTGTGCCTCGCATTGCACGGGTGTTTCTGAATGGTACACTAGTAAAGGTTTCAGTTTGAAATCACCAGTGGCATTACCACCCAGCAGAAGTGTTAGTCGATCTTTCGCAGCTTTGAAACCACTGGCTTGACGTTCTTCCTTAGAAATGAATGTTCGAGATGGCATTTTTTTTCCAGTAAAGTGCGGTCTCATCAACATTGAAGATGAGACAAGCAGGAATTTTCTCTCGTCTAACGAAGTCTTGAAACTTGTCTGGAAACTCAGCTGCAGCTTGAATGTCCGCGCTGGCCGCCTCGCCTGTTATGTGGATATTGTGAAGATTAGAACGCTGCTTGAACCGATGGAATCAGCCTCTGCTGGCAGCAAAAGTCGGAGTGGCACTCCCTTCTCCTTCTTTTGTTTTCAGCATCTCATACAAAGATTTTGCTTTTGTGCATATGAGATCTTGACTTAGTGGTGTGTTCTTCTTATTCAAATCTTCGATCCAGACTGACAGTAATTTCTCCATTCTTTCTAAGATAGATGATCTCGAACGAGAAAGTTTTGTTGCACTTATAGGTGTTGAACCTTCGCTGGAGATTTTAATTTTTTCCCGATTTTTATAAATCGTTCTCACAGTCGATTCTGAGAGTCCAAAATCTCTCCCAACAATTGTTGCTTTGCCTCCATTTTCCATTCTTCTTAACACTTTCATCTTCAATTCCAAAGTGACGCTTTTACGCTCTTTTTTCTTTACAGGCGGCATTTTTAACGTAGGGTTAAATTATGTATGTATGTATCTCCAATAAATATTAAAACAAAACTGCCAGCCGACCGAACTAACATTACGGAACAAATGAACACACGAAACGAACGAGGAAATCCCCATAGAACAAAGTCGAAGGACAGGGAATTCCCAATTCTTCAAAGAGAATATTCAGAGAAAGCGGGGATCCCCCCGCGACCATAGAGAAGTTAATGACTACATGAGCGCGAAATTTGAAATTCGCGTTATAGTGAAACCGCGCGTAACGGGGGTCGCGCTAAGCGGGGTATTTGAAATTCGCGTTATAGTGAAACCGCGCGTAACGGGGTCGCGCTAAGCGGGGTATTACTGTATATATATATATATATATATATATATATATATATATATATATATATATATATATATATAATAACTGAATTATGACCAGTGAACTGTACAACGATACCGAACAAACTCCCAGTTTCGAATACAGAACCTTTGAAAAGCAGATGTGAATACCTTGTCTCTTCTAAGAACAACAGTTGAAGATTCTCTTTGTATTATGCTATAAAAGAAAAAGTTAAAATACATTAAAATCGAGTTAAGGCCGGCGAAGACTGACCCGAGAGGAGATGCTCGTTACCTGCTCCGAAAACTCTACTGCAACGGCATTTCTTTTAAACTGTTATAACTTCGTTAGTTATTAACCGATGCTTAGGAAACTTACAAAAAATATTCTTAAGATATCATACTGAAAGAAGTAAGAATGTAAGAATTCAAAAAGCGAATTTTTGATCCAGCTGACTAGATATACCCCTCTTAGTTCTCGAAGCATGTCCACAATGCTCTAATATTAAATTTTAAAAAATTAATAATTAAAGTGGAATAGGCTGTGTTGTTTTTCTTAAATTGAGTCACGCCACTAAGAAACAGATTACCTTGACAAAATTAAACTGCATATATTCATCATAGGACTCATTCTTTTTGGTAAAGAAAACAAGTGTAAATAAAATTTCGACAACCAATACTACTTATGTTGAGTTTATAAAAATAATATAGGTCAGTGACTAAATAAAAATTATCGTAATAGGAAATGTGATCCCAATTTATTTAATTTTTGTCACAATGTCCATTATCCCAATTTATTTAATTTACAAGGCTGGTCATCCGGATACTCACATCTTCATCTACCAAATTACCTTATTATATGTAAGAGTCATCACATTGTGCATTATTTTTAATAGAGTCACATGATTAGATAAACACGTTAACACAACACTCATTGAAATTAGAGTCCAACATCAATCTTTTGAATAATTTATCATTTATATCAATGTTAACTCAATGTTAATGAAATTGTTATTCGAGCTATAAATTAAAAGAGTTAGTAAATTTATTTGACTTCTTAAAACTAACGAATAACTTGCTTTAATGTCCTTACTTTTAATGTTAGGTGTTTTATGATGAGAGGTTAGCCACACAAAAATGCACGGATATATACAACTGAATATATTTTTACAGTTTCCAAAACAGTGCACGTAGGACAAAAACAACTTAATACTTAATTCATTAATATATATATATATATATATATATATATATATATATATATATATATATATATATATATGGTTTTTAGTTACTTACACATTGATTTTAATTCTGAATTTAGAAGACTTTTTGTAGTATTAAGTTATTTTTTTCCTGAGTACATTGTTTTGAAAACTGTAAAAATCTGTCCAGTGTAAAAAAAATCATATCTACTTACTAGGTTATAAGTTTCTATATGTCTAAAATATTTTCTATGATCAACTCCTCATTTCTTTGGTAACATATAGCCTCCTCTCAACAAAAAAATTTCATTACAAGTTTTATGACTATATAAGTAAATAACCGATCAAGTGCAAGTTGGACTTGTGTAATTAGTGTTCCGTACGTTGATTGCTTTTAAAATAAAAAAAATGTTATGGCGGTATAAAATGATCAATGACTTCACAAAACATATCCCAAAGGAGTTTTCAACAATGTTTTTTTCCGATCTTTACTGAAAACTGGTAACCTTGAAATTATTGTTTTTTTTATATATACCAGATAAATTATTAAAAATAAGGCACTCGTGATAATTTTCGTTCAATCTACACCCTGTGGAGAATATTCCAGAATTTTTTCAACATTTTTTGATCAGTACTTTTCGAGATAAGGGGGAGGGGCAGCGATTTTCCGCAATTTTTAAAATTAATACAAAGAAAAGTGTCTGCAAATATTATATTGTATATACTTTTCAAATCGTGTTTTTACAAGCTTTCATTTGACACCCCACTTGATGACCTGGTAAAAAAGAAAAAAATTTCACTTGTGATTTCACCCCCCAAAAGTAACGCCTGAAGTCAAAATTTATCTTTCAAAATTACCCGGCTTTAATGAGGCCATTAATTCCTATATTAGTGCCAAATTTCACCTTTCTACGTCAAATAGTCTCGGAGAAAATCGGGTGTGGTCTTATAAGTGTTCCGTACGGAACACTAAAAAAGAACTTTTCTACTCATAACCTCAAATCTCTGTATTATCTTTTTCAGCATGATTTTTAAACTCATTTACTAAGAAAATACTAAAGATGACATGTAACATAATGTATTAAAATCTGTCTCCCCTCACCCTCCTTTTACCATTTATCTCCCTTATATTTTGATTACAAATAATTACTTGTAAAATTAACTTTCTTCCCAATCAACAACAAGGAAAGAATCATGCAACTGATCAATGAAACTTTTTCAGGTACTGATTCGAAGTAATCAGAAATAACATAATTTTCACATTCCTTGACTCCAAGCAAAATGATAAATTTTTACAGTCTTTTTATGTTTGACTATATACAATAATGTTTAAAATTTGTTCAATTTGCCAATCAAAGACTAGAAATAATTCTTATATTCTTCAATCTGCAAATATACCTGAAGTGATATCGCTCAACTCCTTTCCCAGTACCTTTTAGACCCTGAAATTTAAAAAAATCCAAAAATTCTGAGGGGTGATTTTTTTTTAGGAAAGCAACATTTCCTTTGTCCAGAAAAATATAAAGAGACTGGAATAAAAGGATGATGTATAAAAAATTAACTTATAAATAGCAAACAGGAATAAGTACATTATTATTTTTATTTAGAACTTCCCGTAAAATATATGTTTTTATTTGGGGAGTTTAGTCCAAATTAATCCTAGTACATATACAGTATATATCCAGAATTACAAATTATAATTTAAATACACTTTATTTGTAAGCATAGCAATTCTTTAAAATTTTATGTACTTTGTATTTGGTGCAGCATTTATGCACTGCAGCCTGTTAAAATAAATGTTTCAACTTAAGAAACACTTTGTATCCTATCATTTGCTGAAAAACACACATCCTAAATATAGTTTATTGTAAATGCCTATTTATTTTTAATTAACTGATTATTTCACAATATTTTCCACACTTCTAATTAAATTAATGTTAGTTGGTTAAAAACAAAGTCCTTTAAAGATACCAAATTTAACTTGTCAATTATATCTTAATAAGTAATATTTTCTAATATAATTATAATAATAAATCAGTAATTTTATGCTTGATTTAACGTAAATTCTTAATGAAAGTAACCTGTATATATGTAAATAGAATTTCGAAAATAATAGAAACAGGATTAAATGGATATTTTAATAGTTAGTTTATTTTCAAAACACGTAAAGAAAAGAAATTTATCAAACCATTATTTTTTTCAGTTTGTTTCATTTGTAAGTAAATCTCCTTATGGTATTTTCAAGATAGATATTAAAAAGGCTACTGAAATTCGATATTTTTGAATATGATATGAAAGGCGCCGTTATGTACATATGTGTAAACCATTTTACTTCAAAATGCATCGTTTAGAGGCTATAGCCCTTAAAACCCTTCTTAATTTCTTAATATCTCAAAAATAAATTAATTATGATATAGGATAGCTTTTTCTTCCACTACAAGCTCCGTCTTCGTTATAAAGGTTGGCAACCTCCAGACTGCTAATCAAAATAGTTTTCGTGTTATGCAGTTCCGCAACTTGGCTTCTTCCTATACTTTTCCTCTTTGAATTTTCCTCTGTATTATCCGCTATAGCAAATGTACCTTTCTGTACTAATAGGTATTATCTCATCTACTGTAATTGTCGTTTCTTGACTAAAACTATAATTTTTCGTTCTACTTTCATTCTGTTTATTACTTTTTCCCTTGTTATTTTCTGTACCAATTTAACATTCAATAATCTGCGGTACAACCACAGCTCGAATGGTCGAATATTCAGTTACTGAAAAAACAATCTGCACCTTGGCAACTACTTCTTTTAAAAAACCGTCTTTTATAATTTAAGTTTACCCACTTCAAAAATCGATAAAAATGGTGAAAATTTAAAAAAATGTCTTCTCTTATCAAAGAACAACTCTTCGGTATACTAAAATTTTACCATATTCTCAAAATAATAACCAGGGAGGGGAAGAGCTGTGAAGATTTCAACAACAAACAACCCTCCATTATTAAAAAAGAGAATCTCCCTTTTACTAAAATTTTACCACCTTTTCAAAGTAATATTTAGGGAGAGGATGAAATTTCCATAAAAAGAAACTTTATAAGAAGAGCCATCTCTTATACTAAAATTTTACCACCTTTTCACATTGATAACAGGGATGAGAGGAATAGTTAAAAAAATAACTCTGTTTTATAACAAAATTTTGTCTCCAATAAAAACTGTCGCAGGAAAACCTCGGGCCCCCTGAAAAAACCGGGTCGGGGGAATATTCCTCCGTTCCCCTTCCTCTTCTCGTCTGTAAATATGATAGAACAACATCGAAGCCATATATCAGTTCACTAACCATATCATCCGTATGTATCATGTATTTATAACCTAACTAACCTGAACTAATTTTAATTTTTTAGTAAAAAGAAAAACATAACGAGCAATAATTATAAGAAATTTTTTTGAACAAGATTAGTAAAACACTTTGTGTGATAATGAGTATTTTTTGCTGTGCAAGATAATCTTTAAATCAGTTTATTTCAAAAACGTCTCGTCGAATCGTGTTCAGTAAAGAGTACCATTTTCTCGTAAATAATGCCGACTTTTTATAATTTGATACAGAAAAATATAAATTTTAATGTACAAAGAAGTTAAATCTATTTTGTACCCCGCATTCCCCTACTTTTGAAGTCCCTGTTAAAATATAGACAATTATTAGTATCACAGTTGTAAACCATGAAGTATTATGATGTCAAAAAGCGGCACCGAGAATGAGGTGATTTTGGGAGAAGGGGGTGAGCTTCGGGATTGACCCCTACAGTAATCAGATCCCAACCTTATCGAACACATGTGGTCAATCCTCAAGTGGAAAATCACATGAAAAGATACGCTCAAAAGCGCCTTGTTTGAAGAGTGGAACGCTATTTGCCAAGAAGAAAGCAAAAAAGTTAATTTTTTCAATAAAAGCTGAAGGAAATTATACTAATTATTGATTTTTTGTAATAAATATATCAGTTTAATTTAATACCCCTTCTCTCCAACGTTTTCTCGGTATACCTGGCTTTTTCTTACCTTCTGGTTGCCATTTTAGTATTTGTTTTGGGATTCGATCTTCGTCCATTCTTTGAATGTGCCCAAACCAGATAAGTTGTTTGGTTAGAATGTCATCTGTAATACTAGGTTTGTTTTCCATGATTTCTTTAATGTGTTCGTTGGTGACTCTTTCTCTTCTGGATATACCTGCTGCTCTTCTCCAGAAGTACATTTCCATTGGTTTCAGAGTGGCTAGTGCTCTTTCCCTACCATACCTCACAGGTATATCATGTGATACTTGTCACTATGGCTTTCACATGTGGGCTTTATTTATAGATTTATCCCATAGAATACTGTCTAATAGTTTAATGGCCTTTCTTCTTCTCTCTATTATTGCCCTGTCCAATTTTCCATCCACCGAAATTTTTATACCTGTATACTCGTAATCGCCGCAGTGTTTTATTGTGGTTCGATCGTACAGTATAACATCTTTTTGTTGCCCTCCAATACACAGATATTCTGTTTTCTTTATATTGACATCCAAACCCCAATTTTTGTATTCGTCGAATAGTTTTCTCGTCATATAGTTTAGGTCGTGGCGATCTTGGACCAATACCACTGGGTTATCCTTGAAGCATAGAGTGTACAACATAGTGTTAAATAATGGTTTCCCCATTGGTCTACATTTCTGCTTCCATCTCTTTAGTAGACTTTCCAGAAATATCTTAAAATGGGTTGGTAATAAACAGCATCCTGGCTTCAGACCTTTTGACGTAATAAATCATGGATTTATTCGTGTACGTGTTTTAATTTTTGTTATGGGTGGGTCGTATAGTATTTTGACAGTTCGAATTAATTCTATGTTAATATTAGTGTTTTCCAATCATTGCTCCAACTTCTGCCGAGGATCGCTGTTACATGCTTTTCTTAAGTCAACGAAGAGCAAGTGGACTTCTTGGTTTCATGCCACCTTTTTTTAATTAATTGAGTTAAGGAGAAAATGTTGTCTATTGTGGATCGTTCCGTACGAAAGGCTGCTTCTTCTTCTATCTCGAAATCTTGATATTCCTTCTCCATTTTGTTCTTTAAAACTTTTCCATAGATTCTACTAGTGGATGCAGTAACTGCCATTCTTCGGTAATTATCACAATTGTTTTTATCCCCTTTTTTTGTATAATGGTTAGGTATGACAGTTTCGTCACAGACATACAAAATAATTTTCATTGCCTATGGTAAATTTGTCCAGCACATAACGTATAAACGTTTGTACACATTTATAATTTACGAGTATACTCAATTAAATTTTAAAAGTAAATATGGAACGATTACAATAAATTTACATATCAATTATCTTTATTTTGCGTAAAACTTTCTTTGAAAAATTACTATACATAAACTTTTTAATGTTTAGTGGAACCTAGTGAAGTAAGAAATTTTATCTTAGTAAAGAATTATGAAAGTTAAATTAAGATATCATTAAAAAAATAATAACATTATTTATTATCATGGTCAACATTTTCTAAACACATTTCCGTCTAGCAATATCACAAATATCGCCCAAATCGACAATTTCACCATATTTGGGTTAGACATTTGTTATAAAAAACTGGTGAGATACTGCAATTTTGATGTTAAAGTTTTTTTTTTTCAGCTGATGAGATTCTTTTAAAAACCCTTTTGCAATTTAATCGGAAATTAATAGGTTATATTGTATTATCAAGATAATAGAGTATGGTTGAGTGTGAAAAATACCGTTTTTCAAACGTCATTATCCCAACAGTCATTAAAATTAAACATATGTAATTTTATAAGAAAAAGAATTTTGAGTAACCATAGCAAAATTAAAATTTATCAGTGCCGATTTGACGTTTTGTTGGTGTGTTAAATCAGAAGAAAGGTAAATATTTTTACCTATCTGCTCAAGATTATAGGATAATATTTTTCATTGCGCCCTATGTTTCTGTATGCCTCTGTAGAGTCTACAATTGGTTGGATTATAATGTATGAGGATTAGACAGCTTCGAGAACTTTATAACGATACTAAAAATAATTTTATACTCACGGCTAATTCAATTAAATTTACATTAAATCGTATACCCATGGTAATACTTTTCGTGCATAAATGTTCGATTTTATGGTGCTTGTTGATGCCTCACCTAGATCAAGCCATAATTTTCGCCTCTAAGGATGATCATACAATATCCACTTTCATCAAAAGTAACAGTTTCATGCTTAAAGGCCTGAAGAGCAAAGAGAGAGTAATAACAAGCGTCGAGTTTTAGTTTTGGGAGTGAGGTCATGAATGACAGGACTTTGACAGCTTCTGTAAACGATGAGAAATAGCTTGCTAAGGCACTCTAAATACATCTGCAAGTTCCAATTGAATTTGACGAGGATTTTTATCTAAAAGTGCTCCAACACCTCGTCTTGGGTTCGTTTTGGTTAACTAAGGCCTTTATTATCTTAGGGCTAAATTTTCCTTCTCGCTGGAACTACGATGCGGCGTTTTTACTCAAAATTTTAGCCGCGTTTTATTTTAGGTTGAAATGTAACAAGAAGACTGATTAAAATTTTCTTTTTTGACCGATATCGCGTCTACAGCTAATTTTTAGTGTTCCGTATGGAACACTTATAAGATCACTTCGGTGTCAGTTCGTCTGTCTGTCCGTCTGTCTGTCCATTTTCTCTCAGACTATTTGACAAAAGAAGTTGAAATTTGGCACTAATATAGGAATTGATAGCCTCATCAGAGCCGTGTAGTTTTGAAAGTTAAATTTTTACTTAAGGTGTTAGTTTTGGGGGGTAAAATCGAGTGGGGTGTCAAATGAAAGCTTGTAAAAACACGAGTTTAAAAATATATATAATGCGCACACTTTTCTTTGTATTATTTTAAAAAATTGCGAAAAATCGCTGCCCTCCCTTATCTCGAAAAGTACTGATCAAAAAATTTTGAAAAAACTCTGGAATATTCGCCACAGGGTGTAGATTGAACGAAAATTATCACGATTGCATTACCTTTAATAATTTATCTGGTATATAAAAAAAAGCAAACTTGGGATGTGTTTTGTGAAGTCATTGATCATTTTCTACCTCCGCCTCCGTAAGAAAATTTTTATTTTAACAGCAAAGTACGGAACACTAATTATTTACGTAATTATTCAGTTCTGTATAAAGTTACCTAAATAACTTGAGTTCACCTCAAACCAAGTAGAAAAAGGGTTAGTGAGTTCAACTGATTTCAAATAAAGTTAAACTAATTCATGAATTATATTTTTTGTTTAGTTTAATTTAAGCTTAATCAGATTAACTGAACTTTGTTAATAACTACTATGGTTTAGACAAAGATTGGTTCAATCAAACATAAATTAAATTACAACTATAATTGTCTAAACTAAACTGAGCGAACTTCTGTCCTTAGCTGGTTACTTCTTCTGTATGTGCGATATCCGGTCCCCCTGACGTGGGCGATCACTATAAATAGTGGTTTTCTTCAGCTAGTCTAGATCCCCAGCTTTTTGTATACCAGTCCATTCTCTGACATTCTTCAGCCAGGACATCTGCCTTCTAGCAACTCGATGCCTCCCTTTAATTTTGCTCTTCACTATTAACTGGAGGAGGTGGTATTTTTCTCCACGCAGTATATGGCCTAAATAAGAAATTTTATAGTAGTGATCAATAATTTTTCAAACATTAATACCAAACAAAGCTTCACGTGTTCGAAATACCTTTCTAAATCTCATCTGGCTGTTATCAAGATCAAACTCGCATTTTGTACAGATTCTGTAATGAATGATTCATAAAAAGGCTTTTAACAGGGGACCCGTCAAACTGATTAGACGATAATCACTACACTTCTGGGAATAAGATTTTTTAGGGATTGGATTTTAACCCGTCCTCTCGTACTGAACCTGATTTGTAGATTAGATTAAATAAGTTTGTGACTTGCCCTATGTTCTTCTTCTCTATGAGTTTATTGATTTCAATGGGAATTTCATCAGGTCCAGTGGCTCTCTTATTTTGTGTAATGGAGATTGTGTTTTCTTCAGGTCAGTTGAAATAGATGTCATTGTTTTCTTTAGGCGCTTTATTGTCGTTGTAAAGCCCATTTATATACGCTTACCACGTTTCTTTGTTCTCTTCTTCTATAGTTGTTGAACAATTCATACGGTGTTGATTGAACAATTTATACGGTGATCGTTTTCTATACATACCAGCTATATCTCTTACTTTTTTTGTGCATTTGGAAAATATAATGCTTCTTTTCGAGTTCCTTTATCTCTTTACATTTTCCTTAGCTCCATCGTTCTTTTGCCAGTTTCGCCTCAGTTCGAATGATTTTACTGAGTTTCCTATGTTCTTCCCTATTTGTTTTTATAAGTCTTCGGTTTTCCATCAAGTCTATAACGTTTTTGGTCATCCATCTCTTCCTCCGCGTTTTCGTTTCAAATTCAAAGTATCGTATACAAACTCTTTTTAGTTTACCGTTCAGATCTTTCCATAAGAATGGGATGTCGCCCTTGACGTTCTCTGTTAGATTAGGTGCCCTGTTGATTTCCTATTGTATATGTTTTATGTAAGCATTCTCTAATCTTGATACATGCTATTTTTGATTTGTAACTTTCGTTTAATTGTTTTAGGTCGTACCTTCAGGTTGGCTAGTAGTGGAACATGATCAGAGCCAAAGTCTGCTTCGGGTTATGCATTAATTTTGTTGATTATATCGATAATATAATTAAATTAAAAATCCGATACACTTGAAGACATATACCATTTTGTCTAATGTAAAATGTAAAATAAAATTATTAAATTTGACATCAAATGAAATTGCGTTTTTTCAAGCTTTTTAAAATATATAACTGACAAATATAATTAACTGATAAGAAAAATGCGTTTTATCAAGTTTTTAAAATATATAACTGACAAATATAATTAAATGATAAAAAAATGTAGTATTTATTTTTGGTTCAGTAAAAGTAATAATAAAATCTAGGGTTTTCCAGGTTGATATTATACACGTGTACTGGTTGGTTATAGCTGTCGGATATCTATTTTAAAAAATCGATGCAAAAGTGATTTATTTAGTACTTCCTTCGTAGTTCTACGGCAAATACTGAATTAGACTTTCTCACACTAAAAAATAACTGACGTTAACCATTACAATTCGATATTTTAAGTACTTTAGGGTGAGATATTAATTACAAAAAAGTTAGGGTAGAAAAAGGGCTTCAAAGCTATTTACAACTGAAACCTCAAATTTCCCTCTATACTATTTCGGCTAAAATTGGAAATGACGAACAAATATATAATTTTTAGTTCTCTCGATTCCAAGAACCCTAAACCCTTCTATTCCCCCCACTCCTTTAACTGCTTTTATATTTGAGATTTGAAAATATGTTCATGATTTTAACCAGAAATTCTCATAATACTGATAAAACTATATATAATTCACTCGTCCTCACTCCTTTTGCTCCTCCTCCCCTGGAATGATATCTCCTTTCTTTTCTACTTCACATATTGTAGGAACAAAATTTGAAATTACTATCTTATTTTATTTGAGAATTAGCCGGCCTGTTGGCCGAAATGAGAAACTATGAGTTTCATGATCTAGAGACCCTGAAACATGAAAAATGCGATCATCTGGCAGGGTAATTTTTTAAGAATGCAATAATTTCCTCTAGTAAGGAAAATATTAATAAATTTTAATAAATGAAGAAAACAAAACGTAATGTCAGTATGATGAGGCCAGTATATCAATGTAAAAGCAACCTAAAGAATTAATGCCTTTCCTTACATTATTTTAAAATATTCAATATTCCCCTAGTTTTTCTTAACCAATTACATATTGGGAAATACGTGACTTTATTTCTAATAAACCAAAAACTATTATTAAAAGTAATATTTTTTGTTAAAAGATAATTTCCTGGTTAAAAACTGTCAAGTCATATTTTTAAAAAGAAATATCACGCCAATAGAAAAAATTATGAGAGCCTAATTTATGTGTTATTTGATTATTGCATCATTTCGTAGTAAACATCTAATAAAAGAATAAATAATTATCAATTAGAAATTAATTTTATTTGTTTTACTACTTTTTGTTATTAGCTTTTAAATGGAAAACGTAAACCCTAAATTAGCATACATTGATAACATCTGGAGTAATTTAAATATATCCCATACAGTCCATCCAAAAATATTTTGTTTCCGACCAGGGACTAAATATATCATTCTAAAATCGTCTCCCGCCAAATCAATTCATGGCGGCGCTAGCCCCGTGGTTATCGTGCCGGCATACTGTATCACATACTTAAATTCAGCCAAATAGGAGATCCCTATATCTCAAACCGGTCACTATCAAAGAAATTCTGCAATTGTCAACAAAAATAAAAAAACATAGTAGTGGAGACGATGAGATTCCTACAAGTGTAGTTAACTCAGTATTCCTGTTGTCACAAAAGTTCTTCGTTATATAATTAATAATTCTATGCGAGAAGGTATTTTTCCCAGCCAATTAAAATTAGCTGTAATTAAACCACTCTATAAAAAGGTGACCCAGATATATTGGATAATTATCGACCGATTAGTCTTTTACCGGGATTCTCGAAGCTATTTGAATTGGTCATGCGTGATCGATTAGTTGGTTTTTTGAGAGAGTGTGATCTGTTAACAGATACACAACATGGATATATACAAAAAAGATCAACACAGACAGCAGTATTCCAGTTTGTGCAGGCTGTCTTGGGACACCTGGAGGGAGGAGTAAAATGGCGATGGGTCTCTTTCTAGATCTTTCAAAAGCTTATGATTGCTTAGACAGAGAGTTACTTGCTGGACTTGTATGGAATAAGAGGAAATGCTCTCAAATGGTTCAGCACATATGTAGAGAGCAGAACCCAGAGAGTAGTGATACAAAATAAAGAGTCATGTTTTAAATCAGAGATACTTCAAAATGAAGTGGGAATTCCTCAAGGGAGTATTTTGGGCCCTCTCTTATTCATAATTTTCACAAATGATCTGAACTTAGAAGTGAACAGTATAATGGAATTATATCTTAGGCTAATGACACAAACTTGCTTGTGGCAGGAAGGGAAATTCCTGAAGTCATTACAAGGCAGAAGATTTTTTCTTGAAAACAAGCAGTTGGTTTGAAAAAAATAAATTAATAATAAATAAGAAAAGACTAACATGATCCTTTTTAGAACCAAATTAAATAAAAAAGAATAACCTGAAGCTGTCAGCATAGACAATAATCAGTACCCATGCCAGAGCAACACAAAATTCTTAGGCCTGAAAATAGATGAATTCCTAGATTGGTCAGCACATATTGAATATCTTAGTAATAAATTAAATAAAATTTGTTTCTGTCTTAGGTTTGTATGTAGCACTACCGCGTTGTCTAAAAGGTGCCGTAAAATACAAATGTATGTTTCGGAGCTTAAACAACGTTGAAGGATAGATAATACTACATCTATGCCGATATCCATCCAAATAGAGTAATCCCTACTCAAACCGGGAAATGACTGATAAAAAATTCATTTAGTGCAGTAAGGATAAGTAGAAAACAGTAGAGTAAATTGCAACCCTGTCTGACGTTTA
The DNA here is from genome assembly GCA_019049505.1 of Pachyrhynchus sulphureomaculatus. Lineage (NCBI taxonomy): Eukaryota > Metazoa > Arthropoda > Insecta > Coleoptera > Curculionidae > Pachyrhynchus > Pachyrhynchus sulphureomaculatus. The sequence goes on from CM032448.1 coordinate 50,247,036, forward strand.
GCACGTTATGAGCATAAGCAAAAAGTTGCCTTACACTACATCCATACAATGCTGCAAAGAAAACTAAAATACTAAACAGCCCCTACTATTTTGTAATACAAACCGCTTTAGATACTGTAGCGGTGTTGTTACTTATATTTATTAATTTTAATACCTTGTTATATTTGGTTATATATAATTTATTGAAATACAAATTTTATATTTCAATTAAAATTTATACTTCAGGAGTTCCCAAAGTGTTCTTTGTATTTGCCGGACCATCGCAAGCCGCATCACGGCTCATCAGTTGGGCTAGGTTCAGCAAATACAAAGAACACACTTTCAGTCCTTATCCAGGTACTAACGGAAAACAATGACAAAATAGATGCTTATACTGTACTCTGTCGGTGACTTATTTAACGTTTTCCAAACAAAGCGGCCAGCAATGCTGACACTTGCAGAAGAGCACCTTCCCGAGCTTGCCGTCCAAAGGCATAGATGGCGTTGGTGAAGCAAGTAAAGCGAATCGATAGATCCGCACTTCAGGAGTTCCCAAAGTGCTCTTTGTATTTGCCGGACCATCCCAAGATGCGTTTCGCCGTATCACGGCTCATCAGTTGGGCTAGGTTCAGCGAATACATACATCATACATAAAACGCTTATTTGAAGGCCTCAAAAAATGTAATTTGTGCGCCCCTATGAGAAAATCGTGGCTCTTCAGGGCACTGCGGCTCTTATTTGGGAACCATGCCACAGTCCTTTTATAAGACAGGATTGCAATATACTCCATTATTTTCTACTTGTCCTGACTGTACTCAATAAAACTTTAACTTGATGATTGATTTGGCAGAAAGTCATTTTATGAATGGAGGAATAATTTGTCTCTCCTTTCATACAAAATGGTTTTTGTTGATTCTTATGGAAAATACTAGTACCTTTTTAATTTTATTTTCGATATTTATGAAACACGATATATTCCAGAAATAACACTGAATTTGTTTGACCACAGAGGGGCTACTGAAAAAAAAAATAGAGCGCGACAAAAATTTAGAATTCAATATTACTAACAGCCTACATTAAGCCATATGTGTTCAACTGATTAGGTGCAGAGGTTTGAAGAATTTGATTTGATTTCAAATTATCTGTGACAAGGGCGGCGCAATGATTTTTTAATATACGTGGTCCAGTCAATTTTCTATTATGTTCGAATTTATTAAAACTAAGTATTGGGCGTGGTTCTAATTGACTCTTTCATAACACCCTATATATATATATATATATATATATATATATATATATATATATATATATATATATGTATTATATATATATATATATAATATATATATATATATATATATATATATATATATGTATATATATATATATATACATATATATATATATATATATATATATATATATATATATATATATATATACATATATATATATATATATATATATATATATATATATATATATATATATATATATACATATAATATATATATATACATATATATATATATATATATATATATATATATATATATATATATATATATATATTATATATATATATATATATATATATATATATAATAAGAAGGTAGACGCGACTGACCAGTAAGAAGAAGGAGCTAATTATTGGGGATGCAGCCGTAAGTGGCCAATTAAAAGTCCGTTTGTTTACTTGTCGAGCTTTCGAGACCGATATGTTGGTTTCTTTATCTAGACATCTAAAATCATGTGTACTATAAACAATGAGTATGTAGTAATTAATTATATAGGGATAGTACTTACAAACTTAAGACTAAATTATTGTAATAAACATGTACATCGGCACCAACAGGAAGAGCCAATATATAGTGAAATACATTTGGTAGAAAAAACTACTAGTATGGATCAAAACTGAACAACTATGAGCACCATTTTCATTGGCGGTGTTATAAAATTTGTTGGAAAACTCGGGAAATTCCCAGAGGTAAATACACGTGGCCCACGTGTTTTTTTGGCGGTAAAAGTGCTTGATCTGTCATGTGTGTGTGACATTTTGGTGAAAACCGAAATATCCCTAGAGTCAGCAGTGGGTACCACCTGTCTGTCGTGTGGTAACTCCCACAAAATGGAAATTAGATATATAAGTACAATGTATGTGGTAAATTAGAAAAAATTATCATTTATTCAGAATCCAACGTAATATTGGTGGTGTTCATGGATTTGGAGAGTTTCAAAATGTATGAATAAATCACACTTAAGTCCTCCATGTCTGACCTTTTGTTCATGTTTACAGGATTGTTATTAATAGCCACCATCTCCAAGAAATTTTTTTTTTGTGTAATTGAGTTCGTTAAACAAGATGAATGTGTTACCATAGTCAATTCTATGTTCTTTGTGGATGACATGTTCTGCAAGGGAGCAGGAAGTTACATCTCTCCTGCAATCATTTTTGTGTGAAGTTATGCGGCCCTTCAGGTTCCTGGAAGTTTGGCCAATAGATAATAAGTTTCAATTGAGGCAGTGTATGCTATAGACTACATTGGTTTTGAGGTCAGGTTCAACCGGAGATTTTAATTTGGTATACAGGGATTTAAGTTTATTCTGAATTTGAAGTCGAGACCTTTGAAGTTTAGGTGTTAGGTCTCTGTAATGTGACAGGGAAGAATAAGTTATATTTGGTGGTGAGTTAGAAGAAGATGGGCGAGAGCCTGGTGAATTGTGGGTGTTTTGATGTGGTGTAAGACGGAGTGGAGAAAAGATGAGGGTGTGTACTAAATTGAAGGGGTAAGAATTTTCAGTGAATAAGGTTTGAAGTTCGGATAAACAGACATTATGAAATTGAGGATAAGTAAGTCTAAAGACTCTTGACCTCATTGCAGATATTAGTTGCAGATATTAGTTTCATTTTGGTTGGATGTTGTGAATGGTAGTTCATGCATCTCCTACTGCTGGTCGGTTTTCAGTACCACTTGGTGTTAACTGTGTTGTCATTTCGACTTAACAGCATATCAAGGAAGGGAATCATTTTGCTGGATTCCTCTTCTACTGTGAATTGAATGTATTTGTTCTGTTTGTTAAATACCTCAAGTGTGATTTGGACCATGACTTGGGGTACAGATAGTACAAGATCATCCACATAGCCTTTGAGGAAGGGAAGTGGGAATTGGAGACTGTTAATCGCTTGTGAGATCAAGTTGTCCAGGACATAACTGCTTAAAATAGGGGATATGCTAGAGCCCATGGGCGTGCCAAAGACCTGTTTGTAAAATTTATTCTCAAAGATAAAAAAGGTTAAATCAAATGTGAACTCAAGGAGTTTTGTAAAGGAGTCTAGATCAAGAGTAGTGTGTTGTTGGATAGTGTTCCAATTTTACATGATACTGGATTTAGCAAGGTCTAAGTGGAGGTTGGTGAAGAGCGAAACAACGTCTAAGCTTATAAGGATGTAATTAGGGGGTAGTTGAAAGGAATCACCTACATAGTGATCATTGGAGGTATTATAAGGCTGTGTAAGAATTTGGGTGAGAAACTTCTTGCAGACTTAGAGTACTCTATTCACCACCTGACCTCAGATAAAAATATCCTTAGAGGAAAATTTACTAATATCATAACGAATCACATTCATAAAAACCATAACAACATCAATGTCCTAGGTACATATATCAAAGAAACTCAATTTTTCCTTCAACAACACCCGGACTTAATCGTCACCATGAGTGACAAAGGCAACATCACAGTTGTCATGAACTCTGCAGATTATTCCACTCTTAGCTCAACATTACTGAGTGACAGTAAATATTATAAAACCCTACCAAGGGACCTTACGAGCACTTTGGAATAAAGAGCCAACAGGTTGGTGTCTCATCTCAAGAGTTCTAACAAGATTGATGATAATTTAGCTAAAACCTTACATAATTATAACTCCATTGCTCCACGGTTTTAAGCCTTACCTAAAATCCACAAACCAAACTTAGCCCTCAGACCTATCATCTCTTCCACAGATGCCCCGAATAGCAAAATTTGAAAATTTCTCACCCAAATCCTGACACAGGCTTATAATACCCCCAATGATCACTATGTAGGTGATTCCTTTTCATTCGGTTCTTTTATCAACGACTTTTAATTACCCCCTAATTACATACCTATAAGCTTAGACGTTGTTTCGCTCTTCACCGATCTCCCCTCAGACCTTGCTAAATCCAGTATCATACAAAATTGGAACACGATCCAACAACACACTACTTCTTTACAAAACTCCTTGAGTTCACATTTGATTCAATTCATGTTGGTGAACAACAATAATGACAACAACACAGTTAACACCAAGTGGTACCGAAAACCGACCAGCAGTGAGAGATGAATGAACTACCATTCACAACATTCAACCAAAATGAAATTAAACCTAATATCTGCAATGAGGTCAAAAGTACTTAGACTAACTCGTCCTCAATTCCATAATGTCTGTTTACCCGAACTTCAAACCTTATTGATTGAAAATTCTTATCTCTTCAATTTAGTACACACCCTCATGTTTTCTCCACCCCGTTTTACACCACATCAAAACACCCATAATTCAGCAGACTCTCGCCCATCTTCTAACTCACCACCAAATATCACTTATTCTTCCCCGTAATTCTTCAAAGAAACACAATTATTTTCTAAGATTTAAACATCCCACTTATGGCGCCAAATGATCCTCAATATCGACGCGCCAAACTAAAATAATCAATCAAAAATCTTCCCCGCCACATTACAGAGACCTAACACCTAAACCTATATACACCTTCAAAGGTCTCGACTTCAAATTCAGAATAAACTCAAATCCCTGTGCACCAAATTAAAATCTCCGATTGAGCCTGACCTCAAAACCAATGTGGTCTATGGCATCCCCTGTCTCAATTGTAACTTATCATATATTGGCCAAACTTCCAGGAACCTGAAAGGCCGCATAACTTGACACAAAAGTAATTGCAGGAGAGGTGTAAGTTCATGCTCCCTTGCAGAACATGTCATCCACAAAGACCATAAAATGGACTATGGTAACACATCCATTTTGTTCAACGAACCCAATTACAGAAAGAGAAAATTCTTGGAGATGGTGGCTATTAATAACAATCCTGTAAACCTGAACAATAAGGCAGACACGGAGAACTTAAGTGTGATTTATTCATACATTTTGAAACTCTCCAAAGCCATGAATACCACCAATATTACGTTGGATTCTGAATAAATGAAAATTTTTTCTAATTTACCACATACATCGTATTTATATATCTAACCTTTACACTAGTATCCAGAATGGAGTCTTTCTTGTTTTCCTCTCTTCACTGTAATTCAATCACTTCCATATTGTGGGAGTTACCACACGAGAGACAGGTGGTACCTACTGCTGACTCTAGGGATATTTCGGATTTCACGAAAATGTCACACACACACGACAGATCAAGCACTTTGCCGCCAAAAAGTTAAGCACGTGGGCCACACCTGTTTGTCTCTTTCCCGAGTTTTCTAACAAATTTTATAGCACCGTCAATGAAAATGGTGCTCATAGTTGTTCAATTTTGATCCATACTAGTAGTTTTTTCCACCAAATGTATTTCACTCCCCTGTGTATTGGCTTTTCCTGCCGGTTTCTTACAATAATTTAGTCTTAAGTTTGTAAGTACTATCCTTATATAATTAATTACTACATACTCATACGTTACACATGATTTTAGATGTCTTGATAAAGAAACAAATATATCGGTTTCGAAAGTTCGACAAGTAAACAAATAGACTTCTAATTGGCCACTTACGACTACCTCCCCAATAATTAGCTCCTTCTTTCTTACTAGTCAGTCGCGACTACATTTTTATATATATAAATATATATATATATATATATATATATATATATATATATATATATATATATATATTTGTAGAGAGAGAGAGAGAGTGAGAATGAGTTAGATCTATTTCATGTAATTTTAATTAAAGCCAACATGGACCTTAAACAAATTATCAAACTTCCACTATCGATTTTAGTCAACCTCGGTTACATTTATTTATGAATCGAATTTACTAGAAATCATAATTCATTACTACTAAAAAATAAGACATTCTACTGTCAAATCTGTATATAACAAGGCAATAAAAAATCGCATAATGAACAATAAAATTAACCATACCTATGTAGTCTCGGAAACAGTTGAACGTAACGGAAACAGAAGGTGATCGGCGAGTCCACCTTCGATCTGAGTCAAGATCAAGGTAGGCCACCGTGTTTCATTTTAAACGAGCAGTTTTACAAGGCTATCTTAGAATAATTTCGCAGGTTGTTGCTCGATTCGCGTATTTGTAGGACGCATTGGGAAAAACACGGTTCTGGTTTTGATTGCAATGCGTTTGCTGTAGTTATTATTTTAAATATTTATTTTTTTATCTTGGTACAATTTGTCTTTAAAAATTTCATTTTTACAATGGAGTAATTTAAAAAAGATTATCATTAACCATTATATGTTATAAAACATAACTCAATATATTGCATCTAAAAAAACATTACCATCATTTTAATATGAGATACAATTATTATGAAGTAACTTTCGCATTTGTTACCTTAATATACTAATAATAATATCTTATGTAACATAAGCAGATGATATTTAAGATGATTATACGCGATATTTAAAAATTTAAAAATTGCAGAATTACAGAATTACGAGGCTGGTTTGAAAAGTCCGTGCAAAAATAAAAACTACTTATGTGTTTGGGGTAAACCTTTTTTATTTTTCGACATAGTCTCCTTTTAGGCTTATACACTTCGTCCAACGATGTTCTAGTTTGTTGATCCCTTCCGAATAATAGGATTTGTCCAAGTCTGCAAAATATCCATTAGTGTCTGCAATCACCTCCTCGTTTGAATAAAATCTTTGTCCCGCCAGCCATTTCTTCAAATTGGGGAACAAATAGTAGTCCGAGGGAGCCAAGTCTGGAGAACAGGCGGGATGTGAAACGAGTTGGAATCCTATTTCCATTAATTTTGCGACCACAACTGCTGAGGTGTGTGCTGGTGCGTTGGACTTTCTTGTGGGCCAATCGCGGGCGTTTTTCTTGCAGCTCGGTTTTCAAACGGTCCAATAACGATGAATAATATTCACCTCTAATAGTTTTACCCTTTTCCAGATAATCGATGAGGCTTATCCCTTGCGAATCCCAAAAGACAGTCGCCATAACCTTTCCGGCTGAAAGAACGGTCTTCGCCTTTTTTGGTGCAGATTCCCCCTTGGTAACCCATTGTTTAGATTGTTGTTTGGTCTCACGAGTATAGTAATGTATCCATGTTTCATCCACAGTGACGAAACGACGCTTAAAGTCCTCCGTATTCTTCTGGAACAGCTGCAAACCATCCTTGCAACACTTCACACGATTCCGTTTTTGGTCAAGCGTGAGCAATCGCGGCACCCATCTTGCGGATAGCTTTCTCATGTCCAAATGTTTATGCAAAATATTATGTACCCGTTCAGTCGAGATGCCCATAGCACTAGCAATCTCACGCACCTTACCTCTTCTGTCATCCATCACGATATCATGGATTTGATCAATGATTTCTGGAGTCGTAACCTCCACAGGCCTCCATATGGCCAGTGCAGTAGCAAACGCTTTAAGATGGCAACCTACACCTGAAACTCGTGGTCGTACATGCAAAACTATATCCAGACAGGACACACTTATAGTTTGAGCTTCAAAGGCAAACCCATTTGCTTCGTCAACACAACTTCAGGAGATTGTGGGAGTGGATGTAGCTCCTAGGACGATACGTCGACGACTTAAAGAAGCAGAGTTACCAGCAAGAAGTCCGCGTAAGATACCCTTGTTAAATAAAAGACACAGAAAGAGGCGATTAGAGTTCGCGAAGGAACATATTGAATGGTCTCTATTTAAATGGCGTAATATACTGTGGTCCGACGAAAGCAAAATTGTATTATTTGAAAATGTAGGCCGCAGAACATACGTTAGACGCCCTTTAGGAACCGCATATCAGCCTCAGTACACTATTAAGACAGTTAAACATGGAGGTTCAAAAATAATGGTATGGGCATGTTTCTCCTACTTCGGAGTAGGGCACCATAATGTTTATCAAGCTTCTCTTTAGTCTCCTGAGGCGTTTTGCCTTTCATAAAGTAATGTTTAATCACCACACGAAATTCTTTTTTGTCCATTTCTTGAAAATCACTCGACTTCCTTGATTCACACGAATGCCAAACACAAAGAAATAGACCAATATGGCTGAAACTTGGTGTGCGTTCATTCAAGAGATGCTACTAACTAAACATGACCTCGATACGCGCCGGTGTGCCATCTCTCGGACTTTGCACGGACTTTTCAAACCAGCCTCGTACTTATTTTAGGTTATATTCCGTACTCCGAATCCTTTTTGGATAGGTATGGTATAATCGCATAACAAACCTATATTATGATAAAACGAGCAATTTGAAATTGATCCTGCATAAGTTATTTAGATTGTGTCTTTAAGATCACAGACTGGGGGGACGCACTAAGTTAGTAGTTAAATATAAAGCCAAATTTTCATTAAAACTATTATTAGTTAACAGAGTTTCATGTCTATTTTCATCAACATTTATTTTAGTCAGAAATTTTGGTTTTGTCAATGACTTAAGGTTAGAGTAAATTTTAATTTACAAAATTTGTATTGAGATAAACTTATATTACAACTCCAAATCACTCTTATTACGAGGGCCGCCTTTTAAGTTTTTATAAACGGCCAATAGATGGCGCTATTGAGATGTGACATTACCATTGTTGTAAAATTTGACATTTGTTATTGTTAAGACACTGACAGTACAGAAATTGGCCAAGTAGTTTGTTTACAGTAAACGTTAAAAAAAAAAACAGTTTTGTGAACAAATAGAAATTTCACATGAAAGTTTTTTACGATTTTAATAAAGGCCTAACTCAACAACATTGCCTCAAATCGCTTCGTTCAACTTTTGGTAATAAATCACCATTACTTAAGTTCAAAGAGCACAAACGACAAAGTAAAATACAAAGAATCCCAAGCTAGAGTACGCAAAATGATTAGTGACAAAAAGAATAACCAATGGGAAAAGACATGCTCAAGACTCAACACTTACATAGGAGGAAGAAAAAGCACAGAAAGCTGGAGACTTCTTAAAAATATGAGAGCAGAACGGAAAAGAGAGAAATCTTCTCACCAATAACACCAGAAAAATGGAACCAATATTTTACAAATATGCTAACAGAAGATAGACCAGAGTTCAAAAGTACCCAACATGGAAACCCTAATATAGTTATACGAGTATCCCCAATAAGGATAACAACATCAGAAGTTAAAGAAGTATGTAAAACGCTAAAAAATGGTAGAGCTTCAGGACCAGGAAACATCCCAGGAGAGATAGTAAAATACGGAACTGAAAAGTTATTTAGCGCTTTGAGGAACTTATTCCAAAGATGCATTAATACATCAGAAGTACCCGAGGAATGGAAAATATCATACATATCAACAATTCATAAGAAAGGAGATAGAAATAATTGCGATAACTATAGGGGAATAACGGTTACAGGATCTATTAGCAGAATATACGGAAAAATACTTAAAAAATAGAATAGAAACGGAATACGCGGACGTAGAAGCTGAAGAACAGGCAGGCTTTAGAGCAGGAAGATCCACAATAGACCATCTCTTCTCACTGACACAAATCCTAGAAAAGAAAACCGCGTTTGATCAGGAAGTCCATGTCTTGTTTGTTGATCTAAAAAAGGCCTACGACAGCGTGCCCCTAATGAGATTGTAGGAAACACTACAACAGAGTAATGTAAGCACCGAAATAATAAAAGCCGTAAAATCCTTATACCAAGACGCAAGAAGTAGTGTGAAAACCAAATATGGTATAATAACAGGGTTCCCGGTCACAAAGGGTCTCAAACAGGGCTGCTGTATATCCCCAACGCTATTTAAAATCTATTTGGAGAGTGCACTGAAGAACTGGAAAAGGAAATGCAGCAGTATGGGATTTCCACTGGATGACGATACTACAATGTACACGCTACCATTCGCAGATGACCAGGTAGTAGTCGCTCAGGACATCGATGATATGGAATACATGACACGAAAACTTATGGATGAATATGAAAAATGGGGCCTAGAAGTCAATATTAAAAAGACCGAGTACATGTGCGTCGGAGGACAACAGCAGGACTTGAAACTGGCCACAGGACACACCATCAAACACTGTGCCAGTTATAAGTATTTGGGAACGAGAATATCTAGGGACGGAACACTAGAAGAAGCAATATTCGAGAGGAATATCCAAGGAAGAAAAGCGATTGCAATGCTTAATAGTATACTATGGGACAAAAACATAACCATTGAAATTAAGAAGAGAATTTACAACTCAATAGTGAAAAGTATAATAACTTACAGCTCCCAGGTGTGGCCATTAAAGGAAAGAACAGAGAAAATACTAAAAGCTACAGAAATGGATTTCTGGAGACGAGCAGCCAGAAAATCCAGAAAAGACCGCATACCAAATGATACGATAAGGCGAGCTTTAGAAATAAAGCACGATATAGTGGACGAAATCAGAACCCAACAGTTGGTATGGTACGGACATGTACAGAGAATGTCACAAGACCGACTGCCTAAAAAGATTTTAAATTGGAACCCTCAGGGAAAAAGAAAGCGAGGAAGACCACGCCAAAGCTGGAGAGCAGGAATCAACAAGAAAGTACTAGAGAGAGATCTGGAGGAGGAGGGATGGAGAAACCGGGAGGAGTGGAAATTAGGCATCGGAAGACGGAAGACGTTATAAAAACCGATTGATATATATATATATATATATATATATATATATATATATATATATATATATATATATATATATATATATATCACCATTAGCAAAGACTGTTTACAATTGGTTTGCAGAATTTCGTCATGGTCAAGTTTCCGTCAGCGATGAATTTCGTGAAAGCCGACCTAAATCGGTTGTTGTTCCAAAAAACATCGATACTGTACGCGACATGATTGAAGAGGATCGGCATATGACTTACCGTGAGATAGAGGCATCCTTCGGCATATCGAAGACTGTTGTACTTTTGATTTTGCATGAACATTTAGCTATGAAAAAGATCTGTTCCCGATGGATTCCACATAATTTGACCGAAACTCAGAAACAGGCTCGTGTCAACTGGTGTAAGAAAATGCTCAAAAAATTCGGCCGAGGACATGCAAAATGCGTATGCAATATCGTAACTGCAGACGAAACTCGGATATATTGATATGATCCGGAAACTAAGCAATAATCAACTGTTTTGGGTGTCCCAAGATGAGCCGAATCCAACAAAAGTGGTTCGTTCGCGAACCTTCCAAGAAAATGATCGCTTGTTTCTTTGGTTATAACTGGACATATTGTAACCATTGCTTTAGAAGTTCGAAGAATAGTTAACGCTGAATGGTATACAACAATTTGTTTTCCAGAAGTCATTAATGAAATCAGGAAAAACAACCGAAAACGTCGCATCATTTTTCATCATGACAATGCCAGCTTTCACACAGCATGACATATAATTGATTATTTTTATCGAAGAAAAACAGCGAAATTAATGTCTCATTGCCCTATTCACCTAATTTATCGCCTAACGATTTCTTTTTGTTGCCGAATGTCAAAAAAAAATGCGTGGACAGCGATTTTCATCAGCTCCAGAAGCTGTTGAATCTTTCCAAAACCATGTTTTTGAGGTACCAACTTCAAAGTGGAAAAAATGTTTCGAGAATTGGGTTGAACGCATGCAAAAGTATATAAATCTTAAAGGCAATTATTTTAAGAAACGATTTATACCAAAAATTTTTTTTTCTTTCATTGTTTTTATAAAAAACTTACAAGGTAACCCTCGTACTACCCTCATTACACAGTACATTTCTCTTGCAAAACAAAATTTTTTTACCGAATTACTCTATCACGTTTATTTTCAGACATTTTTAGTGTTCCGTATGGAATATTTATAAGATCACTTCGGTGTCCGTCCGTCCGTCTGTCACACCCGATTTTCTCCAAAACTATTTGACATAGAAAGATGAAATTTGGTACTAATATAGGAACTGATGGCCTCATCAGAGCTGTGCAGTGGGGGTTAGTTTTGGGGGGTGAAAGTGAAAAAAAAACTTTAATAGGTAGGGCGTCAAATGAAAGCTTGTAAAAATACGAGTTCAAAAATATATATTACGTTATACTTGCGCACACTTTTCTTTGTATTATTTTTATAAAATCGCGAAAAATCGCTGTCCCCACCTTATCTCGAAAAGTATTGATCAAAAAATTTTGAAAAAATTATGGAATATTCTCCACAGAATGTAGATTGAACGAAAATTATCACGAGTGCATTACCTTTAATACTTTTTTTTTTTACGGGTCCAGCACACGTGCTGCAAGGAAGTCCCCAAAAGCGCTACAGGAGCGACACGTGTGCGGAAAAGGCGATTCACGTTGTTCTTGAATCTCTATAAATTATACTCGGTGAGAAACACAGTCCTGGGCAAATTAGTCCAAAGGGATGATACTTTCCATATAAAAGACTGCTTGAAACGCGTTGTACGAGGAGTAACAAGCTAAACCTCATACAAATGAGAAGTATTAGCGCGACGTGTAATTCTAATATGCACCGCGGGCTACATCCTTCGAACACTTTCCATGAAAATACTTGTAGAATAGGCTCAAGTCGTCAACCGTTCTTCGATGTTCCAGCGAATCAAGGCCGCCGGTCAGTTCCGAGTCTCCAATCAGACGAACAGCTCTTCTCTGAATAGAATTCAACAAATGCAGTGTATGTTTGGGAGCAAAGCCCAAAACATGAGAGCAGTATTTCATAGTTGGTCGAATTTGAGCTTTGTAAAGAATTAACAGTTGTTCTGGAGTGTAAAGCTTTCTGGTTCGAAATAATATTCCCATTTTTAGAGAAGATCTCCTTGCTAAGCCTGCAACATGTTCATGCCAGGACATATTTGCTCCCAAACTCACGCCCAACAAATTGAGTGACGATGTTAAAGGAATGGTGTGCCCCGCCATAACTATGTCGGGTTCAGTAACGTTAACTTTTTTTAAAAAACTTTTTTAGATTGGCTTGTTAAATTATTAGATAACACAGGCCGTCAAAATTGCAAAAAAAACACGGTTCTCCACTACATTCGAGATCCCACCACACCGCGAATCAATTCCCTCCACAATATCCCCTCCTGGTATATAAAAAAAAAAACAAAAATTTCAAGGTCATCAGTTTTCAGTAAAGATCGGGAACAAACCTTGTTGAAAACTCATCTAGAGTGTGTTTTGTGAAGTCACTGATCGTTTTATATCTATGTAACAAAAATTTTATTCTAGAAGCAATCAACGTACGGAACATTAATTGCGCAAATTCAACTTGCACTTAAGCGGTTATTTTTGTGATTAAAGTGGCAAAAATACAATTTCGAGGATATCTTGTGCAACTGCGTTCTATATTTAAAATACGGCACTTGATACTGTATGAAAAATAAAAACAAAAAAGAAGCAATCAATTTAATACTGCATATTTCTACAATTATTTACTCTCAATTTTAGCAGCTGCGCAACGGCTCGGGTGTGCGCATCATCTGCTTGCATCAAGAGTGCAATCTCAAGGTTCGATCGTAAGATTAAAAAGTTAGTGTATCATTCATATTCCGTATCTTTTAAATGTATTGGAAAACGAATTTCAAGTTTCCAATTAGGTTAGGAGTTTTATTTTTCTTAAATATTTTTAGCCAGTGAAATTGTCTGCAGCTGTACAGAATTGTACGTTAGAAGTAAACTCAGGATACTATTTTCTGCAATTTTAATAGCAAGAATCTCAGAAATCAGATGTAACAAAGCAAATTTGTAACGGGATTCATTTTCAGATGAAAAATATCATCTAGATCACCTTATAGGACACCGGAATCAAACATTCTGTTCTAACACTTTATCAGTTTCATTGAGATCAATTAAAATAAGCCATATCGTTCATTGATGCCTACACTATTCTTCAGTCTTTAACACTTGCTCGACGCACTTTTCTAATGTTTGTTTGGTTCCACTTTACTTTGGCGTATTAAGTTTGATACAGTTATGCTAACTAAATTTAGGCTTGAAATTTCGTTTTCTGACAATATTTCATATATTTCTACATATCCCCTATTGGTTATTTTCTCTTCTTCGAGTACCATGACCATTCAACGAGCGTTGGTTATCATGTTGGCTACCATGTTGATGATGATCGTTTTATTGACAACCGCTCGGAAGAGTTGAACCGTAGACTTTCCGTATCACTGCCTCAAATTTTTCAACCACGATGTTCTCCTTCTCCCTGGACCACGTCTGCCTGGAATATTTCTCTCTATTATTAGATGAAAGATTTCGTATTTTTCTGGATGTCTCAAAATGTGGCCAAAATATTTTAATTTGCGTTGCTTGATGGTCGTGATCACCTCCAAGTCCTTGTCCATGCGAATAAGAGCGCTGTTCTTACTAATTCTGTTTATCCAACTAATTTTCAGCAGTCGTCGATACACCCACATCTCGAATGCCTTCATACGGCTAAGCATTGCTTAATCCATAGTTTCAATAATAGGTCGTGACTAGTTAAGATTTTTTTTGTTCATAAATGCGTCTCGGGCCTTCTCTATTCGAATTTTGACTTCCACAGTCAGATCCCAGTGGTCTTTGGTATTGCTACCGCGATATATCAATTCATCAACTCTAGCTATCTTTGTCCCACTCACTATAATACCACCGTCTTTAATATTAGATGCTTTGCTTTGTTTTATTTGCATTGAGTCTTAAACCAGACTGTGTATAAGTGTAAGTTAAAGTCCGATCAATGATTCTTTGCATACACGTCATAAATCTTCGAATATGGTGTAAATATCGTCTATATTATTCTTCTTGTCAACATGTTAAGTATATTTAAAAACTTAAAAACGTAGGTCTTCTGTCATCTGAAGCATACATATACATATGCAAGAAAGACAGCGAATAACCTGGAATTTGGGTATAGCTTCATGTTTTAGAAACCAGTACCGCCGAGTGTATAGGCAATAAAAATAATGGACAATTCTTTGACGGATTGAGTTTACGTCATCTTTATGTTTAATTTTTGGAAGTGTCTTAAATTGGATTATGCAATTTATATCTCCTATTCATACTTTATACCCTCGTCATGAAATATCTTTCTGTTTTTAAAAGTATTATATTTCAGTTCTCTATTTTAAAATTGTATTTAATGAGTTTAGTGTATAATGTCTTATATGTAAATTTGTTAAAGCTGTTAAGTGTGTATTGTAATTTCATTACAAACGTTACACAAACTTCAAATAACTAACAGATGACAATTTGTAAACTTTTCAGAAAGTAAATTTACTCACGAAATGATCTAATAGCAACCTGAAGAATAAAAATAGGTGATATTAGACGTTGGATTTATACAGAGAGGTAAATGTCCTTCACAAGTAAGAACTAAGGTGTTTACACATTTAATATAACCGTAGTTTTCGTTAATTACCAAACCGGATGAAAAATTTTAAATTCTATTTTGACTTTTGAAATCGTCCTTTAAAACTCAGACCGCCGACACTAAATTGACAGCCGATTGAATCGTGTGAATATTCTTTACGCCGAGTTGATGACATGACTGCGAAGATCCATTGATGGAACCATATTTAATCCATAAGTTTTTGTAGATCTTTTCCGTTAAAAGTGATAATTAATATATCATTGACGTTTCCGTTCTTATTTATTCATGTTCAAGCCATTACTTTAATAAACCATATCTATTGCGCATGGTCATTAATCACCCATATATCATTCTTTAGTAAAGGATTTTCTTTTTGTCGGGCCATTTTTTTTTTAATTTTGTAACTCAACGGAGTTTCAATACATTTAAAAATTTGACTTTGAAATTTAAAGTCGTACCGAATTTCTGGGTAGATTTTACTTTCTTGAAACCTGAATCGAAATAATTTCGACAATCAGCATCCACATTGGAAATGTGGACGCGGAAAGTTTAAGATAGTATAAAATATTATAATTATAAATATCAGAGGCATAGAGGGAAGTATTAAAGACGATCCTAAGGCTTTCTGGAGGTATGTTCAGCAGAAGAGGAAAAGTTGTGCAATTCCAGGTGTAATGACATACCAAAATGTTGATTTTAATAACCCTAAGGACATTGTTAGGGCTTTTGCCAATCATTTCTGGAGTGTTTATAATACTGCGAATGATGTCACCAGTAGTTCTCATTCTGTGAATAAAGGGCATATTGAAATTGTCGCGCCGCGTTTTGCTCCGAGTGACGTTGTGACGGTGTCCAGTTTATAAGAGTGGCAATAGAGCAGAAGTGGAAAACTACAGGCCCGTCTTACTTATTTGTGGTTTTTCGAAGATGGGCACATTGTGGCCAGAGTGGAACCATTGTTGTCGGTGCGTCAGCACGGTTTTATAAGGGGTCGGTCGATGGCCACCAACTTGTCCTCCTTTACACATTTTACTTCTAGGGTGCTTGATTGGGGAGGTCAGGTTGATGTGGTGTTTACTGACTTCTCGAAGGCGTTTGACAGGATAGATCATGGTGTGCTTCTGGGAAAGATGGTTGATTTTGGCTTCAAGACGAATTTTGTTAGTTTCTTCAGGACATACCTGGTGGAAAGATTCCAGGATGTTCAGTATAATGATTTTAGGTCGCATTCGTTTCGTGCAGAGTCCGGTGTTCCACAGGGGTCAAACTTGGGACCGCTATTGTTCCTTATGTTCATAAATGACATTTAGGAGATCATTGATGTGGAATACCAGATGTTTGCGGATGACCTAAAATTGTATGTGTCAGTTGAGTCTGGTGGCGACTGTGAACGACTGCAGAGTAGTGTTGAGGCAGTGCGGGCGTGGTGTGACAACAATGGGATATTGCTAAATGCAAACAAATGTTCTGCAATGACAGTGAGCCGTAAAGTATCTCCAGTAAACTATAATTACAGTATAGGTAATATAGAGTTGCAGAGAGTGGAGACAGCCAAAGACCTGGGCATTGTTCTGGACTCTAGGTTGACCTTCAATCAGCACATTGGCAGGGTGGTTTCAGAAGCGATGAAAATGATGGGGTTCATAATTAGAAATGGTGGGTCTTTTCAAAATATTGAAACTTTTTCAAGGTTGTACAATACATTGGTCAGAAGTAGGCTTGAGTATGGGTCTATTAACTGGGCACCATTGTATAATAGGTGGATTGTGGCTTTGGAAAGGGTTCAGAGGAGGCTTTTAAAGTTTTTTGGCTAGGAAAGTTGATGGGGTGTATCCACCGGTAGGTATAGAGAATGATATTTTGTTAGAGAGATTTACTTATATGACTTTAGAGAAACGTAGAAATATGGGTATGATGATGTTTCTGTATAAACTTGTAAATGGTGTGATTCAATGTCCACTGTTGCTGGAGGAACTGAATTTTGTTGTGCCCAGACTACCTCATCGGACTGGAACCTTCTTCTATCTTCCTACTGCACACACAAATATATTGTATACTTCACCCGTTTATAAGATATGCGCTGCTTATAATAAGGTATCTAGAGCATGTGATCTGTCCATGTCTCAGAGGGAATTCTTCTGTATTTGTCTAAACTTATTTTAATAGTTGTAAGCATATGTGAAATTGTAGTTTGTTTATTGTTTTTATAATTAAGCATTTTATTGTTTGTATAATTAAGCATTTTGTGATATGTATTAGTACTGTTTAATGATTGTATGATCGGCCCTATTAATTTATTATTTTGTTGGGCTTGTAACAGTAAATAAATAAACAAATAAATAAATAATTCGCCTGTCCCGTGAACAAGGTATTCCAACATAGTACTTAATGTGTTATCTATTCATACGAGGTCGTAAGCGTTCGTTAAGGAAAATGATTGGTATGTTTTGATGTTTATATTCACCAATTTGTTAAATGCTAGAGTACAGAACAGTAAGGTCATAATCAATAAAAATAAAATCAATAGTGATCGATATACAAAACAAGCGTATTCAATAAAACGCTAATTTTTTATTGAAAATTACTAACTTAATTTATATAAAAAAAATTCTAAACTTCCACAGGAGGAGACCTGGGTACTCTTTTGAAATATATATGAAGTTTAAACACGCATCAATACCTGCAGTTAAATAAACCCACTATACTCACTCTCTTCAAAACTAAGATCAGTTCATAGACTAATTTATCGATGGATTCCGGGCACGTTTGCTAATCTTCTTGACCTCTCCTTGCCTACCAATCTAGATATTTACACTATGACTGAGATCCGCCGTTGAGTCCTCTCAATCATAAACTCATTTCGACTTCGAATTTTCTACCAATTGATCGTAAAGAAAGGCCTATATCGCCTAAAGTTTAGCACTACAGATCTGCTAAATGGGAGGAAGCTACAATCATTTTTGAATTTTCCCTTTGTTGGAAGTTTGTTTTAGTTCTGATGACCCATCTGACAGGGCTGAGAAGGTTTCTGATGTCATGATCATAGAACCTTTCATTTCTGTTTAACGAAATGCCCTTGCCTCGATTCGATGGAAGATGTGAAAAAGCTGTTGCTTCTAAACGTCTTCTTTACCGACAATAGGAAGAATGTTCTTAATCGTAACACTTTTGCTCGTGCTCGAAACAGATGCAAACAATCAATTGACAAATTCAAGGGTGCACATAACCAAGGAATTGAGAACTTCTTGCCTATCTCAACAGTTCGAGGTCTTTTTGGTGTTATGCCCGGGCCATTACTCGAATTTTCAATATATCAGCTATATCACAACTTAGATGATAAAACAATTTCAATAGTTTCTATTAGAAAAGCCAATCTATTAATAAAACTCCTTGCTACACAGTCCACCGTGAATTTTCAAGGAGAAAAACTCCCCACGATTGTCAATGTACAGGGTGGTCCAAATTGAACACTTTTAAAGGTAAACCCCTTTATCTAAAGGAGATAGACGAAAACTGATGATGATATATGATATATAAATATGATATATTCAATGGTGAAAACCGCATATCGATATCTAATACCGTTTCAGATATACAGCGTGTTTTTCAAAAACCTGCATTTTGGAAAAAATGTTTGTAATTCTTTTCCTATTGAAAATTTTTGATTTCTGTAAAAACATTTTCAAAGCATTTTTTCAACAGTGTAAGTTACTTTTTTTTACAACTAATATTTTAATAGTTATTAACGCAAAAATATATTTTTTAAATAGAATACCCTATATATTTTTTTCCTTATCTGAATAGAGCTTTAAATTACCATTTTGCTTAAACCTACTTCAAAATATAAAAGTTTTCAGTTTTTACGCGAGTTTTAAATGCACATTTTGTGAAGTAGACTTTGGACGGAGGGGCAATATCAATTGTTTACCGATAGCAGTCAGATCGTAAAAAAAAAATCCCAGAAGTAACTCTAAGAGTCATAAATACAATGAAATTTATTAAATGCTATAGTACTTTAAACTGTGTAGAAAATAAAACAAAACAACAATAAAACAATTTATTCCGAGTAGAGCAAACTAAAACAAAACAATTTTTTTTATAAAAAATGTTGGAAATGTCGACCAGTTTTCTTTACACATAGGCGGCACCCTTTCTGGACACTTCTTACCGAGTTCGTTAGTTCAAGAGGAGTGAGAGCTGCAAAACTTTGTATTACTGCGACTTCTAACTCTTGCCTGGTGTTTGTCGGCAATTTAAAAATTAGGTCTTTCATTCTTTCCCAGAAATCCATGGGTATTAAATCCGGTGATCTTGCCGGCCAACGGTTCGAACCTTGGTTGGTTATCCAATTATTGTCGAAATTGGGCCGATAAAAAAATTACTGATAACTGCAGCCTTATGAGGGGGTGCCCCGTCGTCTTGAAAAAATATATTTCTAAGGTCGATTAACGGCAGTTCATCAACAAGAGGTTCTATTTGCTGCCTTAAAATTTCTAAATATCCTTCGTAAATAGATGGACCTATAACCCTGCCTCTAAAAATTCCCGCCCACACATTAAATTCAAATCTGCCTTGATTTCTTTGCTCCACAACTAAATGAGGATTTTCTTGTGCCCACGTATAAGAATTTTAACGGTCAAAAATACCTGCGTTGCTTACATAAGCTTCGTCTGTCCAAATGCAATTTAATGAAAAATTCGGAATATGGTTACAATTCAATTCAAAATCTATACGCCGTTGTAAATCTCCGTTTCTAAGGTGATCAACTTGTCTTGTCCTATATGGCCTGAATTTGTGCTTCTTCAAAGTACGACTTAAGTTAGTTCTTGGTAGTCCAGTGGATTCTTTTAACTGTCAGGTTGAAGTGTTGGGATTATTCCGATAGTTCCTAAAACTACTATTTCTTCTAACTCTTTATCCCTGTTTGATGCATAATTTTTGGGTCGTTTCTTTTCAAACTGGCCACTATTAACTAGGTTATGTCGCAATCGAGCGAATATATCCTTGAAGATTTGACGCCTCTCTGGATACCGTTCATGGTACAAATTACTTGCCGCTTCCGAATTTTCTCCGGTTTGTATGAAACACATTATCATAGCCCCTTTTTCGTAATTTTTAAACTTCATTGCGATTTATTTGACAATTCAATAACTGATCCTGAAGTAGAATTTGACAATTACGAGTAAACAATTGAATTAAACCATATGGCCGCTCCGTCCAAAGCCTACTTCAAAAAATGTGCATTAAAAACTGAAAACCTTTATATTTTGAAGTAGATTTAAGCAAAATATAAAGTATGCTATATTTTTAGAATGGTAATTTAAAGCTCTATTTGGATAAGGAAAAATATACAGGGCATCCCGTTTAAAAATATATTTTTGCGTTAATAACTATTAAAATATTAGTTGTAAAAAAATGTAACTTACACTTTTGAAACCCACGTAAAAAAGTGCTTTGAGAATATTTTTACAAAAATCAAAAATTTTCAATAGGAAAAGAATTACAAACATTTTTCCAAAATGCAGATTTTTGAAAAACACCCTATAAATCTGAAACGGTACTAGATATCGATATGCGGTTTTCACCATTGAGTTTATCATAAAAATTGAGCCTCAGACACCGAGATCAGTTTTCGTTTATCTACTTTAGATAAAGGGGTTACCTTTAAAAGTGTCCAATTTGGACCATCCTGTACAATAAAAAATGTATGATATCGTTTTCCGACAGCGTATTAAAAAAACGTATTTTCTAGAAGCTGCACGCTTAGAAAGCTTATTGCGCTTCTGGAAACATGTTAGAGTTGAGCTGATACCTGAAAAAAGGAAAAAAAATAATTCCAATCAACTACACCGACCAGTTGTATTTCTTTCAATAATAGCGAAGGTTATGGAAAAGGCTAAAAACAGCATCTTTTGAAATATGTGAATGGATTTGATATTGTTAACGGCCACGACCACCAGTATGGCTTTCCTAAGTAAAGTTCAACCTAAAATCTTCTAACCTATGTTACAAATTTTTAGAACCACACGATTGAACATCATCAAGCGGTTTCACTAGCTGTGACATGGGATTGCTGAACAACTAACCTGAACAACTATATTTACGATTTGATTTAATGGAAAAATCATGGTTTTTGGGATTAGATCGTGTCAACTTGAAGTAACTTTCCGACATTTTTCCTACTATTG
Source organism: Pachyrhynchus sulphureomaculatus (assembly GCA_019049505.1). Classification (NCBI taxonomy): domain Eukaryota; kingdom Metazoa; phylum Arthropoda; class Insecta; order Coleoptera; family Curculionidae; genus Pachyrhynchus; species Pachyrhynchus sulphureomaculatus. The sequence continues at coordinate 50,268,731 of CM032448.1, forward strand.
CACCAGTTTCTTTAGAGATTTTTCTCTTCGAGATTAAAATACGGAATTCACACCGCGGCACCGTGATCCAGAATATGATCATTTTCCACTTGTAATGCAGATCACAAACTAAGTCCCTATTAATATTGTTGGGGTGCTTGTAATAGATGTTTATAGAAATCACTACATAGTATAAAACAAAGTCCCCCGCTGCGTCTGTCTGTCTCTCTGTCTGTGCATGATTTTTTCAGTAGCTACACGACGGATTTGATTTCGGTTTTCACTAACGGAGAGAGTGTGTCACGAGGAAGGTTTAGGTGTATAATTTGTGAATATTTTGTGTAAATAAGCCGATCTATGACGATGAATGTCGATGAGGTCGAAAAAAAAATCAATCGTCAGAGAGGTATCTGCGTAAATAGAGATACGTTAAAACAATGTTTGGCAATATTATTCGCCTTAGATAGTTCTACAAAAAGGCCATCCACAATATATGTCGATCTACAAAGGTTAATCGAAAGTATCGACGGAAAGATACTAGAAACAGACGCGTTAAAATACTTCAACTTAAGAGTTGAAAAATATAGGAAAATACAAATCCTTTTGTATATTTAACGAAGATAAAAAAAATATCTTTAAACCATAATATTTGGATGTATATAAACGTGTTTTTGCTACTAAATTATTATTTGTATTTAAATCCCATAGGTTGCAAATAACTAATTTAAAATTTCTTTCCGAAAAGGAATATTTTATCTCAGCAATTTTTTTAATTGTGGGAGCTTTATCATTTCGTAATTTACGTTACTTTCAAATTTAATTAATTAAAAATTAAAAAATTTGACTTGTCAACAACAATTTAGTTATTGACAGTTTTTTGCCATTGAATAATACCGCTTTGGTATTGTTGGCTGGCTAAACTGCGACGTCATACTAATTCGGCTCATTCGAAATCGTCAAAACAGATTAGTAATCTCAATGAAAAATTCCTGAAGGCTAAAGCACAAAATCCACAGTTCGCAGTAACAAATACGTGTATCTCCTTGACATGTAGCGTAAGATCTAGATTATGTATTTAAAATTTCCGAGAACATAACCTATAACTTTCCGTAAGTAATTATCTTTTGCAATTACGACTGTTACAATTTAATTTAGTTAAAATAATTATCTCATATATATATGGTATAACCACATACTTACCTTGGTACGACTTAAATCAATTAAAAATCATCAAAGCAGATCTTGACATTTTTAATACAAAGGTTTATTTGTTATAGTTTACTACAAGTAAGTGTCCTTCCTACACCACGCAAATGTCTAAAATGGAGTTTTTATTATTAGACTATATACGCAAGTAGAGTAACTGTTGTTTATGTATGTTTCTTTATTTTCTCTCTCTTCTAATGAATGAGAACTAAAGAAAATAATTATAATTCTATTATTAGCCACACCTAGTACATACACATATATATATATATATATATATATATATATATATATATATATATATATATATATATATATATATATATATATATATATATATATATATATAATATATATATATATATAAAATGCAACGTCTCTCTGTCTGTCTGTCCGTTAATGCGCTTATCACTAGAGAACCACTTATCCGATTTACGTACTTTTTACTTTTTTTTAAAAGGTTATAGACTATATTTTATTGCGATAGGTAGCATAAGGAATGAGCAGTGACGACAATAATGAATGAAGTCGGAAAAAAGTTTGCCGCTAGCGCGTTCCCTTGCAATACACAGCCTAAACCATTAAATATGGAACAATATTATGGAACAGAGAATATTTATAATCTAAAATCTATAATATATATAAAACGCAATGTCTCTCTGTCTGTCTGTCTGTCCATTAGTGCATTTATCACGCGAGAACCACTTATCCGATTTACGTATCTTTTTTAAATTCATACATGTATTCTTTGGACAGGTTATATAATAATAATAATAATCTATACCTATAAAATATATAAAAATGCAACGTCTCTCTGTCTGTCCGTTAGTGCGCTTATCCCTCGAGAACCACTTATCCGATTTACGTGATTTTTTAAATTCATGCATATGTTCTCTGACCAGGTTATAGATACATATTTTATTACATCTATAATATGTATAAAATACATCGTATTTCTGTCTGTTTGTCTGTCTGACCATTAGTGCGCTTATCACTAGAGAACCACTTATCCGATTTACGTACTTTTTTTTAAAACATACATATGATAGGTAGCATAAAGAATGAGCAGTGACGATAATAGTGAATGAAGTCGGAATATGTAGGAAAAAAGATGGAACTTTAGCAGTAAGCTTGGCATAAAGACTGAATAGATGGGCGGAATACTTTAAAGAAACATTAAATGGAGATAAAAATGAGGAGTTGAATGAGAAATAGGAAGCAAGATTAACTGAAGGGCAGGAGGGGACAAACAAACCCTGCAAAGAAAAAATAAGAGAAATACTCAGAACACAAAAAAAAACAAAGCACCGGGTGGAAATTGTATAACAGTAGAAATGATAAAAACTGGAGGAGTAGATCTGAAAAATGAAATATCCGGGTTGGTATAAGAAATATGGGAAACAGAAAAGATGCCAGTGAGTTGGAGAGAGTCGCTCATTTGTCCAATATACAAAAAAGGAGAAAAAACTATATGTGCTAATTATATACCAATAGCCTTACTGGATGTCGTGTACAAGATAGTAGTGGTGATTATCAAAAACAAACTAGAAGAGAAAGCCGAGTCTATTCTGGGAGAGTACCAGTGTGGATTGAGGAAAAATAGTTCGGTTACAGACCAGATATTTTCGATTAAGCAAATCCAAGATAATACCTTAGAACAAAATTTGGCACTACACTTTGTCTTTCTGGATTTCAGAGAAGAATATGACTCTGTAAATAGAGAAGGACTCTACAAGATAATAGAAGAACTAAAAATTCCAAGTAAATTGATTCGCATAGTGTGAATGACCCTGAATGACACAAAAAAATAGAGTGTTGATTAACGGCAAAGTATTAGACAAGTTTAAGGTGAAGAGAGGATTGAGACAGGGGGATCCCGTGTCGACATGTCTATTTAATTTGGTACTAGAGAAGATAATCCGGGAGAAATAAAAACAAATGAACGATATACCAACAAACCTGCCAATGCTTGGCCTATGCGGATGATGTAGCAGTGATTGCAAGAGCAAAAGAGAACCTCAAAAAAGCTATAAGTAGGATAGAAGAAAGGGGAAGGATGAGAGGACTAAAGATAATAAGGAAAAAACAAAATACATGGAAATTAAAAAGAAGAAGGATAATAAAAAAAAACAAAAGTTTAGATGTAATAAACAACTTAGGAAAAAGATATATATTTGAAAAAGTAGAGAAATTTAATTATCTGGGAGTAACAATAACAGAGAGTGGACAAGAAAGGGCGGAGATACAAGAAAGAATAGCGAAAGGACAGATATGTTTGAGCACAATGAGTCCAATATTGAAATCAAAGAATATATCAAGAAAAGTAAAAGAAAACATATATGCGACAGTTGTCAGACCCACGGTGATATATGGATGCCAAACGTGGAAACTGAATGCAAGAGAAAAGGAGACGTTGGAGGTGTGGGAAAGGAATGCTTTGAGAAGAATCTATAAAGGAAGGAAAGAAGAGGGACTGTGGAGAAGAAGAACAAACTACGAATTAAAATGCCTATATACGAAACCCCTTATAAGCCAAATCATAAGAAGCCAGCGATTAAGATGGTGGGACACGTGGCAAGGATGAAGGAACAAAGACAGGCAAAGCAAGCCCTAATATATACACACACACCCCTAGTACATATATATATATATATATATATATATATATATATATATATACGATATATAGGCGCGTATACTATAATATATAATACCGCATATATATATATATATATATAGGCGCATACATATATATATATTATATATATATATATATATATATATATATATATATATATATATATATATATATATATATATATATATATATATATATATATATATATATATATATATATATATATATATATATATATATATATATATATATATATATATATATATATATATATATATATATATATATATATATATATATATATATATATATATATATATATATATATATATATCAGCGCTCCAAGCTAACTGTTAGCTTCAAGCGGCAGTAGCAGCAAGATCACAGTATCGAGTAGTAGCAGCAGCAAGAACACTTGAAAATGCCAGATGAGATTTTGGCGAAAAGTCTTGCAAAATCATTGTTAGATGAAACCGGGAATATATATGTGTTATGAAAATACTTTAATATATTAAAGTGGGTGATTCCTGAAATAACGTAAACCAACGTTCACCACTTTTTTTCTCTCAATTTGGACATTTGGTAAAATTCCGATTTATTACCCGTCTGACGCCAATGACCAATGTTGCCACATATCAATTTCTTACTTAAGGTAATCTGAATTTTGATCAAAAATATATTTTATGAATGAACAGAATATTCGGGTCAAAAGAAATTAATTAACAAGTAATTTCTTATTAGTAAAAAATATTACGTACAAGTAAGGCCATTGTACCCAAAACATTTTTTTTATATTTACTATGATATGTCTTTCTCTGTGAATGATTGGATATAGAACAAATTTACGATGTTTACTATCTCTAATAAAAAAACTAACCTTTGCAAGGCCAATGACAAACACCGTCGGTTGGCGTTTAAAAGCACGACTGTGACAGACTCACGCATTCATTTCCACAATTCGATATAAGATTATTAAATTCATGAAAAAGTGGTGACGTCAATTATTAACTGACCATTACGAAACATAGTAAGTGAAATATAGTTCAAGGATATAATTGTCAAAATCAAATAACCGGTCAAGTGAAAGTTGGACTTGCGTAAGTGGTGTTCCGTACGTTAATTGCTTTAAAAATAAAAATTTTAGTTATGGAGGTATAAAATGATCAGTGACTTCACAAAACACATCCCAAATGAGTTTTCAACAACGTTTTTTTCATTAGTGAAAACTGATGACCTTGAAATTTTTGTTATTTTTATATCTCAGATAAATTATTAAAGGTAATGCACTCGTGATAATTTTCGTTCAATCTACACCCTACAGAAAATATTCCAAATTTTTTTTAAAATTTTTTGATCAGTACTTTTCAAGATAAGTAATTTTTCGCACTTTTTTTAAAAATGATACGAAGCGAATTGTGCGCAAGTATTACATATATATATATATATATATATATATATATATATATATATATATATATATATATATATATATATATATATTTGAACTCGTCTTTTTACAAGCTTTAATTTGACACCCCACTTGATGACCTGGTAAAAAAAAAAATTTTACTTCCGATTTCATCCCCCAAAACTAACCCCTTAAGCCAGAATTTAACTTTCAAAACTACACACTATAATAGTGCCAAATTTCAACTTTCTGTGTTAAATAGTTTCGGGGAAAATCGGGTATGACAGACAGACAGACGGACACCGAAGTTATCTTATAAATGTTCCGTACGGAACACTAAAAAACATTCTTTCAAACTTACCTAAAGAAATTACTTAATAAGTCTTATTATTATTTAATAATGTATACTAGTAATTAATAATAAGCTATAAAGTACGACGGCTGTACGATAAGTACCTCGACCAGAGAAAGCGCTACTACTATTTAAAAAATTATATTCTTCTTAAACATAACCTTTCACAAGAATCCTGTTAAGTTTTCAAGTCGCTGCGTGATTTAATTTGTGAGAGGCCTTTAACTTTTGTGATTTTACAACAATGGAAAAAATTGAATATCAAGCAGTGATAAAATATTTGTCTTTGAAAAAGAAAACGAATAATGAGATAAAAGCGGAAAGTGAAGTTTATGGAGACTCTGCACTTTCCTTATCGACCATATAATATATTGGACAGCTGAATTCAATTGCGGCTATACAAGCTGAAAAAAACGTTCAGGTCGTCCAAATGAGGTCAACAGATCAGAAATGATTGAAAAAATCCGCGATATAGTGATGATGACCGGAGAGTGAAAGTGCGTGAGATTGCTGAGATTATGAGCATCTCAATTGGTGCACATTTTAACAACTTATTTGGATATGAGAAAACTTTCCGCAAGATGGATGCCGCCATTGCTTACAATTAGCAATAAACATGCACATGTGTCGACTTCAAAAGAATGGTTTGTTAAAGCGCAATCGATTCATCACAGCCCACCAGAGACTAAAGACCAGTCCAAACGGTTGATCTTCCGTGGCAAATCGGTGCCAAAGAAGGCAAAAGCGAGTTTATCGGCCAACAAAGTCATGGCCACAGTGCTTTGGGAAGCATACGGCATCATCCAAATCAGTTACCTTGAAAAGGCCAAAATGATTAATGGAGAGTATTATGTTAACTTATTGGATCGTTTCAACCATGCTGTGTTCGCATTTGGCGAAGAAAAAAGTTCTCTTTCATCAAAAAAATACACACGTGCACACTTGTGTTATCGCCATGGTAAAATACCATGAGTTAGGATACGAATTGCTTCCTCATCCGCCATATTCACCAGATTTGGCCCCCAACGATTATTTTCTATTTCCGGCAGAAAAAGCTTTGCTTCAAACTACGAAGTGATTGCTGAAGCAAACGCCTATTTTGAAGGGTTTTAGAAATCGTAATTTTACGTATTTTTAGATGGGATAGAACGTTGGACTAAGAGTATCGAGCTAAAAGGGGACTATGTTGAAAAATAAAATAAATTTTACATTTAAAAGTGTTTTTTTCTTGTCAAGGCCAGGTACTTATCATACAACCCTCGTATCCAGATTATTTGAATCAAATATATTTTCTTTATTTAACTTCCACATTTGGCAAATATGTTTGTTGTTAAATATGTACTTAACTCTACAGTTATATCTAACCTAAGCTATTTAGATATGACTGAAAAAAAAAGAAAAATAACTATTTACAGAACTGCCTCAACACATAACTCTCTCTAATTATATTTGTAAAAAAAAATGTATGTGTTACTTCCAAAAATAATCACATTCTAATTAAGTTTTTTAAACCGACAATTTTCTTTCACCTACTAGTATGAAAACAAATTGGCCGGTACAACTTCCGCATGAGAGATTAAAAAAGCATTACTGAATCAATGAAGTGTTTTGTCGATATTTCGTATTTGTCATAACAATTCTGACAATTATTATTATACGGTACGAGTAGACTTTTTGCCTAAGGCCTCCTCCTGAAACTTACATCTTCTTCTTCTTCTTCTCAGCCCTCCATTGTCCATCTTTGGACATAGGCCTCTTCCAAATCATGCCATTGTTTTCGGTCTTGAGCTGCTCTCATCCATCCAAAGCCAGCTACCCTTTTCAGGTCGTCGGCCCATCTCATTTGGGGTCTTTTTCTACTTCTTCTACCCGTATATGGATATAACCTGTCTTGCATTGTGGCCTGCAAAGCTCCACTTCAGTTTTGCTACGTGATAGGCTACATCCCTTATTTTTATTCTTTGTCGGATCCAGGTGTTAGTCTTCCTGTCTTTCAAGCCAATACCCAACATAGATCTTTCCATTGCTCTTTGCGTCTTAATGAGCTTATCAATATTTGCTTTAGTGAAGGTCCATGTCTGGCAGACCTAGGTCAATACTGGCAGCACACACTGATCATAGATTCGAGTTTTCCAGTGTTGTGGTAATTTGTTGCTTTTGAGGATGTATTTTAGGTTTCCGAAACTTGCCCACGCAAGTCTTGTTCTTCTTTTAATTTCGGCTGTCTGATTTTCTCTGTTCAATTTTATTACCTGTCCCAAATACATATTCCGGGACATTTTCAATGATTCGATCCTTTCCATTGATGTTTCTTGGATCGTCAGTGTTCGTCATCGTTTTTGTTTTTGTAAAATTTACTTTTAATCCAACTTTCTCAGAGGCTTCCAGTAGTTGGTTAAACATGGTTTGCAGGTCCTCAAATTTGTCAGAAATCCGGATGATGTCATCGGCAAATCGTTTTCCATTGATTTCTATGCCTTTTTGTTTCCAGGGCAGAGTTTTGAAGATGTCTTCCAACTCTAACGTAAAGAGTTTCGGTGATATTACGTATCCCTGTCTTACGCCTCGGTAGTTTGGTATAGGTTTCGTAGTTTCTTCCGGCTTAATTATCATACGAGCTTCTTTATAGATATTATGTATTAGGTCTCTGTAACGGGAGTCGATTCTATTGTTGTTTAAGGTACGTTCTTCCGCCCACAATTCCACCGTGTCGAAGGCCTTTTCATGATCGACTAAGGCCAGGTATAGTGGTATGTGATACTCATTCGTTTTTTCTATAAGGGTTTTTACAGTTAACAGGTCGTCGGAAGTGCTGTAACCCTTTCTGAAACCGGCTTGTTCAACTAGTTGATAATTGTCCATTTTATCACTTAAGCGGTTTGTAATTATTTTCATAAACAGCTTATAGATTTGTGACAGCAGAGTGATCGGTCTGTAATTCATTAATTCGCGATTATCTCCTTTTTTATGTAATAGGATGGTCACTGCTTCGTTCCAACTACTGGGAACCTTTCGATGATGTAAGCAATCGTTAAATAACTGTTTAAGATTTTCCATTAGTTCCTGCTCACCTTCTTTCAACATTTCCGCCATTATTTCATCCTGTCCTGGTGCCTTATTATTCTTCATTTCTTTTAGGGCTTTTATTATTTCGTATTAATCTACGTCAGGTAATTCCTCAGAGTTCACGTTCATAATCTTTCTTGTCAGTTGTTGTTTTGTCTCCTCATCTGGAACCGTCTTAGAGCCGTATAGGCCTGTGTAGTACTTTTTCGTTACTGTGATTATTTATTGCTTACCTCTGTGTTCTCTAGCGTTAGTTCTGCAAATTTCCACACTTCGCAAGTAAAAAACTGTTAATACACCAAACATTATGGTACTTAAATGCTAACGAGTATTAACTAGAGACCTTTGTTTTTAGAGCCGGACTAAGTAAAACTCTTTATTAACACTTTTATAAAACACTATATAATAAGGTAGCGTTCCGAATTTCAGAATTTATATATTTCCTTTCTATGGGCGAAGCACACGTCATGCAGGGAAATCCCTAAAGTTCTACAAGAGCAACGCCCGTGGCTCCGTAGCGTAGTAACTTGCTTGCGGTAGAGAAAGTCTCGGGTTCCAATCCCGGTAGATCGGTATACTTTATTTATTAATTTATTTCATTATAATTGGCCTGACCCCGTACATAAATAGTAGTTGTTTGCAGAAATGCAATAACGTCCGTGGCAGCACTACCGCGTTGTCTAAAAGGTGCTGTGAAATACAAAAATGTATGTTTCCGGCGCTTAGACAACGTTGACGGGTATTACGATATCCCCGCCGATATCCTCAGGATATGAAAAAGGGCAAAATCCCTACACAGGCGAGGAGACGAACAATAAAAAAAAACGCGTGTGCAGCAGAAGTAATCCACGTTGATCTTGAATGGCCGTAAGTCCTGCGCAAATAATTCCAAGGGGTTGATGTTCTCCATAGAAAATACTGCCGGAAAAGTGCTGTACAAGGATTAACAAGCTGGACCTCATACGAGTGTGATGTGTGACATGTATTAATAGCATGCACCCCTCTGAGAGGCATTACGCAGAATGCAGACTACATCCATGGAACACTTTCCTTGAAAATACTTGCAGAATAGACTCAAGTCGCAAACCGTTCTCCGATGTTCCAAGATATCAAGGTTACTGGCGAGTTCTGGGTCTCTAGTCAGGCGAACTGAATAGAATTCAACAAATGCAGTGTATATTTGGGACCAGTCTCCCAAACATGGGAGCGATATTTGAGTTTTGTACAGAACTAACAGTTGTTGTGGAGTGTAAAACATTCTAGTTCGAAATAGTATTCCCAGCTTTTAAGAAGCCCTCCTTGCTATTTATGCGACATGTTCACGCCAAGACATATTTTCTACCAAGTTAACGACTTGAATAACGACGCTATAGAAATGGAGTGTCCCGACTATGGCGAATTCCACAACGTTAACTTTTTTAGAAAGACCTGCTTGGATTTTTATAGCGTTAAATTTACTTAGTTACTGTCACCCCAAGATAGAATATCTTCCAGATCTTTGTTAGGTTATATATACATATATGGTACATAATGAGATTAAGGAGATCTTCGGACTTATGTAACACATGTTTGGAACAACGCAATTGAACACTCGATCGGTTGCTCTTGACATATCCAAGGCATTCGACCGTGTTTGGCACGATGGACTGTTGGTCAAGCTACGCTCTTATGGTATGTCTGAAAAGTTCTGTTTGTAGCTCTCATGATTCCTCAGAGAGCGTTCTTTACGAGTGGCGGTCGACGGATTTCTTTCTAACACCTTCACTATCAACGCCGGTGTGCCCCAAGGCTCCATACTGTCTCCTAATCTCTTTCTCATTAACATTAACGATCTGCTATAAAAGACCGCGAATCCAATTTACAGCTTTGCAGATGACAGTATGCTTATCTCTTCATTTACTTTGAACGCTCGGACATCGGCTACTCAGGCGAATATCCGCAGACAGCAAGAGGTCGTTCAACTTAACAAAGACCTGGAAGAAATTCTATCTTGAGGTCACAGTAACCAGGTGGAATTTAACGCTATAAAAACCAAGGCGGCAGTTTTTTCTAAAAAAGTTAACGTTGCTGAACCCGACATAGTCATGTCGGGGCACTCCATTCACTCCGTCACTCAATTTGTTGGGCATTAATTTGGGAGCAAATATGTCCTGGTAGGAATATGTTGCAGGCATAGCAAGGAGAGCTTCTCAAAAGTTGGGAATGTTATTCCGAACCAGAAAGCTTTACACTCCACAACAACTGTTGATTCTTTACAAAGCTCAAATTCAACCAACTATGGAATACTGCTCCCATGTTGGGAGCTCCACTCCCAAACACACACTGCATTTGTTGAATTCTGTTCAGAGAAGAGCTGTTCGTCTGAATAGAGACCCGGAACTGACCGGCGACCTTGATTCGCTGGAACATCGAAAAATGGATGGCGACTTGAGTCTATTCTATGAGTATTTTCATAGAAAGTATTCGAAGGATGTAGCCCGCTTAACTCCTCCCAGAGCGGTGCATGTTAGAAATACGCGTCGCGCTAATACTTCACATTCATATGAGGTTCAGCTTGTTACTCCGCGTACCACGCTTTTCAAGCAGTCTTTTATATGGAGAACATCATCCCTTTGGAATAATTTGCCCATGACTGTGTTCCCCACCGAATACAATTTACAGCGATTCAGCATGAATCGCTTTTTCCGCACATGCTGCTCCTGGAGCGTTTTAGGGACTTCCTTGTAGCACGTGTGCTAGATCCATAAAAAAAAAACTGAATTCGAATCCGCAGTTAAAAAAAAGATTTATCGTGTCATTTTTTTTGGGCAAAAACATCCCTTGAAATGAACTATAACTATAGTAGTAATGTAATGACACTTAATGAAGTGTGAAAAATGGTAGATATTTTATACTATAGACAAAAGAATGTGTATTCAAACCACAGCAAGTTATATCTGTTAATTAAACCAAAATCCACCCTTATAGGGGGTAAAAAGTACCTCTAAAACACAAATAACCCACGTCAGTTTAAATAACGTGTACAAAGGACAAATTCTTGTAGCTCTTAGGACAAAATATCTGAATCTGGTGTGACAATCAGATATTACTCTTCAAGGGTTGAGACTCACCCCTATAGGGTCTAAAAACCACCCCCTCATAAGTTTCAATAACCATGAAAAAAGTTCAGGCTTTTGTAGTTTTAGGCAGGGTGAAAAAATGTGGAGTAAAGTCACTTGAACCACCGATACACGACTAGAAACTACCCTTAGAGGTTGGTAGAAACTACCCCTACGCTCATCGATGTTATTGAAATTCGGAAAGGATCAAGAACTTTTATCTCATTGTGGCAAACATTCAAGACAACTAGATCATCTTCCTAATAAGGTCGAAAATCATCCCTAGCAAGGAGGAACTACCCCGTGGGATTATTAGATCTTAGAAGTTCTAGCATCTGAAAAAAAAGTACAGGCTTTCGTAGTCTCAGGCAGGATGGACAAACACAGCCCCCAAGGTCATCAGTGTTTTGTGAAGTCGTTGATCATTTTATACCTCGGTAATAAAAATTTTTGTTTTAAAAGCATTGAATGTACGGAACACTAATTGCACAAGTCCGACTTGCACTTGGCCGGTTATTTTTTTCTACTTAGGTATACAAACCACTAAGAAAATACAGTAAAATTGAAATTATAATCTTTTATTGCAAATAATATTAACAGTTAATTAGTGGTCTGATTATGTCGGAATTTGGCATCACAGAATACTTATCACCATTACAACAAACATTTCATTTTTGCAATTGACACGCATTTCTCTAGCCATATGAGCATCACCACAAGTGATGACTGACTGTCGACTTACTAATCGCCCCTGATGATGCTGCCATGGTTAGTGTAACACGTCTCGAGTGAAAAAATAAAGTGTTTGGTGCAGTGGTGCTAACTGTTGTGTAGTGCCAACTTCAAATGAAATTTTTGTTTATTGCACATTCGTATTAACTTGGAAATATTGAAGGAAGAAATAGAAACTTGCTAGACACAACTTTAATTTAGAAACTTGTGTTGACCAATCGAATACTAATAACTGGCGTGATTAATCATGAACTGACTGACTAAAGATCTTCATAGAAGATGAGTACTAACAAAATCGAAAATGCAAAGAAGCTGTTGCTTCTAAACATATTGCCTACCGTCAATGGTGTGAAAATCCTAACACCGTAAATCGTAACATCTTTGTTCATGCCCGGAACAAATGCAAGGGAATTATCGACGAAACCAAGGAGGCACACAATCAACGAATTAGAAACAAACTTCTCGCTTGTCCCAACAATTCCAGGTCCTTTTGGGCAGTCGCTAAGGCAGTTAGTCAAAATTTTACCAAATCCACCATACCACCACTCACACGGCCAGATAATTCCATTGCAACCACACCTGTTGAGAGAGCGAACTTGTTGGCTGAACTCTTTGCTTCACATTCTACTGTCGATTTCCAAGGAAAAACACCACCTACTATTCCCATATTGCAGTCAAGGATGCCCGATGTTGTCTTCAGACAGCGCATCATAAAGCGTATTTTAATGAAGCTAGACACCAAGAAGGCTTCTGGCGCTGACGGAATACCTGCCATAGTTCTCAAAAACTGTGCAAGGGAACTAACACCAGTTTTCTGTAGACTTTTTAACCTATCCTACAGAAAGGGAATATTTCCGTCCTGCTGGAAATGTGCCACGGTTCAGCTGATACCTAAAAAAGGTAAGAAGACCTTGCCAAATAACTACCGACCAGTTGCACTACTTTCAATAATATCGAAAGTCATGGAAAAGGTTATCAATGAGCATCTTCTAAAATATCTTGAACGATTCAATATTATTAGCGATCACCAATATGGTTTTCGTAAACATAGATCAACAGGAGATCTTCTGACTTATGTAACACATGTTTGGAACAACGCAATCGAACACTTTGGAGAATCTCGAGCGGTTGCTCTTGACATATCCAAGGCATTCGACCGTGTTTGGCACGATGGACTGTTAGCTAAGTTGCGCTCTTATGGTATGTCTGAAGGGTTCAGTTTGTGGCTCTCATGTTTCCTCAGAGAGCGTTCTTTACGAGTGGTGGTCGGCGGATTTCTTTCTAACACCCTCACTATCAACGCCGGTGTGCCCAGGGCTCCATACTGTCTCCTACTCTCTTTCTCATTTACATTAACGATCTGCTGGAAAAAACCGGGAATCCAATCTATAGCTTTGCAGATGACAGTACGCTTGTCTCTTCATTCACCTTGAACGCTCGGACATCGGCTGCTCAGGCGAATATCCGCAGACAGCAGGAGGTCGTTCAACTCAACAAAGACCTGGAAGAAATTCTATCTTGGGGTGACAGTAACCAAGTGGAATTTAATGCTACAAAAACCCAAGCGGCAGTTTTTTCTAAAAAAGTTAACGTTGCTGAACCCGACATAGTTATGTCGGGGCACTCCATTCCCCTAGCATCGTCGCTCAATTTGTTGGGCGTTAGTTTGGGAGCAAATATGTCTTGGCATGAACATGTTGCAGGCATAGCAAGGAGAGCTTCTCAAAAGTTGGGAATATTATTTAGAACCAGAAAGCTTTACACCCCACAGCAACTGTTAATTCTTTACAAAGCCCAAATTCGACCAACTATGGAATACTGCTCGCACGTTTGGGGCTCCGCTCCCAAACATACACTGCATTTGTTGGATTCTGTTCAGAGAAGAGCGGTCCGTCTGATTGGGGACCCGGAATTGACCGGCGGCCTTGATTCGCTGGAACATCGAAGAACAGTTGGCGACTTGAGTCTGTTCTACAAGTATTTTCATGGAAAGTGTTTGAAGGATGTAGCCCGCTTAATTCCTCCCAAAGCGGCGCATGTTAGAAATACACGTCGCGCTGGTGCTTCGCATCCGTATGAGGTTCAGCTTGTTACTCCGCGTACAACGCTTTTCAAGCTATCTTTTATATGGAGAACGTCATCCCTTTGGAATAATTTGCCCAGCGCTGTGTTTCCCACCGAGTACAATTTACAGCGATTCAAGAACAACGTGAATCGCTTTTTCCGCACTCGTGCCGCTCCTGGAGCGCTTTAGGGACTTCCCTGCAGCACGTGAGCTAGACCCATAAAAAAAAAAAAAAAAAAAAAACCTTACTTTAAGTTTATTTTATTGCAATTTTGTCGTAGTGTGAAAGTTCGCGTTAATACTAAATATGCTTGAGATAAAGGCATGTGAAAAGATGCGTTTCAAAATCTCTCCGTATTATTGCGATCTTCTGTTTATAATATTTCTTCTGCAATTGCTATGGATGTGTGTGATATTAAAAAATAATAAAACAAGCATACTTTATTATTCTAATACTATCTGTTAATTTCTGATTTCCGGCCCGTCATTAAATTCTCGTTAAAAGCTGATTATATTGATAATATATTTTGTATTACTTTCGTCATATTTCATTAGATTTATAAAAAAAAATGTTTTTTGCGTAGATTTTAATTTTCATGATAAAAAATTTTTTCATAACTTGTAGTTAAAACTGCTAAAAACTGGATTAAAAATATGAAGTGCTTTCAAGTAATTGAACGACAATTTTTTTTTATATTATGGACCTCAGTGTCACTAATATAATAGTTCGCAAAATAATCTCAGTTTATTCTGAGTAGTCATTATAACAAATATTTAATTGAAAAATTAAATAACATTATATTTGAGGAGTCATTTTTACTTTTCTTGCTAAGAGAACGAGTGTATTCGTAATAAATCTCCAAGATTTTTACTTCCTTCCATTTCAAGGTGTGTCACAGTCGTGAAAATCGTAGGTTCAGACTTTCGGTGGTACATATGTTTACATAAAGATTTTATCAGAGGTTTTAGTTGTGTATGTTTACATAAAGATCTTATCAGAGGTTTTAGTTGAATCTGAATAAGATTTCTGATAATGGTAACGCAACTTTCCCGTTAACGTGAAAATAAAAAATTAGTTAGTTGATCGTAACCATGTCACTTCTTACACTCGTCAAGATTGAATAGGGTTTTCATGGATGGTGGAATATAATACATTAAAATTCCGGGTCTCAATCCGTTCGTCTAACAATGAATTTGCACGACGTTTCGCCAAAATCTCATTTGGCATTTTCAAGTGCTCTTGCTGCTGCTACTACTTGATACAGTGAGCATCGAGCGGCAGCAGCAGCAAGACCACAGTATCGAGTGTAGAATCCTGGGCGCTTAGAACAAAGGAACGTAAACTCATTGATTCCTTTGAAATGTGGTGCTATAGGAGGATGCTGAAAATTTCCTGGATCGCAAGAAGAAGCAATCAATCTGTACTGAAAAAATTTGATATAACCGTAAGATTATCACCGCTATGTCTCAAAAGTATTCTTCAGTATTTTGGGCACGTAGCCAGAAGACCAGGCGATAATGTGATGAGTGCACACGTAAATAATACAGATCACAGAGTACAATATAATAACAGATTCATTTTGGATGTTGAAACTAATTACTTCAGAAGAAATTTCTTGGAAATGTGTTACATAAAAACTTGCAAAAATAATATCAATCACAAAAAAGACATAGAAGGATTGGGCTCTATTTACACCTATTTACTAATACAAAATCACACCAAACCAATAAAAAAGAACGATTTTTATGAAAAAATTAGTTTCCAATAAAGTTGACGTTTTCCCTCACTATTATTCCTACTCTGTAAATATTTATAATTACTTTATGTGTCTTTGTTATATAATTAAAAAATAAAAATTAAATATGATAAGTAATAAATAACTTTTCAATAATGGCATTCATTTTAAATAATTTAAATTACTTTATTATACTCTTTGTTATAAAATTAAAAAATAAATATAATAAATAATAAAGAACTTGTCAAATAGTAGCATCCACCAAAATTTATTGTGTTTCTAATTTTAATGTTTTGGGTTTTTTGTCGACCTGCTGACGACATAGACTACCGACAATACCCGGTTCAGACTTAAATATCACTAAAAAGTTACTAAATACGATGTCAAGAAAATTTAAAAGGGAGTACCATTTCAACATCATGGTCTTTCTTACAGTTGTTTTTATCTCAAAAAGTGCTTTTAATTAATGTTATTGACAATATTTTATTCTTGATAACTGTGTAAGTCTCTAAGTGCCCTTTTGTCATGTTTTTTGTGCTTATACCTGCTACCTGGCCAACAAAAATGCAAATTTTATTGTTTTCACCAGAAATAAATTAACTGCTAAATTTTGTAAATAATTTCTCATATAACCTTATAAATCACATTTCATAACGAGCGTCTTAACTTCTGTACCTTGTTTGTATTTTAGTATCCAGAAGAAGCTACCATTAAGCAGCGAAAGCTTGATAACAAAAATAAAAAGCAGATACTAGAGTCTATAGATCTTTGATTGCTCATCTCTTCTCCTCATAAGGGCGTTTCCTAGTAATTAAACTTCCGAATATATATATATATATATATATATATATATATATATATATATATATATATATATATATATATATATATATACTCATATATATATATATATATATATATATATATATATATATATATATATATCATATATATATATATATATATATATATATATATATATATATATATATATATATATATATATATATATATATATATACATATTTATATTCCTCAATGACTTCACTGTTCTTGAGAACTGTTTTAAAGAAATACCTTAGATCGAAATGTGTATAGTTAGTCTAGCTATGTGATGTTTTGTTTTCCTCCGGTTTCGATTTTATTCTAGTGGTAATACTCCTAACGAAGCCGAGAAAAATTGGCAAATTAAAGTTTAAAAAGTTTTAAACAACAAAAGACTATTATTACTACATAGACCCCTATGCCGATACTTTTTACCTCATACAGAGGTGAGAGGAAATAAAATTTTTTGTGGGAGCTATCAACTGCAATTTGAATCAACCCCATGTTATAGGTGAGCAGTTATGCGAAAATGTATTCTGATTTTTGTAACTCATAATAAAAACATTTTGGTTTACACTTGTTTCAATTAAAAAATTATTATATTTCATATACACTAAGAAAATCCATGATAATAAATACGTCCTGATATGTTTGAGATATTAAAAAGAGTTTTGTTCACGTGTTGTATCATTACTATTTTTACACCAATTTATCGAATTGAAAGGGTAGGTAGATAATAAAATTAAATGGTGTAACATGTCTTAATGTCATGTCAATAATATTTGTTTTATTTCTGGTTTCCTGTCATTAAAATTATCCTTAGTGGCTGATATCTGATTAGATTGAAATACTATTTGGATTATTAATTTTTTTCTTGCCTATTCACTGTGGTCGGACTTCTTACTCCATAACACCACATGTACTATTCATATACATCCAATTAATTTTTTTTATAGTCCAAGCGAGAAAATCTATATATTTTTATTTTGATTTTAGTATTAGCGATAAGCAAATTTTTCCTGCTCATCTCCCGATAACTTGCACACTTGCGTGTATGTAAATAAAAATACAAAAAACCTGATTGAAACTGTTAAGTGGTTTGAAGTGATTAACGATAAAAAAGTTACTTTATATCATTGTCATTATTAATTAAATTTTAAAAATATTATCGACATTTTTTCAATTGTCACGTTTCGAGATACTTAAATCACAAAAAACATTTTAAATATCCGTTGATGTGTCGAACTATATATAAATATATATATATATATATATATATATATATATATATATATATATATATATATATATATATATATATATATATATATATATATATATATATATATATATATATATATATATATATATATATATATATATATATATATATATATATATATATATATTACCACGATAACTCCCAAAAGAAAAGAAATACTGATTTCAAATTTGGCACATATACTTCTATGTTCTAAAATTTAGGGAACTGATTAAATAAAATACAAACTATTAATTTATTCATCCATACTTATTTGGCCTTTCTATTCTTCAAAACACTTTTAATACTCGATTTCCGATATTGTTTTGAAGGCAACCAGCAAATTTTCTTTTGTAGCTTCTATAAATTCGAAACGGTATCCACGGTGTAGTAATTTCAAGTTAAGGAATAGAATAACGTCACACGGTACCGTATATTGCCAATACGGTGCTCGTGGAATGGTCAGTGTTTCATATTTCATTCCATAAGTTGTTGTTCCACAATTTGGTCTTTTCTAACGAATTGACTCACGTAAAGGGAATAGCACGAGTAACTAAATAATACTCCTTATTAACTGTTTAGTTCTGTGGAAAGTACTCTTCATGCACATTACGATAATCGAAGAAAACCGTTAAGATGATCTTGATTCTTTACAGATATTGACGTTTTTTTTTTTTTTTTCGGTTCCCTGTTTGCACGACATTCACTTGATTATCGCGTCCATGTCTCACCAGCAGTAATTGTGCATTTCAAAGTATCATCAAGAAAGTATCTTAACGACCTCAACGAGACGATGTTTTTCAAGAAAATTCAGTTCTTTTGAAACACGTCGACGTAACACGCTAAGCAAGCCCAAATCGTTCTGTAAAATCTATGATGATCTAATTGATATTTCATTAACGTCTAATGCCTAAGTGGCGATTACTGGGTACATAATCTTTGATTTTGTTAATATTTTCTTCTGTGCTTTCGGTAGATTGTCTTCTAAAACGCTGTTTATTTTCTGGTTCTCTACTCTCTTGATACTTGAAAATTTTTGATTTTGCCAAACATTCACCACCATTAAATTTTTCCTAGAAATTCAGTTGTTTTAGAACGCGACGAGATAACATACCAAACAAGCCTAAATTGCAAAATAGTACTGTTGATCAAATTCATATTTCAATAAGGTGTCCAAGATCTCTAATACTTAAATACACGTAGTAATTACCGAGTACAAAATCCTTGATTTTGTTGGTATTTTCTTTTGTAGTTGCGGTGGATGGTATTCCAGAACGCTGTTTGTTTTCAACTACTTCTTTGCCCTCTTTATACGACTTGTGCCACTGAAATGTATTAGTACAAGAAATTCCGTTTCTTAGACAAATTTTAACACAAATCCTTTGCCTAATTAATTTGCTAATTTAAAATTCACCAGTAATAATTTTTTTTATTTATAACCTGATAAAGCAAATATGAAAATTTTTGTCAGATATTGATAAAAACCTAAAAAACAAGCCTAAACAACAAGTACATCCCTACCTTGGCACCGATATGCAAGGATTTTTTTTATGGGCATAGCACGTCTGTAGGAACTAGGCATGTGCGGAAAAGGCGATTTACTTTGGTCTTGAATGACTGTAAATTGTACTCGGTGGGAAACACAGACCTGGGCAAATCATTCCAAAGGAATGAGGTTCTCAATATAAAAGACTGCTTAAAAAGGATTGACAAGCTGAACACCATACGGATGTGAACTATTAGTGCGACGTGTATTCCTAGCCTGCAATTAAGCTGGTTACATAATTCAAACACTTTCCACGAAAATGATTGATAGCTTTTTCCATGACTTTCGATATTATTGAAAGCAGTGCAATTGATCGGAAGTTGTTTGGCAAGGTCTTCTTGACTTTTTTCGGTATCAGCTGAACTGTAGAGCAGTTCCATCAGAAAGGAAATATTCTCTATATGTAGGATAGGTTGAAAAGTTTACAGGAAACTGATGTTCTCTCGAGCATTCCTTGGGAACTATGACGGGTATTCCGTCACAGAAAGAAGCTTTTTGGTATCTAGCTTCATGACAATACAATTACAAATTTTAAATATACTTTATTTTTATTGAGCTTAAAAAATTAATTATAAAATGATACTACAGACTGTAGTATAGTAAGTTTAATATTTACCCGCAAAAACTGACGGTAACGTTTTAATAACCGGTCAAGTGGAAGTAGGACGTGCCCAATTAGTGTTCCATACGTTAATTCCTTTTAAAATAAAAAATGTTGTTACGGAGGTATAAAATGATCAGTAAATTCACAAAATACACCCCAAATGAGTTTTCAACAAAGTTTGTGTCCAATCTTTACTGAAAACTCATGACCTTGAAATTTTTGTTTTTTTTATGTACCAGATAAATTATTTAAGGTAATGCACTCGTGATAATGTTCGTTCAATCTACACCCCGTGGAGAATATTCCACAATTTTTTCAAAATTTTTTGATTAGTACTTTTCGAGATAAGGAGGGGAACAGCGATTTTTTGCGATTTTTTAAAAATAATACAAAGAAAAGTGTGCGCAAGTATTACATTATATATATGTTTTTACTCGTATTTTCACAAGCTTTCATTTGACATCACGCTCAATGACCTAGTAAAAAATTTTTTTTTCACTTCCGTTTTTCCCCCCCCCCCCCCCCCCCCAAGACTAACCCCTTAAGTGAAAATTTAGCTTTCAAAACTACATGGCTCTTATGAGGCCATCAATTCCTATATTATTACCAAATTTCAACTTTCTATGACAAATAATTTCGGGAGAAAATCGGGTGTGACAGGTAGACGGATAGACAGACAGACAGACAGCTAGCAAAGCCATCTTATAAATATTCCGTATGGAACACTAAAAAGAGCATATTTAAGAATATGAGGTAATCCTATCAAGAAATAAGGTTTAACTATGACGACGAAAAATTTTGACCTCGATTAAAATTTAAAGAATTAAAAAAAGGTTTTTATCTAAATTATTACTACCTGAGTTATCATAAAAAAATAACCGGTCAAGTGCAAATTGGATTTGCGCAATTACTATTCCGTACGTTGATTGGTTTTAAAATATAAATTTTTGTTGTGTTTTTTTCCGATCTTCACTGAAAACTGATGACCCTAAAATTTTTGTTTTTATATATATATATATATATATATATATTGTAACATGGGAACTTGCCCGCTTTTTGAGGCGTCATTTTGTACCGTGTGAAAATTGTTTTTCCCACGCTTGGGCGCAATTTTCTTGCAACCTCTTTTTAATTTCTGATAATGAATTGAGTGAATCCTGATTTTAAAAGAACTAAAGAAATTAAACACACACTAGCTCAGTTTTCCTTGGTAGAGAAATATGGGTAAGAGATAATTGTTATACGTCTTTTTGGAATTATTTTCTATTTTTTAAAAAAGCTTCAGTCATACAAATTTTTGGGCACCATTCATTTTAAAATAGAAAGGATCTAACTTCAGTAAAAAAATGAAAAAATACTGAAGTGTTTTACGGATATTACTAAAAAGAATTATACTAGTACAACTTTTCTTATCCTGAAAAGAAAAATAGGTATTCAGTGAGACACTAGCTTTAATCAACAAAAAAAAGAGAATTTATTCATGATTTAAAATAAAAGTTCCAACCTTTGCTGTTATAAAAATTATAAAAGTTCTAGCCTAAAAGTAGTTTTTATAAATTAGAGTCCCTAAATCAGAGATTTTACTTCTAAATCTTGACTACACCCTGAATCGAAGAGTCGTGATTTTCACTTCGCGATTTTTCAGTTCAAATTGCTGTTGAAACACTTATTTGCGGGGAATATATTTATTGATGTATGTACTGGTAACTTACGGTCTTCCTATGGGCTTCTAGGCCTTCAATGCAACACAAAACCGATTTCACACTTTTGAGAAGAGCCTACTTTAACTACTCCATTTAGAAAACACACAATGCCCACTACGGCTTTATGATAAAAAAAAACTCGTGCTTAACTTGGCTCTCGTAGATATTGTCGTAAGCCTCTACTGCGGCTCGGTGGAAATTAGCCTGGCTGCGGCTTGATGGTACTGCCTGGCGGCGGCTCGGTGTTCTAAGCCTGGCTGCGGCTTGATGGTACTAACCAAGATTCGCGTCCTCCGGACCCTTAAATAAGCCGTGGGCATTCTGTCTGTAATATGGCGACACCGGAACCAAAACTCCGGATACAAACATTTGACCAATCCCGGCGTATCGATAGATTCGGTCGCAAACCCGCACAGCACACTATATAACGAGCGGCTAAGAATTTCTGATTAATATACCGCTCGATACAAAAAATGAAAAGAAGTACATTATTAAGAGAAAAATCAGTAACATTATATGGTCTTAAAATCTAGGAAAAAATGAATGTTACATTACCCCCTTCCAAAAAGAAATAGACTACACTAGTCTATTAAACTAAGGCTACTTATGAAAAGGTACAAAGTGGTACACTATCACTTAATACTAAGGTCAGAACTTAAAACAAAATTACAAACTTCGGACCTTACTACTAGACTTAATTCAATTAAGCACTAATATTAAGTACAATGAAAACCAAATGAAAATCTTTGCATGTACACAAGAATCTTATAACTAGACTTAACTTAATTAAGCACTAAAGTTAAGTACATCAAAAAGTAAATATAAAAACCCTTGCATGAACATAAGAAATACCTGTTCAAAGTAACAATCGCGGTCTTCTTATATAAAAGAATCAGCTCTGTTATTGTTACCAAAACAAAAAAAAAAAACTTTGTCTAGACTCTTGTCTAAATCAAAAAAAATGAACTGAAACAAAGTATGAACACCCCCCTTAAAATATTTTAAGGATTGTCTGAAAATTTTCTATTTCAGCAAAAGAAATTTATAAAAATTCTTAAATAAAGAAAAATAAAAAAATGATTCTAGTGCAAACACTAACACTAAAAGGAAAAAAAAAGTCTTGTCAGACCATTTAGCACAAGGCCAAAGAAAAAAAAATATCTGGATAAATATCCAGACAAACGCTCGGGAAAAATCGCTATCAATGCTCTAGCTCATCGCTAAGAGAACATTCCAAATCTAGTATCACTACTAGTCGCACTCAGAGAATAATCGCACTCTATAACGCAATGTCGACGTCCTAAGACATCCAGACATGCTAAAATCGCCAGGGAAAATGCTACATCGCGCAATGTCGACGTCCTGAGACATCCAGACATGCAAAAAACGCCAGGGAAAACGCTCTGGTTGATCGCCAGAAAACACGTCAGCTCATCGCCAACAAAACACTCTGGTATATCGCCAGAAAAAAACCTCGGCTCCTCGCCAAGAAAACATTCTGGTACATCGCCAGAAAAAAGCCTCGGCTCCCCGCCAAGAAAACACTCTGGTATATCGCCAGAAAAAACCTCGGCTCCTCGCCAAGAAAACACTCTGTAAATAGTCTTCGACTACACAAAGTCTGCGTTCTAAAAGAACAATCTCGCCATTAATATAGTGAGCAGCTATAAAGCTAACAATATCACTATAGGCACAGTGAATAGCTATAAAAGCTAAAATTCACCAAACTGAATGATCCTGCTTCAAAAAGCAATGTTCACAAAGAACAGAATGATTAGTCCGCGCGCAACTAACATTCAAGGAAACATTCCCAATATAAACTATGTGAGACAGCAAGTCTCGAAATAGGACCTCCCTAAAATCATAATCTTATATACAGGAGTCCATAAACAAAACGACTCAAAATCACACATTTTGAGCACATGCCCTCAGGCAACCAATACACAGAAATATATACAGAACTATATACAGAAATATATACAGGAGTTCAAATCCCAAACTCTTGGTCATGGTAACTCCATAGTGAGCTTGGTGAAAGCTCTTAGCAAAAGCTAAACAAATCTTCGGCACATCGCACCAAAGTGACAAATCTGCCTAGAAACATGAGCCAGAAGAAACGCCCTCCATCATTCTTCAGGGTGGCTACACAGAGATATAAAACTTAACCAGCATTGCGCTTCTTCAAGTTGCATGAAGAACCCTCGTGTACTGGTCTCGCCCTAGAACAACAACGAAAAGAATTTAATCCATCCCACATAACAGGAGACAAACACCTCACCACGATATACTGAAAGGTGGAGACAATAAAATACGGAAATGGTGACCCTGGTGTCCACCAACAAAAGGGAGTAGATTATAGCATCCACTAAACTAAAACGGTGTCTACCACACCACCATAAGTCAAAAAAAAATTAATCAATAGGGTGTTCCGAAACACACTACTGCCAACAGCCTGTAAAGGCAAATAACTCATGGGATACAACCTAAAAGGTTTACAAGGTTAGCTTAACCAAGCTTCTAACGGAAATTTCCAAAAAACGAAAATGAGCTTAAAAAGCTACATGAAGCAAAAATTTCTCTATTTTTCGGTGGCAACGCAACAAAACTGTTGAAGACGACAAGAGCTTTTCCAGCTTAATCAGAAACAAGAAGAAAACATCGTTGACAGCTAAAATATTCGATCATGGTGTTAATCGTCTTCCTAGACAATAGCCTCTAGAAGAAACTGCTACAGGTATCAGGCATAACCGTTTTCTGTCAGCCCAAACTTCTAGATTATCTGGTGAAAATCTAAAAATTCGGTTAGGAATCTTCCTTCACTGCGCTTAGCCTCTCTTGACAAGGTTCTCATCTCGGTATCAGATTTTGATCATTTCTTTGGGAAACGACTGTCTTACTCTGCTCTCATCTCTTGTAAATGATCAGCCTTTAGTTCTCCTGCAGGACTTCAATTTCCTATCAATCTGATAGTATACCGAATAAACTCATCATACGCCTATGAGTCCATGCAAAAAAAATTTTAAAAAAATTAGTGACTCAAAGGTAACGTTTAAACGGCTCTGAAAAGAATAGAAAGTACCCTCAGTTTGTCAATTCAGAAGAAGATCTAAATCAAAATAATCCAAGTCTTAGACTCACTGGATAAACCAAAATCAATTTACTCTTAATTGCACCCAACATATACCACTAAGGTAATAGAAATACACCCACTCGGGTAACAAACTTTGAAATTGCTCATAAAAATTTTTTTGACTCATACCACGCGAGCTCCATCTTGCGCTTGTCCAAACTCAAGATCACTTTGGATTGCCTCTAATCAAAATTTCGCTTCCAAGTGTCAAGAACTGGATATTATTTGGGGTCATAAGCAAATCAAATCCCGCGACCACCGACATACCAGTCTTATGATATATCCTGAGTGAGACTCCTTCGCAAGCTCGCAACAGCTGAGTCGATGCTAAACATCAACCGCCATCAATCTAAGTTTGGATATGATCAGTACCGAAAACCTTAGCAAAAAAAAATAATAAAAGTAAGCTATACTCTGCTCAACTTTTATAACAGTCAAAAAAAAACGAGGTCGTCACCTCTACAGAGCAACATCAAAAAAAAATAAAGTAAAGCAATTAAGATAATGTAAATATAAATTATTCTTCTTCTGACAAACTTTCATTAGGGTTAGGTTCATTGAATGGTTTTAAGTCTTTAATATGCCATCGTCCTATTTTAGTCCCATCTAAATTAACTAAACCATAAACTAAGTCTGAAATCTTTTCTCTTATCACACAATGCACATATTTAGGTACCAACTTAGATGTGAATTTATCAGCTGCACTGGAAAGAATTTTATTTTTTCGCCAAACGTGATCACCTATATTAAAGGAAAAATCGCTTTTTCTAAGGTTGTAAGACTTACTGTTCCGTTCATAAGCCTTATGTATCCTACTACGCACGTCGGTGAAAATATCTTTTAAACCCTTTAAATTTTCGGCATACTCACCCCTGTTACCCGGAATTATTTCGCTGTCAACATTGACATCCAAATCTAAATTTTTATAATACGATCCGGATAGAGGTATATGTCTGCCGTAAACTAAGAAAGACGGTGTGAACCCTGTTACTTCGTGTCTTGCGGTATCTATTGCTTGTTGAATTTTGGAAATATTGCCATCCCAAGTGTCATGTGAATCAACGTAACTTCTTAAAGCGGTCCCGACTGTTCGGTTATTACGTTCAACAAAATTACATTGTGGAGAGTACACGGGATTAAAACGGATGTTAAAACCATAAGTTTCACTTAAGCTCTTAAAACTCTTAGAGGTAAACTGAGTACCGTTATCGCATATTAAGAGCGACGGAACACCGTGGATTAGAAAGACATTATTTTCCAAAATTCTCTCTATATGTTCAGCTTTAGAGCTTTTCAAAGGAAATAGCATGGTATACTTTGTAAACCAGCAAGAAACCACGAGAAGCCATTTATTTCCCCTTTTTGAACGTGGGAATGGGCCTACTAGATCAGCTGCTATGACTTGAAAAGGGTAATTAACCGTTTTCTCTTTTCCCATCAGTCCCATAGGTAGTGTATTTGGAGATTTCTGCGCTCCACATACTTCACAAGTCCTCACAAACTTTAAGATATCAAAACGCATTTTTGGCCAATAATACTGTTCCTGAACCCTGTGAAGAGTTTTATAAAAACCAAAATGACCAGAAGTAGGAGGAGTGTGACACATGTCTATTATTTCCTCTCTCTGTGGTTTAGGAACTAGTATTTTCCACTCGGGTACATTAACTTTTAAAGGCAACTGGTTTGGGATAAACTTGTACACGAAATCATTTTCCACCTTCCACTGCGGAAAATTTTGGGAAATTCCTTAATTTGCTGCCGTAAATTATCGTACCATGGATCAATGCGATCTATATCAACTGTATCAATTCTTACGCCAATCTGTGCATTAAGACTGTTTTCGTCCACTGTATGATCTGGGATTCTTGACAAAGCGTCAGGAATAACATTGTGGACTCCTTTCTATGAATTAAATTAAACGTATGTTGTCTCAGCCTAATCGCCCAACGCGCTAGTTTGCCACTAGGGTTTTTAATAGAATTAAGCCACAATAAACTATAATGATCTGTTATGACCGTGAAAGGAACACCTTCTATGTAAGGTCGAAACTTTTCGATGTTAAAGAGTACTGCTAAACATTCTTTTTCAACAACCGAATAGTTACGTTCAGCCTTTGATAAAGTTCTACTGGCATACGCTATCACTCTTTCCTCACCATTGATTTTCTGTGTTAGGACGCCCCCCTAAACCGGTATTAGAAGCATCACTAGAAATATAAAACTGTTGGGAAAAATCTGGTTGGGATAAAATGGGAGCTGAAACCAATAGCTCTTTAATCTTTATAAAAGATTCTTCGGCTGCCTTTGTCCAATCTATCGATTGTCCTTTTTTTCGTCCTTTCAAAAGATCATTAATAGGCGACAACAAGGTAGAAAAATTCTCGATAAAACGTCTGTACCATGAACACATTCCTACGAAGCGCTTAACTTCCGTAGTATTAGTAGGTCTTGCATAATTAACCATGCTTGCTACTTTATCCGGATCGGTACGCAAGGAATTTGAGCCTACAATATAGCCTAAAAACTTTAGAGAAGTTTTGAAAGAATCACATTTGCTCAAATTTATCGTCAGTCCGGCCTCTTTCAATTTATCTTTTACTTCTTTAAGTAAGCGAATATGCGATTCGAAGTCTTCCGATGTTACTAAAAATATCATCGCGATAGGTAAAAATATGTGGCTCATATTTCGGACCAAATATAGCGTCCACTAAACGTTGCTGAGTTTGAGCAGCGTTCTTTAGACCAAACGGCATAGTGACGAACTGAAATAGACCTCGGCCTACTACTGCAAAAGCGGTCTTTTCCTTAGAGGATTTGTCCAAAGGAATTTGCCAGAATGCCTTTCTAAGATCTATCGAGGATACATACTTAGCATTCCTGAGTGATGTCAAAATTCTATCGATGTTCGGTAATGGATAGTTATCAAAAATTTGCTGACCTCGTTGAGCTTTCTTCCGTCAAAGCATAGACGATACTGTCCATCGGCCTTTTTCACCAATAAGATTGGAGAACACCAAGGACTGTTTGATTCTTCAATCACTCCGAGTTTCAACATTTCGTCTAACTCTTTATTTAATACTTTTGACATATACGGAGACATGGCGAAGGGCCTTGTCTTTACAGGACTGGCATCAGCCGTATCTATAGACATGGTGATCTTATTCGTTCGGCCTAACCTATCTTTACTACTTATTTCTTTGAAAGAGCTTATTACGTTTTCTGCGTTTAAGCGTTCCTTCCGCGAGAGATCAACTAGGGTACATAGACGCGAGAAAAGGCTTTCTAAAGAACTTTCTGAATAACAATCTTTAAAACTTGTTTGAGAATTGACTTCTAGGGACTGTGGATACCACGAATTATTTTTAAAATTTACTAAAATTCCGAATTTTTGTGCAAAATCACATCCTAAAACCAAAGTATGTGATAGAGAAGGTACTACTAGAGCAGAGATTACTAAACAATGACCATTGCAGACTAGCGGCAACTCAACCGTACCTAAAACTTTTAGACGGCTGCCATCTGCAGTGGTAACACTTCTATTTTTGACGTGGCATATTTTTATACTTAAACGACTTAAAATTTTAATACCATTCCGACCTACAACGGAGGCATTTGCACCAGAGTCAAATAAAGCCGAGAAATGGGCACCTAATAGATCTATCTTTATATGCGGTCTATTATCTAAATATTTATGCACGAATAAAGGAGACATGTGACCATTTGGGAGAAGCAGGAGTTTTAACTTGAGAAGGAGAATTTTTATTAGACTTAA
The DNA here is from genome assembly GCA_019049505.1 of Pachyrhynchus sulphureomaculatus. Lineage (NCBI taxonomy): Eukaryota > Metazoa > Arthropoda > Insecta > Coleoptera > Curculionidae > Pachyrhynchus > Pachyrhynchus sulphureomaculatus. Next base: position 50,297,851 of record CM032448.1, read on the forward strand.
AAAAATCAGAAACTTTTTGTAACCATTTAGTCCAATCTGATCTACTGGAATATTTTTGTCCATCCGTGTTTCTAGAACGTTTTGGATTAGGGGCTATACTGCTAACGTGAGCTTGTGACTTAGCCGAATGTTTAGAGGCTTTTTTTCTGGACTTAGTGTATCCGCCTCGGTAATATACCGTCCTTACTCGTTTTTTGTAGACTTGGGGCATGATGCTAGTCTCACACCAGTTGTTCCACATTTGAAACAAAATACCCTCTTCGGTGCTGTACAATTTTGGTAAGTGTGATTCGGACCTGTGCAATTCCAACACGTGAAAATTGCCTTAGGTGAAACCGACTTGTCGTTCACTTTAGCTGCAGTGTCGCTAATTTTAGAGTCATTATCTTTTCTTTTACCCGTTTTCTGGTTACTCCTAGGGTTCCGATTTACATTCCCAACCTTATTTGTCGAGACTCCACTTCGGCCATTTGGATTATACTCTACTTGATGTATATTAGTTTCGCCTTTTTGGTCTGCTCTTTTCCAACAAATAATCGGACTCTTCAAGTTTTCTACATAACCCGGCGAGTTCGGCTACCGAATTAATATCTAGTAGAGCTAACCGATTGACGAAACTAGGCAGAATATTCCTCCGTATAAATTTAACTTTGGTACTTTCCAAAGGCTTGGTGGACAACCTACCAAATAAAGATTCCATGTGGGCAATAAAAATCACAGTGGACTCATTCTTCTTTTGTCGCCTCCTCTTTATTTCCGACCACAATTCTTCATCATCATCACAGTGCAAGAAGTCCTTCTTTAGCCTATCTACCAAGGAATGCCAGTCGTTGACACTTGATTTTATGCTTCTAAACCAAATGAAGGCATCGCCAGTGAAAAATTCAACAGCAGAGCTGAAAAGTTCATCTTCCGATACTTTCCTAGCTTGAGCTATTTCAGTCAGCCTCTCCAAAAAAGGATAGAGTCTCTTTGAGTCTCCATTAAATTTCAATTGCCATTCGCTGACAGGAATATTTCTGGCTGCGCAATTCACGATTGGAGCTGGTACGTTTATGACTGGGGTTGTAATAGGCAACTGTGGTAACTCATGACCAGGAGCTATCTTTTCTACAAGATTTGCTTCCATGAGTACACACGTAGCTATTGTTTCTTGAACATATTTGGAAAACTTCGACGCTTCCTCTTCGTCATCCGGCATGGGAATTCTTTGTACGCGACCCGCTACATGCGATAAACGTGACTTAACCCGGTGTACTAGTGAATCATTTGGATCGCCGTCATAACTATCGATTAAGTTTTGGATAGAATTTAAACTCTTTTCGATACCAGCCGTTTCTTCTTTAATAGACAGAGTGTCATCCCCTATCTTTATCGTTTTTCCGGGCTCATTAATTTCTTTACTTAAGATCCTCGTTAGAATCTTTCTTTTATCCGCGACCGGACGTTCTGAGAAAGTACGACGGATTTTCAGTTCATAGTCTAACTCATATTCTAGTAGGTGATTGACTTTAAAATTGAAGGCTTCCATGATAAATGAATACAATTTAAAAGAATTGTTTAAAAAGTCGTGAAAATATTTCTCCTGTGCTCCCAATAGTCAAAATAAAAAAATCTGTAAAGGCACTTAAAATATGTAAACTTCTTTACCAAACATTTAAAAAATCTTCAACAATTTCAAAAAATTTCTAAGTATTGCCTTGTATTAAAATTCTTTTACCAATTATGTTAAGAATTTTCAACAAAAAATCTCCAAATACCGTTTCGTATCAGCAAAGTATTTTTAATATTCATGCAAAACATCGGTGAGAAAAAAGTACAGTTTTTTCTTCGGTTAACCGCAAAATAAATCTAACACTGCAAAAATTAAAGTAAACCAGCACATCTGCTAATCTTAACTATAAAAGTAGCTTTTAAGAAAAAAGTAGGAATCTCTTATCTTAGAGTCGATTAACAAATTCAAATATCTATACCACCATCAGATAAATTGAAATAAATAATTCTACAAATTTCCTGCTTTTGTCTTATTGCTATAGTGTAGTTTCGTTTAATTAAATATTATGAAATAAAAATATCTGAAAAGTTAGAGCTTTTACTTTGTTCGAAAGCTAGTACACTGAACCCTTTAAAAAATAAAATTCCAAAAGCCCCGCGTTGACAGCGCTATTTTGTAACATGGGAACTTGCCCGCTTTTTGAGGCGTCATTTTGTACCGTGTGAAAATTGTTTTTCCCACGCTTGGGCGCAATTTTCTTGCAACCTCTTTTTAATTTCTGATAATGAATTGAGTGAATCCTGATTTTAAAAGAACTAAAGAAATTAAACACACACTAGCTCAGTTTTCCTTGGTAGAGAAATATGGGTAAGAGATAATTGTTATACGTCTTTTTGGAATTATTTTCTATTTTTTAAAAAAGCTTCAGTCATACAAATTTTTGGGCACCATTCATTTTAAAATAGAAAGGATCTAACTTCAGTTAAAAAAATGAAAAAATACTGAAGTGTTTTACGGATATTACTAAAAAGAATTATACTAGTACAACTTTTCTTATCCTGAAAAGAAAAATAGGTATTCAGTGAGACACTAGCTTTAGTCAACAAAAAAAAGAGAATTTATTCATGATTTAAAATAAAAGTTCCAACCTTTGCTGTTATAAAAATTATAAAAGTTCTAGCCTAAAAGTAGTTTTTATAAATTAGAGTCCCTAAATCAGAGATTTTACTTCTAAATCTTGACTACACCCGGAATCGAAGAGTCGTGATTTTCACTTCGCGATTTTTTAGTTCAAATTGCTGTTGAAACACTTATTTGCGGGGAATATATTTATTGATGTATGTACTGGTAACTTACGGTCTTCCTATGGGCTTCTAGGCCTTCAATGCAACACAAAACCGATTTCACACTTTTGAGAAGAGCCTACTTTAACTACTCCATTTAGAAAACACACAATGCCCACTACGGCTTTATGATAAAAAAAAAAACTCGTGCTTAACTTGGCTCTCGTAGATATTGTCGTAAGCCTCTACTGCGGCTCGGTGGAAATTAGCCTGGCTGCGGCTTGATGGTACTGCCTGGCGGCGGCTCGGTGTTCTAAGCCTGGCTGCGGCTTGATGGTACTAACCAAGATTCGCGTCCTCCGGACCCTTAAATAAGCCGTGGGCATTCTGTCTGTAATATGGCGACGCCGGAACCAAAACTCCGGATACAAACATTTGACCAATCCCGGCGTATCGATAGATTCGGTCGCAAACCCGCACAGCACACTATATAACGAGCGGCTAAGAATTTCTGATTAATATACCGCTCGATACAAAAATGAAAAGAAGTACATTATTAAGAGAAAAATCAGTAACATTATATGGTCTTAAAATCTAGGAAAAAATGAATGTTACAATATATATATATAATATATATATATATATATATATATATATATATAATATATATATATATATATATATATATATATATATATATTATATATATTAGATAAATTATTAAAGGTAATGCACTCGTGATAATTTTTGTTCAATATGCACCCTGTGGAGAATATTCCATAATTTTTTTCAAAATTTTTTGATCAGTACTTTTCGAGATAAGGGGGGACAGCGATTTTTCGCAGTTTTGTAAAAATAATACAACGAAAAGTGTGCGCAATTATTATATTACATATATTTTTGCACTCGTGTTTTTACAAGCGTTCATTTGAAACCCCACTCGATGACCTGGTAAAATATTTTGCACTTCTAATTTCACTTCCCAAAATTAACCTCTTAAGTTAAAATTTAACTTTCAAAACTACACGGCTCTGATGAGATCATCAATTCCTGTATTAGTGCCAAATTTCAACTTTCGATGTCAAATAGTTTCGGAAAAAATCGGGTGTGACATACACACAGACGGACACCGAACGGAACACTAAAAATGTTGATTTTTAATAAAGTAGTGATCCAAAGCAAACAAATAATATACAGAATTTTTCAGAAAAAAAGTAAAAACAAGGTGTTTAAGGATTTTATAAAATTTCCATAATTTTAAAAAAATGTAATTTTAGTTAACAGTGATAAAAAATTGCATTACTTCCTAACTATTCACGTTCAAAAATGAGCCATATTTAATATTTTTATACCATTTAATGTATACGAACATGAACAACCACCATAAAAAATTGACCTCTTTGGATCTTACAACTGGTCTCTATTCAGTCTTGAACTTTTTACTTAAGTTTTAACATCCTTCAAGCTAACTACTTGATTAATTGTTGTGTTTTGGAAGAAATAAAGGATTTAGTTAGAAGCTGTGCGTAATAAGATGAGTTTTTCAGTCCGTCTAAGGTATTAAAAATTTAATTTTTACCTTTTACCAATTAAATGTAAGTGTAATTATTCTGATAGTTCGTTCATATGGGCACCTTGATTTGCAGTCAACTTAAATAAATCTAATGTCACCAACTAATGAACTAACAAAATTTCAGAATTCATGCTACGTTTCTGGACAGAAGATTTAATAAGCATAAAAATATAAATAAAAACGTCTAATCATATTTTTTTCACAAGAAGCATCACATGACTTTTGATCTCTCCTTCTTGTTCTGCTCAACCTACGTTTGACCACTCTTGGACGTAGGTCTCTTCTAATCTCTTCCATGCTTTTCTGTCTTTTGCTACCTTTAACCACTACTTGCCCGCTACTACTCTTACATCATCAATCCATCGTTTCTGTGGACGTCCAACGCCTGTTTCTCTGGGTCTCTGATCCTATACACCCATCTGTCAAGAGTTGATCTAGCCACATGACCTGCCCATCGCCACTTCATCTTTGCCGCCTCAAGAGTTATGTCAGTTTTTTTTTTATATTTATTTATGACCTTGCAGGCCACATTCAGCTGTGCAACATTTCCTGTAGCTCACTGGTGTTATTAGCTATCACTACGTTTGAAAACCTAAGGCGACTCAGTCTAGTGCCATCGATGTTGATGCCGTTCTCGTCCCTATTTAACTCCTTAAAGATGTCTTCTAGGGCGATTGTAAATAATTTAGATGAGATAGTATCTCCTTGTCGCACTCATCTTTTTAATGATATGTTGTCAGTGACAGTTGTTTCGTCAATTTAAATATATATATATATAGATGCTTCTTTATAGATGCTCTCTATTATTTTTATATATCTGGAATCTGCATTCGCTAAGGATTTAAGAACTGACTAGATTTTAATAGTATCAAATGCCTTATGAGAATTAATGAAGGCCAAATGTATTGGTACTTTATATTCTATACATATTTCTATTACATTACATATTATGTAGAGGTGGTTGATCGTGATAAATCCCTGAAGCCAGTTCCACAGGTTGATTGAAATCTAGTTTTGCTGTTAGGAGAATGGTTAAGATATTAATGAAGAGCTTATATAAGTGCGACAGAAGAGATGGGTCGATAATTTTGGATATTAGTATTATCGCCTTTCTTAAAGAGAGAGAATTATACCATTTTGTTAGTATTTTTCCCTCATAGAGACACTTATTTAATATGACTTTCAATGCATCTTTCAGAGATTTACCGTCAAGTTTCAGCATTTCTACAGTGATTTGATTTTCTCCAGGACATCTATTGTTATAAATGCACTGGACTTTTGATTTAGGTTTATATGTATCAGTAGATATAACTTAAGAAATGTTCTTTACATGCATTTAAATACTCTATTGTTCTGCTGTTACAAAAATTTCACTTTAAAATATGTTTATGTTTGTCACACTATATTTTCTGTATTTTTGGTATATTCAGGATCTTCTTTCAGATATTTTTTCAGATCAGATTTTTCTTAAAACACTAACTTCCAATGAAAACTAGACTCATCCTCACCCCCTTATTATGAAGATTCGTGTTATATATATATATATATATATATATATATATATATATATATATATATTTATATATACGAGTATATATATATATATATATATATATATATATATATATATATATATATATATATATATATATATTTATATATATACGAGTATATATATATATATATATATATATATATATATATATATTTACAAATTTTGCAATACGTCGTGGGTTTTTTTTAAAGATAGATTAATATAGTGTTGGTAATCAAGAAATTTGTAGAAATTGTGACAGCAAGTATAATAGTGGGTGTCGCTCGGTTCAGTTGGTTATTTTATAAATATGTCACGCATAACCTAGGAGATTTTATATGAAGATCGATTACACATTTAAGGTACATAAAAATAATAAAATAATACGTTTTTAAATCTACTTTGTTTTTTCACTTTAGCACAAAGAAATCTTATATTGCAAGAAAATCGTTTACCATTCCGGTATTAATCTTGGAAAAGTTAAAATTTATTTGAAATTCTGCTTTTATTTTGCCCAAACCTAAACAGTTGATAACATAAAAGGCAAAATCAGCTGTTAGGGGGCAATGATCCAGTTGTTCTCGCGCGTTACCAAGGAATTATTTCTTTTCAAATAATAGATAATTTTCTTAATTATGGTGAAATAATAGTTTAACTAGGTGTTTTCTGTTATTATTTTCGTTTTTATTAGACTAATTTTACCTGAAATTTAAAAATCTGTAACTGCTGAAGAAAATTGTATGTCCGGCAACACAGTCCTGCACCTGAGCTAGTTCATACAATGGCAGCCTTTGAAGTGAGGGATGATTTTATAAATGATTTAGTAAAATGCAATATGCTCCTTTTTTTAATTTTTCAAATATTTTCGAATTTAAAAATAAAAGTATTGAATGCCGAAACACGACCACACGAGTCACCCGTTTCAATATATATATATATATATATATATATATATATATATATATATATATATATATATATATATATATATATATATATACATATATATATATATATATATATATATATATATGGTATATATATATATATATATATATATATATATATATATATATATATATATATATATATGTATATGTATATATGTGATCAAGAAATAATAAGACTTTTAAATTTAAATCACCCGGGCATTTCCAAATCAGATTAATTTTTTTTCGTTAGGTTGGTAGGACCTTAACTCCCATCTGGGTCGAATTTTAAGACCATAGCGTCAGTAGTTAATAAGACTCGCTTGCATTCGTTTCAACAACAAAAGTGCGTTTTTCGATTTTTAACATGAGTGAAAAAATTCAGCAAAGAATTTGCATTACATTTTGTTTTAAAATTGGTTTTTCGGCTTCCCAAACGTTCGAAATGATAAAAAAGTCATTTGGTGATGATGCTCTATCCAGAGCAGGTGTTTTTGATTGGTATAAATTGTTTAAAGAAGGCACAGCACGTGTGGAGGACGATGAACGTCCTGGTTGTCCTTCATCATCTACCGATGAGAACCACGTCAAGCAAATCAAGAATTTGGTGCTCAAAAATCGTCGATTGACAATTAAAGACCTTGTTGACATCACCAACTTATCATTTGGGTTAAGTTAATCGATTTTAAAAGACAACTTGGGCCTCAAACGCATCTCCACTCGTTTGGTACCAAAAACATTCAATTTTTTTAGATAAAGAGCGTCGTGTTAATGTCTGTGAAACCATGATTTCTGACTATCAAAACGTCATCAAGCGCATCATTACGGGAGATGAGACATGGATTTACGCATACGATCCGGAAACTGCCGACCAATCAAGCGAATATCGTGCTAGAGGTGAGCCCAGATCAAAGAAACCACGCCAAAGCAAGTCGAAAATCAAGGTGATGTTAACAGTTTTCTTCGATTATCGTGGTGTGAATTCCTTCAGCCGGGCCAAACTGTCAACAAGGATTATTTGAGTGTTATGCATCGTTTGCGTGAAGCTATTCGTCTCAAGAGGCCGGAATTATGGGCCGACAACTCTTGTTTTTTTTATCACGATAATGCGCCTTTTCGCGACTTTTTCATCAAAAATTCAACTCATATCATTCCGGAATCGCCCTATTCGCCTGATTTAGCTCCGTCGGACCTCTGGCTATTCCCTAAACTCAAAAAACTGCTTCGAGGACATCGTTTTGAGTCGACTAAGGAGATTAAAACCGAATCGAAGAAGGCTTTAGAGGCCATTCCAAAAATCGAATTCAAAAACTGTTTCGAAGACTGGAAAAAAACGTTGGCATAAATGCATTGTATCCAAGGGGGAATACTTTGAAGGGGACGAAATAAATTTGGAGAAATAAATAACCCGTTTTATTTCAAAAGTCTTACTATTTTTTGATCACAGTAGTATATATATATATATATATATATATATATATATATATATATATATATATATATATATATACATACATACATACATACATATATATATATATATATATATATATATATATATATATATATATATATATATATATATATATATATATATACGAGGCTGGTTTGAAAAGTCCGTGCAAAAACAAAAACTACTTATGTGTTTAGGGTAAAAACTTCGTCCAACGATGTTCTAGTTTGTTGATCCCTTCCGAATAATAGGATTTGTCCAAGTCTGCAAAATATCCATTAGTGTCTGCAATCACCTCCTCGTTTGAATAAAATCTTTGTCCCGCCAGCCATTTCTTCAAATTGGGGAACAAATAGTAGTCCGAGGGAGCCAAGTCTGGAGAATAGGGGGGATGTGAAACGAGTTGGAATCCTATTTCCATTAATTTTGCGACCACAACTGCTGAGGTGTGTGCTGGTGCGTTGTCGTGATGAAAAAGGACTTTCTTGTGGGCTAATCGCGGGCGTTTTTCTTGCAGCTCGGTTTTCAAACGGTCCAATAACGATGAATAATATTCACCTGTAATAGTTTTACCCTTTTCCAGATAGTCGATGAGGATTATCCCTTGCGAATCCCAAAAGACAGTCGCCATAACCTTTCCGGCCGAAGGAATGGTCTTCGCCTTTTTTGGTGCAGATTCCCCCTTGGTAATCCATTGTTTAGATTGTTGTTTGGTCTCGGGAGTATAGTAATGTATCCATGTTTCATCCACAGTGACGAAACGATGCTTAAAGTCCTCCGGATTCTTCTGGAACAGCTGCAAACCATCCTTGCAACACTTCACACGATTCCGTTTTTGTTCAAGCGTGAGCAATCGCGCGGCACCCATCTTGCGGATAGCTTTCTCATGTCCAAATGTTTATGCAAAATATTATGTACCCATTCAGTCGAGATGCCCACAGCACTAGCAATCTCACGCACCTTAACTCTTCTGTCATCCATCACCATATCATAGATTTGATCAATGATTTCTGGAGTCGTAACCTCCACAGGCCGTCCAGAATGTTCAGCGTCACTTGTGCCCATATGGCCAGTCCGAAAATTTTGAAACCACTTATAAATTGTTCTAATCGAAGGTGCAGAGTCACCATAATGTTTATCAAGCTTCTCTTTAGTCTCCTGAGGCGTTTTGCCTTTCATAAAGTAATGTTTAATCACCACACGAAATTCTTTTTCGTCCATTTCTTGAAAATCACTCGACTTCCTTGATTCACACGAATGCCAAACACAAAGAAATACATCAATATGGCTGAAACTTGGTGTGCTTTCATTCAAGAGATGCTACTAACTAAACATGAACTCGATACGCGCCGGTGGTGCCATCTCTCGGACCTTGCACGGACTTTTCAAACCAGCCTCTTATTATATATATATATATATATATATATATATATATATATATATATATATATATATATATATATATATGTATATATATATATATATATATATATATATATATATATATATATATATATATATATATATATATATATGTATATCTATCTGTTTTCTTCTACTTTATAGGCACACGTTACAATTACAGAAGCCAATCTCTGCGTCTATAATTTACGAGATCTTAACAATAGGGTTTTTAATCTAGGTCAATCTATATGTATAAACATAACTACTATTAATTATTGTTATTTTAAAATAAATAAAATAACTTTATTAACACATTGTATTTAAACAATACTAACAGCAGAATGTGCTGTTTCTCCTAACCTTGCCAATAACCCAATTTTTATTAAAAACAGATAACTGCAGAAGGTTTTTGTTATCAATTTAAGTATTTCAATTATTTAAAACTTCCAGTTAAGTCAATTATTACCTCGTATTGGGAAACACCCGGTATAGGAAGTACGTTCAAAAAAATTGCATAAACAGCGATAAATTATTAATGTTAATGACAATAAACCTCTTTACTGATATTATATGTATTAATAATAGGTTACTTTTAATTTGTTTTTTCTTCACATTAACAAGAGTTCTATCAACTTTCTTTCAGATATTACAAATTGTTATTTAACGCATTTGTTGGTGCTATTCATACATATTGGTGTATCTATGATTTTAATTATTTCTACATTGAGGATATCTTAGATGTCTATAGGGTGTTAATTAATTGTACTGTGATTCTCTATTCAAATTTAAGACGAAAAGTTTATTTAATTATAGGCCGGAAATGCTTAGTATTTGAGATGCAAGCTCTTAGAAATTTATTATTGTTTCGATGTTACTTACTTAAGCTGCTGGAGAAAGTAAGGGTACTGAATTTTACAGCCATATTCAGTATAATGTTCTAAAAGTTGCCATGTAATTTAAAAATTTGTGGCTTCTATTTAGCACATTATAATATTTTGTATTGTGCCATAGTACACGTATTGCAGGGCAATTACTAAAGCAGTACAGGAGCAACGCGTATGCGGAGAAAACGATTAACATTGGTATTGAAAATTATACTCGGTGGTAACCACAGTCCTGGGCAAATCAGTCCGAAGGAATGAGGTTTCCCATTTAGAAGACTATTCAAAAAGGGTTTTATGAGGAGTGACAAGCTGAAACTCATATGGATGTAAAGTATTACATTAGCGCGACTTGTAATTCTCGCATGCAGCGCTCTCGAAGGATCTCTATGTGGAGTACATCGATTGAACACTTTCCACGAAAATTTTTTGTAGAATATACCCCAGTCGCTAACCGTTCTTCAATATTCCAAGAAATCAACGTTGATGGCGAGTTCTGGGTCTCCAGTCAGGTGAACGGTTCTCTTGTGAATAGAATCCAACAAATGCAGTATATGTTTGGAAGCAGAGCCCGAAACATGGGAGCAGCATTCCATCCTTTGTCGAATTTGAGCTTTGTACAGTTGTTGTGGAGTGTAAAGTTTTCTAGTTCGAAATAATATTCCCAGCTTTTAAAAAGCTATCTTTGCAAGCTGGAAACATATTCAATGCAAGACATATTTGCTCACTAATTAACGCCCAGCAAATTGACCGACGATACTAGAGGAATGGAGTGTCCCAAGATATGTCTATGTAACTTTTTTAAAAAAAAAACTGCCACTTGGATTTTTGTAGCGTTAGCGCTTGGTTACTATCACCCCA